>OX276368.1:7778531-8378531 GCA_946251885.1 Cosmia pyralina | reverse complement strand
TTGACAATTCAAAAGTGCCTGTAATTGGTTTAATTGAAATAAATGCTTTGAGTTTTGAGTTTTTTTAATTCTTTTCTTTATATTGCAGGTGTCAGGCTCAACTACATTGTTCAGGATTAGCAAGCAGTACATAAATAATCCATGATGACTTCCACAGGAAGACATTAAAATACCAAGTTCCACCAATGCATACATTATAAATATTTGTTCCTATTTCTTTTTGCCTCATGTCCAAATACTAAATGCTCTTGTCAGTGGTTGTAATTGTAATGATATAAATAAAACAGTTTTTTTGTTTACCTTATTTTATTTCTACCTATTTATCTATACCTAATGAAAGTAATGAATGACAGTTAATTTAGCTAAACACCACTATTTTCTAAATAGTATCACTAGAATAATCACTTCTTTATTTAATAAAAAACATAGTAAGTACTAGGTACTCAATTCTTAAATACTTCATAACAAGTTATTTTTATTTGTACCTTCATAGTTCATAATGAAACACTTTATAATTATTAAAGTTTACGCTTATCAATTAACACAATATCATATGTTTTTATATTGCTGTTGTGATTACAATAGTTTATGAAAAATCTTCGTTTCTACTTTTGTACTTGGAAACTGAAGTAGTTGCAGAGGAGCTGTGCAGTGATGTCAAGTAAATAGCAGCAATGGGCGACATCATTTATGCTGCCTTCATATCTTCATAGGTGAACCACCCCGGGAACTCTCCTACAGTTTTAAAACAAAATCACATTATTTCTGCTCAAATAAAGTACTTCATTATGTAGCAAACTAGGCCTTCATCAGCCCATGGCTGGACAAAAGCCACCGACCTAGTCATTGCTGCCGGTTGTTTAGTTTCTTCAGGATCTGATTTTTCAGTCTCCAGATATTTTTATTTAACTGTAACACTAAATTAGTACGGTAAACATTAGTTAGATATAAATCTGCCTAGCCTTTTCTCAACTATGTTGGGGTCGGCTTCCAGTCTAACTAGATGCAGATGAATACCAGTATTTACATAGAGTGACTGCCTATCTGACCTCCACAACCCAGTTACTGGGTAATGCAATACCCCTTGGTAAGACTGGTTGTCAGACTCGGGCTTCTGATGAACCGTAACAACTGCCAAAGATCCTTAAATGACAGCCAGGACCAACAGCTTAACATGCTCTCCAAGGCACGGAGGAATCTCGGTACATAAAATAGGTCACCCATCCACAGACCAACCCCGACAAGCGTAGCTTAACTTGATAGATCGACCCGTATGGCTTGCTTAGCCACAAGCTTTAAAACAGTTGGGCATACATAAAATATATGACGACTATTTTATTTGACTATGTAGAAAGTTCACTGATGTGATTATTAGTTTTTTAGTTATGGCCTGGGGAGCAAGTCTCCCGAGGGATCAAGTGTCCTGTCTCCCCTAGTAAGTTGCTACGCTTGTTTCTTAAATATGTGTCAAAAAGCTTAGGTACCTTCAATGATTTTTATAGAAGATCCATATTCAATAATGTTCATGCCTTGCCACCAACTTCTTTGTTAGAAAATCCCTCGCTATATATAATGTTGGTAGGGCAGTGTTCAATTCTTGTATTTTCAGCTTTAGCACCGTCTGTGAAAATATTATGATCAATGTTTCATAGTTAATTGTTATTCAATTAGTGGTTAATTTTTAACATCTACTTAAGTACAGGAATATCAACTACCTAACAATTATTTCAGTTGTTAGAATGTGAGGTTGACAGACATAATTATGTATAATAAATTAATTAACCACCAAAAAATAGTTAACCTTACTCATGGACGTATAAAAAAGTACATCACGTAAGTTGCTTGTCTACGCAACAAAGGAATGATTGTCCGTATGTAGACTGACCAATAATGTACCAATAGCTCATTGATATATAAAAATGCTACAGCTACAATAATCTAATGAGATAAGTACGAAGGTACCTACACTTGACACTTCTACAAATCTACACACGTTATTTCTATATAAACTGGCTTACTTACCTGTAGGTAGTGATGATATCGAAATAGGCACTTTCGCTATTGAGCAAAACAGCCTTAGTCTTAGTGCACCCTGTACAAAGCCCTCATTTTATCATCAACAGAGCGCTAGTTCTTGACTAGAGAAATCTCCACTATAGGTAGATAGAGTAACTCCACGTGGTGACTAGTTCAATATTCATCATAGGCCCATGTTTCTTTATGAGATAATTTGTATTTGTATGTTGAAAAATGTAACAACTATTATTTTATTCAAGGCAAAGACAGTTTCTTCCAAAGAGTATAATAATAATAACGGGAGGTTTCTTCTTTATCAGTGTTGCCAACTTCTTTATCGCTAGTCCGCTAGAAATTAACAATATACTAGACAACTTTTTAATTTTATTTATCTTCCTATTACCGACGTTCGGTCACTGTTTTGGATGTCCATTTGAAGATTTGAAAATGAAAATAAAACATAACATAGGTATGATAGTAAACATGGTTTTTTCATCATCCTACTATAATATCACAAAATAATGAATAAAAAGTTAGTAGAAGATGTTTGGATGTTTGTTAGATAGACAATAATGGCTTAGTTTTTTTTTTATCCCGGAATTATGTTCCCGTGGGACAATTTTTGCGAAATGACGTTTTTTTCGATCTCCACTCGGGTGGAGCCCATTCACACTACATTCGTCCCTATATTTGTCATGCTGAACAGTCTTTCCAAATCAGCGTAAATCCGCAAAGATTTCGGTATTTGAAAGAGAAAATCGTAAAATTATTAACACTGGTTTTAGGCAAACAATAAAACATGCCATAATCGTGATAATATAACATTTTTTAGAGTTAAAAGTTTTGGTAATTGATTGTATTGTTTTCTACAATTTGAATTAAACTAACCACTAGACAAAACCACCAGCGACTAAAAGAAAAATTTCTCCGCCAGTAGGGGTGCCAAAACCGCCAGGTTTAGTGGAAAATCTACTAAGTTGATAACACTGCATTTCTATGATATTTTCATTGGCTACAGATTACAAAAATGTGAAAAGAAAAACGTTTCGTTACTTATTTCAAATATGGTAGCTTTTGGTAGAAAGTGTTTTAAAAATTGTTTTTTAATTTTTCGGCAATTATTGAACATCTTTATTTTTAAGCATTAGTAGACCATCAGTTGCAATTAAAACAAAATTAAATTATAGCACAATAATTCGGAAACAAATAATTCCAATATGATGAAACAAAACGCTTCAACGTTACAGATTATGAGCAATTGGTTAGTACATCTATATACAATTCTAATGGATTGGATTTTTTTTTATTTCACAATTCCAAATATGGAAGCCAGAACCGACAGGAGTTTGTTTAAATTGGGAATCTATTTCCGAAACAAACTGTGTTTTGCAATTAGGGTGCGGGCTAAAACGGTTGACAAATTGAAAAATAAACTATAATAGCAATATAATATTCGTTGGGCAATCGACATTATTATCGATAGCCTACTTTAGTGGATCTTAACCTCATCACTATCTCGCCGCAAGACACAGCGGCTGTACTATGCGACGCTCCGCGTAAATGAAGTATCGTTTTGTTATTAATACATTGCTTGTCCAGTCGCTTAGCGACATACTTAAGGTAGTGATTAAGGAGCAATGTATTTGCTGCAAAAATAGTACAGCCGCTGCGATATTTAAAAACAAAAATAACGTAATAAAAGCAAGAAATATTTTACGATTTGTTGTTTTTTATGATTTTAAAGATAAATACAGTAAAATACTTTTACTTACATATGGTAAGTGATTCCGTGAGATACGAATTTTTTAATATCACTTCGGTTTTTGCAGGAAACCACTGAACAACACGGCATTTTTATAATTTATCGTGACCACGGTCGAAAGCGCACTAGTTCGCGGAGACGGCGGCGGCGGCCATTTGGCGAGTAAAGGCGCAGCGTGCGCATAACGCGTGGACACACACGCCCCCTTGCCACTTCTCCTGTTTTTTATATTTCTATGCGCATTTTGTTTTTTTATAGTGCGTAACGATCACTTTCTCTCGCGCGCGCACTCCTATTCTATATAATTACAATATAGAGGGGTTGCCAATGGCTAGGGCTACAGAAGTTAGGGACCTTGGGGTGAAATTCAACACTGGGCTAACGTTTCGTGATCATGTCCATAATACAAGTCCTACTTAGTTTGGAAGTCAATGAGTTCATTTCCGTGTACGTTTTTTAATATGCAATAAACTTGCTGCAGAAAAGCCTACCGTAATTTAGGATTTATGCTCCGTATGGTGCGTAGTTTTAATAACATTATAGCGGTTATCGCCTTAGACAATGCTTTAGTTAGAAGTCAATTAGAATGTAACGCAGTCATTTCGTCTCCACATGAATCTAAATATAGGCCCATGCTGGAGAGAGTACAAAATAAGTTTGTGAGGCACTTGTACTTGCGCTTGTATGGTGTATACCCATTTTATCCGCTTATGTACCCAACTTTATTTATTTTGGGTATGGTTGGATACAACGAACTGAGGGTCAGGAGGGATCTCGCACTCACCTCGTACATATTCAAAGTATTTAGAGGGAAGGTACATAATGCGGAGATATTAGGGCACATAATTATGTTTATGTGTCCCCGATAGGTACGTGTGGCGACGACGAAAGCCACGGCTGCTGGCGGAGCCGCGCGCTCGAACAAATCTTTTAAGTGAGGCGCCACTGCACTGACGCGGGCAATCCGCACTCTCAACCTCATAGCGAATGATACGGACCTATTCTGTTGTTCTCCGAGTGAGTTCACAAAGAATGCATTGTTTTAATAAGTTACAAAATTTAATGAAAGTAATAAGTTGTTGTTGTTAGTAGTAGTAGTTAGTTAGTAATTTAGGATAAGTTTTTTTTTGGATATGTACCTACACTATCGCAATAGATGTAAAATCTGTAATGATAGATGTAAGTTGGAAATAAATAAATGAATAAAAGTTAAGATCTGAGTTAAGACAATTTCTTGTTGTTTATAATATTTTGAATAATATTTGTCACATTTTAAATCGTATTCACATGTGTGTGTTTGTGTGATATTTGTGAAAAGTAAAAGTTAAAACACACGATTGGCGCTTTGACTTTGATTTCGACTGAAAACTTCGACTTTGGATATCAGAAAACTTCATTACCACTGCTTATTTACCTGGAGCAATGGATGAATTCGTCAAATAATTAAATGATTTATTATTCACAGCCCCATTTTTTGTGGATGGGAAATCATCAAAAGACTCTTGCACATCCACTGACGTAGCCTATCGATAACAACGTCTGGCGAATGAATATAATATTGCTTTTATAGTTTATTGATTCGCCAGACGTTGTTACCGATAGGCTACGTCAGTGGATGTGCACAAGTGCACCACTAGCTCGTGGCAAGACGCAGCAGCCGTACTACGCAACCATCCGCATAAGAAGCAAATAAAGTATCGTTTTGTGATTTTTACGTTGCTCGTCCAGTCACTTAGCGACATATTTAGGTAGTGGTTAAAGAGCAATGTATTTATTGCATAAATAATACCTACAGTCGCTGTGATATTTGAAAACAAAAATAACGTAGTAAAAGCCATTTTATGTTTTTTTCGTTTTTCATGATTTTATAGACAAAATATAGTAAAATACTTGTACTTACATATGGAAAGTGATGCCATGACTCGCATAGTTTTTGGTTTGGCTTCGGTTTCTACAAGACGACACTGAACAACACGGCATTCTTGAATGTTGTCACGAAATCGCAGTCGAAAGTGCACAGACCGCGAAGACGGCCATTTTGCTTGTGACATGAGCATTATGATCACGACGTGCCAGTGTTGTCAACTCGTTTTTTTCGATCGTCGGATTTTTTATATATTGTCTGTGGCTATTTTTATAATAATGTGAAGGCTTCATGAGACAAAGTGTAGGTAAGTATAAATTAAAGCTAAAATTGCAGATAGAAGTAGCTTAGTAGCTACACGAATTATGGATGATATAGAATCAGAACTCTCCTATGAAGCCCGCTAAAAAATGGTCCCAAACTCAAACCATTAAACTGATAAATTGATAATATTAACGCAACACGCGCACATACAAAACAAAATACCTACTTTGCTAAATTTATTTTCTGTAATGAATTCGCCCACTCATTCATTTGGGGCGCAATTTTATTTAGTGAGATAATGTTAGAGTGAAACGGAAATATCGAACCAAACGAGTTTACGAGATGGGTTGTTACGCGACATTGAGCAGCGAGGATGGTGTAATGCAGTAGGTGTCAGTCATTTATTATGAACTCAATTATTATGAATTATTAAGACATCTTTTTTCAAAATTCTAGAGCTGTAGATATTTTTTTACTCAGTCGTCATGTCATACTCAGGCGAAGAGCATGATAAACTGACTGACTGAAAAAAAAAATATCTAGTTCTATTTTGGAAACTAAAAAGTTATTTTAGTACTTATCAAATACCTACCCATTTTAAATGTACAGACGCCAGCACATCAAGCTACTACAATCTGTCAAATTTCTTTAATAGATTTTCATCTTTATCGCTACAGTAGGTATTAGGTTCATGGTTGGTTGGGAAAATTTGACAGTTTCGGGTGGCTTGACCTGCTGGCGTCTGTACCTAGAGGAAATCATAAGAACACTTAGTAATTTTTTTACCGTCTGTTTTTGGCGTTCCGTCGTTTCCTGAACCAAAGTTTGTTCCTGAAGATGCCAACTATTATTTCTAACCATCTATAACGAAAAAATTAAAACTTTACTTTTTATGAACAAACAAACTAAAACGACGATAACTAACCCATAAAAATTGAATAACCCCAAAAAACCAAAACAATTAAATTAGATACCAAACGTGCTCTCATCTTATAAAACTTTAAACAAAAACAAATTGAGGTACTCCCACAGCCCACCGGTCCGAAGGATTTATTAGGCGTTTTTGGTAGGAAATATTTCACAAATTCTAATCAATTCTTTTTTCCTCAGTGCCCCGTTTCGCATCGTCTCACCACCTAATCAAAATTTACATTAAAATTAAGAGTAGATACTTTTTTTTAACATACGATTGCCTGTGCCCGATGAATACATGTCTTCATTCCCAAAATGTATAGAGCATACCCTACTGGCATTAGTTGGTAACCAGTCATCTTGTCTTCTTTCTAAGCGGACTGCTGCAATCCACTGTAATCGACGAATCTCTTTTTTGGGAAAACTAAAAGTAAATGATTGATAATAAACACTCAGGAAATCCAATCCATCCAACTTATAAAAACTCTATAGATACTTAAGCTCCACTGTACTTTAGCACTCGCGCGTCCGAATCTTCATAATTTTATAGCGTGTTGATAATTTCGAGTAAAACACTTTCGCAAAAAATAACACTGCGCAAACTTAGTTACACAATAAAAATGACTGTCTGTAGCTGATGAAGTCGGTTTATAGCTAAATCTACCTATAAAAACTCTTGACTTGGCAACACTGCGACGCGCGAACTCGAACACCGCCGGACACGACCCCTTTGTGTTTTTACATACCTACCTAAGTATTTTTTTATTCTGTGCTTCTACTGTTTTGTATGTAGTTATTTACATAATTTTAACCATAAAAATCATCAATAAGTATCTCTATAGATTTTCTGCGGATTCTATTAAAATTATGTAAATACATAATTATGTTTTATTGTCGCGTATAATATTTTGATTACGATACAATCTGACACGAACCTGCAAATTGCAAAAAAACGCAAGAAAATTTGAATTTCGCAGGCTACCATAGCACATCCCCCTTAAATAAAATGATTTGCTTTAAATATTTTTTGGCCGAATTGTTGATAGGTGTGCTAGGTACAATTCTGAACCAAGTACTTACATATAGTGTACATTTTCTCAATCATCATTTACTCATTTATTGAGAAACGTAAAAATATTTATAGTTCAGAATCGTACCATGCACATCTCTCAACAATTCGGCTACAAAATATTTTAAGAATGCGAAGCATTTTATTCAAACATACTTTAGTTTAAAAAAAGTAATGATTTGACTGCCCACTCGTAATAGCGTCGGTGATTGCTCAGTAGTAGCCCGCGAAATTTAAATTTTCTTCCATTTTTTGCAATACAGTACAGGGGGCCAACCACCACTTCTTAAAGCAGTATTATTTTAATGTTACTTCAGTGTGAGAAAGAGATGGAGCTATACAGGACGTCTAGCTCCATCTCTTTCCCACACTCATGTAAGATTAAAATAATACTGCTTTAAGAGGTGGTGGTCTAGCTCCAGGACAGGACAGACAGGACAGTATCAGGTTGTATGTTGATATAAATTATGATATGCGGCTATAAAAAATATGTATTTACATAATTTTAACCATTAGAATCATCTTTCTAAGTTAGATTTGTTCCAAAATGTCATGATTTGCGAAATCAAACTTAAAAGAGAACAAAGCTAACTTAGAAAGATGTATTGATGATTCTTATGGTTAAAATTATGTAAATACATATTTGTTATTGTCGCTAATCATATTTTGATCAAGATACAACCTGACACTGACTTGCAAATGAATTTCGCGGCTACTACTGCGGATCCCCCCTAACGGAGTTGTATTACCGACTCTTGATTATAATTCTGTAAATACACATTTTTTACGGTCGCGAATCATAATTTAATCAACATACAAACGAATACAGACTTCCAAATTGCAAAAAACGTAAGATAATTTGAATTTCACGGTCTACCCTGGCGCTTCCCCGTGGTGGTTGCCCCCCTGGACATGTGTTTAGCATGACTTGGGCCTCATTTACGGAGACGCGGGGCGTCGCGCGTTGCGTTGAGCGGCGCGGCCCGCACTGAATTCAAATATATGGCGTTGTATGAGTGCGTTTACGGAGAAGCGATTTTAGACGCGTTTGTTTGAATTCGGGCGTTTTTTGCGGCCGAACCCGCGGATGGCACCGACGCGTCCCACGCGGCGTTTATCGCGGCGGCGCACGCGGCGGCGCACGCAGCGGCAATTCTCGATGAAGCTACGTCCGAGGCGGAATCTTCTGTCAGTCTTATTTAGAAATCGCGCAACACAGACGTAGTCACCGTCGCAATGGAGTATGATATGATCGACTTTTTTTTAGAAGAAAATTCAATGTTAAAAAGTGAATTATTTAATATAAGAAGTGGCCCAGTGTTTACATCAACGGAACATGAGAAGTTTGGGGAATATGCAACTCTTTATAAGTCAATAAGAGAAAGAGGTTATGATGTATTTCATGGTTATACACGGATGTCTGATACAACTTTTGATTATATAGTAAACAAAATACAACACAAAACAACATAAAACCAACAACAAACACCAAACATAAAACTAGTCGATTTGATCGACGAGGCGAGCGTGCGCCGCCGCGATGCCCGCCGCGTGCTTCGCTACACGCTAGAGGATTCGCCGCGGGCGCCGCGGCGGGCACCGCCACGCTTCTCTATGAACACGGTCGTATATTGCTATAAGTTTGTGTTTACGCGTGCGATGATGCGTGCCGCTTCACGCGCCGCCCCACCGTAAACAGAAAAAACGTCCGACGCGCCGCGAGACGCCACGCCACACGCGACGCGAGACGCCCCGCGTCTCCGTAAATGAGGCCTGAGGTGTTAAAAAAATAAAAATGCTGCTCATTTATCATTTTTATTACATAAAATACCTACGCAATACCTACGTATGTATTATTAGCGTGGGTATTTTTACAAATACTTACATAGATCCAGATTATAATAAATAAAATCGATTCCAATATGTGGCAGATATATATATAATTATTATATTACAAATTAATTTAGATATAGGTAATTTTAACTATCACATATACTACTTAATAGGTACAGTCGGTCGAGGGGCTAGACAAATGGCATTTCGTTTCGGAGCGATTCTATTTCTACACTCCTACAAACTTATCTGTGAAATGGCGAAAATTGGAACTACGGCCGTCATGTCGAAATGTCATTCGATTGTGTCGACGCCATGTCGACGCATCGACGGTGGCGTCCTCTTTCAGTTCACAAATAAGTTGGTAGGACTGTACAATCGCTACAGCTTCAAACTGACATTGACAATATGATCACGTGACATGTCGATAGCTTAAAATATGTCAATTGTGTCAACCCCATACTTTTTTTGGCTATTCTACTGTAAAATGTTACGTTTACTAGGCCCTCAGAATTCTTATTTTCAAAATAGGCGCAATCAAAAATTCTATCATCAACCGCTGAAAAAAAAAATGTAGAGATAAACCATTCTTAATAACAATAACTATTTTTCGCTGCTCACTCATATTTACACTCACCCACACTCACTATATACACATGGGTGTGCAGTTACATACATACATTCACACACACTCTCCATTCACATTCTTGAGTTGCCCTCCCTTCTCCTCCTTTTTTAACCGACTTCAAAAAGGAGGAGGTTCTCAATTCGTCGGAACCTTTCCGATTACTCGAACATGGCTGGACCGATTTGGATTTTTTTTGTTTTATTCGAGAGGGTATACATCACAGTTGGTCCCATATAAAATTGATTAACTTTGCTTAGGTAGTTTTTGAGTTAGCTTCAATAATACGTATTTTTTCCACACTTTTATATGGATGATGTTCTACTTTGTTTTGCAGGTAGTGGTATTAGAATTTGTGTGGGGTAGGTACACAACTAAAAAGTGAAAAATAAAAACTTTTTTACAAAAAAATACAACCGACTTCCAAAAACAACACTACAAAGTGAAAAATAACTTTAATTTCGGAAGTCGGTGGCAAAAAACGATAATACATTTAACTAGACACCGACTTCCGAAATTAAAGTTATTTTTCACTTTGTAGTGTTGTTTTTGGAAGTCGGTTGTATTTTTTTGTAAAAAAGTTTTTACTCTAAATGTTTTTAGGAAAGACATACAAAATTAGATATTATATAGACACATACGAGTACATAGCAAACGGACACACGTCACAAGTTTTTGTTTACTTTGTAAGTTACCTTATAGCTGATCACTGTCTCTTAAGATACAGGGTCACCCTAGTTTAAGAGGCAGGGCTCAACCAATTCATGTACAGACCTTGTGGTTACAGCAAAAATATGTAATACCTGTCGGTACTCGTGTGCCAAACAGTTGTAATCCATTTTTTACCTGTTTTTATCTTTTCGTCTGTAAACTTAGTTGAAATAAATAAATTTTATTATTATTATTATTTTTTTTTTTATTCTAATAATGAACGCCCCTCCACAGCGGTTACGCTCACATGCAAAGAAGTGTACAGACGCAATACACATAATTGGTCTTTGTAACTAAACTAAATAAACACCTTACAGACTAACACATAAAAATATACACAATAACACTGGTTTTTTATGAAAACGGTGCCTACCCTACTTGCCCAAACGTCAAACAGCTGGATTTGTCGGCCAACTAGTGTATTCGTGTCATTTACACGAATGCGCGACAGAGCGAACGTGTCGTTCCATACAAAGCGCATGCTCCCCAGCGTACAATGAGGATTAATTGACCTCTAATGTTGACAGTAATGTCGCCGCACGCACACAAGTGTTGCAATAAGTATTTCCTCTCATACATTGAAATAATCACGTTTCGTGAAGAGGCGTTAATTTTTAGAAAGGTTCATCTCTACAGTCAGCTTATAAAATACATGTGAACTGCTTTGCAAGGTAACTATAGAGTAAGGATTTGATTATTACCCCAGGATTGACCAAACCCGACATAATTAAGACTAGATTTAAAAACCAATTACCAAAATGTATAGAGCAGTGTTGCCTTTTTTAACCAACTTCAAAAAAGGAGGTTCTGTATTCAACCCGTATGTATGTATGTTTGTTTGTCCGCGATTTTCTCAAAAACTAATGAACCAATTTTGATGATTCTTTTACTATTGTGATCTACATACTTTCAGGAAGGTTTTAGTATACAATACATTATGTAATTATTCTTATGTACGAAGTTATATGCATAAATGTACGGTATCTCCGGCATTTCTAAGCCGATTTTGATGATTCTTCTTTTCGTTCGTCTTGTAATTGTATATTCAACTAAAAATGGAAAAAATAAATTTACTTTAAAAAAAGTAAAAACCGACTTCAAAACCAAAGACGAATAAAATAACTTTCATAAAAACACTTAACAGCTTCTGGAGTCTGTGTCTTCAATTCTTCAATACACTTTAGCTTGACACCGACTTCAGAAGCTGTTAGGTGTTTTTATGAAAGTTATTTTATTCGTTTTTGGTTTTGAAGTCGGTTTTTACTTTTTTTAGTAAATTTATTACTGGCAGCTATTAATTATATAAACTCACGCCCTCTTCCCTTGGGGGTGGGCAGAAACTACAGAACGCCATCTGCTACAATTAACTCCTTTTTGCTTCGTTTCGTTCGTTCGTGCCATTCATTATATAATATCAAATAATATAATACCTAATAATAAAATAAGAATACCCTATGACTGTCCCACTGCTGTGCAAAGCCATATTCTTACAGAGAAGGCACGAGCATTGATTACCACACTTATTCAAGGACTTATATCAGGTTTCCTCACGATATTTTCCTTCACCGATGTCAGTAATGTCCAAGATAAACTCAGAAAATACTTATGAATTGAAAAAGTCACATTGGTACTTGGCCGGATTTGAACCCACAACCTCGTGCATGAGAGGCGAGGCCTTAACCACTGGGTCATCACGCCATGAAATAAACTTTAAAAATTAGTTGCAATATACCTAATTAACGAAATATTGAGATCAGTGGTGACCCAGCAGTAACGGCCGTTTTAATTTTTATCAAAAAGCTTCTGCCCCGGCAAGCGTGGTGATCAATGCTCGTGCCTTCTCTGTATGAGAAGGGGCATTAGTCCTGCAGTGGGACAATTATAGGCTGGTATTATTCATTAATGGATGGAGATCATTAGTTTTTATCAAATAAATACCTACACTAGTAAAATTGTTCGATGAGTTTCAAAATCAAGCATTCAACAACATTTTTTTTTCTTTTTTTTCAGCCTGTATTATCCCACTGCTGGGCAAAGGTATCCCCCACAGCTTTACACTCTCTACCTACTGCTCCAAAAAAAAAAACCGGCAAAGTGCGTGTCGGATCACGCACAATGAAGGGTTCCGTAGTTGGGATGAATTTATCCCAAGAACAAACTTAACATTGTAGTTGAAAAACATGTTCTCCGATACATTCCAACTGTAAATGTAAGTTTGTACTCACAATAATGAGAGATTTACCATATTATTTTAAGACTACAGACTTCCTATAGGTTTTCCTGTAATCTACAGGTAAAGAAATATTTTTTGTATTTTCTCCAAAATTTTAGGCTCAGTAGTTACGGAGATAAGGGGAGAATGGTCAATTTTCGTCTATTTTCTTAAATAACTTTAAAACAATCTATTTTAAAATTATTAAAAAAAAATATTTGAGACCCTCATAGTAAGCCCTTTCATTTGATATAATATCACACGGTTTAGTTCGCAAAACTTTTTTTTTATTTTTCTTATTTGCCCCCCCCCCCCCCCCCCCCCAAAAGTGACCCCCATATTCAAAATTCATTTATTTACTTTACCCGTCCGTGTTTGGGTCACAGAAGTTCATATGTGTACCAAATTTCAACTTAATCGGTATATTAGATTCGGAACAAATTGGCTGTGACAGACAGACACACGAGTGATCCTATAAGGGTTTCGTTTATTTCCTTTTGAGGTACGGAACCCTAAAAAACATATTCCTACTCAGTTTCTATAAACCGTTTCTCATTATCATGAGCTCTCATGTGCTCCCTCAAAGTGTAGCTCCTGGCATACGACTTACAACAGACATTACAGCTATAAGGCTTCAGGCCACTATGTTTTAACATATGTTTTTTCAAACCATGGTTAGTTATAAACGCCATACCACACTCTGAACAATTCTTATTCTTTTGTCCGTGTGTCTGACGTATGTGTGTAGCTAAATAATGTTTTATATTATATTCCCGCCCACAGATAGGGCATTTAAACTTATGCGTTATGTTATGCGCCTCTGACATGTGTTTTATCCTGTCATTATAGTGTTTCATAGGCTTGAAACATATTTGGCACTTGATAACGCGTTTTGAATGTGCGCTTTCCATATGATTCGCTTTGGAAGTTTTAGTTTTGAGAATTTTTCCGCATTCCGCGCAGGGAAAGTTGCCATTTTCGTGAGTACGTTTGTGGACTTTTAAGCGTTTTGAGTTCAAAAATGATTTGCCACATACATCGCAGATACAGTTCGCGTAGTGCTCGTTCAAATGTGTCGTTAATGTTCTGAAAACGTGAAACTGTTGGCCGCATAAGTGGCAAGAGTAGGGACTAGCATCGACTTTATAATCTGCAATACACTCGTTGTATATAACCTTCTTGTGCACCTCAACAAAATGGCGGCACATAGAAATGACATCTGTCAAATTCAAATTGCACTGGCGGCACTCTAAATTCGAAATTTCAATTTGCAGGGAGCGTGGATAGCGTTTTATTTTTTTAATTTCTACGTCTATGTCGGCGTGGGTTTTTAGCATGTGATCTCTGAGGAGGTTTATTTCCATGAAGTCTTGTTGGCAGAAGAAGCATTGGAACCAGCTCTTGTGGTGCCTAAAGGGGCAAGCGGTGGTGTCTCTAAGGACGGTATCACACGTCAGCATGACGCGTTTGCGCTCGGAAACTTGTTTCACTCCGTTCTGTCGTCTCGTGTGTTGGAAACCTTAAAACAAAAATATATTTGAGTTCTTGGCCTTTCTAGACATGATTAAAAATAATAGGGATATAGTTATTTAGTGGGATGACTACTTTCATGCAACATTACAAAACAAAATATATTTTTGTATATAGATTAATACGATGGTATTTATAATCATACCTATTTCAACAACTGAGGTATCAAAACCTTTGATTTCATTCTTGTTGAGCAAAATGTCTGTTATTTCATTCTCTCCCTTACTCTCTACTGTTTTAGGCACATTTTTCTTTGAGAACTCGGCTATAGGAGTATCTGAATCCATGTCTTCTTTCAAATCAACGCTTCTCTTTCTTTTCTCTTTTAGAATTATCTTCTGTCTCTTTCTCTTCGTTGTAGAACGAATTTTGTTTAATTTTGATTTTTTTAACAATAGTTTTTTTGTTTCTAATATTCTTGAATCTACTTTTAAAATATCTTTATTGTCATCTGAAAAGAATTAAAGTATTATATAATTGCAGTATTTTAACGCTTAGTTTTTAAACTTTACAGTTATATTACAATACGACCGATGAATAATGGCTGGCCCGAATGTTGGGCAGTAATATTTTTTAGAACCAAATGGGTGACATAAAGCGAGTGTGAGTGAGACCTATGTACCATCAGCAAACTTTCCGGTGAACCACTTTTCAACCTTATTGCGTTAGTAACATGGTCGAAAAGTGGTTCACCGGAAAGTTTGCCGATGGTACAGACCGGCCATGAGTCACCAGCCATACTGTAGGTACAGTTAAATTTATCTACCTTCACTATTGTCTCCAATATTCATAAAATATTGTGGACTATCTACATCATCTGGTATTTGATCTAATTCAGCCTTTATGGTTTCTGGGTGGAAGATATCTGAAAACACAATACAATTAAAGTTTATTGCAATGAAAATAACACTAATAGACAATGGGCATTTTGAAAAAATATTTATTTTTGACGTGTAATATCTTTCCTTTCGCTTTTCCTGCAATCTTTGGGAGTTAGCCGACGTTCGCACGGACGTAAGCGCTCCTGCACACGATGCCGCCACCGCGCCGCCGCCGCGCCGCCACCGCGCGCGGTCCAAAACAAAACTTTCCATGATAATTTCTTAAAAAGTTATCACGTGCATGTTCATACGCGGCCGGCAATGGAATGAATCAGGATAATGAAATAACTGGGACCGCGCGCGGTGGCGGCGCGGCGGCGGCGCGGTGGCGGTCTTCGCGCGACTCGTATGTACAGTGTAGTTGTGCGGCGTCGGCGCGGCGACGGCGCGGTGGCGGCATCGTGTGCAGGAGCGCTAAAAATATCGCGGTGGGATTTTATCGCGCACTAAATTTTCAACTCTCGTTGTTGAGAGCATAGAGAATCCAACATAACAACGACAGAGCGCATTCTAGCGCGTCGATAAAACACACTGTTGGATTTTCAATTCCCGGCGCTACGCAGAGCGTTGAAATTCCAGTGCGCGAAATAAAATCGCCGCGATATTTTTACGTCCGTGCGGACGTCGGCTTATTTTGTGAAAAGGGATGGCAGACTGGAAGTGTGTAACAGGAAATGAAAATATTTTTCTAAAACTTTTGAGTGACAGGTTGAAATGTTGCCGTTCATTTAAATGTTGCTTATTTGGTATGGAACTAGAAAGTACTTTTACCAAGTTGAGATGTCAGATGTTACACATCATATATGCGATTACTGTAACGCTGGGGCCACATCAACGTCAACGTCAATGCCCATTATCGTCATAAACATCGCGGTAAATTGAGTGGCCACACTTGAACGCCGCCATCCGAGTTATTGCCACATAAATCGGCAATTTGAATACCTTTGTCAAAATATCGCGATAAGTTGTGGCTACACCTACGGCCTACGTCCATCATCGCGATAATCAAACAATATCCCATTGGTGTGGCCCCGACATAAGGCTCGCTCGTTTTTGTTTAGCTATAACTTTTCACTAAAGGATTTTTTTAAATGGATATCATAGTAAAAGTTACTCCTTATTTAATACACTATTCAGTCAACTAGGGCTTGTTAGTGGTGGACATTTGGACCAAGCCTCACACATTTCAGTGCAATGTTCTTGCTCTTGAAATCCAAGCACCGCATGGCACTTTTCAAACTACCCTTACAATAATTTTGAGAAAAATAAAAGTATGTTTCTGAACAATGAAAAAATAAAAAGGAATAATATCAATCTTGTCATTCTGTGTGACTTACAACAAATCTAATACTGTTTGTTGGTAAAAGCAAGCCCGGAAAATTTGGAATAAACAAAAAGTGCTTTTTTCTATGGATTACAATTTGGACAGGACAATGTCTCTTCGCTCAGCTTAGTATAGTATAAAAATGTACCTTTTTTACTACCACAATAAATTACAAAGTGCCTCTCTGCCTCTTCCACTCGCTTGCGGAAGCTGCGCGCATCCCTCAGGTGGCCCACACAGAGGGCACACACCATTCTACTTGGACCCCACTCCATGAGATACGACAGCTGTAAGGGAACAGATGAAACAGATATGAATGGTAAGTACCTATTGACTGATGAGTCCAGAAAATGTAGTTTGATTGTGTGGCAATTGGTCACACAATTAAAATATTGCTGCAAGCACAAAAACATTTTTTGTTTGACTATGACTTGTTACTTGTTTGTTTGGATGACTGTACCTACCTGTTAGCAATATATGAATTGTTGCTAGATTTTTAATATTAAATTCATGTGAATGGTGTTGGTGTCCTCGTGTATGGTAAATTACTAATGTGTAAACTTTTCTGCCTTAAAGTATTTAAGTTTTAGAAACGTACCGAAATCCCATAGCACTCTTGTAACATCTCGGAATAAACCTCTTTGCTTCCGGCCTCCGTAATATAAGATGCAGTGACATCCCAAGTCCCGCTTGTGGACAGGCAGCAGCGGCACACATCAGGCTGCGACGCCCAGCTCTCAGCGTTCTCTACATCCATTGTTTTAATTTATAAACATTAAAAATTTTGTTTTACTTTTGCAGTTTACCTATTCTTGTTTTGTCGGTTTGACAACTGACTGACATTTTCTCTGATTTCAGTGAATGCTTGACATTGATTTATTCCGTTCAGAAATAAATTGATTCATGTCTCATGTTGATGAACTTTTAAATGTGCCAAACCAACGCCGAATATAAAATCCTCGCGCCATGCTTGCGCAGAGATTATTAGAATTTCAATTAAAAACCCAGAAGAAATACTAAATCATTTTTCCGAACGAAAACTGTAAGCTAACATTTGAGTAATTATTATGCTTCTGTGCTTTTAGCAAAACAACAACAACAGCGAAAATACCGGGTGTGCGGCGGGAAAAAATCTACTTGTTGTTGTTTTTAGTGCTTTATTCTCATTGATTGTTGTTGTGACTTGTATTCTTCAGATTACTGCTAATTAGGGCGGACTTTTCATATCAAATAGCCATGCGTAACGTAGAAGTCAAAGCTAAAATCACCGACTATGATAACATTTGCAAAGTGGCAGAAGAGTTGAGTGGTGGTCCCCCAACAATAATTAATCAAGATGATACGTTTTATAAAGTCCATGAAGGTCGGTTGAAGATAAGGATGTATGCGGATTCCTCGGCTACGCTGGTGAGGTACGATCGAGCGGACGAAGGAGGTCCAAAGCTTAGCAACTACGAATTATTGGATTTCTCCGTCAACGAAAGTGTAAAAGCTAAATTATTAGATGAAATGCTGAAGAAGTGTTTGGGTGTTCGTGGCCGAGTTGTAAAGGAACGGTGAGTTGACAATGATAAAAAATGGCTATTATTACTGTACTTACCTTCCTT
This sequence comes from Cosmia pyralina, assembly GCA_946251885.1. Lineage (NCBI taxonomy): Eukaryota > Metazoa > Arthropoda > Insecta > Lepidoptera > Noctuidae > Cosmia > Cosmia pyralina. The sequence goes on along the minus strand of OX276368.1, from coordinate 8,359,921 downwards.
CAAAAATCGGTAAGAACATATCAATTAGTGGACAAATATTTTTTCTTTTTTTTTCAGTAAATTATTCATGGTAGCCCAGACACGCATCCACATAGATACTGTTCAAGATCTTGGACACTACATGGAGTTAGAGGTGGTAATCCAACCTGAACAGACCCTGGAGGAAGGCCAGACCATTGCCCGGGACTTGCAAACCAAACTTGGAGTAAAGGATGAAGATCTTATTACCTGTGCCTATGTTGACCTGTTGGATAAAAAAAATAATTGAGCTTTTTTTTTTTAGAGGATGCACTAAGGTAGCCCGCGAAATTCAAATTTTCTTACGTTTTTTTCACCTCATGATTTCATGAAATCGCTACATTTGAGGTCAATTCTAACTAATGGAGTTGTATTGCTCATTCTCATGATTATAATTCTATAAAACCATATTAGCTACGGCCGCGTCTCATATTTTAATCAACATACAACATGACACTGACCTGCAAATTGCAGAAAACCTAAGAAAATTTGAATTTTGCGGGCTACCTTATCGCATCCTCCTTAACCTGATGTAAAGATTTTAGTCTGTTACATAAAGTTATCAAAAAAATAAGAATGCTAACAGATGTGTTGTGTATTTTTAGTGTCCAGCCAAAGTTATTATTTTTTGTTTGTTATTCACTTTCTTGTGTATAAAAATTCTTAAAATTTCCTGATTTGTTTTGTTGTGTTCTAGAACAGTCCCATAATGTGTTTGAATTTGATGTAGAATAACTTGAGAGAATTATTCCCAAAACTTTAGTAGAGCCAACTTATATTATACTGCTGGGACCCAGAAATTAATTAGAAAATAATTGTTAAACAAGAAAAAAGTTTTTTTCTTCAAATCAGGATGGAACATCAAAAAATTATAGCTGTTCTGAAAGTATGATTGTTTCTTGTAGCAGTAGAGAAATCTCCCTAGAGTAAATATGTTCCTTGAGCAAGTGTACAAGTATGAATAGGTACGATAAAAGAGAACTAACCTGCCAATGAGCAGCCGGTTAGTAATGTAAAGTTTATTGTATGTTGGAATTCTTTTTGTTATACAAATATTAGGTACTGGTGACCAAATTATACAGATTTTATATCCAATTATCTGGCAACCCTGACAATTTGCGAGTTCAAGTGTTACTTCTAACGTGTGGGTATAACTGTGCGTGCTTTATCTTGTGTGTATTTGAGCATTCAGTAAACATTTTAACAAATTATTTTTTGGAATTTCTCAACTGACACATAATGCTCATCATCATCATCATTCTCCTGTCCTTATCACAATCTATTTGGGGTCGGCGCAACATGTCCTTTTTTTCCATACTTCTCTATTATTCGTCATCACGGTAGTCACCCCCTTTCTAGCCATGTCATCTTTCACACAATCCATCCATCGTTTCTTTGGTCTTCCCCTACTCTTATAGCCATCGACATTCATACTCAAAACTTTCCTCACAACATTTTCCTCACTCCTCCACATCACATGCCCATACCATGACAACCGATTTCCGCACAACTATTCAGTCACCGGTGCCACTTTCAAACTTCCTCTTATGTACTCATTTCTTATTCTATCCATTCGTGTAACACCACACATCTCTCTTAGCATTCTCATCTCAGCTGCATGCAATTGCTGACACATTATGCTCATACTTCGGAAAATAAATAAAAGTTTGAATAAAAACCGTAAATTCCGCGCTTATAAACCGTACATTGAATAAATTGATCAAACCATGTCCCATCACGACAAGTGTCAAGTGTCAAACCCAAAAGCAAAACGTCAAAGTACGTTAAAATGTTGATTGTTGCGTCTTCATCTTCATCTTCCGTTCCCATTTCTTGAAATGTTTGTTTATTTTCTATTAGATTGAATAAATATAATTAGCTATGGAGAAAAAGAAAAGTAATACGAGCTATGGGGAGTGCCGCTGTTGCTTAGCAAAGGGCCAACACAGAGACTTAATGAAAGAACACTATTTTAATGGCATACGCGAAGTTTACTTCGATATTTTTATGGAATGCTTTAATTTATACGTAAGTTTTAGCTATAAACACTTGAATTTGCTAATTATTTGGTGTATGAAATTGCTTTAAGGAGTTCTGTTCCAGTTTTATTCTTTCAAATGAATTATTATAATCTGCAGTGGCTGAAGTAGATAGAAGTTTGTGTAAGAGAATGAGTTGGTTATCTTATTCGTAAAGTTTCTTTTATTTCAATGCATATCTTAATTGACTATACTGTTATTACATGAACTAAGTATACATTTACATAGAATCCATGAATTTGTCAATCTGATTCTCATTCCGTAACTTACCTAAACTTTCTGTGATACCCATCAAAAACCATCAGCAGCACAGCCTTTTTTCCTGACAACAGCAAAGTGCCAGAGAGGATGTTTGTACAGTATGTTATTCATTCCACTGCATTGCACCCGTCCCAAGAGCTATTCTTATATTTTGTGCCAATAGTCGCCTTCCTATTTTTTTAAACCTGTTACAGTTATCAACAAACGCCGTGTTGACTACACTTATATGTTCAACATGTGTGCAACGTCTCCGTGATGCGACCAGCTTCCGTATGATGGTAGTCAGTACGGAGAGGCAGCTGCTGCAAGCCATCGCTGGAGATTACAAGGATACGGTGTTTGTTAATGGTATGTTTACAATAATGTTGTAACTCTTAAAATGTTGATTGTACACCATGTGTGCGGATAACAATGAAATTTCTATTGTGGTTGCTAATTGGCTAATTGACTAATAGAAAGAAAAACTCAGTTATATCAGTATTGTGTAGTTCACAGCTGCACCAAATAGGCCCAGTTCAGCATAAATGCCAGACAAATACTGCTGATGCTGATTTTCAAATGAACCTTATGTTACTGGAACGTCTCACGGATGTAGATTAGTTTTATAGTGTGTCTATAAATACTTAAAAAAATATAAATATGTGTAGGAATTTGTGTAATCTGGAAGACTGGCACTAAAGCGTGAAAATTGGCACAAGCAAGCATAGTCCTTTCCCCAGCAGTCTGCAGAGTGATGCTTTGGATGATAGTGATGAACATAACCAGCTGTCCTTCATCTCTGAGAGGTGGTGGTCCAGTATTTTATCATACGGGCCCAGTTCTAGTTCTAGTTGAGAGGGTATGGTTTCCGCACTTAATCCTTTATGTGGACCATTGTGCATGGGCCATAGCGGCCTTCGGGGGGAGTGGGGGTTATTCCAACCAGCCCACCTCATTCCAGAAGTCGATCAAGTCTCCAAGTCTGTTCAAAACATCTGCGAAAGATCTGGGTGTTCCAAGAGTTTCTGTTCTAATCTGCGTGACGCCTGTGCAATCAAAGAGCACATACGTTACATGCGGGCCCAGTCTATTTATTATTATTTGATTAGACACACTAGCAGGTAACTAGGTGATGTGTGTGTATCAAATAGCTTGGAATCTGTTCAGTCGATTCTTGAAGTAGTTCAGTGTCGAATCCGTCACAATATTCTCTGGGAGCCTATGTAGCACAGAATTCTTAAAACCATCAAGTTAACCAACTTCTGCATAGTTCTTAAGTATATGATTATGGGATGGTATGTCTTGTATTATCAGCAATAGTCAAACAATCCCTTATTTCAATATATTTGGGGTTGGTGCAACATGTTGTTTTCTTTCCTACTTCTCTTTTAGTCGTCATCTCGGTAGTCACTCCCTTTCTAGTCATATCATCTTTCACACAGTCCATCCATCGTTTCTTTCCTGGTATTACCCTCAAAACAAATAACTTTTCAAATGTATAAGTAGTATGACTGAGTCTTACCAAGGGGTATTGTATTACCCAGTTACTGGGTTGTGGATGTCAGATAGGCAGTCGCTCCATGTAAAATACTGGTATTCAGCTGCACCTGGTTAGACTGAAAGCCGACCTCAACATAGTTGGGAAAAGGCTAGGCAGATTGAAGTAGTATTACTGAGGTTCTGTGCGATGAGTGTATACATTTTTGTATAATTTTATCTTTTTTAATAATGTAATTGGGCGATTACCAATGTAATTGGCCGAATAAATTAATAACCTTATCCTTTTTAGTGAGCTGGTTAAAAATTTCATTGGCACTTCAACAACTAGTTCACAAAAACATTTACAGAAGTCTTAATATTTTTATTTATAGGCACAACAGCGAACTCGCCAGTTATAGGGCGTGTGCACAGCATTTTTAGCTTGCCCAAGTGATTTAAATTAAATAGATAGTTAACAACAAAAAAACAGTCTAGACGTGTCGTGGAACAGCTGCACAGTGACGTCACGACACTTGTTACGGACAAAATGTTACACTTTTTTCGCAAACTGTGCAGACTGCAGAGTATAACGTGCGATAAGGAACTTCGTTCCAAAATTATCCTACTAATATTATAAATTATGTGAAAGTACGTGTGTTTAGATGTTTGTTACTCAATCACGCAAAAACGGCTGAACAGATTTGGATAAAATTTGGCACACGGATAGTTTATAACCTGAATTAATACATAGGATACTTTTTATACCGGTAGTACGTTCCCATGGGATAATTTCCGACATCCACGCGGGCGAAGTATAATATGTACTTACAAAACAAGAAATTATTAAGGGAATAGAAATTAATTCTGTGTTTCTATAATTTCAGTGACCGTAGAAGAGAACATGTTAGACAGCCAGATAGACGTGAAGGTAGAGAGACAAACGGATGTGAAGGTAGAATTTAATGAAGAAATAGATGGCGCAGATTATGAGTCTGACTACATTCCCAGTGGTAAAAAACTTTCTGATACCTTGTTTAAACTCTTACATCTAACTTACATAATCTCACGCCTCCTTCCCATGGGGGTAGGCAGAACGTACAGGACGCCACCTGCTACAGTCCGATCAATCAACAAAAACAAAATAAACATATCTCAAAAAATGTATAACAATTTGATAAATGACATTAGAGAAGTAAAGAAAACAAATACCTACTTATATTTATTAATAAATTGAAACAATTTCTGGAATCCAAGGAGTTTTTAGATGACAAATCAATTGGAAAATAAAATTATTCTGTCTCTTATACACCAAACATTATGAAATATATATAACATAATATGGAATATAGAAGATCAAATATAAATATGAAAATAATTCTAAGATTTTCATAATAATTACCTACAATATTCTTATGCAATACATAAAATTAAAATAACTAATATACCTACTATACCTATACACACAAACCTAATCTTATATATAAAATTCTCGTGTCACAATGTTCGTTCCCGTACTCCTCCGAAACGGCTTGACCGATTCTCATAAAATTTTGTGAGCATATTGAGTAGGTCTGAGAATCGGCTAACATCTATTTTTCATACCGCTACTTTTTATCCCGGTCTACGCGGGTGAAACTGCGGGGCGCAGCTAGTAATATATATAATTATACACTCAATTAAATACATCCAATAATTTATAAAATATTGAATTGTTTGAATTACTACTACTACTACTACTTGCCCTCTTCCTCTCCTAATTTTGCTGTGCCCGACAGGGTCCATATTGATATTTTGCCATATTACACCGTTTAATTAATACATATGGATTCCAATAAAGAATTGAGTATCCTTACATACTCTTTTTACACACACGCATAACGATATACTTGCGGACATTCTGCACAAGTCTTCGTGATGCCGTTGTGCCTACAAATAACTCGGATACTTGCGCTAATTCATCCCACAATATTATGCATATTTGTGAAAGTTCAAAGGTTTCTACGAGTATTCAAGCGAGATCGAAGTCAAAAGCAGGTCCATTTCACAATAATTTTTTTTTAAAGCTGGCATTGTCACGGCATCGCTATTTTGGAGTGACTATAATAAAAAAATAAATAAAATAACTATGCCACATAGGTTTTTATGCACTTTGCGAAAATGTAGTTACGTGTGCAGTGGCGTTTTTTAGGATCTGGCGCCCCGGGTCAATAAGATTTGCCGTCCAGTAAATTGTTGTCCCGCCGTTCGATAATTCAAACAAGTCAAACGACAAGTTCAAACTAAGATACAAGAAGAAGATTCAAGTTTTAAACTAAAATTTAAATTGTTGTTGTTAATTTAACAAATAAATAAAGGAAAAATCTTAGCTACCGCGCTAGTGGAAGTAATTTAACGGTGAGTTTACAAAAATAAAATCAAGATCTAACGTCATTTATTCAAACTATGCTGAGAATCAGCACTTTCTGAACGGAATTTATTTCAGACTAATTAAAGTCCGTAATTGTTACTTACAAAGGTCTTAAAACTATGTTAGTATTGCATCATTAATAAAAAATAAAAAATAATTAAAATATAAATAATAAAATCACTAATGTCAAAAATAATTATCATAATGTCATCTCGTCACATGAAGCTGGATGAATCTCCCCAGCACTGCAGACTGGCTTTTCATTAATTATGCAAATTAATTAATATTACGAAACACAATACATTAATTTATTAATAATTATTATTTTTTAACAAAAACATTGAAAACTCAAGCAGAAACAAAACCTAAAAAGAAATGAATACCTAAATTTTAGCTTTCCAGGCGAGGCCCTCCTGCTTGTTAAGAGAATCATCGAAGACAGGTTCAGCTCGATGTGTAAGTGAAATGGCGTTATGGCTGTCTAATTTGACACGAGAGAGATAGAAGACTCTCACGCGCACCGGAACTAATCGAGCTTCGTTTAAATGTAGATTTAAGACAAAATGCTATATTTAAATCAATTTTTATCTTAGTAGGTTCTTAACCCTTTAGATGTCCAAATATACTAATTTATGAACCCAAAACCCCAGGGGGAGGGGGTTAGTTGCGAACCCCATAGGTTCACAACTACTGATGATGATTTTACGTTTATATATATAATATATAAGCTTATATACCTATTATATAAAGGATTTTAAAGGATTTTTCCCTATGCACACGGGGTGCAGTCGAGGCGTCAGAGGTTTTGACATATTTAAATACCTTTGATTTGAAACAAATTTTACTGCACAATAAGGAACTTTTTCTATCGAAATAATTTCAAGTAATCATGTTTCGGTTTTAGACAATACGAGGGGGGATCAAAAAGTAGTGAGAATGAGATAGATTATAATGACTATTGATAACTTAATAATTTATTTTTCTACATAGTCTCCGAGTCTCTCTCTACACACCGAGTCCAGCGCTTTTCCAAGACTTCAAACCCTATCAAAAAAAAAGTTTTGTCTTGGTCCTGCAAAAAGCTCTCCACGGCATCCATCACCTCGTTATCGTCTTCGTACCTGTTTCCCCTTAAGTATTCTTTCAATTTGGGGAACAGATAAATATCGCTAGGCGCCAGATCTGGTGAATAAGGGGGGTGGTCAACCAATTCGAAGCCAGCTTGCTGAATGGCAGCCATCGCAACTGCCGACATGTGCGCGGGTGCGTTGTCGTGATGAAACAGCACGCCCCTTCGAAGTTTCCCTCTCCTTTTCTCTTTGATGGCAGTCCTCAACTTAGGAATTAAAGCTGAATAATATTGGCCTGTAATAGTGGTTCCACGCTCCAGATAATCAATCAACAATATCCCTTCTGAGTCCCAAAATATTGAGGCCATAACCTTGCCAGCCGATGCCACGGCACGAAACTTCTTCGGGGTCGGTGATGATGGCCGTTTCCATTGCAAAGATTGCTGTTTTGTCTCGGGATCAAAATGATGGACCCATGTTTCGTCCATTGTTTGAAACGAGACAAAAAGTTTTCAGAATCTTCTTGAAACTTGTCCAACAATATCTTCGAAATGTCAAGTCGATTTTGTTTCTGACTGTCGGTTAACATTGTCGGCACGCATCTTGCGGAGACTTTTCTCATATTCAAAGATTGTTTCAATATGGATTGAATACTTCCATATGAAATGCCCGTTTCTTGAATTAAGTATCGGATGGAACTCTTCGATCGCTCAATACAATTTTCTCGACTTTCGCAACATTTTCTTGGGTGACTGACATCGATGGACGGCCGCAACGATGTTCGTCTTCCGTGCTCGTTCTCCCTACTCGAAATTGAGAAGCCCACCTTGCGACAGTGGAATAAGGCGGAGCAGACTCTCCTAATGTTGCCTCCAAATCGCAATGAATCTCTTGCGTCGTTAACTTTTTTAAACAGAGGTATTTAATAACGGCTCGCACTTCGTTTTTCTCCATTTTCGAGAACACGTTCCGACACGAAGCAAACAAATGACTACATTCAAAAAAAAACAAAAGAGAATCGAAGATTTTTTTTCTTTATTAATATTATAAATATGTATCTGAGCTATGCCTACCAGTATTTATTTTTTTTCTTACCAAGGAGTATGTCGTTCTCACTACTTTTTGATCCCCGCTCGTATAGTCTAATAACACATATGGAAAATCCAAATGATTGAACCATATACTACATTTGGTTTTATAGGAATTTTAAAAACACAAAATTTGGCGATGTATCCCCTTAACCACCCACCAAATAACATAAAAAAACCGATGTCTTTTCCAGATTACGTGTCAGATGGTCCTTCAGACTTCGTAGACCGCGAGGCAGCGTTACTGGGGCGGTTCGCGCGCGTCAAGCTGCCCCCGCTGCCGACGCGACAGTCACTGCCGGAGATATGTCCCGAGTACTGCCGACAACTCGATGTGTTGCAAGGTAAGTTATAGTGCCATTAGGGATGATGAATAAAATTGTTTTTATCCGTCATGTAGATTTAAAAAAAATATTGCAGACGTATTTTGATTTTTTTTATGTAATCAAAAGATTACGGCGATACGGAGTTAAAATGTGGCATGACGTCACTCCTTGCTAGATTTTATACGTAGTTTGTTATAGTTGTGACGTAGCAAGCCTCCAGAACTTTAATGCGTTTTATCCAAGTCATTTTTAGGGTTCCGTACCTCAAAAGGAAAAAACGGAACCCTTATAGGATCACTCGTGTGTCTGTCTGTCTGTCCGTCTGTCACAGCCAATTTGCTCCGAATCTAATGGACCGATTAAGTTGAAATTTGGTACACATATGAATTTCTGTGACCCAAATACGAACGGGTAAAGTAAATAAATGAATTTTGAATATAGAGGTCACTTTTGGGGGGCAAATAAGAAAATTAAAAAAAAAGTTGCAAACCACCATGTGGCATGTCAAATGAAAGGGCTTACTATGAGGGTCTCAAAAATATTTTTTTATACTTTTAAAATACAGGAAAACCTATAAGAAGCCGGTGGTCTTAAAATAACATGGTAAATCTAAATTGTGAGTACAAACTTACATTTACAGTTGGAATGTATGTATGGGAGAACATGTTTTTCAACTACAGTTTGTTCTTAACATAAATTCATCCCAACTACGGAACCCTTCATTGTGCGTGGTTCGACACGCACTTGGCCGGTTTTTATTAATATGATAAAGCAAAAAATACGTGTCTAATATTTTTTTATTATCTGACTGACGAACTAAATAGAATTTCTTTTTTTTTTTATCCAGGCATCATCCCTATTAGTTAATGATATCTTAAGAGGGATGCGCTGTGGTAGCCCGCGAAATTGTTTTTTTTTTGTTTTTTTTTGCAATTCGCAGGTCCGTGTCAGGTTGTGTCTTGATCAAAATATGATACGCGGCAATAAAACACATGTATTTATATAATTTTAACCATGAAAATCATCAATACATCTCTCTAAGTTAGATATAGTGCAGATTCGTCCAACGAACGAAGTCTAACGACTCTGCACGAAATCTAACTTAGAGAGATGTATTGATGATTTTTATGATTAAAATTATGTAAATACATAATGTTTTATAGCTGCGTATCATATTTTGATCAAGATACAACCTGACACGGACCTGCGAATTGCATAAAACGAAAGAAAATTTGAATTTCGCGGGCTACCACAGCGCATGCTCCTTAAGAGGGTGCACTCAGAAAGTTGCCAACGTCGCATAAAATAGTTATAGTAATTTTATTTTGCAAACTTCAGTACACGTTACATCAATGAGTTCTCGACCCCTGAACTAGGACATCCTGTATGACAGGGGTCGAGGTTTCTCCAGTTACATGGATCAGTATGAAAAGGCCTAGACTATATACAATTTATTTCACGATGTCCGGATAGCCACTACTTACCGAATAAATTCAAAAATGGAACTGAATTAGTATGAAATTATCTGCCAAATAAGTTAATCGGAACTTAAGGACGCTGTTACAAATGGGTAGTCAAATCATTACTTTTTTACACAAAAGTATGTTTATTAAATAAAATGCTTTACATTCTTAAAATGTTTTTTGGCCAAATTATTGATAGATGGGCATGGTACGATTCTGAACTATAAATATAATTTTAGATAGGTACAGTTTCTCAATAAATGTACCGGAGTGATCATTTTTACTTCGGAACATTTATTGAGAAAATGTACCTACCTATCTAAAATTATATTTATAGTTCAGAATCGTACCATGCCCATCTATCAATAATTTGGCCAAAAAACATTTTAAGAATGTAAAGCATTTTATTTAATAAACATACTTTTGTGTAAAAAAGTAATGATTTGACTAACCATTTGTAACAGCGTCCTTAATCGTAGGTGGTGAAACAGGCGCATAGTGTTCAAAACCATAAGGTGCCAAGTTATAAGACACTTATTTTAAATATATTTTTCTCGTGTTCCAGACATAAGAGTACTACCAAAAACAATCCTAAAACTGATAGAAGATCAAGACAGCCGCCGATTATCGACTAATCCGCGCCGAGTTATCATTTCAGAGAAACAAGCGCACATAACGAACGCGGGCACCATTCTAGAATGTTCCAACGTGACTCCGTTCAGGGGCAGAAGTCGCACTGGCTTCCCTTGCTTCTACTGCCGAAACATCTTCGAAAACCTTGACAAACTCCGCGAGCATACGAACCAGCATAAGAAATCAGAAATTAAAAATATCCTAAAGACATACGGCGCAGAATGTTTGGTGGTATACGTCGATGTTACAGATCTGAAGTGCACTTTATGTGAGAAAAATATAACGAGTATTAACGAGTTCAAAAGTCATCTAACGAATGTACATAAAAAGAAATTGCATTTAGAATATACTGACAGAGTGATCCCCTTCAAATTGGTTCAGAATGGTGTTTACGAGTGTCAAATCTGTGGGTTTAATTTCGAAACATTTGGCTCCATAGAACGCCATATGAACGTACACTTCAGAAACTACGTTTGCAAAGAATGCGGCACAGGTTTCGCTACGAAATACCGTCTAAAAGTTCACTCAAAAAGCATGCACAATATGGGAAACTTCCCTTGTGAGCAATGCGGAAAAATATTCACAACACAACAGAAAATTACGAACCATGTCAACGCGGTTCATAAGTTGTTAAAACGGTTCAAATGTACCAAGTGCCCTGAACGCTTTGCCGAGTACTTTAGAAGGCAAAAGCATTTGGTTCAAGTACACGGAGTAGCTCCTTTAAAATACAAATGCAATGTCTGTGATAAAAGCTTTGACAGACGCTATACATTATCTCGTCATATGAAACGCGACCATTTAGAAGAACGCGACTTTCAGTGCGAAACTTGTTCATATAAATGTTTTACTAAAAACGAGTTAAGGGTTCATATGATAAAACATAATGGGGAAAGAATATTCGAGTGTTCGGTTTGTAAAAAGTCGTACGCCAGGAAGAAAACTTTAAAGGAACATATGAGGATACATAATAATGATCGGCGGTTCGCTTGTGCTGTCTGTGGGCAGGCGTTCGTTCAGAAATGCAGCTTGAAGGGACATTTGAAGACGCATCATTTAGAGTTTAATTTACAGTAGATTATTTATTAAATAAAATAGCGATATACATGTTGTGTTTCATTCTTCTGAAGTACCTGGGCGACTGAGCTCTGCTCGGGTGAAAATAGAGAAAACTAATTTTCCCAGATATGAGACCTAGTTAGATCGATTTTTCGCCCCCGTAAACCCCTATAATGCAAGTTTCATAGAAATCGTTAGAGCCGTTTTCGAAAACGTGATTATAAATAATACGTGTATAATATACAAATATTGCTAATTTAATAGTATGGTCGACTGAGCTCTGCTTGGATGAAAAAAATAGAGAAAACTAATTTTCCCAGATATGAGAACTAGCTAGATAGATTTTTCAGCGTTCTTGAGTAATGATTACAAATATAATAATACAGGGTATATAAATACAAATACTGTTTACAATACTCACAGAATATACAGAAGAACTAAAACTAAAATTATAAGTTACTTATCATAAATCTATGAAACCGCTACCAGTTGGCAACATACCCAAAATGCTGTTTACATAGCATAGGATGTTTGTGAAGGATGGAAAGAAAATGGAGATGTAAAATTGAACATTATCTGTTCGAAACAAAACTATCAGAGAAAATGCCAGCTCAGCCTAGACTATCCATTTAATATAAACTTTACCCCAAACAAACAAAATACCCACAATATACAAACGGAGGACACTGCTGCCTATCCCCTTTGGTAGAGAAAAGCTAATTGGTCTGATAGAGAACGTAACTTTGACCAGACAATATCACTGAATTTGAAACCACTGCCATCTAGCGACGAGTAGATTTACTCATTTATTTACGGTTTTTCTGCTGAGTCTACATTTTATCGATCAACTATTTCGAGAAAGCACATCACTAGCCACATCTGTTGTCAAATCAAAAGAGAACAGCTGTCAGTTTTCCCGTCAAAATAAAAATCAATTTTCTTTCGCTTTTCTCACTGTTTACTTTTTTTAATCAAAATGTTTTCTACAAATAATAACGCGGAAGTTGAAGAAGTTGATGAAACTATGTATGGACAATGCCGCTGTTGTATGGCTAGTGGGCAGCACAGAGATGTGACGAAAGAATACTATTATAACAATATAAAAGAGGTTTACAAAGATATTTTCTTGGAATGTTTTAATTTATCAGTAAGTATTCGATGAAATACAGTTCTCTTGAGAGCGTTACAGTCGCCAGCTACACAATCATTTATTCGTGCAAAAAAATTACAAAATACTCAAAATAATAGTCTCAAGGATTAAAAATTGTAGTCATGGCGCTATGTATATTTAAAAACTAGCTTCTGCCCGTGACTTCGTCCGCGTGAAATTTCTTATTTTATCATTATATTCTATAGCTGTGTGTGCCCCATTTCTTCATTTTCGCTTAGCGTTTCTTCTGACTTTTTTTCTTTTTGCTCGGCTCGTAAGGGTCGTAGCGTGATGTTAAATAGCCAACCTTCCTCAAGAATTGGGCTATCAAATACAAAAAATATTTTTCAAATCCAACTGGTAGCTCTAGAGATTAGCGCATTCAAACAAACAAACATTATTATTAAGCCTTTATTGCTAACATATTTCCGTAATTCATAATTTCTACAATACATTTTATTATTTAACAATCTCATAGTATAAATATATATAATATTCTTATTGGGCGTTAGCGTGTCTTTGCGACACGAAGGCCTCCTCCAGCTCTTTCCAGTCTACTCTTGTTTGAGTTCTTCTGTGCCACAGTGGGCCCGCAATCTTTTTAATTTCATCAGACCAACGTTTCCTTTGTCTCCCTCTTTTTCGTTTTGTTTAAAATTTAATTTTCATTCTGTTATATATTTTGTCCATTTGTCGATAGATGCCCATAGGCATGTGATGCGGAGAAATGAGGATAATGTTATGAGGAAAGTTTTCAGTGTGAATGTGGATGGCTATAAGAGTAGAGAAGACCAAAGAAACAATGTGAATTAAGAAATAATTTGTGTGTGATCTTAGTTATTTTTTTAATCAAGCTACTAATCATATTTTTATATTTTATTAAATTGTTGTGCCCGACGGGGTCCATGTGAACCTAATAATATTATTATGACCTTGTAAACACATGTGATAGGCAATAAAGATTTGAATTTAGATGGACTGTCAAATGATAAATGGAGATGATAAATAAGATAAGATAAGGTTTATTTCTCACCACAATATAAATCAACATTTCAAAATATGATTAAAAACACATAATAATATTTTTAATTATACTGTGGGAGACTGGTTCCTAAGCTAGGCCTTACGGCCTGTATTTCAGGACACCAGGTCTCCACCCCTTCGGAGGACATTTAAATAGAATTATGCACTCGTGGCTAGAAATTGGGTGACTACTGAGATGACTAATAGACAACTATGGAAGAAGACATCTTGCAAGTTTTTACATATCTATGTTGATTTGACAGGCTAAAATATAATACCTGTTCTCTTCCAGTTATCTCCACACAATCGTATAAGTTCCCTGATATGTGAGAATTGCGTGCATCGTCTCCGTGATGCGACCAGTTTCCGTATGATGGTGGTTGCCACTGAGGAGCAGCTACTCAATGCTGTCATTTTTAAGAGTGATCCAGACAATGATACTGAATTTGTTGATGGTATGTTTGTTCATGGGTTTCTTCGTTTTATTTTAAAACAGACAGAATATGCGATACAATGTCGATAGTTGGCGCTATTAGCACAAGAAGTAAATAATGTTTTGTTTCACATTTTGACATCCAAACAGATAGTACAGATTCAGCAATATTTAGGATTACTCAAATCTATTAAAAAAGCTGAAGAGTTTGTTTGTTTGAACTGGCTAATCTCTGTTACTATCAGTCGGATTTGAAAAAATATTTTTGCATTTTTGCTCTTAAGGGTTTCGCGGGTAGTTCGAAAGAGATACCGTGGCCCTGGCACGGGCAACTGAAGGAACACGGGTGGGTTTTAGTCAGTAAAAGTCTGATACGCCCTCCCGCTCTGCCCGGAGCGGGAGAAGTCATTTGATGATTTCCCATCCACAAAAAAAAAAGAAAAAAAAAGGGTTACACACAATCCATACACCTTCCTCAAGAATTAGGCTATAATTCTTGAGCAAGGTTATGGGCTATTTAATATCACGATACGACCCTTAGGAGCGGAGCAAAAAGAAAAAGAAGTCTGAAAAAACGCTAAGCGAAAACAAAGTAATAGCGCGGGCGGCCGATGCGATGCTATAGGATATATTTTATGTTAGAACAAGAAATTTCACGCGTACGTAGACGCGGGCTGAAACTAGTTAATAAATATCAATTAAAATATTTAAAATCACTTTAATTGACATGCTATGATAAAACAATATTTACTGTTTGTGATGCCACAGAGCATGTGCTGCTAGCGCCACTAGTGGCGAAACTTTGCATTATATCCTTTTATTACTTTTAAAGCTTTACATTTGTAGTATCAGAATTTTAGGGGTTTAGTTTATTTTGGAGCCCTGAGCCCTCGTACGCACTTAAGCGAGATTTTAACGCGAAGATTTTTATCGCGCACTAGATTTTCACAACGCAAAGTAGTGCGCTATAAAAAATCGTCCTTGCATACGAAGGACAGGGTCTAATTCCGCGATCCTAATTTAAAATACGATATTAATTGAATTGAAACAATAGGGATGATGACTAAAAATATTGGATATGTATTTTTCTTTTTTTACGTATGTACCTAATCAAACGCAATACAATATTTTAAAAATGTCATGACTATACTCCATTTGCAATAAGATTATACATTTAAACAAACCTTTTTTACAGTTCGTTCAACCGATTTTGACTTCTGTTGCGTTGGTGACATGACAAATGGCAGCTGCAGTAAACAGTTGGTATTGTAACCACTATTTTGCCTTCGATGCCATCCTTAAGCCTACGGAATAGAAGACAAAATCGGTTGAACGGACTGTAAAAAAGGTTTGTTTAAATGTCTAATGTTATTGTAAATGGAGTATAGCTAGATTTTATACCTACGTAAAAGTGACGTAGCGAGCCCCCACTCTCCAACTTTAATGCGTTTTATTTAAGTTATTTATTATTAATAATTATGATAAAGCAAAAAATACTTGTCTTTATCTGACTGACAAACTAAATAGAATTTTTTGTTTTTACCCAGGCATCATTCCTATTATAATTTGTCTAGTTACAGGTCCACAAAACTTCACAACCGAAATCAAAATAGAAAGTGAAGCAGATGATATTGACATGGAGCCGGATATCTTACAAGACAGTTTGCAAGGCTCTAAAGATAACGAAGAAATGAATAATGGTGCACAGATAAATGATGGTGAATGGATGAATGATGACAGTGAACGGGCGAGTTATGAACGGATGATTGATGAACGAATGAATGATGAAGATGATTGGTCCAGTGAAAACGAGCTTGTCATTGATGAGACAAGAGAAAATGAGACAGACTCCATAGATTTTGATACTGATGATGATGTTGATGGTATTGGTGTTGATGATTGTGGTAAGTACCTCTTTTGCTATTTGTGTATTAGGTAAACATAGTCACATTATGACATTAGGAATTCTTCTGCTAGGTGAGTGCACAAACAGTCTGACCCAGAACAACTTCTTATTAAAACAACCTAGCCTTTTCCCACCTATGTTGGGGTCGGCTTGCAGTCTAACCGGATGCAGCTAAATACCAGTATCTTACATAGAACGACTGCCTATCTGACCTCCACAACCCATTAACTGGGTAATACGATACCCCTTGGTAAGACTGGTTGTCAGACTTTAGAGCTTCTGACGACCCGTATTGACTGTCAAAAATCCACAAATGACAGCCGGGACCAACGGCTTAACGTGCTTTCCGAGGCACGGAGGAGTCTCGGTATGTAAAGATGGTCACCCATCCACGGACAGACCCCGGCAAGCGTAGCTTAACCTGATGGATCGATCCGTGCGGCTGTTATTACTTAGCCACGAGCTCCTTCTTAGTTTCAAAACATATAAGATGAAAAGTCCAGACTCACTCACTCACTGGCTCAGCATCCCAAACCTTTGGACCTAGGAAGCTGACATTTTGCACAGAGGTTCCCTTTATGAAAGGAATAAGGCAGGATTTTTCGCAATTCCCATGGAATATATATTCCCTATTTAGGGCAGACGAAGTCGCTGGCAAGTGAAGTGCAGAATCCAATATCAGGCCAGGCGCACTCCGCATTTTAGGTATGAAGCTACAAGTACGCGGCGGGCTCGACTTGTCGACCTAATTCAGTGTAGGCTGCCGCGCACCGACCGGCTCGCACGTTATTTCAATACTCACGCGCTGCGTCGTAAAAGAACTCAACCCTAACGAGTCAGAAGGTATGAGTTACGCGATAGAAAGAGAGGCAACTTCTAGGTGAATACAAATGTAGGTAATTAAATTGTGTCGTAGCAAGTCACTATTTATTTAAATGATTTTGCGGAGTGAATCTTCTGTATTTGTAATATTAATTATATTCTGTGCCAATATTAATACACATAATATTGTATTTCAGAAAGTACCTACAGTTCTATAACAACAAGTACCACTAGTGCCGTAGATGACGAGCCATGTCAAATAATAGAAGGAGAACCAAAGCTGTTGGCTCGCTTCCCTACGTCCGCTCCGCAGGCCCTTCCTAAACGGAGCGAACTGACCAAAATATGCCCTGTTTATGATGAGCATTTGAAAAAACTTGAAGGTAAACTATACTAATAATACCAATCTATTATTGTCCCACTGCTGGGCAAAGGCCTCTTCTCATACAGAGAAGGCACGATCATTGCTCACCACGCTTGCTCAAGATGGCAAACAAATTTCAACCTTGCGTTACTTAAAATAAGGTTGAAAATAACTAAACTTCCATTAGTCCGAGAGAGCATCATAGACTATATCTTCTTATACATAGGTACGCGGGGATAAACGTTTTCCGCAAATAAAAGTATTTTCTTTCTTTCTATACGTTTATTTAACTTAGTTTTTATTTTAAGAGATGCAGTGTTGATATTTGTGTGGCAGTGATAACTGCACTGCGCTGCGCTTCGCCAGATCTGCGCCGCGCCTAAGCGTACTGCAGAAGATGTCTTGAATAATCCATCAATGTACAGACTTAAAGCTTCCGCAGACAAGCGCGACGCTATTCTCGTAGAACAATTTGCATGTTTTCTTAGAAATTGTTCTACTAGAGTCGTGCCGCGCTGTCTCGTCGCGCCCGTCTGCTGGATCTTCTTAACACGAAATAATAATGTACCTACCATCTATTTCAGATAAAATAGTCGAACCAAAATCAATAGAATGGTATTTCAAGATACCCGAGTTAAAAGAGACATTAATGTCAGACAAGCAAGCTCTCGCCGTAAACGCGACCACTCTATTCGAGTACAGCAACGCATCTGCCTTCAAAACTAAAATGCGGAACGGATACCCTTGCTTTTACTGTCGAGAAGTATGTAAGTTCGACAAGTTAAGAGAACATCAAAAGAAACACCCAAAATCCAGCATCTACAAGTTACTCACAAAATATAATGCAGATGAATTTGTTGTCTATGCCGATATCACAGACTTAAAATGCACAATTTGTAAAAAGAAGGTAAAAAATCTCAACGAATTGAGGACTCATTTGACTGAGAAACACGGAAAGAAAATATTCGCAAGCGCAGACAGAGTGATCCCTTTTAAGTTGAAAGAAACCGACTTCGATTGTCAAACATGTGGACGAAAATTTGAAACTTTTGGCGCTGTTGAAAAACATATGAATACTCATTTTGGGAGTTTCATGTGTGAAGCGTGCGGGGCTGGTTTTATAACGAAACACAGATTAGCAGTACATAATTACACCCAACATAAAGACGAAAACGTTGTTTGCGAAGTGTGCAAGAAGAGCTTTCGAACACAAATGAAGTATCGTCTCCATTACGAGGGTGTTCACAAAAATATGAAAAAATTCAAATGTACGAAATGTCCGGAGAAATTCATCGATTACTTTACTAGGCAAAAGCATTTGGTAGATGTGCATTCTGAAGCACCTTTGTTGTACAAATGTAACGTCTGTGAGAAAGGATTTAATAGGAGATTTAGCTTAAATTCTCACGTGAAACGTTGTCATATGGACGAGAAAAATATAAAGTGTCAAGAGTGCGAATACGCTTGTTATACAAAAAGTGAATTGAAAGATCATATGATCAAACATCAGAGTCCGCAGAAATTTGAATGTCCAATTTGTAAGAAGACGTACGGTAGGAATAGATCATTGGCGATGCATTTGAAGATACATAAAAATGAGAGTTAAGAGGACTGCCTCGTTGGTCTAGTGGTTTGAAATCGAATCCCAGCGGGATAATTGCGTAACACACTTATGGCGCATCTCCCGAATTCGATTGTCTATGGAATTAGGGCAAACGACCGTGTAAATGAACGGGGTCGAGTAGGTACACCCGTCTTCGGGCAGTTCAGCATCATCGTTTCGGTGAACCGAATTTTCACCAGACGCTAATTTTCCTCTCACTTCTATCAGTGCTTTGCCAGTCGTCACAATGAGTGGCCTCCAATTCATTTTAACTACTCGAAGTCGCCTCTATTCCAATGCGATGACCAGTGTAATTAATCAATCAGTCAAATCATTTATTTTCATACAACACAAGTCTTTGTTAGTCAGTCACACACTGACAACACACACAACAAAACACTTGAGAGGCATACCGTGAGGACGACCACGAGTCACGGAGTGTCCATCTTCTATCTCAGTCATCGCCCGCACGAGATGCCCCCGTATAGGTGCATGCACTTCCTCAGCAACATTTCTCAGGATGCTGTTGCTACTCCCCATCACCCTCCTCAGCCAAGACGCAGCTTTTTTACGAATGACGGCATGAAAGCCGTCAGTCCGGGTCTGCGCGAACATTTCGGAGGCACTACAAAAACGGGGAAGTCCCAACATTATCCTGAAAATGTTGTTATACTGGATACGTAGGCTATTTAGCGATCTTCTGGTGTATCTGACCCATAGACCGCCCGTGTACAGACCCTGACTGTACGCCAATGCAGATGCAATTAATGCATCGGGTGCGCGAATTCGAGTACTTTCTTTCGAACACCCGAATACGGGCTAACGAACGAGTGTAATTGCACCTTTACAATGGTAATGCTATCCATTTTGACAATGGAGTTGTTTACCGGAAACTTCGCCGCGAGAGAGCGCTGTGTGTGTTTGTCAATCTTGAACACAAAGCAACTAATCGGCGACAAGAAAAAACACTTTCAGCAAGGAACTATTGGCAGCTGATTGAAAGTAACAAACTCTTAGCGCCATCTTCGCGGAACTAATTTGGCAGTTTTCTTCTCCATTCAACAACATTCATTGCATTATTTAAGTTGTCGAATAGACGATTCGAATTTTTCAAACATGTAGCAATGGATTAGCAATTTCCATCAAAATCCTTCGGATTATGACTAAAAGTGTGTTACGCAACTGGGGAGCAAGTCGGGTAAAGTGTAATTGCGTTTTACATGAGGGATTTTTCAGTAGCAGCTGGGATAGTCTTGACATAAATAGCGATTATTTTACGACCGAATTAAGTCGCAAAGTCCTAATGGGGACCCTAGACGGTCAAAATTGCTTGACAAGCACGAAAAAATCACGTGTCAAAAAATCAAAATCAATTTTGATCGCCTAGGGACCCCATTAGAACTGCGACCGAATTCGGTCGTAAAGCGATTACTATCTATGCCGAGACGGCAGCTCCTGGAGTCTGGATTTATGCTGGTTGCAGGGTATAGGCTCGCCAATAATATAACTAGCGAAATACGGTACTAAATATCTATGCTTAGCCTCATAGAGTCCAAGCATGACGTAATAATGTAGTGATATCTAGTAAATAAGAGCCCCAAAGTGTATTATATTTATTAAATAGTTAATAAGCCACTGCAACTGGCACTAAAGCCGATTTCGGACGAGTGAAAGATGCAGAATGAAAGGCAAAAATGATCAAAAACTGAAGCGTCTGACATCGGCTTAACTACTAATCAATGTACATACATTCTAGTCAATAGTATTAATCAATTTTTTAAGCAGCGAGGGAGTTTTCGCATCTGGCGTAGGAATTGGTTAAATCGCACGGAGACGCCTTGGCGGCTCCTGCTAGAGGCGGGATTGTCAACATTTGTTCATACAAAACAGTCTACCTACTTGCTCTATGACAAAAATAACCGCTCGACAGAAGTTACCCGCTGAACGCACTTTCGGCGCCACTACAGTCCGTTCAGAGTAATTTTACCTCTGACAGTACCAATCCAACATCAACCTTATCGTAACGAAACTAGAATCTTACTAATTTTGACAATCTTGTCAGTGGCAGCTATCTAACAGCAACCTTATTGTAGTGAAAATAAAGATCGTTGTCATTTGACAGTGATGCAGAGGTGAATGACTGGAACTTTGTTAGTACTGCCATGTCTAGATGCTGCCTGCGATTCCGTGCTTTAAATCGAAGTAAATCAATTTGTTCTCGCCAGATGTTGGACTGACACTGGCATGGCCACCATCAGGGATTTTTATTTTGATAACACAAAAAATTTGTCGCTAATTAGTCGAAATTTGCTGCCAAATATCAGAATTTGTCGGTCACTGATTCAACAGTTATAAGGGTTCATAGGTGGCCGATCTGGAGAGCATCTCCCCTGCTTGGCCACATTTATATCTCAAAAACTAGGCCACCTAGCGAAGATCTGTTTTCTCCCAGATTTAGTCGCAACTTTTCGCCAAGTCACAGATTTAGTCGGGTCCCGACTAAATCTGTTACTTGGCGAAAAGGTGCGGCTAATTTTTCGTGTTATCAAAACTAAAATCCCTTATGGTGGCGATGCCAGTCTCAGTCACACTCGCTGGATGTCCGACCGATTTATTTACGGTCATCAAAATTGTAATTATTTTTATTAGAATTGAAAAATCGGAAATCAGTGTCTACTGTCGCAGCTAACTGGTTTAGCCTTTAAACGGCACCGTTTAACTAACTGTCTGAATGATGTTAATTGAACATCATTCAGAGCGTTAGTTGAACTACTAAATAGGTTAGGTTGGAACTGTTACCAACCGTGCGCGAACCGAATTGGTCGCAGTAACTAAGCCAGGGCACCCCGGCCAAATGGGTTAGGTTTGGTTACAACTGTGACCAACCGAGTGCGAGCCGAGCGGTCCCGCGGTAGCGGCCGGCGAGCACTACTTCCAAAGGCAAAGCTGTTAACTAAACGGCTAATTAAGCTAGTTGGCTGCGACATCTATACAAGGTGGAGACGACATTACTGCAATAAATTAAACTTCATAATTATACCTAACGACGTTCCCAGTCTGCATACAAGATTAAGGATGATGCCTGGGTAAAAAAAAAGAAATTCTATTTAGTCTGTCAGTCAGATAATAAAAAAAATATTACACACGTAATTTTGCTTTATCATATTATTAATAAAAAATTACTTGGATAACGCGCATGAAAGTTGGGGAGTGGGGAGTTGGGGAGGCGTGACATCATGCCACATTTAACTCAATGTATCGCCGTAATCTTTTGATTTGAGGTACCTACGTAATAAAAGAAAAAATACGCGTCCAATATTTTTTAAAATAATCTACATAGTGTGATAATCCCCAGCCGCGCCACCAGAACTTCATTTTCTTTGAGGTAAAATTTTTTTCATTACTCATACTGTATAAGTACGGAGGCTCATCAAGCTACCTTAATCTGTCAAATTTCTTTGATAGATTTTCAACTTTACCACAAAGGAATAAGTATCATATTCAATTGGGAAAATTTGACAGATTGGGGTAGCTTGAGCTGGCCTCTGTACGTACATAAATGGTACAATTAATTTACAAACATGTTTTTTTTAATTTTCCACTGTGGCGCGGCCAGGGAGTTTCACACAACATAACGAGCAAAAAAAAAAACAACATTTTTAGTCATCATCCCTATTCAACCAAATATGTCCCATAGTTCAGTAATTACTATAGCTAGTCAAAGGTTTGCAAAACCAATAGTCGACCCATTACTACATATTTAGTTTGTTTGACTGACTAATGTTATTTTTTTAAATTCGTTGAGGAGTTTTTGTCGTCTCCACATTGTATAAAATAAACTATGTAAGTATATATTTTCTCGTATTATTACATTTGAATACAGCACCCTAATTGCGTAACACTATCAATCGGAGTTGGTTTCATTTTGACAGTTCAACAACATTCATTGCGTTATTTACGTTGTCGAGCAGATAAACTTTTCGAACATACCTATGTATGAAGCAATGGATTAGCAATTTGTTTCAAAATGATTCAAATTCCGATACTGTGTTACGCAATTAGGGCGCAGGTCACACTATCTTTAGCTAATAATAATAAAGCTGAAGAGTTTGAACACTAATTTCTGGAACTATCAGTTTGATTTGAAAAATTATTTTTGCATTTGATAGCCCAATTCTTGCGGAAGGCAGGCTATTTAACATCACGCTAGGACCCTTTTTTTTGTGGATGGGAAATCATCAAATGACTTCTCCCGCTCTGGGCGGAGCGGAAGGGCGTGTCAGACTTTTACTGACTAAAACCCACCCGTGTTCCTTCAGTTACCTGTGCCAGGGCCACGTTATCTCTCGAACAACCCGCGACCCCGGCGGCATCGGCCCTATTGGACCCCGTCACTGCTGACATCTCTTTGAGGCGCGCGTGGAACACAACGCGTCGTACCCTAGGACCTAGGAAAAAAAAGTCAGAAAGAACGCTAAGCAAAAACGAAGTACCTATGTAATAACGCGGGCAGGCGATGCGATGCGATGCGAGCGATGGGGTGGGTCGGGGAACAAAAAATTTCACGCGGAAGAACTCGCGGGCAGAAGCTTATGTATAATATAAATAAAACAACATTATAAACAAGCGCTTGTGTATTTATTTCCATAACACCAACTTTTGACGATTTAATGAACAATGACCTTAAGTTACTTTGGTACAAGTTGCCGTGTTCTTAAAACTTATCTATATGCTAAAAAATATTGGTTGAATATTGACATATTGGCAATAATTTGATTATGGTTGATCTCCGCGGTGGTAGCCCGCGAAATTCACAAATTTTCTTGCGTTTTTTTGCAATTTGCAGATCAGCGTAAGATTGTATCTCGATCAAAATATGATTCGCGATAATAACAAACGTGTATTTACATAATTTTAACCATAAGAATCATCAAGATCTGTATTGCAAAAAAACGCTAGAATTTAATTTCGCAGCAACAAATTAATTAAGATATAAGTGAATCATTCAATTTCAGCGATACCATACATTTTTGTACCTTTCGATCAAAATGGATCAATTTGGTTATACCGTATTATAACCCCGCGATTACACTCAAGGTTCATGACATGTATTCTACATGTTGTGTCTACTGCTTTAATTCTAAAACATGGCGTGTTTTATAGGCATGAAGACATTTAAATATGTACCTACCGACAACACATCAGGTTATACCAAATCAAAGTCAAATTTCTCTAAATGATTTTAAACTTTAATAAGTTGAAGGTTTAGTTCAAAATCGAATGAGAAAATTTGACAGTTTGTAGTAACTTGACCTCCTGCTGTGTGTACTTGTGGCTTCAGATTCTAGATATATGGGTGTAAAGGCGGGGTTTAAAGACGGGGGTGTAAAAGCGGGGTTAAAACCACGCTTAGTTTACTGTACGCTAGTGAGAAGAACAGTTTCCAAAGCGTATTCTTGAGTTTGTGAACAGTGAAAATTAATGTCATGATAATTACAAACTACCTACTTACTACAATAATTACTTCGTAGAGAAATAAAGTATTTTAAACAGACCAAATTAACTTATGATTTAATAATGATTTTAATCATTTTATTTTCTTAAATTGTGTAAAACAATTAATTAATAAAAATAAAAGGATGATCTTAAAAGTTTTACATTATTTTGGTTGTTTTTACTAAATTAACAATCTATCTAAATTATTTATCTATGCAGGATAAATAAAAAACTCTCTACCTATACTGTGCCTGTTTTGAGTAGGCAGTAAGATAGCCTTGGCTTATCCAAAAAGAGAAAAATTATAAGGGTACCATCGACAAATACCAAGCCATTCCAATTTTGAAACAATTTTGCATGCAAATGTTTTGTGCCGTTCCGACTTGTTTGACGAGAACAAAGGACCGTAGGGCAGGGATTCTTCTTCACAAAAAGCAACTTTCAAGGTGTAAATGCGTCCGTTTTGTCGATAGTACCTACATAACATCTATAATACATCTGCATAGCTGTTCACAACCATTCGTAAATTTTCGAGTCGAAAATGACATTTATGGAGTTCCCGACAGCTAATAGCCGTCGGAAGATTACTGGTCGTCTATTTGGTTTAAACTATCAAAAATTTTTTGTCGTTTTGATGTTCGATTCGGCACGGAAGCGTATCGCATGATTGTGAATAGCTATGCTGAACTCTATGGATGAAGTCAAACCAGCTGCGAGGCGTGCGCGTGACAGATTGATCTTCCATACAAAGTTCTGAAATCCGGTGTTAATTAGCCGAAATCATTGATGTATAAAATAGGAAGATAGGGTACTGATGTCACATAAACATTTATGTGACTAGAAACAATTACATGTAAACACACCCACACAACAACATTTACCGATGTCGTGGGATGTGCATCATCAACCGAAATAGAGAGACATATTACGCGGGCTGTAGAGGGAACGAGATGGCAATAATTATCACTGTTACGTACCCATAACAACTCTTAAAAGGCCGCTTGCGCAGCCGCTTCTCTTCACACTTACGAATCAAATATTTCTATACATTTCTGCAAATGGCGATCCCACCGCGAGCTCGCAGCAATATTAATCAGAAGAATTTTAAAGAAAATTAAGTTTTGATGTACTTACGAGTGAAAGTAATCCCGTGGAACTTGTTTTTAGTTTTTGAACTATTTGTGCACATTTTGAAAACACAGGAAGGCATTGTTGGTGCTTATTTAGACGATTACGTTAATTTTACTTAACGTGCTACACAAACGCCAGTTCGATTGTGACTAAGGTCAATTATTTTTTTTATTTTTTTTTTTGGAATGGCATCTCGTAGTGTGACCATGAGAGGTCTCGACTACTTAACCGGACTTTCCTGTGGGTGCCTTTAAGCGAGCTCAAAAGCCTCCAGCCAGGGGCATAAAATACTAACTAAATTATAAACTAAACGACTGCGCACTAAGGGCACCCCCTGTGGGGTACGGACCTCGGCTTAGGGAGTCGTTGTCATTGACCAATGATAAACAAGGCAAAGCAATAGGCTGGATCAAGTTAGGGGAATTATTATTATCAGGGGAGTTTAAAGCTACAGGCTCAGCTACGCCACCAGCTGGCTCGATTAAACCGATCAAGGGACATGAATTTACATTTACGTTAGATGGTCTTAAACGCGATGGGCCTCGGCGGCGAGGCCGGAATGTAGATCTGTGTTTGTGTTGGACTGTGCTAGTGTCCCTACTACTTTCCTGGAGGAGGGTGATAGGGTCATCGGGTTCAGTGAGGGCATGTCGCGGACGGCGGATACTACTGATTCTACTGGGGACATAGCTAGCGGACTCGACAACCAAGGGGTTGCGATGTTTCACGGCGGAATCAAAGAAACGCTTGGAAAGGCGTTTCAAGTACTGACGGATGGTCGGGACTTTAAGGTCAAGGTGGAGGTCCGCGTTCCGAACGAACCAGGGGGCTCCCGTTACCTTTCGGAGGAAACGGTTCTGAAGGGTCTGCATCCTATGGATGAGGTGGGGCTTTGCATGCGCAAAGACTGGGCCCGCATAGGTCATGATAGGTCGAATGCACGCTGTGTAAATACGCAACTTGCACTTAAGGGACAACTTGCTGCGTGCATTCAGAACGGAGTGTAAACGGCCGAGAGCAAAGTAGGCCCGCGAACGAACCTGCTTTATGTGCTCTGAAAATGATAAATGACTATCGAGCGTCACACCTAAATATTTGGCTCGCTTTTCCCAAGGGATCTGCTTGCCAAACATGGTGATCGGCCGAGGAGGGGCGGTGAGCCGATTACGCCGTCTCGTAAAGATAATGGCTTGGCTTTTATCGGGATTGACTTCGATTCTCCACTTTCGAAACCACTTGCCGAGGGCATCGACTGCGGTTTGGAGGGTGCGAGCGATCGAGTCAGGGCGAATTCCTTTGGAGAAAATGGCCGTATCGTCTGCGAACAGCGCCAACTGTGCCTTTTTAATCTTCGGGATATCGCTGGCGAAGAGGATGAATATGAGGGGGGAAAGCACAGAGCCCTGAGGGACTCCTGCGCGAATAGGGTGGGGGGAGGAAAGTGCTCCTTCAATGCGATAGCGAAAGGTGCGGTTTGACAAAAAGTCTCGTAAGATGAGCACGAGACGATCTGGCACACCGAGTTGGTACAGCTTATATAATAAGCCGTTGTGCCAGACTTTGTCAAAGGCTTTCGCTATATCAAAGAAGACAGCACCAGTCATCGCACCGCGTTGGAACCCAACGCTGATGTGCTCGACAATACGGTGGACCTGCTGCACGCAATAGTGCTGGGTTCGAAAACCGAATTGCTCGTCGGGAATGAGACCCTTTGTCTCGGCATAATCTCTGAGACGCTTATAAATAAGCCTCTCATAGATTTTGCCGAAGACGTTGAGCAGACTGATAGGCCGGTAGCTAGAGGGCTCGCTCTTAGGCTTGCCGGGCTTAGGGATACCGATAACGGTAGCCTGTTTCCAGGCGTGAGGAAAGATATTATTACCCATGGCACCATTGAAGATGATGGTCATGAGCATAATCAAACGGGCAGGGAAAAGTTGGAACACCCTATTGGTGATTCCATCTGAGCCGGGGGCTTTACGGTGTTTTAGACCCTTGATTATCTCGTGCACCTCGTCAGGAGTGACAGGAGGCAAGGGATAATCAGGGTCCTCAACCGGGGGAAGGGAGGCTCTACGTTCGACTTCAGCGTCAACCTCAGAGAGGTGGGCTTCGTCTACTGGTTGAGAGCTGGGTGAGCACTGGGCCTCAAGACTATCGGCAAGGCATTCGGCCTTGTCGATATCATCGAAAGCGATGGTTTTGTCTGGGCGTACTAGGGGAGGCATAGAGACTGTCTCTGAGGACCTGAGTTTCCTCTGGAGATGCCAGAAGGCCTGATGAGTTGGCTCGAGCTCACTCAACATCTTGTCCCAACCGGCGGAACGCAGCTCCTCTATGCGTTTCTTTACAGATTTCTGCAAATAGCGCATATGGACTTTGTTCAAGCGGCAGGGAAAGCTGCTGTAGGCACGGACAGCCGCGTTCTTCTCATTCATCAGGGCACGTACATCGTCCGGCAGCTTCCAGCGATGGTCATCCACCGCTGGAACCTCCCTTGAACAATCGTTCAGGACTGATTGTACGTGCTCCGTGAATGAGTCGATCGCAGCTGTCGTGTCAGCGAGAGAGTCAAACTGATCAGGAATAGAGTCTAGGTGGGGGGATGAGGAGGATTTATTATTTATTATTTATTTAAATCGAACACAAGATTCATATTGTTGTTAGTAACACTTATAAAACTATGTTAGTAACAAACCTCATTAAAATAAAATAAAACAAAAATAAAACAAAACATAACTACAATTAATTTAAAAACCTATAACTATGTCCGCTTCCCGCGGCACCAGACCTGCAGCAGTGCATACGGGTCCAGTGCCCCAGGAACGGGCAATCAGGCTTATTCACTATCACCCTTAAAATGCTGTTGGTGCTCCCCCGAATCCTTCGCATCAGGGATGCTGTTCTTTTTCGCAAGATAGCTTGAAAGCTATCTATATCTGCTTCAGCAAACATGCCCGATGCACTACAGAAACGCGGGAGCCCCAACAGCACCCTAAAGGCGTCATTATACTGTACGCGAAGAACGTTGTAGGCCCTCTGCGTATGTCTAACCCACAGACTGCACGTGTAGAAAGACTGGCAAAACGCCTTGAAAAGAGTGAGTTTCACTTCTTTACTACATCGTGCAAACCTGCGGGCCAGCATATTACATCGGATCGACAACGCTCTTCGCTCCCTTTCTATATCACTGTCATCATTCAAGTCCTCATTCACAATGTGGCCAAGGTACTTAAAATGCGACACTCTGTTTAGTGGTACACCATAAAGGCATACCGGAGGAACTGTCTTAGGCTTTTTAGTACCTACCCTAAACACCACAAGTTCACTCTTGCGCACATTGTACACTAAACCATGCGACGTGGCGTACCTCTCACAAATCTTCAGCATGCGTCTGAGTCCATCAATCGAGGGACTCAGCAGCACCATATCATCTGCATAACTAATACTATTGATAGTCTTACCATCAATCGAGCATCCGATACCAGTGCCACTGAGCTCCTCGATTAAATTATTGACGTATAGACTGAAGAGCGCTGGGGAAGTCAAGCCCCCCTGCCTCACCCCACACTCCAACCCATACGCCCCAGACAACGCACCCGACCATCTGACCTGGTTGATTTGGTGGTCATACCAGTAGTCTAAGAGCTTAATAAGCTCATTTGGAAGACCTTGCTCCCGCAATTTCGACCATAAGATATTATAATCAACCAGGTCAAATGCTTTGGAGAGGTCCAAGAAAGCAGCATATACAGGTGTTTTTCTATCAGTGTAGTACCTGACCGTGTACTTGAGCGCCAGAATAGCAGTTTCCGTAGACAGCCCAGCTCTAAAACCGAATTGAGCGTCATGTAAATTGAGCTGTCCAGTTACTCTCCGCTCAAGCACACCATCAAGCACCTTCGCTGTTACAGTAGCCAACGATATTGGCCTATAATTATCCTTGTCTGAGACATCGCCGGTCTTGTTCTTGACTACGGGCACAACTATCGTCTTCATCAGATCAGTTGGTAGATACGAGTGCCTCACACAAAGATTATACAGCATAGATAGGACTCTTGGGAGATGCGGACCGGCATACTGGAAATGCTCTATACTGAGGCCATCGTGCCCTGGAGATTTTCCCCTGGTCATCGACTGAATGATGTTCCGTATCTCCTTTGATGAAATACTAACCGGAACACCAGACAATCTACTCTCAGCTACATAACCCCGTCCCTCCGATTGAAGCCGCGAGGTCACTCCAAAATGCTTCCTAAACATATCCGCAATCTCCCCAGGCTCAGTAATGCCATTGACGCTCACCGGAACTGCAGGTTTTGGACTCAATCTTTGTGTGGATTTCCAAAATTTTTGAAACTGCTTGCCCCTATGTTCTGTTGCCAAAATGTTCATCTTAATTTGGTCCTCATTATCCTGACAAAACCTTAATTTTTGCTTAAAAATTTTTCTCTCGTCTCTCTCATTTCCACAAACTGCTGCCCTGTATGAGGTTTCCCATGCCACACCCAGTTAAGAAAGGCCCTTCTCGCGTTCCCGTGAGCGCCACTGACATACCTGTTCCACCCAATCACTGTACGCCGACCCCTCCCATCTCTTAACAAACTAGAGCTGCCTTCTGCCGCTTCCCGAAGCGACGTCACAATATCAATGTACAAGGTGTCAATTATTTTACAATGTTCTTTGTTATGGCAAAAATTATCACAACAATTTCCGAGTTCAGATGGGAAGTCTACATTTTTAAGCTTCTCCATGCATAACTTATAGTAACAGACTTTTTGTGCTGCATCTCTTTCCCCCCATATAGCCTTATCACTTATCCTACTCCCTAGTTTAACTGATGGATTCATTGGCCTAACCATTCCAAGGTTAACTTGAATGGCAAGTGGAAAATGGTCAGACCAGTAAATATCATGGTAAACCTCAACCTTCCCTAGTGTATTCCACGCTGCTACAGACACCAAGCAATGGTCAAGCCAACGTCTGCTCCCGCAGACATCACTGATAAAAGTATAAGTATCAGAGTCTATACCTAATTTAATGTGATCGGCACAGCGCCAACTCTGTTCATCACAAAAACTTAATAGTTCCCGACTAAATAACTCACCAGGGTGCGCATTAAAGTCTCCGAGCATGTATACATGCTCTAAATTTGCAACCTCAACGATGGCAGCAATTTCACTGAGGCACTCACAGAACTCATTCAAGTTATCGATACAGTTAGTCGGCATGTACACACTAAACAATAACAACGTGCGATCGGCGCATGTCGCTTTGACAGCCGCGATACGATCACTCATACAAGGTATTACTGAAACGGATGCAAATACCGATTTTCTCCATAAAAGAGCCACCCCACCATATGGCCTTCCCTTCAAAACCCCCGCCGATGTATCCACCGCAGATTTTCCAAAGTAACCAAAGTTATCATCCAAATTACCCAGTATTGACAACTCATGCGGCAACAACCAGGTTTCCTGCAACGCAATGACATCCACAAACTTACAGAGATTCTGTACAGACACGGTTGACCTCTTTAGAGACTTACAATTATACGTTACCAATTTTGTAATTAAATTATTGCTATCAGTAATCAGTGTGCTATCCTTTAATTATCATTAAATGTACCGTCATTCCGCTGCAGGTTACCCTGCCGCTGCTCGACTGCGCTATTATAGGAAACAAACCTACGGAAAGATACTCCTGCGGGCCACAGGTTTACATCCATAAAAACATTCAATTCGTGCCTAGGTATTAAAAACTTATAAGCCGCGTACCCCTTGTTCCTTTTCATATCTATCTTACGTAAAACAACTTCAACGTTCGTTTTGCTCATAATATACGTTACTATGTCTTCCATTTTTGTTTCCTTGTTTACATTATAGATGTAAAAAGGAACCTTAACATCTGCTGCCTTAAAAGTACAATGAGGCAGTGCATCTGCCTTGCCTTTCAACCCAACAAAACGATTTTTCAATCGTCTCCGTTGTATTTTAATCCAACCTTCATTTGGCGACTCATTTTTCCATTCACCGCCTTCTCGCAAAACATCTGATAACTGTTTGCACTTGTGACGATCAGGAGTCGACGACATTATTTATTTGAGTTGTTGGAAAAGGAATTCAAAGCTTGCGTAATCTCGGGATATGCATTGAATATATTAATGATCCTGGGCAAATCGCCGACATTTCTGGCGGCGGTTAGCTCAAGAGCCATCTGTCTAGCGCGGGGGGTATAAAAAGCCATAAAAGTGCCAGCAATAATGCTGAACGAGTCAACATTTTGGCTGAGCACTGGCATGGTTGGGGGTATGGTAGGGGGGGGGGGAGCCAAAGCGGCGGGAGGGGTGGCTTTAGGAGCGGGCGCGGGCGCGGGTTTAGGGGGCTGAGAGAGAACGGTTGGGGGAGCGCGGGTTCTCGGATCCCTAGGAGCGAGCGGGGGAGGGGGAGGAGGTTGGGAGTACGCCAATGCAGGGAAAGCCTGCTGGTGGTGTAGGGGAAACCACGGGTTAGGTCGCTGCGGACTTAGCCGGGTCGGCATCTGGGAAGATGGGATGGGGAGTAGCGGAGGGCGTTCTCTCTGCTGACGAGCGTCTGCACGCTTGTTCAGCTTCGAGGAGGAGAAGGACTTTGGGGCTTTGGGACAGCCACGGTAGTTGGCTGGGTGCCCAGATTCGCCGCATAGCACACAGCTAGGCAGGTCGGTGCACAAGGTACGATCCTTCGGACGCAAACAGTCCGAAGTGCCGTGGTCCCCCAGGCACTTGACGCACCTGGGTTTCGCGTGGCAGTTCCTCTGCGAGTGGCCATACAATTGGCAGCGGTGACACTGACCAATGATGCCACTCTTCCAGGGTTTCTCGATTTCGAAACCCGTGAGGTTACAGATCGATCTGACCTGGAAGATAGGGTGGTACCCCTCAAAATGGGGACAGATTACGAGGACCATGTCATATGCTTCTCCTGCCCTGGAGCGGTGCATACGATGGACCTCATCCACCGGGATAGACTGCGACAGAAGGTCGTCTTTGATCTCCTTGACGGAGAGCTCCTTCGGGATCCTGCGGATCACCACTCTAGTCTGGCGCTCCTCAGGGAGAGTATACGTGTGGAAAGACACGTTCCTCGACCTAAGGAGTTTCGTGAGCTCCCTGAAGTCATGAGACGTAGGGATGCTCACTTTGATACCCTGCTGGGTAGATCGTGCGGCGGTGTAATTGATCCTAAGATCGGTACACCAACGCGAGACGTCTGTCCACTTCCCCTTGTCCTGGATGTACACAGGAGGGGGGGAAGGTGCCTTCTTGGGGACAGAAGACGAAACAGGGGGGGTGGCGGTGGGGGCAACTGAGGCCGTGGGATCCGCGGTCGGAGGGGGGGGAGGGATAGCGGTGGAAGCCGCAGAGGGAGGAGTGGGGGAATCACCCACTTTCCTTCCCTTCCTAGCCTGAGCAGAAGAATCAACGCGATTCTTCTTCCTCTTCTTCTTACCTTGGACGGTGGCGAAACCATCGTCCTCAGCGGAGGAAGGGGAAGAAGGAGGGCACGAGGAGGCTGACTGATCCTGAGCAGGTTCAGAGTCGGATGCCTCAGAAATATTAGAATAGGGAGAGGTGGGTCTCCCGGACACCGGGGAGGTGTCCATCAAGTCACCTGAATCATCACAAGGAGGGACGGGAGTGGGCTCTAGGGCATCGCTGAAATCAGCGATGCCTGAGACAGAAGGGGAGGGGGAGGGGGGGGGGGGTGGGGCCGGTCCGCTGAAAAGCGGCTAGACGTGCCTTGAGGTTCGCGTTCCTCAGGACTAAGGTCAATTAGGCCCGTAGGCCTAATTTATGCGGTCCACGTCGAGAAGCGCGTACCTGATCTTCCTATTTTATACATCAATGGCCGAAATCAGTGACAGTAAAATGTTATGCAAAAACATTTAGATTTAATTCCTCAATAATATGCACATGCAGAAGATGCGATTATTATGACGCAACTGTGGCGGCATTTACAACGCCACGAGCGAAGTACGCATCAACTGACGTCACGCAAAATCCTGCATCGCGCAAGCAAAGTTCAACCATCGGGCAGTAGCTCACCAGAAACAACACCCATCTGGTCAGAGGATCCTCCCTTTTCTATGAAGGATGAGTGAACATTACACCACCTGCCACTTTAGCTCTATTGCAACTCAAACCTATACTACGCAGCAGTCGGTTCATTCACGTCCGAGTGGTGAACGAGTTAATATCTGACGATGCACCGTGGAAGGGCAATATACATGTCGAGTTTAGGTTTGGGTTGCATGTTGCACCATACTAATCTTATGCATTTGCGGGAGAGACGACAATGCCGCATTCTGCATCCAAGCCTGGATCTAGTTACTGTGGAATTAAACTAAATATTATCTTCCGCACATGAACAATAGAATTAATAGCTTGTTGTATATATCAACCGATGCGTGCACGCACACTCCACGCGTTTAGCTTTAGGCCGTAAAAAGTTCAGTTTAAAGTTTTAGTTTTGGCCAATTTATAAAGTTCAAAATGTAGTAAACATATAATTATATGTAGTTAGCAAATCAAAAGATAGACAGTAGCCATAATCATATTTACAATAAACAAAAAGTCCAGGTCACTTGTCTTACAATGGCGTCACACTTAGTCGCAATAAACGTACTTATTTTATACTCTGTGAACTTTTTTGATATTTACAAACCTCGAACATTTTTACAATGAGAGTGCATGACACGATTACAAATTAAAACTTCAAATAATCAAGATTGCTCGAGCCATATTACATGTCCCGAGTAACAATAAGACAACTCGGGACCCGACCGAGACTATTAATCCTTTATGACATGGAATAATACACCTAATTTTTATTCTCATATAGTATGAAGTTGTACAAATATCGACGACTCCGACATATTATAAGCGTTTAAACGGCTCCTCGGGCACCTTAGCTACTTTATGCCTATGATAATAAAGTGTATTATTCAATGCTCTGCGCTCTTCCTTGATTAGTCTGAGGCTGAGCCTTGGGCTGTTTACCGTCCAAATTGCTATATGTATAGAAAATTGTCAAAATGTTCATGCTTCATTCTTCTTCTTATGCTGTTTCCCATGCTGTTTCAATGAATTCATTGACACATACTTCTTATGACAAATTTCACATTCAAAGTTCTTAGTACCAACATGTCTTAGTAAATGTTCTTTCAGCTCATAACTCCCATAAAATTTCTTATCGCACTTGTCACACTCATAAGATTTCTTATTCTCATGTTTCTTCCTAATATGGTTCAAATAGTACTGTCTCCACGTAAAACTTTCCCCGCAGAATTCGCAGGTTATGGTTTTAATTTTTTCTGCGTGCTTTTCTAGACAGTGTAAGTGCCTTAGGTACTCACCTGTGAACCTCTCAGGACAGTGCAGACATTTGAACTTAGATAGTTGGTGATGAACTAACTCTTCATGTTTCCGCCTATATTTTTCTAAAGTAAACACTTTTACGCAAAACCTACACCTGAATTTGCCAACGTTATGGATTTTCACGTGCTGTTTTAAACGGTTGTGGGCTAGAAAAGTGTCTCCACAATCATCGCACACATAATTGTTGTAATGAGCGTTCATATGCCCGTCTAAATGAAGATAATTACTGAAAGATTCTTTGCACAGCGCGCATTGAAGATCAGTCCTCAAAATGTAAGGAATTACTCTAGTATACGCTTGATCTAAGACTACATTATGCTTATCTTTCAAATGTTTGAACATATCATTCCAATTGTTTATGACTACGCAGCAAACAGTACAAAGGAGGTTCTCTATATCAAGTTTGATTACCTCGTTCATCCAATAAGGTCGCATGGCGTATTCTATCTTCTCTGCGACGTGTTCGGTCCGTGTGTGGGTTCGGAGGTCGTCGGGGTCCTCAAAATGAGGTCCGTCTGTGGAGCAATACGCGCAGTAATAGCGAATGTTCTTCGACTTGTAGGGGGTCGCGTTCGTGAATGTTAGTATAGCTTTGATTTCATTTATAAGTTGGTACATCTTCTCTCGATTTGAGTCCACTTCGCCGCCTGAAAGGAATTGGTTTTTGACTTATTATTTTAATTTTCTTAGATCTATAAAGAAAGCATAAAGTACTGGACTTTGCCAAGCAAGTAATTCTTTCACACGAATATGAATCTTAACCTTATGCGAATAGTTTTCATATTCATAATATAATGAAATGCTTGATCACAGTTGCTTTTAGGAATATGAACAGAATACGCATAAAGATAAGATTCATATTCGTATGAAACACTAGTGAAGTCCTAAGATTAAATCGCTATCGGTTATAGATCTTTGACAGTCGTTAGGCCTCTGCCTCGAATTTTGCGGGTAGCGGCGCGGCAGCGGCGGCGGCGCGGGAGTGGACCTCGAAAACAGCGGCGCGGTAGCGGGGCGGGACAATGCGAGACGCGCCGCCGCCGCCCCGCTGCCCGCGAAATTCGATGCAGAGGGCCTTACGGGTAGTCCAGAAGCCTGTAAGTCTAACAACAGGTCTTACCAAGGAATATCGCGTTACTTAGTAACTGGGTTGTGGAGGTCAGATAGACAGTCGCTCCAATGTAAAAATACTGGTATTCAGCTGCATCCGGTTAGATTGGAAGTTGACCTTAACATAGTTGGGAAAAGGCTAGGCAGATGATAAGCTTACTATGATCTAATAGGATCTCGTTCAACTAAGGTTTATTCAAATTCTTTTTTACAATTGATGTTACCTTATGCCGGTGTAAATTAGGTTGATTTTAGAATGCCTAGTACTTGAAAACTAAACTTTGAGTAGATATTTAAGTTATTTTTTCAAAAACTACACTACTACCTGTTTTTACCCGACTGCGGCGAAGCCCAAAAGGAGGGTTATGTGTTTGACCTGTATGTATGTATGTCCGTTTCTTTGTTCCCTCGTAACTCCTAAATGAATGAACGGATTTGGATAAATTATACGTCTTTAGATTTGTCTTGGTAGCGCGAGTGTCACTGGCTACATTAAAATAAAAAACAAAGTAAAATAGCGGATTTGGGGTGCCATATTGTGGAGATTGAAATTTTTTTTCTTCTAATACCATCGAGTGGGATATCAAAATGAAGGGTTTTAATAGGTGATTACAAAAATGTATGCAACTTATATGGTTAAAAGTAATTCAAAGTGACAAATCGTAAAAAAAAAGGCTTGGCTATTTTTGTGCACTTGATCAAAAAAAAAAATACTCTCACGACCAAAACTACTTGCAAGAACTAATTCGTCTGGGAAATCTTTCACATGTGTAAACTAAAAAGATGGAAATAAAAAAAGTAATTAAATAAAACTAAAAACCCGACTGCGGTAAAAAAAAGTGAAAAGCTAAGTCGGGTTTTTTTTTTTCACTTACTTAAAGCATAGCATACATACTGTGTATCTAGATATAATATACAATGTACGATTATTTATTTTCCCAAATAAAATAAAACTCATATTTGTTTACTTGTTTGGAAACTAAATTGCGAACGGAGATAAGGCTATTTAGGAGCACGTCATGTATTTGTAGACGATGAGACCAATAGGAATCAGCTACACAACTAAAAATAACGTTAGTTTTTTTTTGGCTTCGCACGGTTTGTGCATAACGTTAGTTGAACAGTAGTTATACCACATACTTACTAACAAAGTTACAGTAGTACGTCTGGGCAGTGACCTTGAATTAATTACTAAAGGCCGCTCGCTAGATAAATCCGCTTCCGTCCGTGCGAAACTGCTGCGCACTCGAACTGTTGCCTACTGGTATACACTGAGATTTCGAAGCGCGTTTTTTTTTATGAAGATGTACTACTGCGACTTTATTATTCTGTGGTTGTACTAGACATCAAACGAACTATCTGCTTACTCCGTTACTTCCTTATATAATACAAGCTAAATTAAATTATCTAGCAAAACATCAGTGTGGTGAAGTTTCGCTAGTGACTTTAATTTGAGCTTGTATACTGCTAATATTACTACTAAAACATGTCTTGGACAAAAATATTAACAACTTCGGGGATCAAACTGATTTATCCAAATCCTTGATACACACATTTTTTTTTTCAAATCACACACAGTACACAATTATTTTAATGCTAAGCATTTTCTGCAGTCTCTTAACTTAAAATACAAAAAAAAAAAAAACCCAGATCCACAGAAAGTTTATTTCAAATCGCACACAATACACAGTTATTTTTAATGCCAACTAAGCATTTTCAACACTGTCTTAGCTTTTAATAGAAAAACAGATTTTCCAAATCTCTGATAGGTACGCACGGCTACAGATCAAGCTATAAATTTCCAGTATAAGCTGATCTCGCATTGTATAGCATTCCCTTACAATGAGAGGTCAGTATAAACTGGAAATGTATAGCTTGATGTGTAGCTGTGTGTACACACATTTATTTTATTTCACACAACAATCAATTACTGACAAATGCGTCCACTGACTTGACAGGTCCATTTGAATTTGTGTTTATATTATTTCCTCAAAAGACCATCTCAGATACTAATCTGGATTGTACTTAGGGGGCTACAAGACCTAAACGCAAGTTTTATAATGCCTAAAAATATATGATCTAACTGCAGTAAGCAAAATCAGAATAATATATGATATTATATTCTTCAGGATATATGCTGGTTAGGTAGTGTGTTGAAAACATAATACAACTAATTTGATACGGTAGAAAAAAAAACCGGCCAAGTGCGTGTCGGACTACGCATAATGAAGGGTTCCGTAGTTGAAAAAGAATTCATCCCAAAAACTTAACATTGTAATCCCAAAAAAAAAGTTTTATGTGATGAAACTACAAATTAACAATTTTCGGATTTTTTCCATTACTTGTGCTGTAAGAGCTTGCTTCTTGCCAAATTTCATGATTTTAGGTCAATGGGAAGTACCCTATAGGTTTTGATTTACTTGCGAGTATCAAAATACTATGTCTCATAAATGGCCGTATTTTTTACTGCGTTGACTAAGAAGCTTGATTTTTTAGAACTCCAAGGGACCATAGACATACGTATTTGATATTAATTTCAACTTGATACCTCTACACGTTCCTGAGAAAAAGGGTCTTGACAGACAGACGGGCAACGAAGTGATCCTATAAGGGTTCCGGTTTTTCGTTTTGAGGTACGGAACCCTAAAATTTACGAATAAAAACCATATATATGTAATCATTCTGATTTTTAGTCAGATTATTGTACAAGCAACATTCATACATAATAGTGTTTTAATTTTTTATTCCAATCAATACATTTTTGTAAATACATCATTGCTTCATAATTTGCAACAAATTACCAGCGTTGTGTCATCCCGCTTCTCTTTCTTTTCTATGCACTCCGACAGTGACCGCGCTTTAGGTCCTATAGTCCCCATAATGAACTGACCAAGATTATTATCTAGACTTTAAAGAGACTGAAGTGTGACCTCTGAGTATGTTTCGGTCTTTCTTCGCAGAGTAGTCGGATACGAAATCCCAACCCCATCTAGTTTTAAAATAATATTTTTAGGGTTCCTTACCTCGAAAGGAAAAAACGGAACCCTTATAGGATCACTTCGTTGTCCGCCTGTCTGTCTGTCAGCCTGTCAAGACCCTTTTTCTCAAGGACGCGTGGAGATATCAAGTTGAAATTAATATCAAATACGTAAGTCTACGGTCGCTTAGAGTTCTAAAAAAATCAACCTTCTAAGTCAACGCAATAAAAAAATACGGCCATTTTGATACTCGCAACTGGCGCAAATAAATCAAAACCTATTGGGTACTTCCCGTTGACCTAGAATAATGAAATTTGGCAAGAAACAAGGTATCATGGCACAAGTAAAGGAAAAAGTCCGAAAATTATAAATTTGTAGTTTATTGAACAAAAAAATTTTTTTTGGGGTCCATTATTAAGTTTGTTTTTGGGATAAATTCTTTTCAACTACGGAACCCTTCATTGTGCGTGTTCCGACACGCACTTGGCCGGTTTTTTGACATAACATCACGCCTTGTTTCCCCGAAGGGTTGGCAAACAAACATATTTCGCCAGTTATATGAAAAAGACAATACACCAATTTACAACTAAATAGCATTTATCATTTAATTCAGTTATTTTAATGCTAACCAAGCACTTTGAGCACCGTCTCATCTTTAAATAGAAAAACAAATTTCAAATCACTAATAATTCACAATATTTATTTCATACTAGCTGACCCGCTAGACGTTGTCCTGTCAAAATTTCAATTTCTTTTTCTTATTTTTTTTTTCTTAACCACTCCTGTAAAGAGGAGCATAAAACAAAACAAAAATATTCAAATCGGTCAAGCCGTTTTTGAGTTTTAGCGAGACTAACGACAGCAATTGATTTTTATTAACCTTTAGCTACTGAGGTGAATTTAATTTCACGTAAACACTGACGTGGGGGTGTTGGGAAACTTGTGTGTTTATAATTAATAAAAAATGCAGATTTAAGGCAAAAGACGTGTGGTCCATATAATGTTCCTTTGTACAGTACAGTGGCATGTGACATTGACAGTAACGTAATATGACAGTAATGACACTAAATGTTGTGTTGCCAACAGGGGGCCTCAGAGTCCCATAAATGTATGTGCTTTATTTAAAAATCTCGTTTTTTAGGGTATAGTGTTTAATAATTAGCTTTAGTGGATATATTTAAATAAAATAAAATTATTTTTGTACAATTTATTTGTTTATAATTAACATCATTTCAAAGTTTAGAAAACACTTAGCATTTTTTGGCTAAAATCACGAGATCTTATTCTATCAATTGATCGTATGTGACCAAGGGAGAATTCAACAATTTTACTTTCTCAAGGCCTGAGAGGCTCCACCTCACCTTTAACTACTTAAAGGTGAGGTGGGGACTAGCACTTTGCCAGAAGCCTCCAATTTAGTCCAGGAGGAGGCTTGTACCCGAAAAAATTCGGAATTTTTCCTTGGGTAGTATTTAAACGCACATAAAAAAATTACCAACTTTTCCCAACAGAATACGTAAATCAAAAATACTGTTTGCACATCAAAATTTGCACGTTTAAATAAATTAAACTTAACGTCAGGTCGACGGAGCCCCGCTGCGCGGGGCTCCTATTTCTGTCTGCAGGGTTTAAAGGAACCTAACCAAACCTAACCTCGGGGTGCCCAATAATTATTATTTGTACAATTTTTGATATTCAGTTAGTTAACTAGTAGTGAAATAATAAGTTTTTTAGATGCGCATTTATTATTTTTGATGAACAGTAAGTATTTTTGATATGTAATTAATATTTTTGTTGTAACTTTGGACAAAAATTGATGTATAATAATGATTATTATACGTGCAAATTTTGATGTGCAAATTTTGATGTGCAAACAGTATTTTTGATGTACGTATTCTGTTGGGAAAAGTTGGTAATTTTTGATGTGCGTTTAAATACTACCCATTTAATATTTTTCTGATGTGCGATTAATAATTTCCCTTTTTCCTTGTCACATCGTAAAGGGAACCTCTGTGCAAAATGTCAGCTTTCGCAAGGCAAGCTAGGTCAATAGGTTTGAGCTGGGCGATAATGAGTCAGTCAGTGAACTCAGTGAGTGAGTAAGAACATGTTATTGTATTTGACTTTTTCTTAATCTCCGCGTTCTCGGCGCTTGCGCTGTCGCATGGTTCGCCAAATGATTCACCCAATCATTCTTCTGTATGAACATTTCGCCGCACCTGTCACAAGTATAGGTCTTCTCATTGTCATGGATCTTCATATGACCTCTAAGAGAACCTCTAGAAACGTAGTATTTTGAGCAAACCGAGCACTGAAACTCCTTGATCTGAGTATGTGTTACTCTATGTCGCTTCATCTCATTTTTATTATAAAATCCCTTGTCACATTCCGGGCACTTGTGCGGTCTTAGCTGCAAATGAAGATGATTCATATGATTCTTTACAGAACGCTGACTGTCAAAAAGTTTCCCGCAGTCTTTGCAGTCGAATTTACGAACTGGAGCGCCATGCTCCTTCACCTCATGTTCCATCTTCCGTACAGCATCCATAAATCTCTCGTCACAATACCCACATTTACGATTTTTAGAACCTCTTAGGTGTAAGACTCTTTCGTGTTCCATCATTTTGATTCGGGTGTTAAAGATTTTGGAACAAAACGCGCAGATGAACGTGCCTGTTTGATGTCTGATCGCGTGAGTTCGTAAA
Organism: Cosmia pyralina; assembly: GCA_946251885.1. Classification (NCBI taxonomy): domain Eukaryota; kingdom Metazoa; phylum Arthropoda; class Insecta; order Lepidoptera; family Noctuidae; genus Cosmia; species Cosmia pyralina. Next base: position 8,317,960 of record OX276368.1, on the reverse strand, counting down.
GAGCGTAGGTTAATGAAATAACGATTGCATTCCTTACACGTGTAGTTAGGGAAGTGCACATTCATATGTTCAGATAAAGGCTTGAAATAATTTAACTGTTTAGCGCAAATAGCGCAAGATAAATCATTTTTTCCGAATTTAAATGGAATGATATGATTGGCAGCGTCTAAATGTATGGGTCTCCTGTGAAATACTTTTAAATGGTTCATCATTTCTTCAAGGGTTTCTATTTCACGGTCACATATCTCGCATTTGAGATCTGTAATATCTAATTTAATGATCATGTCTGAAACGTATTTCACGTTGTCAAGTTCGTCAACATTATCGGAATGTGTTATCAGTGTGTGCTTTTTCAGTGCTGAAATTACAGGGGTTTGATACTTGCAGTAGATGCAAGCATAGCCGATGCCCCAGTAACCTCGGACTGGTGTAGCGTTCGTGTATCTAAGGACAAAACGTACGCTCTCTTTGAAATTTGCTAAAATATTCCTGTTTTTCTGTATGCTGTTCATATCTTTCTCATCTTCAGCCTGTGTAGTATTATTCCACGGCGTTCTGTTTCTCAGTACGATGCTTCTAGCTTTGCCATTTTCATTATCTGTAGCATTTTTATTCCGATGGGCATCTACAACAAGAGTTGCTTCTTTAATTATTGCACTTCATATTCAGTTCACGCTGTTTCATACAATGACATAAGATATATTGAAATCTTCAGCACACAAGCAAGCGTGGTCATCAAAACTCGTTTCTTATTTTCATGACAATAGGCCTTTTTCTTGCTGTGGGGCTGTACTGTATTCGCGCTTTAGTAGTACCCAAAGATGAAAATGTATAAACATCTTTAATACCCACACAAGAGTTCAGTTTGCGCTACAATTTCAAACATTTTTATTTTTCAATAATACTAGTCTCTCTGAAATCAACTTAATTTACATCTACTTAATAAATATCTTAAATTCATTCATTCACCACTGACAGCGAACGCACAGCCTAAAAACAAACAAACATGACATTTTGCAATTGGGCTGAATTTTTAAAAATCCTTCCTTAGTGCTAAGTAAGGAAAGATTTTTGACAATTCATTGCCTAAAGGGGTTAAATAGGGGATAACAGTGTGTATGGAAGTCATAGTTCGTCATTTTTTGGGAAGTCCCATTGGGCACACGGCTTGTTTTGTTACCCATAAAGTTTATAGCTACCCGTTTAAGTGGAGGTAACAACACTTTGGCATAATCCGCCTCTTTTTTTTGGTGAGGTTATGACTAACCTGGTGTCAGTTTTTATGCCATCAATGGGCCTACGACTTGGTTTCACATGCCGTCGAGAAATATCTCTCAGCAGAGGCGGATTTGCAATCTTGGCCGCCCTAGGCCCCAGGCCATGTAGTAAAAATAGGTACCAGCCGCCCCTTTCTCAGCACCCATCTTATAGACTGCATAATGAATTTACTGTATTGCCAACTTATATCGAAATCAGAGTTACTGATTTTTTTTTTCGCGATTTCAGGTGTGTTTCCATAGTAAAAGTTGTTCATAATGATGAGTACAGTAACCCCTTAAGATATTGGTCAATAACCAGTAACCCTGTATATACGAGTGATTTAGGAAGATTATTGTTATACGATGCGGTGCAGTGCGGCCCGCCATAATGTGCGCGAGTCTTTAGAATACTCGTATTTAGGTACTTTCAGTTATTTCTTGTTACATCAGTTTTTTGTCATATTGGCCGCCCCTAATATCTGGCCGCCCTAGGCCCGGGCCTAATGTGCCTTAGGGCAAATCCGCCTCTGTCTCTCAGACATGCCGCCGGTTTCCTCACGACGTTTCCCTTCACCTTTTTTAAGCAAGTGATTATTATACAATACGCACATGAATCCGAAAAGTCAGAGGTGCGTGGCTTGGATTTGAACTCGAGATCTATGACTTGGCGGTCCGACAGTCACACCACTAGGCTATCACTGCTGTCTCTAATCAGCCTATAATGTTCCTACTGCTGGGACACAGGCCTCCTCTCTGTGAGAGTGGGCTGTAGTCCACGCGGGCCCAGTACGGATTGGCGAATGTCACATGTGTTCGAATGTTTGGTTCTAAGACATGTCGTAGCGATAGTAATTTAATGCGTATTTTTACGTCTACGCATCTTGTTTTCTCCAGAAAAAAAACCTAATATTTTAGGTATTTAAAGTTAGAATGAGGCGCGATAAAAAAAAAAAGGTTGTTTGCGATCCAAATGATTTATTTATCAAATTCATTCCAGGTTTTAAGGTTTTTTTGAGAACATAAATAAACATATAGGTAATTATTTGTTTGCTTTGTATGGGCAAAGTCAATAGTGCAGAGCAATCAGGACATGCAGGGGATGGAGTGGAAGAGACCAAGAATAAGGCGATGTACGATTAACGCTCCAGAAACCTAAGGGATAATTAGGCATTTTTAGATAGCTATTATTGTTTTCTAAAGTGCTAATAACAACATAATATCAACTATTGTCTTTGCCCGTAGCATTGCTTAAGGTGAATGCGTCCGCGCAATTCAAATTTTCTTACGTTTTTTGCAATTTGCAGGTCAGTGTCAGGTTGTATGTTACATAATAGTTATAACCACAAGAATCATCAATACATCTCTCTAAGTTAAATTCCAGAAATCATGACATTTTAGAACAAAACTAATTATGAGAGATGAATTGATGATAAATACATATTTGTAATAGTGGCGAATCATATTTTGATCAAGATACAACCTGATACTGACTTGCAAATTGGAAAAAACGTGAGAAAATTTGAATTTCGCGGGCTACCATTGCGTATTCACCTTAAATTATAAGTTTAACTATTTACATTAAGGACGCTGTTACAAATGGGTAGTCAAATCAATACTTTTTTACACAAAAGTATGTTTATTAAATAAAATGATTTACATTCTTAAAATGTTTTTTGGCCAAATTGTTGATAGATGTGCATGGTACGATTCAGAACTAACAATCAACAATTTGGCCAAAAACATTTTAAGAATGTAAAGCATTTTAATTAATAGACATACTTTTGTGTAAAAAAGTAATGATTTATTTTTAACAGCGTCCTTAAGGGGGAAGCGCCAGGACAGCCCGCGAAATTCAAATTTTCTTACGTTTTTTGCAATTCGTAAGTCAGTCTTAAGGTTGTATGTTGATTAAAGTATGATTCGCGATCGTAACAAATATGTATTTACAGAATTATAATCATTAGAATCAGTAATACAACTCCTTAAGTTAGTACAATCCTCAAATGTCAAGATTTCATGAAATAGTCATTCAACAGGATTACCTGGTCTTAAAAGAGTTGTATTGAAGACTTTAATGATTATATTAAACACTTGACCGTTATTCGAAGCATAATTAAACTATTGAGATAGGCTGAACCATGTTTCCTGTGCCTTTTTTTCCTTACGTTTCTAGCGCTATAGCTCTGTCTCGCTCTCATGACGTCACCAGGTCAGAGAGGGGAGCGCATTTTTGAGCACGCGCGCTCGGTCTTGTTCATTGGCGTTCTTTTCCTTGCCGGAGACGGTTGCTGCTTAGCAGGTGAGTTATCTATATTTCTTTTTCACAACCGTCTATATTTTTCCTTTCGACGAAAGTTGGCATACTTACCAATTTACAATTTTTATTAAAACTGTTTTTAGTGAATGATAATTATTGATAATACAGTGAATCAACGTTGATATTTTCAGAATTCAACGGTTTTCCGTTCGCGTGTTGTTTATTCTTTTTCTTTCCAGTGTGTGTAATTCAATTGTTTTCAGTATAATACCGAATACGTAATGGATAAAGAACTAACGTTGATTTCGCAAGATGAACCGGTCGCAGGTCCTTCGAATACCGCTAATAATAGAGAATCTAGTGCCAAAAGGATGCGTTCACATCCGAGCAGCAGCAGTAGTAGTAGCTCTGATAGTAGCGATTCTAGTTCCAGTTCATCTAGTTCTTTTGACCATAAGTCTAAACATGCGCGTCGCCGTCACCGTAAGGGGGCAAGCACAAGCATCGCCGCTCGGAGCGTAAAGTGAAACATAATATAAATAATAGTATACCGCTGCCCGACGACGCCCTTTCCCTTTTCACGGAGGATGATTTAGAACTGGAGGGTAGTAATCTTATAAATAATTTAGATGTTGAAACTAAGCTTAAGGAACCGGCTGTTCCAAAGACAGACGAGCGTTACTTGAACATTTTAAGAGAAATTCAGTTTTAAATCGTATAACCATAGCCCGGGTTTCGTCGAACTCGAGGCAAACGAGAAGATCAGACCCTATGACACACTAAAACACTTAAGTTACTCGGAGAGGGCCTATGCTTCGTTAACTTACGGTATTTTAAAACAAAAGGAGAAGGAACTTTGTGCATTTTTGACATGGGTTCGAGACCAGAGAGACTTCGAGGCTATAAAGAAGCTGAATGACATCTTCACTTCTGGTGAGTTCAGCAAGGTTTCGGCAGACCTATTGCAAATGATTTGCGGCCATAGGGCTGAATCTATACAGATGCGCAGAGACAGCATAACTAATGCAGTTCGCGATCCCTTAATAAAAGCGGCAATAAAGAAAATACCTCCATCTGAGGTTAGCTTATTCAATTCTGAGCAGTTAGTTGTTGCATTAGAAAAAGCTGGCGATATCAAAAAAGCCTTCTGGCCTGCTTCTAGATCGGCTGGTACATCTACAAAATCGGCTTATGGTAATACCTCAACTTCGCAAGTTGGAAAATGGCTCATACGTCCCTCGCACGGGCAATATTCAGTTCCACCCTCGCAGGGTAAGAACTATAACTCAAGCATGCCTTCACAAGGCTGTAAGAACTGTAACGTCCCCTCGCAGGGTGGCTTTTTGCAGCATAATATACAGTGTCCTTCGCAAGGACCAGCACATGCGTATATACGTCCCTCGCAGGGGCAATATTCAGTTCCACCCTCGCAGGGTAAGAACTACAACTCAAGCATGCCTTCACAAGGCTGTCAGAACTGTAACGTCCCCTCGCAGGGTGGCTTTTTGCGGCATAATATACAGTGTCCTTCGCAAGGACCAGCACATGCGTATATACGTCCCTCGCAGGGGCAATATTTAGTTCCACCCTCGCAGGGTAAGAACTATAACTCAAGCATGCCTTCACAAGGCTGTCAGAACTGTAACGTCCCCTCGCAGGGTGGCTTTTTGCAGCATAATATACAGTGTCCTTCGCAAGGACCAGCACATGCGTATAAACGTCCCTTGCAGAGGCAATATTCAGTTCCACCCTCGCAGGGTAAGAACTATAACTCAAGCATGCCTTCACAAGGCTGTCAGAACTGTAACGTCCCCTTGCAGGGTGGCTTTTTGCAGCATAATATACAGTGTCCTTCGCAAGGACCAGCACATGCGTATTGCAACTATCCTCAACAGGGTAGTGGCGTAATGGATAGAGGTTCCTTTCGCTCCCGCGGGGCAAAACAAACCCAAAGATACCACGCTCATAAACGTGGTGGAAATAAGCGAAGGTCATCACCTTCAGGCTTGAATGCCAAGAGAAGTAAATATTGACATGAAAATATTTCAAGCCGGTCAGTTATCGAATTTAGTCGATCATTGGAAGGAAATGCAAGCACCAGATTTTCACCAAAAACTTTTGCCAATTTGACAAATTGGATTGCCCAAATTATGAGAAGCCAAGGTGTGAGAATATTAGTATTTCTCGACGATTTTCTGTTGGCTCACCAAGACCCAGTAGTTCTTGCAGGCCATGTAAGTCTTCTCGTAAAAACATTAAAATATCTGGGTTGGCAAATAAATTTCGAAAAATCTATCCTAACACCACAGAAATCCCTGGTTTACCTAGGAGTACCTACTGTGGGATCCTTGGCTAAACCTCAAACGTCTGCCAAGGGAAAATGTACCCTCATTACTAGCGAAGATTCGCGAAATCGTAGATTTGCGGAAGACAAACCTAAAGAAGTTGCAAAGCGTAATAGGAGCACTAAACTTTGCGAGTTTTGTTGACCAAAGAGGGAAATTGCACTATCGAACTCTATTGAAATTCCTAAACACACTACAATTGGACAATTCTGTCAAGGTATACACTGTACCTGCAGATGCAATAGGCGACCTACAATGGTGGAGCCACAATTTGCAACATCCGTCAATTCTACACCACGCACCAGTGACTAAAACGGACGCCTCCGACTTAGGCTGGGGGGCCCAGATGGACAACCAGTCTCTATGGGGAACGTGGTCCCAGAACGAGAAGAATTGTCACTGCAACGTAAAAGAAATGTTGGCATTATTTAAGGTTTTTCAAAGTCATCCCGTGTATCTGAGTCAATCTACGGTCACCATACAATGCGACAATCGCACGGTAGTAGCGTATCTCCGTCACGCAGGGGTAACCAAATCCTCGCGATTGATGGACGTAACATACGACCTGATTTGTTTGATAGATCAGTACCAAATTCATATCAATGTGTACTACATTCCGGGGAGCTACAACAACCATGCCGATCACCTATCGCGGTTTCGCCAGGTCCCCGAATGGCATCTGATACCCGAGATTACCAAAATAATATTCTTAAAATGGGGAATTCCCCAAGTGGACCTGTTTGCCTCCAGCAACGCTCACGTAGTCCCTCATTACGTGTCGAAAGATCAGAACGACAAACAAGCTGTGGCCCACGATGCATTCTCGATTGCTTGGAAATTCGATCTGGCATGGGTGTTCGCACCCCCGTTCCTGATTCCCAGGGTTTTTGAGCTTCCTCAATCGGGCATCGGGAATTTACTTGATAGTAGCACCGCGATGGGAGAAAGTCTTTTTGCGCGGAGGTCTCACAGCCCGGGCTCTGGCCCCACCGTTCACAATACAGAACCTGAACAAAGTATTGATCGATGTGACAACGGGACTGCCACCTCCTCGCGTCCAGGATCTAGTGTTGGAAGTTTGGAAATGTGGGGGTGGACACATCATTTAAGTAAGTGGAATAATTCTCAGATAGATCTTTTGAAAAGTTCTTGGCGCGATTCTACCCTAAGAACTTGCAAACCTGCATGGAACCGCTGGGTTTCGTGGTGTAGAGTCAAATTAGCCCTAGAATCCCTCAGGATCTGACCTAGCTCGTTTTCTGGCTGATCTGCTTATAAAACATAAACTGTCTTATAATACAATATTGTTACACAAGTCTGTGGTCTCCACCCTTTGTAGTAATGTAAATGATTCAGGTGTTCTAAGTACCTAATCATGTTTTGGTGTAACATATTTTGAAATCGATTTCAATCAAAAACCAATTGTTTCTAAGTTACCCGTGTGGAATATTGATGATTTTGTATGTTTTCTTGGCGTTAGAACAATAAATCATGACTACATTTTTGATGTTTCGAGTCAAGCCGCTGCCCTCTTAGTACTCTGTTCTGGTAGGCGTATTCATGACTTGACACTCCTTATGACCGATAACGATAATTTGCACCCCGTATACCGGGTTGAACAAACTGTATCACTGCTTTCCACTAGACTTCAGGAAACTAAACTTGTTTGTCACTACGAGAGGTACAGCTCGTGCGGCCTCACAAACTATTATTGCAGGCTGGATTAAAGCTCTGATGCGTCAGGCAGGTATTGTTGCTACTCCTGAAAGTGTCCCTTCCGCTGTTGCTTCCAAGAATTGGTTGGACAACTTCCGCATGGAAGATATTATGGCTCGGGGAAATTGGAGGTCCTCAAACACTTTTAATCGATTTTATAAAGGACAGGTTTCGGGCTCTTCTAGGAGTGACAGCATTACTGCTCTTTTTAAACCTGTCTCATAGTGAATTATGTTGATTTATTGATATTTTTTTTGAATTTTTTCAAACACATCTTTTCCTTTTTCTTGATCTTTCCCTGCACATTGGCGTTCGTCATGAGCGTCACCAGGCGATAACAGACAATATCTCAATAGTTTAATTATGCTTCGAATAACGGTCAAGTGTTTAATATCGGCGTTTTACCTGAAATAAAACGCTTATTAAACTACTTACCTTATTCGAAGCATAATATTAATTTCTGCCAGGTGACATAGTCAATCGTCCAATGAACAAGACCGAGCGCGCGTGCTCAAAAATGCGCTCCCCTCTCTGACCTGGTGACGTCATGAGAGCGAGACAGAGCTATAGCGCTAGAAACGTAAGGAAAAAAAGGCACAGGAAACATGGTTCAGCCTATCTCAATAGTTTAATTATGCTTCGAATAAGGTAAGTAGTTTAATAAGCGTTTTATTTCAGGTAAAACGCCGATAATTCTGTAAATACATACTTGTTACGATCGCGAATTAAATTTTGATCAAAACCTAATACTGACTTGTAAATTGCAAAAAACGTAATAAATTTTGAATTTCGCGGGCTACCCTGGCGCTTTCGCCTTAAGTAACATATCTATAAGAGCTTACAAATAAAAGTACCTACATTCCTGCATACGGCATAGTTGAAGCGATCAAATCTGCTATTTTATATAACTTCATCAGTTCGACACCTACAGATTTACTTATTGCTTTGCGAATGTGTGTTACGCTGTTTCTGTAGTAGTCTAACAACATTCTTTGTTAAGGTTCCGTACCAAAATGGTAAAAAGGAACCCTAATGGTGTGACTCAGTCTGTCTGTCTGTCCGTCTGTCACAGCTGGATATCTCAAGAACTACTAATGCTATCAACTTGAAATTTGGAACAGTTTTAGATGACGTTTTCCAACTATTTTGCAAATAAGAAAGAAATAAAAATATATACTTATGTTTTTTTTTGCAAAAATTCGAAATGGGGCTACTAGGGCATGTGGGGTATCATATGAAAGAGCGCTGTTTGCATATTCGCAAACATTTTTTTTCTTTTTTTTTAGGCAGCATAATTTTCGTATTTGATGAAAAATGTAAAAAAAAAACCCCTTATCTCCGAAGTTTGCATAGAGAAAAATCTGAAATTATTCAATGTCATAGAAGTTTACAGGGCCAATAAAACGATGTCTCTATATTTAGAGACATCGTTTTATTGTCCAATAACAATTTTACATAAAAAGATTTTATGAAAAATTACATATAATGATGGTTCGGAACCCTTGGTGCGCGAGTCCGACTCGCTCTTAACCGGTTTTTTTTTTTTAAATAAAGTCGCTTTTCGTTTCTGTCTGTGTGTGACCGCTTAGATCTTCTAAACAGCACAATGGATTTTGATACGGTTTCACCATCATTAAGAGAATTTATTGGAAAAGATTTCTAAGCATAATATTTAACTTGAGAGAAAATGTCAGGAAAGTTTTGAGTATGAATGTGGATGGCTATACGAGTAGGGGAAGACAAAAGAAACGGTGGATGGACTGTGTGAAAGAGGATATGGCTAGAAAGGGAGTGACTACCGAGATGACACATGGAGAAGTATGGAAGAACAATACATGTTGCGCCGACCCCGAATAAATTGGGATAAGAGCAGGAGAATGATGATGATAGCACTGAAATCTGTTTCGAGATATCGCCATTGCACCCGTGCGGCGGAAGGGTCGCTTGCACTTCATTAAGAAAATAGAGATTACGTCCCTAAACGATCCTACTATGTTTACTCCTCATATGCACTTTCCAAGCGGTCCTATGAACGAACGTTCTCTCACAACTATCACATTTAAACCTACGATCATTTAAATGCCCCCTAATATGTTGATTAAGACTACACCGCGTCCCAAAAGACTTCGTACACACATCGCACTTGAAATCCCTTGATTTTGTATGAGTCACCGTGTGGGAACGCAACTCGATTTTGGAGAAAAATGCCATGTCGCAATACGAGCATTGGTGAGGTCTTAACATTAAATGGTAGCGCTTTCTATGGGTCGCCAGCGAACTCTGGCTATGGTAAGACTTGTTACAAGCTTGGCAGGAAAAAACTGTTGGTTCAACCCCATGTGCTTTCACCTCATGACTTTGAACCAAGTCTTTCGTCGCGAATCTTTCGCTACACAACGAACATTTTCGCGTCTTGTTAGACAAAGCGTGTACTACTCTTTCATGGACGCTTCTTTTCGGTCTAGAGTCGAAAACTTTCGGGCAATGTGAGCATTTGAAGACACCTTTGTTGTGTCTGTAACTGTGGGTTTGCATTGATTGCTTGTTTATGAACGCACGCTCGCAAACCGAGCATTCGTAGTTCCTATAATGTTCGCTCATGTGCTCTGAAAGAAGCTTGAAATACTTAAATTCTTTCTTACACATACAACATTGTAAGTTATCTGTGTTAAATTTAAAAGGAATAATGTGGTTTTTAATATCAGTATGTATGAATTTTGAATGTATTTTAGTTAAATGTGCCGTAAAGTCTTCTAAGGAATGTATACTTGCGTTGCATAGTTTGCAGTTAAGTTCTGTAACGTCTAATCTTATAACTAAATCTGATACATATTTTACTTTAATAACTTCGTCTCCTACATTGCTATGATCTTCCAAATTATGTAGCTTTAATTCTGAAGGTATTTCTCTCTGTTCGTCGCAAAAGTTACAAGAATAACCGGTTCCCCAAAATCCTTTGATGATGGTCGCGTTAGAATTTTGTAATATAGTCTTTATATTGTCTTTGTGTTTATTCATTTCGTTGACTTCGAATTTCTCGGGCTCTTTATTTTTATTCTTGAATTTGTCGTTGACTATAGCCTTGTATCGCGTTCGGACTTGATCGGCGTTCACTGGAACTTCCATTTCTTCAGTCTTAGGCTCCATATTAATCTCTATGGCGATTATTTTTGTTTCAGTTATATTCATTTCATCGTCTTTTACTGTGTTTACGACCGGATTTGTCAAGTTTTTTGCTTTTAATTTATTCAGCTCGATAAGTTTTTTAGTTTTTTCATCCAAAAAAGATGCTTTGTTTTTAAAGATGGTGGGCATTTTCCTCAGTTTCTTTTTAGATCGTTCCAATTTGGATTTCGTTGTATTGTCAATCAGGACATCTACAACAAGAAATTCATACATTCATTTCCATATCTTGACTACATTTATGTTTAAAATTAAAGTATTATTTTAATCTCTTCTCCGTTCGCTTATAGATTTAAGATGTTTACAGTTTTACTACTTATAAATGTTGAATTAACAAAATCCACGATGTTTTTTTCTAAAAAACTAATGAGTAAGGAACAGTGTCAGTATATTGTGTGTTACATGTATGTCTACCTAGGGCAAGTCATCCAGCTCGGTAGACACAACTTTGAGAAAGAAGCCGACAGAAGGATCCGGTTGGGTTGGGCAGCGTTTGGAAAACTTCGTCAAGTCTTTTCGTCACCTATCCCGCAATGTTTGAAGACTAAGGTTTTCAACCAGTGCGTCCTGCCCGTTATGACATACGGTGCTGAAACGTGGACACTGACGGTCGGGCTGGTCCACAAATTCAAGGTCGCTCAGCGCGCTATTTAGCGGGGTATGCTCGGAGTTTCTTTGAAGGATAAAATCAGAAATGAAGTTATCCGGAAAAAAACCGGAGTAACCGACATAGCTTTCAAAGTAAGCAAACTGAAGTGGCAGTGGGCTGGCCATGTTTGTCGAAGGACCGATGGCCGGTGGAGCAGACGAGTCCTAGAGTGGAGACCGCGTATCGGTAAGCGTAGTGTGGGACGCCCCCTAGCTAGATGGACCGATGACCTGAAGTGGCTGGGGCAGACTGGATGCGGAAGGCGGAGGACAGGGTGTTGTGGCGCAACCTTGGAGAGACCTATGTCCAGCAGTGGACTGCGATTGGCTGAGTTGATTGATTGATGTATATTCAGAATCTATAATTCATAAATTAAATAATTAGAAAGTTTTTATGCCCAGCACCGAAAGAAGATTTAAATACAATAGGATTTAAGGGGGAAGCGCCAGGACAGCCCGCGAAATTCAAATTTTCTTACGTTTTTTTGCAATTTGTAAGTCAGTCTTAGGTTGTATGTTGATTAAAGTATGATTCGCTACCGTAACAAATATGTATTTACAGAATTATAATCATTAGAATCAGTAATACATCTCCTTAAGTTAGTACAATCCTCAAATGTCAAGATTTCATGAAATAGTAATTCAACAAGATTACCTGGTCTTAAAGAGTTGTATTGATGACTTTAATGATTATAATTCTGTAAATACATACTTGTTACGGTCGCGAATCAAATTTTGATCAACATAAAACCTAAAACTGACTTGCAAATTGCAAAAAACGTAAGAAATTTTGAATTTCGCGGGCTACCCTAGTGCTTTCGCCTTAATATAATAGGATTACGTGATACGTTTATTAATAAACTTATCGTTTTATTAAACTTTCATTCGTAAGTATTATTTATTTTATTTTGATTCTCGATTAATTAAAACGTTACTGAATTAGATTAATAAATTTATCTACTGATGAACCTTTAGTACAGGTAGGTACAAACTGAGGAACCCTTTCATAACCAAAAACGTCCTCATTCTCTATGCGACTTTTTTTATTAGACAATCTAAGCACATTCCTGGGGTCTTATGGTCAAATTAGAAATAGCGTTTAACCTGAAGTTTTTTTTAGATCACTGCTGCCTATTTGGGACGTATCCTTCATGTTTCATGAAGTCAAAAGCTTCAATGAAATCACCAAATCATTTTGGAGGGTAAAGATTCTGTTACAATCAAAATATTTAATTCTTAGCATGGTTACAGATTTTTAACTTGATTATTAACAGCATTAATTTGCAGAAAGTTTTTGAGAATATATGAGGGAGAAAAAAAACATTTTAAGAATAATAGTATTGTTTTTATTAATATCTCATCCACGTGATTAAAATCCAAGTATTCACGAACAAATTTTGCCAAACAAAATGTTATAATGAATTATGAGTAGCACCAAAATCTGACATTGAGGCCGATATCTATAAACGTCACTATCTTGCACATGCAGTTTGACAGTCGTGCGACAGTGACAGGAATAACGTTTAGCCAAAGTTTGTGCTAAGTAACGTTTATAGATATGGGCCTCAAAGTTACAAGGTAATATTCACAATACAAGATCAATAAAACCTACGCTTTAACAACCTACAATAATCAAATAATTATAACTAAAGAGGACATTTGTGTCTACATATTAGTCGACCTCGAAATTGATATGTGCCAGTTAGATAGTCCCAACCATAATGAGGTTCCCAATTACTGGGAATAGGGATGATGCCTGGGTAAAAAAAGAAGTTCTATTTAGTCCGTCAGTCAGATAAAAAAAAAATATTAGACACGTATTTTTTGCTTTATCATATTAATAAAAAATGACTTAGATAAAACGCATTACAGTTGGGGAGTGGGGGCTTGTTACGTCACAACTATAACAAACTACGTACAAAATCTGGCAAGGTGTGACGTCATGCCACATTTTAACTCAATGTATCGCTGTAATCTTTTGATTACTTTAAAAAATTTTTAGTCATCATCCCTATTGTCGTCAAGTGATAAATTTTATTATTATTTAATTTTATTATATTTAAAATGTTATGATTGTTTGTGTAATTACTAGTATTGACCGATTACTTGTATGTGTGGTGCAAACTGTAAATATAAGTTGGTTATTAATAAATAAAGCCATTACGAGGTCCACTATCCACCGACAATCTATAATCTGTTTCAAGTCTCTGATGATGAGTGTGTAAACAAACCCAGCACCCTAAGTCGCCGTTCGCACGGACGTAAAAATATCGCGGCGATTTTGTTTCGCGCACTGGATTTTCAACGCTCTGCTTAGTGCCGAGAGTTGAAAATCCAACAGTGTTTTTTCGACGCGCTAGAATGCACTTTGTTGTTGTTAGGTTGGATTCTCAATGCTAGGCTCAAAAACGAGAGTTGAAAATCCAGTGCACACTAAAATCCCACCGCGATATTTAAAAATTTGAATTTCGCGGGCTACACTGCGGATCCACCTTAAGGACGCTGTTACAAATGGGTAGTCAAATCATTACTTTTTTACACAAAAGTATGTTTAGTAAATAAAATGCTTTACATTCTTAAAATGTTTTTTGGCCAAATTGTTAATAGATGTGCATGGTACGATTCTGAACTAATGCATACTTATACGTATAATTTTAGATAGGTACAGTTTCTCAATAAATGTACCGGAGTGAAAATTTTTACTTCGGTACATTTATTGAGAAAATGTACCTATTTAAAATTATATTTATAGTTCAGAATCGTACCATGCACATCTATCAACAATTTGGCCAAAAAACATTTTAAGAATGTAAAGCACTTTATTTACTAAACATACTTTTGTATAAAAAAGTAATGATTTGACTAACCATTTGTAACAGCGTCCTTAACTTAATTTTTTTAAATGAAATACCTCTTCAAGGCGATGCAAAATTTGAATTTTAGTATTCAAATAATCAAATCAAAGCACTCAATTTGTAAGTGGAACTAGAAATTGGCACCCACAAGTACGTTTTCTCCATTTGCTTACATTTTCACAGTAGATAGCTTTGTTCATTGCGCAATACTCGAGTGCTTGACACTTTCTGTGTTCTCAAGCGCGAGTGACAGAGATATCTGATATTCCTTTACAAAATCAGACAATTTCTCCATGCGTCCCTCTCATATGCCTTCTAAAAGTAGTTCTGTGTAAGAACCGGCGGTCACAGTAATCACAAAAGTGTTTTTTAACATTCGCATGCGTCCGCATATGTTGAGCCAAAGTGATCGGCGTACCGAACGCCTTCTTACAAATTTCACAGCTATGATTCCTCGTTTTCGTATGAGTTATAATATGATAGCTCAATTCCACTTTCGTGCAGAATGCCATCTCACAAGAGGAACATTTGTGAGGCTTCTTAAAGAGGTGGAAACGATTTTTGTGCATTGTTAAACAACTTTGTTTGGTATAAGTCTTTCCACAGAATTCGCATGAGTGTGTGGGTTTCGCCACCCCGTGTGCGTTAAGCTCATGGTCAAGTACTGCATCCCAATTCGGGAATCGTTGGTCGCAGTGCGCACATTTTCTACGCTTGATGCCGGCCATATGCACGGTTCTTTCATGGTCTGCTCGTTTCGGTCGAGAATCAAACTCTTTGGAGCAATAAGAGCATTTGAAAATCCCGCTGGTGTGTCTATAAGTATGAGTATGCATTGACTGTTTATTGATGAAACTACGTTCGCAAACAGGACAATCGAAGTTTCGGTAATGTTCAGTCATATGTTCGGAGAGAAGCTTGAAATATTTGAAGTTTTTATCACACATGAAGCATCTGAACTCGACGGAGTCGAATTTGAAAGGAATGATGTAATTATTGACGTCAGTATAAATAAGTTTGAAGTGTGTTTTACTTAGATGTTCCATAAACTCTTCTAAAGTGTTCATAGGTTCTTTGCATAACTTGCATTTGAAATTTGTTGTATCTAACTTTATGATCAAATCTGATACATATTTTGTTTTGATGGCTTCGTCTCCTACATCGGTGTGTTTTTTCAGATTATGCTGCTTCAATACAAACGGTTTTTCGGCCTGAAAGTCGCAGAAATTACATGAATATCCGTCTCTCCCGTATTTTTTTATGAGTGTCGCGTTAGAATTTTGTAATATAGCTTTTATATTAGCTTTGTGTTTGTACATGAAACGTTGATCATCTGGCTTTGTATGTTCTTTAATATTTTCGTCTCTTTCTTGATTGTTAAATTTCGCTTCGCTCGATTTGCGATCTTTTTGTGTGTCTGTAACTTTAGTCGCTTCAATTTCAGAGGTAGGTCTTTTCCTTAGATTCCGTATATTGTTGGATTTCGTTGTATTGTCAATCTGGACATCTACAACAATAAAATCATACATTGATTTCTGTGTGTTGGTTACACATTTTAATAACAACATAGAGGGATTATCAACTCGACTTTTAAGCACCAAAGCCGATCACCAGCAATGGATGAAGAATAAGTGATGATTATATCGATGAACTGAAGTTTACAATTAAATCTATCTGCCTGGACCTTTTCCCAATTATGTTGTGGTCGGCTTCCAGTCTAACCAGATGCAGCTGAATACCAGTATTTTACATGGAGCGACTGCCTATCTGACCTCCACAACCCATTAACTGGGTAATACGATACCCCTTGGTAAGGCTGGTTGTCAGACTTTCGGGCTTCTGACGACCCGTAACGACTGTCAAAGATCCACGAATGACAGCCGGGACCAACGGCTTAACGTGCTTTCCGAGGCACGGAGGAGTCTCGGTATGTAAAGATGGTCACCCATCCACGGACCGACCCGGGAAGCGTAGCTTAACCTGATGGAACGACCCGTGCGGCTGTTATTACTTAGCCACGAGCTCCTTTACACGAAGTTTACAAATAAATACGGATAATAATTTCAGTAGGCATACATTTGTTGATGAATCGTGACTGATAAATAACGGGTGTAAAAATACGCTTAACGAAGCATTCACTTGTACTCCTCGTCATTGTTATAATTTTTTTGTAGTGGACCATACCTGGGAACGTTCTGGTTACAGAGATATTAACTACTACTTCAAACTTTTTTTTTTACGAAAACAATTTTTAAATGTTATAACTTAACTTTAACCCCCATGACCCCTATACTGTTGCATGCATACATGCATCGTAGAACAATGTTTTGTGTGCGTTACATTGCGCGCTACCAGTTTCCCAGTAATTTAGTTTGATGAATGAGTAGATAACGGATTTTTGTTGTGCTTATCCTACTCTGTGGAACACCCTATTTGTTTTTTTTTTTTTTGAGGAATTAAATAAAATGAATATTTTACTGCTGAAATATAATATTTTAATATTGTGTCACAAAATAATAACGAAACCTACAGTTAAAGCTGTCTAGCATAACAGAACATCACACCACCAGTGTACACCCACTGTGTCGACAAGTTAAAAATAAAAATATTTTTTGGTTGTTTTATCAAGCTTTACTTAAATCTATTTCTAGTACTCCCAGCTTTTACCCTATGTAGCAAAAAGACATGCCTTTGCCAAGTACTCATATGAACAAACGCCACATCACAATATTCACACTTATACCTCCTATAACCTATATGTGCCCTCAAGTGCTGATTGAGTGCAGGTTTTGTGCCAAACGAGTTATCACATTGATTGCAATGAAACTCCTTGGTCTTTGTATGGGTGACGGAATGCCAGTTGAGTTCTTGTCGCGTATAAAACCCTCTACCACAAGTTTCACATTCAATAGGACGCATTAATAAATGGTGCCTCTTCTTATGTGTTGCAAGACCTTTCTGAGTAGCGAAAGGCCTGTTGCAAGCTTCACAGGTAAGCTTAGAACGAGCGACGCCATGTTTTCTAGCTTCGTGATTCTTTACCAAGTCTGCTGACGAGAATTTCTCGTCACAGAAGCCACATTTTCTCTTTTTATTTGATAGTTTGTGAGTTACGTATTCGTGTTCCCGTATTTTCATAGGACTGTCGAAGATTTTTGGGCATTGTGAACATTTGTATTCTCCTTTCTTATGTCTATATCTATGTGTTTGCATTGATTGTTTATTTATAAAGACACGGTCACATTCCGGACAGTTGTAGTTACTATAATGTTCACACATATGTTCTGAGAGTAGTTTGAAATATTTGAATTCTGCTGCACAAATTACGCATTGTAACTCTTCCGTATCAAACTTAAAAGGTATAAAATGGTTGTCTATGTCCGTATAAATAGTTTTGTTATGATCTTCTTGGAAATGACCCATCAATTCTTCAAGACTTTTGATTTCTTCTTCACATAGCCGACATTTAAGCCCAGTAACATCAAGTTTTATTATTAAATCCGAAACGTATTTCACTTTTATAGCATCATCGTATACGTCTCCGTGTTCAAAATTGTGCTTTTTTAGTTTTTTAGGTTTAAAATGCTGGTCGCAAAACCAGCAGGAGTAACCAGCAGCTGAATTACCTTTAATTAATGTTGCGTTGGAGTATTTAAGGATCATTTTGAGATTATTCTTGTGTTTTAGCATTTGGTACTTGTTTGGTAATTCCTGGCTTTCTGTGTCCGAGTCCGTCTCTCTTGCCTCTTCGTGTGATAGTTGGTACTTGTGTGGTACTTCCTGGCTTTCTGTGTCCGAGTCTATCACATTGGTATTTTCGTGTGATAGTATGGGTACCTCTTTTTGGCTCGTTGTCACAGTTTCGGGGGTAGTTGTGTTGTTTATAGAGTTCTGGATGTCTGTCCCGACATCTACAAACAATACATTTACTTTATTTCTATTTTATACTTAGATTGACGTTTTCTGACTATGTATCTATAAAGGCCGTTGTCACTTCAAAAGTTACTGTTGTAAATACTGTTTTCTTGACATTAATTTTCATGTTTGGGCTTTTGTAAGTATATTGTTTCCGTATTTTAGATGTTGTGCATTTAACCTAAATAAAGTATGCACTCGTATATTCATGTTAGGAATCAGAGAGCAGAACAAAGTACTGAAGGCGACTGTGTAATCAAAACAACGAAACTGTGAATGTGATCAAATTATGGAAGTGTTTGTCGGTCAAACTTTCGAAACTGTTATCCATCGGTTTTTACTGGGAAAATAACGATGAATGCTATATATTTTACCACTCAGTACGTTACTAAAGCGTGTAAATCTATATAATTAGCATACGAAACAACTTTTTTTAGAAACACTACTGAGTATTCGGTATGGCTTTGGGGTGCCTCAAGGCAATATGATAGGCCCTTACAGCTCCCGTAGCATGACCACTTCTATCTCTACGAAGAACAGACACATCTATTTCTATACAAAGTGACATTTCGTTTCTGCATTTTTGACATTGCACCGTAAAAATCCTTCCACAATCTGTCATTTTCTCTTTCGTTTCTAACGATCTTTGTCTAAGTCCTTTTTCATGTAGACTATATTTCAGAAGAAAGTTTTCTATTCAAACTGTCAAAATCATACTGATAACTGTCTAGGGTAGTAAAGACAATTTGACTTTGTAATCGCCATGCTAAAGAAAGTACAAAACTTTCTACTCGACGGCCGCAAAGTTTATACGGTTATCTACAAAATAATGATTTTACAGGAGAGCGTTTTGAACGCAAAACTGTGATAATTAATAGAAGAACAACATCTACTATTTTACATTATTTAGTTAATAGGGCATTACCAAGGCAATGATTAAGGCCAATATTACTGTAATATTTTTCCCCAAAATACGGTTGTTCGACATTTTGTGAAAAATTGGTGTAATTGTCTTTATATATGGGATTTAATGTTAATAAAAAATGAGAACCAAACAAAGAACTCGTGAGTCGAATTATGTAAAACAGTGAATTACGTAACAAGTGCACTTGAATCTTTCTACTTTGTTGCCGTCTTGCTGTCTACACGGAAACGTCATTTTGTCTATTCTTCCGTCGACAAAATCCCTTCCTATGGTGGTCATGTAGGCGTGCAGATCACGCAACTTACAGTCAGGAGTCACGACCGGCGGTTAGTGACTACTGTTGATACTCCTACACATGCAAATTTTCACGTAACAAGTCGCTCAGACGTCAGACGTCGTAGACGCATTTGTTGTATGCATTCTATAGAATGCTCGAGCATACCTACCTGGTATCTGACACAATAGTGCACATTGTATAAGTTGCAACTGCCAGTCAAAACTTAGGACGCGTCCGATAATTTGTTTCTAGAATTAACGAAGGAGCTGAAGGACTCATATTAAGCGTAAGTAGATAGTTGTTTTACATCACAGTATACATAATATTATTATAAGACATCATTAGCTTAGCCTTTTCGCGAGTTATGGACGATTTTTAGTATAAAAAGAAAAAACTGAAAATGTCGCTCAATTGTAACACTCGGCCATGTTTTTATGTTACCAAAAAGGCAACCTTTGACACGTTATGCTACAGTAAGACAACGCGGTAGTAAATAACAAGTAAACAAAAATATAAAAAACCAATCAGAATAAATTAATATTTGATCATTTTTTGTTAAATAATGAATGTTTTAATAGATTTATTGCAATGTTATTAATAAATCCTGATCAATTTCTTAAAATATTTAAAAAAGTGCAATCAATATAGAAGACCTTTTGTTGTATACTTAATACCAAAACGAGAACATGGCCAAAAAGATATAAGTACTTACCACTTTGATTGCACATAGAAAAAAAAAACCGTTTTGGATGACACTCACCGTTAGGATCCACTTTAATCTTGGCACAAATAGTCTTCTTCGGTATACCATACTTCAAAGCCGCATCAGCAGACGTCAGTACATTGTTCCTGACTTCTTCCAGACATTTGCGAAGATCAACCTCAGAATACTGTTTGTAAGTCTTATGGCGTTCTGATTTGGGCAGCTTTTTGGGCCATTTCCGTGTCGGCGCTTCCTCCTCATCTGTGTCTTGTTTGCGAGATTGGTTTCGCCGTTTTGCTGGTCTTGACTGATCTGTTGGTTGCGAGGAGTCTGGAAATAGCAAGATAGTAAATTAAAAAATTGTTTAAATACACAGTCGGTCTATAATCAGTTGAACAGAAAGCCAATTGCAAATCCGGCAAGCCCTAATATCTATAAACCAAATGGAGTTTGATTTCTATAACAAAGGGTTTCGCGACGCGTTCGCGGCTCATATTCGAAATTGCGGAATTTTCTAAAAGAACCCACTGGTAGTTGATTTCAACTGGAGAAACAAAAGGATAATAATATGACCACTAAAACTGAGAAGATTAAATGGCGACTAGACAGGGAAGGAACAGGGAGAAGTGGAAGGGGTTGGAGGAGGCCTTAGCCAAAGAGCACACAGAGGAACTGATATAAAATGTGTTTTGTACTATACAACTATCATTCTGAAATATGGCTATAAATAAAATAAATAAATATGACCACACTGAAAATCATTGATGAAGCATCATAATGCTTCATCAATGACTACTGATTATATGATTATGAATGATTATTGAGTACTGGTTTGTTGTGTATAGGCCAGTGTGATTACTGGAACATGAGACACTTGAACTTGGCTCACAGATGGCAACATATCTGCCAAGCCTCTGGTGCTGCATGTTGCAGAGACCATGTGCCATTCACAGCTTGGCTGCTTGTCCTGCACCCATCAGCATATTTAATAGAAACTCACCAGTATCAACAGCATCAATAGTGCCACCAGCATCTTCGTCTTCCAAATACTCAACCTCTTCATACTCTGTCTCATCTTTGACACTCGTAACAGTATCTGCGGAGTCCATAGTGCATACAGTGTATTCTGTGTCAGCATATGTAACATCCGCAGTCTCTTCGCTCTCAGGATCTTTATACTCTATGAACTCCTCACTTAGTAGTTCTTCTTTGATGCTCAATTCATTTTCTGGTGGGAATAGACTTATGTTTTAATATACAGGCTGAGTTTTGAACAGAGAATACTATGGCAGATTTGCTAAAAGTTCAAGATAGAAAGATAATGATGTCAGAAACTCAACTAGTTTTTTAATCTTATCAAAAGTATGTAATTTTTTTTTATTTGTGTCTAAAATCAAATCATGTTATTTATTTTTCCAATATGGATACTCTTTTTATAGATAAGTATTGAATTGTTGTACTTCTACTTTTTAAGTTGATGTATGTATAGTCAACAAGAGATATCTCAGCAGGGTGTACTAACATATTTGTGTGTGAATTGCTTCATGTTCAATTTCGTGAAAATATACAATTTTGATATCAATCTGCCTAGCCTTTTCCCAACTATGTTGGGGTCGGCTTCCAGTCTAACCGGATGTAGCTGAATACCATTATTTTACATGGAGCGACTGCCTATCTGACCTCCACAACCCATTAACTGGGTAATATGATACCCCTTGGTAAGACTGATTGTCAGACTTTCGGGCTTCTGACGACCCGTAACGACTGTCAAAGATCCAAGAATGACAGCCGGGACCAATGGCTTAACGTGCTTTCCGAGGCACGGAGGAGTCTCGGTATGTAAAGATGGTCACCCATCCACGGACCAACCCCGGCAAGCGTAGCTTAACCTGATGGATCGACCCGTGCGGCTGTTATTACTTAGCCACGAGCTCCTCTATACAATTTTGATATATCTATCTAAAAATGAATCCCTATTTCCCTTGGTCATCGCATCACGCGTTAACGGATGGAACAATTTCGCTAATTCTTTTTTTGTTGTGTTTATGATTGTCAGCACAAGGTTCTTATGAAAAAAATAAATAAATTTCAGAAAAACATTTTAACTTCACGCGTTTACATTAGAATATTCATAGCCAAGATAGGACAACGTCTGTCGTATCAGCTAGTAAAATATACAATTTTTTTCCTTTTCTGTGGCAATCCGCGATCAGTTAGTACTTTTAGCAGATGAGTTGTAGGTAACATTGGCGGGAAGAGCGTGACCCCAGCGAGCCATCTACTCCATATTCGTGCTTAGTTCCACACACACACACAAATATACAAATTGCAAAACAAAGTAATATATAAAATTGAACATGAAGCAATTCACATACAAATGTGTTGGTGTATCCTGCCTAGATATCTCTTTTGTTGACTGTACATACATGTAATATACAGGGTGGCAGGGACATAGACACACAACCTGTTACCATGAATTCAGTATATGATTCTGGAACCCCTGCATTGAAATTTTTAATCAGTTATTTTTAAAAAAATCTCTCATTTTTTTTAATAACTGATGAAAAATTGCCATACATTTTGCCCGCACAGATAAGCACTCTTGTATGATGAAATAGCAGTTTTTTTATGACCACTTATAAATTTCAACGCAGGGGTCCAGAATCATATGAATCTATAGTAACAGGTTGCGCATCAATGTCCCTGCCACCTTGTATTACTATGGGCCCACTAGATAAAGTTGTACTGAAGATTCCTTTAAAAATTCCAAGTTTCCTAACACACTTTGAGTGGTATAAATCTACAGGCAAAACATTACCCACCAAATTGGGCCAGTTAGATAAATAAAAAGTTAAAGATAAACAAAGATTACCACCATCTATCTGCTTGAACAGCTCCTCTTGTGAGTCTAAGACCACCCTCTTAAAGTCACTAGCATCTCGCAACCGACAGATGCACTGCTCGCAGATCTGATCCTGTTCCATCGAGTCCTCCGAATGATCCCACTGTTGGGACATAATTATGGGAATTGTATTATGTTGAACATGATAAAGAAATGAAAGCTTTTTTACCTACTCGTTTTATTTAAAGGAGTAGGTATATAAGGACCGTAGCAGGTGGTGTTCTATAGTTTCTGCCTACCCCCATGGGAAGAAGGCGTGAGTTTATGTATGATGTACCTACCTATTTAATAATACTTAAGCTTTATTTTCTGTCTTTGTGTACTTTGTTTCCTGTAATGTAGTGTATGAAAAATTCTAGTAACTACCTATAAATTGTGTTAGACAAATTAAGGAATGTACATAAATCATTAAAATCCTTAGGTACTAAAAATTATTGTATTCAAAATAGACTTAAATTGCGTTACAGTACAGCATAATCGTGACGTGACCTATTATGCATGCTTATTGCGTATTATACCATGGCGTGGCAAACTGCGGAGTCCGCAGTTTCGTTGTAATAATGTAAAAATGAAATTAATAATGATTTGAATTTTAAAATCCCAGGTACAGCCGCCAAGACAATTTTCCGAAATCTCAAGTTTGAAACAAAGACATGAACCACTAATATTGGGCAAATAGGCTCATAATTAAAACTCAAGAAAGAAAACTCACAGTCAGTGCAAAACATTGGACAAGCATCTCGCCGTAGATTTCTGCTTCTCCTTCAAATAGATGTTCTTCCCACATGTTTTTTAAATATCCATAGGAGAGACAACACCTACATCTACCGAAAAACGTCTCTATCTCAGTTTTTTCCGCCGACATAATGATTTTACACAAAACTATTATTTTTTAAGATTTTCTCAAAGATACACACCACCATTTTAAAGCATAGACTATAAGTATAAAATAAAATGCCGGCGCGCCACGCTAGGTCGCGGTCAAGCGCAAGCCGCGCTCCTTTTCGATATCGGGCTTATTATCTATGGCACGTAGGATTTGATTTGATTTGTGAATGGCATGGCATCTCGCAGGTCAACCTAGGAGATCCGTTGATAGCCCGCAAAATTCAAGATAGATAATCGCTCCATGTAAAAATACTGATATTCAGCTGCATCCGGTAAGACTGGAAACCGATCCCAACATAGATGGAAAAAGGCTAGGCAGATTGGTTTTAGTACATATTAATTCCAAGCTTACCACAAAAATGACGCAACGCGAACAGTTATTTTACTTACTCTGTGTTTTGTCTCATTGTCTTGTCTGTGTGTGTTATTGACAGGGCGACTTGGCGTGAAGAAGGGATTTTTTGTGCAAAGTGCAAAGCTTTCTTTCGTATTTATAAATCACTTATAAAGTCGAAATTATGATAAATACTGAATGTTTAACATGAAGAAGTTGTGTTAGTTATAATTCTCGGGGACAGTAGTACCTAAAAATGGCTACCGTTAAGAATAACGGGCCGATTATAGACCCAGCCTTATGTCGATGTTGTAGGGCAATAAAAAAATGTCGAGTGCTCACAGCGGAGTATACTTGGATGGAGAAAAA
Organism: Cosmia pyralina; assembly: GCA_946251885.1. Lineage (NCBI taxonomy): Eukaryota > Metazoa > Arthropoda > Insecta > Lepidoptera > Noctuidae > Cosmia > Cosmia pyralina. The sequence continues at coordinate 8,293,384 of OX276368.1, read as the reverse complement.
GGAAATTTATGCTGATATGGTTATGGACTGCTTCGGAATACTGGTCAGTAAAATTAATACTTTTTTAATTAGGGGAAGAAAACATTTTTAATGAAAAGAATACATAACTAATACTTTTTTTTTGCATTGATATCCCATTTGTTTTCGTGATTCAATCTGAATAGAATGTAAAATAATTGTTGCCAACCGGTCTGTGGGTCGTCTTAGGGGCGGAGCTCATTTTTTTTTTACAAAAATAATATTTGTTTGATTGTCAAATATTTATTTTTGGTAAGTAAGTACTAAATCATAGGTACAATCTAGTCTTGAGCAAAGAAGTCCGCAGATTGTATACTTCTTAATAATATATAAAAAACGGTATACTTGTAATATTACTTTTCTATTTATAGTCCAAAAGACACTCAAAAGATTAGCATTATTTAAAAAATAAGCTTTAATGTCAAGTATAGGAAAACCCATCAGTAATTAATGATTAAGTTCAGTTATTTAAGTAAATTAATTTTTTTGCTGATTGTATCTTGAGGAAAAATATATGGTTTAAGATACTTTATTATGTAATGCTGCGGCCACATTAACATCTATGCCCATAATCGCCATAAACATTGCAGTAGTTAAATTCTTTTAAGATTCGGTCAAATTATTGCGGTAACTGGTGGCTACACCTACGGCTAACACCCTTCAACGTGATAATCAAAGTCATATCCCATTAATATGGCAGCGACATGAAAGAATACACTACTTATCACTTCTATGAGGAAAACATAATAATTACTAGAAAAAAAAAAAACATTGAAAGTTAAAAACAATAGATATTAACTTTTTTTTTTTAAGATACTTATAAACTCACACCTTCCCATAGGGGTAAGCAACTACACCACCTGTCACCTGCTACGATCCTTACATACTACTTTTGCTTTGTTTACATACATACACATACATCAGTTGTAAATTAACTTTTAATTGTTTTACGTACAAGTATGCCAGTGTTAAAACTTATTGTTATAACAGATATAAAAAGACGCTCAACAAAGCCGAGAGTTACTTATCGTCTCCGTCATTGTGATATTTTTTTTATACCGGACCGTAGCCTGGAACTTTCTAGTTACAGAGATATTGCAGGACAAAGTTCCAACTTTTTAGGGTTCCGTACCTCAAAAGGAAAAAACGGAACCCTTATAGGATCACTTGTGTGTCTGTCTGTCTGTCTGTCCGTCTGTCACAGCCAATTTGCTCCGAATCTAATGGACCGATTAAGTTGAAATTTGGTACAAATATGAATTTCTGTGACTCAAACACGGACGGGTAAAGTAAATAAATGAATTTTGAATATAGAGGTCACTTTTGGGGGGCAAATAAGAAAATTAAAAAAAAAAGTTTTTCAAACTACACCATGTGGCATGTCAAATGAAAGGGCTTACTATGAGGGTCTCAAAAATATTTTTTTTATAATTTTAAAATAAATTGTTTTAAAGTTATTTAAGAAAATAGACGAAAATTGACCATTCCCCCTTATCTCCGTAACTAATGAGCCTAAAATTTTGAAAAAAAAATACAGAAAATAGATCTTTACCTGTAGATTACAGGAAAACCTATAAGAAGTATGTGGTCTTAAAATAACATTGTAAATCTATCAATATTGTGAGTACAAACTTACATTTACAGTTGGAATGTATGGGAGAACATGTTTTTCAACTACAATGTTAAGTTTGTTCTTGGGATAAATTCATCTTGACTACGGAACCCTTCATTGTGCGTGGTCCGACACGCACTTGGCCGGTTTTTTTTGACGAAAACAGGTTTTAAATGCTATAACTACCCCCGCAACTCTTGCTGCATGTACCCATAAGCACATTGTTTTACGTGCGTTACATGGCGCGCTGCCGTAAACACCGATTTTTACACCAAAATTAAAAGTTCTTTCCCAGCAATAATTTTTGCTCAATGTAAGTAACATAAGTTTGATGTAAGTACAGAATGTGTAGGTAAAGGGTATGTTATCGGTCTTGTATTTATTTTGATCAATATTCATTAATCATCCTATTTCTTACTAATAAGGAGGAGCTCGTGGCTAAGTAATAACAGCCGCATGGGTCGATCCATCAGGTTAAGCTGCGCTTGCCGGGGTCGGTCCGTGGATGGCTGACCATCTTTACATACCGAGACTCCTCCATGCCTCGGAAAGCATATTAAGCCGTTGGTGCCGGCTGTCATTCTTGGATCTTTGACAGTCGTTACGGGTAGTGAAAAGCCCGAAAGTCTGACAACCAGTCTTACCAAGGGGTATCGTATTACCCAGTCACTGGGTTGTGGAGGTCAGATAGGCAGTCGCTCCATGTAAAATACTGGTATTCAGCTGCATCCGGTTAGACTGGAAGCCGACCCCAACATAGTTGTGAAAAGGCTAGGCAGATTGTTCCTACTTCCTACTAATATTATAAATGCAGAAGTTTGTGAGGATGAATGGATGGATGTTTGTTACTTTTTCACGCAAAAACTACTGAACGGATTTTGATGAAAGGATCATGGGCAAAAATATATGAAGCCTGGTACTCGGTCCAATAGCCATAATATATACAGGGTGTCCAAGAACCTGGCGTCCAACTGGATTCCCACGATGCCCCAAGTTCTAATAGTACTCAGAAAAATATTTTAAAAAATCCACCCCATGTACTTACAGAATTATACTGATTTCAAAAAAAAAGGGGAAATGAGCACCCTGTGACATACTTTTGAATGCTGTGACTGCTAATGCTGATAATTTCGATATTTCTTGGAGGTTTTGTAATCTAGGGTATTGCTGTGTCTAAATAGAATGTAAAAATAATGTACTTATTGTACCATTTTAAAATAAAATATTATTTTAACTAAAGGTGATATGGAAAACTATTGAATTTCGCAACTTTGACCGACTGTAGTGTAAAAAAAATGTACCAAAATAGTATGGCAAGTGACGTCAAATTTTGACGCGTTTATTCCTCTTTTTAAAAAGGTATAATACTTACACATTAATTTGAAAAAAAAAAATTTTTGATAATATTTTTACTCAACAACCCAATTTTTACGATGTCTAACAGAATTCTTAGAAAGAAAAATTTACGACGAATTGAATCTAACCTCTAAAGAATTACTATTGTATGCTCATAAAAATAACAACAGGCCTCTCAAAAAACAGGTTAGACCGTAAGGGACGGTATGTGCATGCATCTCACCATAGTGATTCGTTATTACAACAGGAGGGAGCAAGACAGAAACTATCTTTGCGATTTGCTGGTTCTTCTTTATGGTACCCCATTATTCAGGTAAGAGTGAGGGAGAAAAAGGTTAGAGGTGCGAGTGAGATAGATAGTGACGCTATCTGGGATCGTGCTATTTAGGATAACAGTACGGTCAGTACGCGTCACTGCCTCCTGCCGTTACTACGCACCTCTCTCTTATTGTTACCATTGATCACGTACTACGATTTAAAGCTTTGTTTATTGGACTCGATTACTCTTTGTGCTCTGGACTTTGAAACGAACTCTTTACGACGACCTTTGCCTGTGTTTGGACAGTTTGTGTTTTGTGTGTGCTACCATGGCGACCTACACTCCGCAAGAATACGCAAATATGCACTACATTTATGGAGAATGTAGAGGTAATGGACGAGCTGCAGCGAGACTTTACAGAGAAAGGTATCCGAGGGCTACGCGATATCCCGACCATCGAGTTTTCATTAATGTGCACAGATCACTATGTGACGGGCGGTTCCCCAATCAAGTAGCTGGTGAAGGACGACCCGTAAATGACTTCATACGCGATGAAGTTTTAGAGGCGGTGTCGGCAAATCCAAGCATCTCTGTGCGAGGAATAGAAGCTGATACGGGGATACCGAAGAGCACAGCACACAGTATTCTCCAAAAAGAAGAATATCATCCGTACCACGTACAGCGAGTGCAAAGTCTTTTACCTCGAGACTATCCGAGCCGAGTCGCGTTTTGTGAAACAATCCTGCAAAAACATCGAGAAGACGAAAACTTTATCGACAAAATTTTGTGGTCAGATGAATCAACATTTAAGAAGGATGGCTACATGAACCTACACAACTTGCACGAGTGGCATGTGGAAAATCCGCACTTGATGCGAGAAGATAGATCCCAGTACCGGTTCAAAGTGAACATGTGGACCGGTATTCTCTGTGGGAATATTATTGGTCCATTTGAGATGCCCGAGAATTTGACTGGCGAATCATATTTAAATTTTCTTCAAAATGATTTGCCAAACTTACTAGAAGAGACCCCACCAGATATGTGGTTCCAACACGACGGCTGTCCAGCACATTTTCGCGTATCCGTTAGAGAGTTTTTGGACGAGCAATACCCGAACAGGTGGATTGGGCGATCAGGAACAATCCCGTGGCCAGCCCGCTCACCTGACTTAAATCCGCTGGATTTTTTTTTCTGGGGAACTATGAAGGAGCTCGTTTATGCGAAGCCCATTAATGACATCGCTGACCTTCGTGAGAAGATAACACAAGCAGTGCAGGTGATACGTCAAAAAAGTTACTCGCGAAACATAAAGCGGTCCTTTTTAAGGAGAGTGAGAGCTTGTATTGCCGCGGGTGGTCAACATTTTGAACATTTATTGTAATAAAATATCTTTAAACTAACATTCTTTGCTTTTATTCTACTAGGAACCCATCTACCTGTGTGTATTTCCTTCTTGCTCACTCTTGGAACCGAAGTAAATAATAGTAGTAACATAACAGTTTCTAAGATAAGAAAGGGTCCGACAGTTACCGTTAGTAGGTAGGCACTTCGTAAAAATTGGGTTGTTGAGTAAAAATATTATCAAATTTTTTTTTTTTCAAATTAATGTGTAAGTATTATACCTTTTTAAAAAGAGGAATAAACGCGTCAAAATTTGACGTCACTTGCCATACTATTTTGGTACATTTTTTTTACACTACAGTCGGTCAAAGTTGCGAAATTCAATAGTTTTCCATATCACCTTTAGTTAAAATAATATTTTATTTTAAAATGGTACAATAAGTACATTATTTTTACATTCTATTTAGACACAGCAATACCCTAGATTACAAAACCTCCAAGAAATATCGAAATTATCAGCATTAGCAGTCACAGCATTCAAAAGTATGTCACAGGGTGCTCATTTCCCCTTTTTTTTTTAAATCAGTATAATTCTGTAAGTACATGGGGTGGATTTTTTAAAATATTTTTCTGAGTACTGTTAGAACTTGGGGCATCGTGGGAATCCAGTTGGACGCCAGGTTCTTGGACACCCTGTATATCATTGGAAAGGTCTTTTTACAAGGATTAATGATAACTGAGTCGCTTGTCTCCATTTGCTGTCGGAACGGAGTTATTTTGTGTTAAGTATTTTTTTTTTGTTTTTGTTTCATTTTGTTAAGATAATGGTGATATTATATAATTTTCTTCTATAGAATCCTGTGTTTGTTGATTAATAGATACTTAAATGAATAAACACTCAGGAATAAAAAAAAATATAAAAAGTAAGAAACGTTATTTATTTTTTTAAACATTATTATCAACAATAATGACATCGTTGAGGAACGCTGCAGGAGCAGTGAAGCCTACATGTCTGGCATATCCTAAATACCAAACGATTGAAACTATATGAGCACAAGTGCCGATTGTTCGTCGTCCGGTCAAACACGTGCAGTAATAATTGCATAAAATGTTATGGATATTGGTTTCGTTTTCATTAACATTGTTTTTTACTAATACATAACAATAATAAGTTCTTGACCGTACGTGACGCGACTGTATGCGTCCGCGTAAAAGCCAGGCATCGTCGTTTATACCATATTCATTTAAATCTTGGAGTGCGCTTTCTCTATATATTTGTAGAATGTATAGTCCATTTGATAAATGCTCGCTGCAGTAGGATCGGGCTAGCTTCAGTTGATAGGTGCCCAATGAAAGTAAAATAATCTGTTCTTCCGTCAGTAGTGGGAAGTTCTGTATTTCGTGACTTTCTATTCTTTGAAAATCCGCTCTTCGGTTATTCAAATGTTTTCTTTCAACATAATCATAAAGTAGATTCGGGGAATCTATTTTCTCCCTGATTATGTTTAGGAAGGCCTCTGCGTGAATGTTGTCATCGATGGGTATGTGGAAGTTATTAAACATAGCTGCGGCGATTTTAAAATCAAAGAACATTTTTGGTAGTTTTTTATTAAAATATTTTTGCCGCAAAAGCTTGAAATCTCGATTGAACCTCCCGTTCACCACTTCCACTACCCACCGGCATAGTGTAACTGATCGAGCTTCATTACCTTGCTCAGTAGTTAGCTGTGTCTCCCATCTGTCTTTAGATGGTGGAACGTAGGATTCATATCCCCATGCTTCGATAGCATCTAAGCTGTCCCGGAAGCCGCGATCTAATATGAAGACATCGTTCGGTTGAAGAAAGCAATGCAATGGGTTTTTTCCATCATTCATTATATCGCTCATGATGTTCGCATCAGTCTTAGTGGCAGCGTATGGTCCCAAAACATCGATTATAATAGCCATTGGAACACACAATTAAAAACGGCTTCAGCAAGTTCTGGAACTTATGCAGGCTATAAGATAGACGCTGGAACAAAAAGTTCGAGCTTTTATTGATATATATATAAGTCCCATCGCATATAACGATAGCTTTATTGTTTTCTTCATTGCCAAATAACCCTCTTGGTATAGTGAGGTTTTTTTCTAAAACGTCGTTTCTATTCATATGGTCCACTCCCAAGTGTAATATTACATATTCATTCATGAGGCATTCACGCACAATAGTTAGTAAACGTTCCAGCTTTCTTCGTGACATATTAAATAACGTCGCTAGTCTTTCATCTGAGTCTCCGGTACGTAGTTTCGTCAGATATATGCCTAACGCAGTTCGAGGCTCCTTGCACCTCCCACTTAGTGAGGGTGTTTGTTCTAATATGGAATCAAACTGTTCGCATTTGCGTCCTGTCCAAAAGTACATATCCTCGTTGCTTAAAGCACCTCTTGTGTTGAAATCTAGCCTAGGTCCACGATTTAAAGCCATTTTCAACATGTCACAAACGTCCCTAAACTGTTGCGCATTGAAGTTATGTGTGACATTGCAGAATTGAGGCAGCTCTTCCCAAGCATTGCTCTCAAGGTGTTGTCCACATACTCTAGCACCGTCAGGAATATATAACTTATATTCACAGAAAATGTGAATCTTGATCGTCTCTGGTATTCGATGGCGGGTTGCGTTTTGGCAAGTGTTAAAGATACAATGCCCTGGAGTGTTTGGAGCTCGAGTGTAGTCTGGAACCTGAAGCTCTCGTACATTCTGTTCTACTTCTGGTATGACAGGTGGTCTTCCTACAACGTTGTCAATTCTCTGCCAACATCGGTGACACACACGTCGTGTGTTGTCGAACTCTACCTGAAAATGGTAGAATACAATCTTGCTGATGTTATGTTGTATTTTTATGAAAACATTTAAAACAATGTGGTATGTAGGTGTTCAGGTCTAAAGTCATGGCATACTTGTATTGTTTTCATATTTTAAGTAATGCAAGTAAAAATATATCTTATGTATAGCCGATGTGACGGCTTAGTGAATAGATAACAATAGCAAACACACAATAGGTGGTCAGAGAAGTGTTTTAATAAGAAGAACTATAAACGTGCGAACTGAGTCGTAAAAGGATTAAAGGATTGTGAGAAAGCTGCACAAGTCATTACTGATATAAAGGGATGCCGCTCGGAAGCAGGTAGCTAGTACTGCACGTGTTTTTTTTTTTCTATGAAGCGAACACCCTTAGCTACGGACCATACAGCCGCGCTACATAGAAAATAAACACGTGCAGTTGGTAGTTTGCAGCTCGGTTCGGAAACGCACTTTTACACACAACACTAGAGTAGTTCAATAAGACCTGTAAGTGCGAGCAAGAGGTCCGATTAAAATGATTTAGGGCTCAATTCGCACGTTTGTAATGGCTCAGGTATAAAAATATAACAGACAATAATAATATAAACAAACCGCTTCTAAAAAGAAAAACTGAAGCTGGTGAAGTTCGAAATAGTTTAATGAAGTATGTACTAACCTCCAAAACGGCATGTTCTCGTATGTAAGCCACAAACTCGGGGTGCATTCTTGGAAGATCATCAGTTAAAACATGCTGTTGGTATCTAGCATGATGTAGGCCTCGCCGACACATCACACAGTTGCGATTTTCTTCCATAACGATGTTCCAAATCGATAAGCACTACAATAGTCCACAACACTAGCCAAGATAAACGTTTGTAGCGGGTAACAATGTCCAAAAGGGGCGCCGGGGTCAGTGATGAAAACGGTATAACAAAGTACTAGGTAGAATAAACAGCTGCGGAACGTCGTTTCACGCACAGAACGATACAACGACTAGTGAATGTCGCGGCACAAAAGGCTGTCCACTGGCACAGCGCACCACCTACCCCACCCCGCGGCTGGTTCCCTATCCCCGAGGTCTATAGTCACCGTTGTAACAAAAAACAGAAATGTTAAAGATAATACTACTTTTTTATGTAAAAAAACATATTTTCAAAAGTCTTCACCATTATCATATCATATCACGATATAATGCATGAATAGTAACACAATAGACGTATAAAAAAAGAAGGACTCCGCGCCACGCATATCGAAAGTGAAGCACCGTACCGATCTATGTGTGCGTGATATGAGTACCTGCAAAGACGCCGTCGCTTGTGTCACGTAATGGCGTCCGGTTGGCATACTATGATGTAAATGTGTGCGTGAGGCGTGTTTGCACAAACGGTCCTGGCATACTTACTGTGCTTCACTTTCGATATGCGTGGCGCGGAATCCTCCTTTTTTTTATGAGTCTATGAGTAACAATACATTTCTCGTTTTAAATAATGTTGTTTTACATTGTTTTTTTCGTATTTCAACCATGATAGGTATCTAATATTATCGTACTTGCAATTATGATATTAACTAAAACTGGAACTTTGGGGGCTTGCCGTGGTTTTCAGACAAGGATTTGGGACATGTCGCCATAGTAAATATTTTTCCTGATTAAAAGACCTATCCAATGACACCACAATGATTGCTATTGGAGCGAGTACCAAAATGCCCATTCTCCTTTGGCACACAGATAGTTTATAACCTGGATTAACAGTTTAACACAGGATACTTTTTATCCCGATATTTGTAAGGGTTCGAAACATACGCGGGTGAAACCGCGGGGTGCTGCTAGTCATTAATAAATCCATCTTCTTCCAGCTATCACATGTCGATGACAATGAGAAAGATTGCGGTGTCTGCGCGACGTGTGTGGTACGTCTACGGGACGCGTGTGCGTTCAGGCAGCAAGTGCTTCAGTGTGAAGAGCTGTTCCTTAGCGCTAAGCTTGAAGATAAGGATGCATTAGCAGGTACAATATTTGATCTGGCTGAATGTTTTTTTTATTTCGGCCGAAAGCCAAAAATTAAAAAAAAAATGAGCAAGCCTTAAGTCGCATATGATGTGTAACATCTGACATCTCACCTTGGTAAAAGTACTTTCTAATTGTAATAGGTTGGGGAAAAAGTTTCTTCGCATTTTTTAAGAAAATTCGAAACATTTTCTAATATACATTATTTACATTTATCTAAAGTATGTAGGTACCATTTTGTTCGATAACTTTTTGCCATCTTGTAGGTAGGGACATGATCCCATTGCTGTAGAAATTTTGGGACTTCTGATCAAAATACCGCGACAAGTGGTTTTGGCAGTCCTCTCGTGATGTTAACCTGACACTGCCTAAAGAATTCTGAAGAGACCGAAACAGGTGGAAATCTGAAGGTGCAAGGTCAGGACTATACGGCGGATGCATTAACACCTCCCAGCCAAACTCTCTTAATTTTTGCTGAGTGGCTAAAGATGTGTGAGGTCTAGCGTTATCATGATGAAAAACCACACCCCTTCTGTTGATTAATTCCGGCCGCTTTCTCTCAACTTCTTGCTTTAATCTCATCAGTTGTTCGCAGTAGAGTTCAGAATCGATGGTCCTGCCTGATGGTAACAGCTCATAATGAATAATGCCCTTCCAATCCCACCACACACACAACATCACCTTATTGCGAGTTAACCCGGATTTCGCCACAGTCTGTGAAGCCTGACCGGCCTTTGACCACGACCTTTTTCGCACGTTCTTGTCGTGATCCGCTTTTCATCACTAGTTATCAGCTTCTTCAAAAATGGTTCGGTTTCATTACGTCGTAATAAAGAATCACAAATGAGTACACGGTTCATTAGGTTTCTTTCAGTGAGCTCGTGAGGTACCCAAATATCGAGCTTTTTTGTGTACCCAGTTTTTTTCAAATGCGTCAAAACTGTTTTGTGGTCAATTCCCAGTTCTTCAGCTACGTCGTAACTACTTTTTTCAAAAATGGCTTCCATTTTATCCGTAATAGGGCGACTAGAGCTACGTGCATCTTTGACATCAAAATCACACATTTTCCTAATTTGAATTTGGAATTATGTTTTTTAAAATTTAAACTTTCAATGATACCAAAACCAGCCAGATACAAATAGCCAAAGAGATTTTATTTTAAGTTCATACTTGCTATAATGCGAAAAGACTTTTTCCCCAACCTAATATACCAAATTTCACCCACCATTTTCAATCCGTCACTCAAAACTTTTAAAAATAAGAAAAATATTTTCAATTCCTGTTACACATTCCGTCACTTTTCACGAAATCACTCCTACAGATTCTGAGACTGATTTCTGAGATGTCTGTCTGTATTTCTGTCTGTCTGTCTGTCTGTCCGTCCGTCCGTCCGTCCGTCTGTCACAGCCAATTTGCTCCGAATCTAATGGACCAATTAAGTTGAAATTTGGTACACATATGAACTTCTGCGACCCAAACACGGACAGGTAAAATAAATAAATAAACTTTTAATATGGGGGTCACTATAGGGGGCAAATAAGAAAATTAAAAAAAAAGTTTTGCCATCTATACTATGTGAAATATCAAAAGGCTTACTATGAGGGTCTCAATTTTTTTTTTATATAATTTTAAAATAAATAAATTGTTTTAAAGTTATTTAAGAAAATAGACGAAACTTGGCCATTTATCTCCGAAACTACTGAGCCTAAAATTTTGAAAAAAAATACTGAAAATAGTTCTTTACCTGTAGATTACAGGAAGACCTATAAGAAGTCTGTGATCTTAAAATAACATGGTAAATCTCTCAATATTGCGTGTACAAACTTACATTTACAGTTGGAATGTATGGGAGAACATGTTTTTCAAGTTTGTTCTTGGGATAAATTCATCCCAACTACGGAACCCATCATTGTGCGTGGTCCGACACGCACTTGGCCGGTTTTATTTGTTTTTTTGCTGAACGTGTTGTTGTACATGCATCTAGTCTTTACAGCGCACATTCAAATCGCGTTTTTTGCTTCTATAATTTTTCACTCCTTTTAAAATATTACAGAAATTACGGAACCGAAGATACACAAGCCACAAATGGACATAGAACTGAAGATTGAGCCTAAAGACGACTGCAGCGATGTCTCCGGTGGGGCCGACCATGACGACGATAATATATCTCTGGATTACCCCATTACAGAAGCTGTTGAAGGTAATCTATACTAATAATAAAACTGAAGCGTTTGTTTGTTTAAACGCGCTAATCTCTGGAACTACCAGTCGGATTTGAAAAAATATTTTTGCATATGATAGCCCGGTTCTTGAGGAAAGCTATAGGCTATTTAACATCACGCTAGGACCATTAGGAGCCGAGCAAAAAGAAAGAAAAAAAGTCGGAAAACGAAGTAAAAGCGCGGGCAGGCGGACAAGAAATTTCACGCGGACAAAAACGATTCAGTGTTATTGGTGGTTTGGAGCTTCGTGTGCGAGTCCGACTCGCCTAGGGTTACCATATGTAAATAGAAGGATGCCTGTCTATGGTACCTAAAATGCCTGAGTTTTCAGAAAAATGCCTGTCTAAAGCAAAACGCTGTAGGTAATAAGTAAAAGCCAACAGATAATAATGAAGAGGGATATTTATTACTGATATTTGTCAGAGGACATTATTTTTTTTAATAGTTCTTTCTTTTCTAAAACATAAACGTAAAAATCTTCACAAGATACAGTTTTGTAATTTTCCTGAGTAATCAATATTGCTTTTACTGATTCAATTGTCAGCCGATGTCTTTCTTTACTCCACTGGGCGTTGACGAGAGAAAACGTACGTTCTACGTTCGCATTGTGTGCCAAAATAGAGAACACAAACTGGCAGATTTTCATGAATTCTGTAATGTCACCATTCACTTCCCTACTTTTGAGAAAATTGCACCACTGTGTAGTTAAGTTGCCGCCCGCCGGTGTCATTCAAATTTCGCGCCCGCGCGCGCATCGCGCTTGCATTTATGCAACCGCGATACGCGCGCGGACGCGAAATTTAAAAATGCCTGTCTCAGACCAATGCCGGCCGCACGCCTGTCTAAACCTTAAAATGCCTGTCAAATGCGGCAAACGCCTGTCATATGGTAACCCTAGACTCGCCGCACTTGGCCGATTTTTTTTCTGCCTTGTAAGGATCTCGTCTATGAAAGCCCTGGCTGTAGAATTTCTTTACTTGAATTCAGAATCTTACATACTTTTCTTTAATTGCTACTTATTAAATATCTCTTTTAAATTATTTTTAAGGCACAAATTCTAAAATCTGTGATCTCAGAACATACACTCACACTCTCGATTTATGTGTATAAATATGTTAAAATGGTAGGAAAAATGGTTTATGGTTGCAATATTTGTAAATATGTGAACACCATGTATCCGCCAACGTAATTAATGTAAGGAAATGATTACCTACTTACCTACATCCCTCACTTTAATTTGATTTTACCCGCGCACATTCAAGCGCGAATGATTAATAGAATGACAGATAGATTGTAGGAATTAATGAATGACTGACCGAGATGGTGATTACAGTCTTGTTTTGTGCAATGTGCATGTCATTGTGATTTTGAGGTTATGCAAAAACTATTTAAATATTTTACTGTGTTTGTGTTAGCTAAAATACCTAAAGGATCTTTAGAAGACGATATTCGTGAAATTAGAAGCTTTGAATGTTGTTTCTTTATTTACAGGTAAAGTAATATTTTGTTTAGCAATAACTTACTTACTTTAAAAAAAAACAATCTTTTGTGAAACAATAAAAAAATCTTTATTCACAGAAGAAACGCAGTTGAGTTTTTTTATGGACGTCGGTTACCTTAATTCAGATATCTTATATTAATATAACTGTTATTGCTTGAGTACCTATTATAGTATAGTAATTACCCGACTACGGCAAAGCCAAAAGGAAGGGTTATGATTTTAGCAGTCTATGTATGTATGTAAGTATGTATTTACGTGTGTTCCACCGTAGCGCCTAAATTCCTGAACCGATTTTAATGAATGAGGTATCAATAGATTCGTAATAATGGTCCGGGTGACATAGGCTAAGTAAATTCTCCCTAAATTTAATATGGTGGACTTAACACGTAAATTTATGACCACGAAAAAAATTAAATTCGAGATAATATTTGACATGTAAAGACAAATAAAGAAAAGCCTTGACGAGCACACTACAAATATGTCATATTGTATAAGTAAATAAATATGTTTAAATTGTTAAAAATAAGTAAAAGTGGAGGTAAATAATACTAACCGCCCGTGGTGAGCGTGATTTTTCAGTAGTCGGGATTTAGTTTTTGAACTTACTTTTTATTTTAATTGTAGGTACATTGACTTCACATAGTAAAATTATAATTAATGTCAATTTATGTGTACAAAATGTTGTAAAATTTAAAAAAAACCGGCTAAGTGTGAGTCGGACTCGCATTATGAAGCGTTCCTTACCACCATACAATATTTAACACTACATAATTATTTAGTGTTAACTTGTATATTGTAATTAAGATTTATCACAAATAAATTAAAACAGAACAATAAAAAAGTAACAATAATAAAAAAAAAAAACTTCAATTAAAAAAAAACGTGTTTCTTGTATGGAGACCCCTTTTTCTGTAACTTTATATTATTTGTTGTTATAGCGGCAATAGAAATACACGATCTGTGAAAATTTCAACTGTCTACCTATTACGGTTCATGAGATACAGCCCGTTGACAACAGACAGACGGACTGACAGCGGAGGGTTACGACACGACAAAACGGAGGCAAGCAGGGCGGTGCCGCGTGTTCATATATTTTATTTGAAAGTCAGTGTTGCCGTTAGGACCATCTAGTTTGTGGCTACATCAAAGAAAAAAGTTGCCAGTTTTGTACATAAATTACTTTCGAAATTCCGCTAAAAGTGGCTAAAGTATTTTTGGCTTACTTTATCCTATTAACATTGTTAAAAATATAATTTTAATATATAGGGATGGGGATAAGTGAATTTAATTGTGTTGTTAAAAAAATATTAGAATATTAGTTTGTAGCTAAAAAACATTAAAATTATTGTTTTTTTTTTAGTAAAAAATTAAAAGTCAATTTGAAAGTTTACAATGTCTTCTGGAATCTCTTCGTTATTGGATGATGATGTAGATGGTATTTCAGTTGGTTTTATTGGTTTGACCGTTTTTGTGAGTTTGGTTAAACCTTCAGGTGGCAAAACAGTAATAAAAGTAGGTATGTAGTAATAATCTAAAAAGTAGCCAGAAGTAGCTAGATTAATTTTGGTGGCTAAAACGGATAACTTTTTGGCTAAAACCGTTGAAAATCCGCTAGATCTAGCCACAAAGTGGCTAAAACGGCATCACTGTTGAAAGTCCGCCCCGCTACACTGCTGACACTGTGTCCACTGACACGGAGTGGAGATTTCGAGTACTGTGATTGGTCAATTCACGGTCCGCTCCTCTCCACTCCGCCCAGCTCCGCGTCAGTGGAAACGCACCCTAAGATTCCAAATTCAATTTTAAGTATATCTAACCTTCCAGACCATAACCATATAGACGAAGCAGAATCAAAGCCTCCTAAAGATGAAGAGTCTTTAGAAAAACCAGAGTTACTTCTAGAAGAAGACTGCAAGCTAGACGATGATGATGATGAGAGCGACTGGTCGGCGTCTTCCTCGGACTCTGATAAACCCATCAAGAAGAAGGCTAAGAAGAAAGGCAAGACTAATGGAGCGGGAAAGAAGAAGAAGGTTACCGCTAAGAAGCAGAAAGCTGGTAAGTTTAAATTCCGTCTTACACACACACACATAACTTCATGCCTGTAAGAACAAATCGTTAAAGCTATTGATTGTTTCGTGTCTGTGCACGCATCTGATAAGACCGAACTGCTGTAGGTTCCCCTGTTCAGTTTTGTGTGCCTCTCCATCCGTTGGAGAGGGTAAACTTTGATTATTAAATTTTTAATTTGAGGGAATTCTGACATTTCAGAAATGATGTCAATAATAAAACGGTACTACTAAAAATGAAACGCATTTAAGCGAAATATAAAAAAAAATCTTTCTTGAATTTAAGGTTTCAATTAGAAAAACTAAAACTTAAAAATTAAATGATAATTTTAAAATGGTAATCAGATTTTTTATTGTCAAATTATTGAAGTTACAATAGTTAGTGAGCATGGACCTAATATACAAACTGGACTGAGCTCTCGTACCAAAAACACGAGCAGAGAGAGAGATATGTCGTACAGAGGCTGTTTATCTCTTTCTAATAGGGTAACCAAATATTTTTATGACAAACAGGAAAATTCGTTTTTAAAGAGATAATTTGTGTCCAGTTGACCCTAAGTGATTTCAAATGATTGTTTGTATTACAAAAATATTGTAATTAAATAATAGTGAAATTATGAAACTATAAATAAAAACTATACATATAGAAATATACCTTTTCAAAAGCTCCTTATATGAAACTAAACATTATTGTGTTCTATGTCGGTGTTGAATCGTGTAGTACCTACCCATGTTTTTGAGAAAAGAAGGACTACAGTATTGGTGAGACACGTCTTGTGGCGAATCATCAAATGTGACCACATAGGTATACGTGGCTTATGATGAAGTAGGCATGTAGAATCTCGTTCCGGTACCATAGTTCTTTCTTGCTCTTTTTTCGTTTGCTGTACAGAGCTGGTGTTTGGGTGTGTAATTGAAGCAAAATCAATCTGCCTAGCCTTTTTCCAACTATGTTGGGGTCGGCTTCCAGTCTAACCGGATGCAGCTGAATACCAGTATTTTACATGGAGCGACTACCTATCTGACCTCCACAACCCATTAACTGGGTAATACGATACCCGTTGGTAAGACTGGTTGTCAGACTTTCGGGCTTTTGACGACCCGTGACTGTCAAAGATCCACGAATGACAGCCGGGACCAACGGCTTAACGTGCTTTCCGAGGCACGGATTGGGTATGTAATTGAAGCAAAGGGAAATAAAACGAAATTGTGTCAAAAATCAAAATCAAAGGTAATTTATTCAAACTAGGCTGAGAATCAGCACTTTTCGAACGTCAAAATTACATATGGCAGTCCCTCAAAACACCCGCCCTTCACCACTTCCTAGTGCTTTAGTGGCGCAACCAACTCCCCAGCAGCACAGCTGTCTATTCAGTTAGAAAAACTTGATTCTGTACAATAGTATCCAAATTAATTTCACTACGCAACACAAAACATGACTTAAATTAAATTATTTGCTTTATGTCGGCTAGTACACGCCAATATACCAACAAAAAAAAAAATCAAGAACTATACCTACTCAAGAAGAAATAAAAAATAAAAACGTAAACAGAACTTTATACCTAAATAAAAGCCTAAACAAACATATGTATATTTAAACTTAAACAAACATTTATTAAAATTAAACATGGCTAAACAAAATTGTTTTATGTAGTTTCTGCCTTAGGCCACCTTACTGCCTAAGTTTCTCAACGCATTACATTTCGCTTGATGAAAAATTCTTAAATTTAATTAAGAATTAGCCAATGCTTTTACTAATTGCAATTCGTGTGGTTCTTTATCCGTTATGCATTGGATAGGATGCGGTGGATTAATAAGATGTTTCAATCTTGTGTAAAACATTTGTTTTAATTGCATCAAAATTTTATGTTTACTGGTGTTTTGGAATTAACCATAACTTAAATCTAAACAATTTTTCACTACATTTTATTACGTCAAAGGCAAATCGTGATGCATATTTTAAAGCACCAAGCAAAAAAAAAAGCATAAAGGCGGTAAACGAAGAAAAAATTGTAACGTCGATAAAATATGGATGATCTGAATGCTGTTTAGGAGTAATAAGTATATTGCGACAAACTTCGCATGAAATTTTGCTTAATAATTTATTAGCACAATGACCGGTTAAATAATAGATGAAACTCATTTTGTAGTCTGAAATATTGACTTTATCCATATGATAGATTAAGGCATCTAGTTGTTGCTCCTCATTAGGTTTAGAATTATGTGTCTGAAGAAAAGCCCTTTCAGGATTACGAAATTCTAAAACAGGGCAAAGTTCGAAATCGTCATCCGTAAGTTAGCATAATCATTATGATAATGTCAAAACCGTATTGTAATTCTTTTAAACATCACACAATCACAGCTGTAGGAAGCTTCCAACTCCCGTTATTAACATTTGCCCAGTTGCATTTACCTACACAACAAGATTTTTTGCACTCACTCATGCTCGGGGAGCATGGTTTCATTTGTTCTCACTTGATCGGTTTCTCAATAGGTCGGATTCTCACTTTGCCGGAATACAGAGAAGAAATATAAGACTACAGATCATCTCAGAATAATTCATGTTTTACTGGTGTTAAAAACATCCTTACCACTGGAAAAATTGATGGTACTGCATTAGCATTCAACGCTCGGCGTGATTTTGTTAAATAAAAATCTGCCGGCTTGAAGTGAAGGCTACACACAACAGAATTTTTAGTTATACTTTGTGGTTCTGGAATTACATCCAACCATATTTGCTTAATTTCTTCTTTCGACGGAAAGCTGTAACCAACATAAAAACAACTTTCTGCGTAATATCCTGGCGCTCCTGATGAGAAAGCGTGTCGTATGGTAGCAGATACTTTACATAAATCTGGTCGAGTTTCCTCTCAGTATTAGGCCCTTTATTAAATTTCATATGTAATTCTAAGTCATTATGTTTTATTTATTTATTTATTTTATTTGGCTCTACAACAATGAGTACACTATTACATGTATATAGTAAAACATTTCAAACTTAGGTCTAAGTGCCCCATTACTTAAAGAAGAGCACTGCATGCACTACATTATGCGCTTATAACTAATTAAAAAATGAAAAAGATGAAATAAAAATACAATTAAATAATGAAAACAACTTAACTGTCGATAATATTAAGTTAATTAGGCCAAACAGAATTAAACTTAATTATTTTGCGAGTTATATTTAAACATTTTTCTGATAGTAGGTACAGATGTATGGCATAAGTCAACTTCTTCATCATGTTCTTTGTATACAGCATACATTCTATATAATGAGCAATGTTGCCTTAAATTTGTATTGCATTTTGGCATGCAAAACAGTTTCTTATTTGATTTTCTTGGCAGATTTCGTGGCACATGGAAGGATATTCTACTAAGCAACTCGGGACAGTTCAAAGAGCCTGTTACTAGTCTTTTAAGGAAAATTAAATCCAACATCTCTTCTTTTCTCTAACGAGACAATCCTGAAATATTTTAATCTTTCCCGGTACGATTTCAACCTTTTACCCATACCACAGTGAAAAGTAAGATGCCATAAAAATCTTTTCTGCAATCGTTCGATACGTTTGATGTGCACATTATATTTAGGAGACCAGACAACACTACAATATTCTAGGTGACTTCTGACTAGCGAGTTGTACATAATTTTTTTAGTTTTGACTTTTTTAAAGGTTTTGCACTCTCTCATGACGAAACCTAGTACTTTTGTTGCTTTTAATGTGACTTTGTCAATATGCTCAACAAAACTAAGCTTTTTATCAAATTGAACACCTAGGTCTCGTATAGAATCCACTTCCTCAAGCAGTTGACCATTAAAGTTATATGCTGTGGGTGAGACATTTTTTTTTTTAGTAAATTTGATGTGCTTACACTTTTTGATATTTAAAGACATTTTATTGTGCTCACACCACTTACTCAGTCTGTCTAAATCAGCCTGAAACTGTACTGAATCAGCAGGCTTTCTAATTGCTTTTATGGCTTTAAGGTCATCAGCGAATAAAAATATACTAGAGTTCTGAAAGCACTTGTATATGTCGTTAATAAAAAGGGTGAATAAAGGTGGTCCCACATGAGAACCCTGGGGAATTCCTGAAGTGGCTATATATGGATCAGAACTGCAGCCATTCATCACAACCCTAAGTGTCCGCTTTGTCAGATATGACTTGAACCGACTCAGCAAGGGATCCGACACACCATGCATTTTCAGCTTGTCAACAAGCAAACTGTGGTCGACTGTGTCGAATGCCTTGCTGAAGTCGGTATAGACTGCATCAACCTGAATACGCGCATCAACTTCTTCAATAATACGTTCAGCATAAGTCACCAAATTTGTAGCAGTTGATTTACCTTTGATAAAGCCATATTGGTTATCTATAATGAGCTGTGACATATGTCTGGACAACGCAGGACATATAAGTGCCTCAAAAACTTTTGCCAGTGCAGAGAGAATAGCCACGGGCCTGTAGTTGGTCACATCAGACTGATCACCGCTCTTTAAAATGGGTACAATTCTGGTTTCCTTCCATATGCTTGGAAATACACCCTGAAATAACGAACCATTGAATAACAAACATAATGGCAACGAGAGACTATCTGATAACTTATGTAAAAGCAAGGAAGGTACATTATCCGGGCCAGCACCCTTGGTAACGTCTAATTTCTTGTCTCAATTGTATAGAAATGTTATTTAAATGTTAACGTAGCAATTAAGCAATGATTAAATTAATTAAGTAATTTTGCATGCCGTAAGGCAAAATGTATCGGGACTCTCCATAAATTTACACCATATTTGTTACCTACATTATTGGCAAATAAATGATTTCTATTTCTATTTTTAATGCCATTTCAATCATGCGATACATATACAAATTGTATTTAATATACGCCTAATATTAATAGTTTTAATCAGAAATACACTAAAGCTTTAGCGTCTTCCGTTTACAAAACGTATAAAGCATGGTCACACTACTTAGACTCAAAATTGATATTAAATAAAATCTTTGTTATTCCTTACCTGTGAAATGAAATGCCACAACCAGCATAAGATTCACTTTTACATTTCTTGATGCCACACTTTCTCACCATTTTCGCCAAATTTCGCTATCGAAATTGAAAAAAACCGCCATGAAACCATTGATGTCAGATTTCAGTGTTACCAGAGTAATTATATGATAGCTACCAAACAATCATATTATTTTGATTATTTTACTCATGGATTTTACTTATATAAAATTACTAGCTGTGCCCCGCGGTGTTACCCGCGGTTTATGAGATACACTAAAACGTGTATTATTTAATCGGAGAGAAAAGTATTCACAAAAAAATTGCTCATCCCACGGGAACACTACATTTTTTTCAGGATATAAAGTAGCCTATATGTACTATGTGTACACAGGATGTCTGCTATTTCCACACCAAATTATATCAAAATCGGTCGAGCCGTTTGAGTTTGAAAGAGTAACAAATATATTTGAATTCCTTGCTCATCCCACGGGAGCACTACATTTTTTCGGAATAAAAAGTAGCCTATGTGTTAAATCCGGGTATAAGCTGTCAACATACCGAATTTCATCCAAATCGGTCTAGCCGTTTGAGCGTGAAAAAGTAACAAACACACACACACACACACACACTCACAAACTTTCGCCTTTATAATATTAGTGTGATTGGCTATGATGTACAAGATTGTAAGCCTTTAAATAAAATTATTTAAATCTAATGTACATGCTAAAAAAATTGCACGTAACTTATTTTTCTTGTATTTAGTTGGTGAAATATTTTCTACCATCTTTAACATTTTTATCTTTTGGCAATTGAGCAAAAGGGACAAACAGCCTCTGTTCAGGCTATCTCTCTCGTCTCGTTTTGCCTCAGCTAAGATATCCTATCAAAAGTAAACCTAAGGTGCAATCCGTATGGTTAATTTTTGTATGATACAATTTTTGGAGAGCTCAGTCCTGTTTATATTATCTTATTAGGTCCATGTTAGTAAGGTAATTATTTTTGTTTCACAGGAATCCCTGTCCATTAATCCATAGGTTACAAACCTTTTTTAGGAATATATTTTTGTTTGTAAAATCTTGGCTTTTTGTAATTACAGACAGACAACGATGATGATATTAGTTATAATGATACCTAATTAAATATTTAAATTTAAAAAATATGTTCTTTTACTCTTTTTTTTTCCATTTAGCCATATAAAATTAATATTTTAGTTAGTGTGCATTGAATGCACAGAACAAACAGTATTTACATTGTCATATAGTTTACTTGATCTCATTCTCTTTCATATTTTTTGTTATTTTATATCCAAAAAATTCTAGTCATAATAACTTATAAAAAGGACAAGACAGAAAAGGTTTATGTTATCTGCAGTGTCAAAAAATAACAGCTGCAATCAACCTTTTTTATTTAGTCATGTTATGTTGTTATTTTAGTCTAGAAAATTAAAAATCTGAGTATAGGTGAGTGTGTACATTAGTCAAGCACAAGCTTAAAGGAATTTATATCTACTTCCAGGAACATCAACAAAGAAATCACCGAAAACTGTAAAGAAACCGCCCGTTGAGAAGAAAAATAACTACGACCGAGACTTAGACTGTATGTCCGAGGAGAACCTGCTTACTATTATACAGTATTCATACGTGTGCCCGTTTAAGAATAGAAGAAACAACTACTACTGTTTTTACTGCAAGGATTACTACCCGAAACCGGAAGATTTGAGAGAGCATACCGTTTCACATGATACAAAACCATTCCAACTTTTAATGGGGTATAAAAAAATGATCAAAATTGACATCACAAGAATAGACTGCAGACTTTGTCCCACAAAAATCGAAGATTTAAATGTTTTTAAGCAACACATAGACCAGGTTCACGGAAAAAAGATATATTTTGAAGCGCCTGACAAAATGTTACTTTACAAACTAACTTGGAATGATTTGGTATGTGTCATGTGTAATAATGTCTTCGAAGATTTTAACACGTTAAACACACATATGGTCGAGCATTTCAGTAACTACACTTGTGACATCTGTGGAGTATGCTTCCTTGAAAAACCTCGCTTAGATGCCCATTTAAAAAGACATAAAGACGATGAACGACATACTTGCGAAGTCTGTGGAAAAGTATTCAAGTCCAACCATTACAAGGACATGCATGTCGACATAGTGCATAAGAAAAAGGCTATAATTCGATGTCCGAGATGTGACGAATGTTTCATGTCCTACGCTCTCAAAAACAAGCATTTAACAGAAGCTCACGGACAAAAACGGACGTATCCATGCAATTTATGCGATAAAGTATACAACAGACAGAAAACTTTAACGGAACATCAACGGAGGAATCACCAAAAAGTATTAAAACACCAGTGTGAATATTGTGACCAAAGGTTCTACTTACCTTCTCGATTAAAAGAACATATGGCAACACATACAGGCGAGAGGAACTTCCGGTGTGAGTATTGTGAAAAAAGTTATCCTAGGCTGAAGTCTTTGCAGTACCATATACGGACACATACGAATGACAGACGGTACAGGTGTCACATATGTGGGCAGGCCTTTATACAGAATGCTAGTATGAAGTCTCACATAAAAAGTCACCATCCAGAGTGTGATATTGAAGGATGCTACTTTTAATTTTTTGCGTTTTTGGTTATTAATTTGGTGGTGTAAATGAAAAGTCAGATAGTAGATATTATGATTATTACCATTTATTGCATAATAGCATAGAATTATGATGAAATGATGTTTATTTCTGTAAGTAGTAGATCTTTTAAGGACGCTGTTACAAATGGGTAGTCAAATCATTACTTTTTTACACAAAAGTATGTTTATTAAATAAAATGCTTTGCATTCTTAAAATGTTTTTTGGCCAAATTATTGATAGATGTGCATGGTACGATTCTGAACTACAAATATAATTTTAGATAGATATAGTTTCTCAATAAATGTACCGGAGTGAAAATTTTTACTTCGGTACATTTATTGAGAAAATGTACCTATTTAAAATTATATTTATAGTTCAGAATCGTACCATACACATCTATCAACAATTTGGCCAAAAAACATTTTAAGATTGTAAAGCATTTTATTTAATAAACATACTTTTGTGTAAAATAAAATGGTTGGAAGGAATATAACGAAGTACTTATATGCTTAGTTACTTTTGTGAGGCTCTTTTGATGCAATAAATGTAACTTACAATTGACTCGTAAAAAAGTTTATGCCACCAATTTAATAATCAATTTTCTGAGATTACTAGATATCGAAAATAGTCTGAAGTATTTTTTAAAGGAGTATTGTACATTAATAATTTTAATATTAGTAACATAACATCACAGCTTATTGTTTTACATGCTTATTACATATTTATTTATACAAATGCAAAACAAGACAAATAATTTTATTATAGAGCGTATATCAGAAATGTGTGGTACAGACCATCAAACTGAACAACTTTCTCCATGGGACCAACATCGTAATTGCGAAAAAATTATCAACTGTTCCACTTCAATAACTACTCGACCTTAATGTATGTATACTGGATGTAATTTTAATCACCGATATCCTCATATACACATCATTATGAACAACTTTTACTATGGGACCAAACCTGAAATCTCGTAAAAAAAAATTTGCTGTTCCCTAAATTTTGACAAGATAAGCGAACAAATGTAGGGAACAGCTGTTTTTTTTTTTTTTGCGATTTCAGGTTTGGTCCCATAGTAAACGTTGTTCATAATGATGAGTACAATGACCCCTTAAGAGGATAATGGTGATTAAAATTACAGCTTCTATATTTTTTCGCGATTACGATGGAGAAAGTTGTTCGGTTTGATGGTCTGTACCACAATTTTCTGATAAATACTGATTTATGTACTGTCAGTAAAAGAGGTAGGTATACAGGCAAAAAATTAACATCTTTACACTAAACAGTTGAAGTTATTTTTTGACTGAGGTAGCTTTTAAGGAGTATGTAACAAATGGAGTGCACATGCGGAACTGCAGGAAACTTCACTCACCGAATTTGTGTGGTGATTTAAAAATTACGAATCTACCGGGTAAAAATTACTTTACCCGGTTCTTTTGCTGTACCCCGTAGCTTCCGCAACGATTTTGGCAATATTCACATCATTTTTAAATTCAAAACTTTCTTTGTCTGCTTTTCTTTTCTTAAAATATTTAGCCACCTTAAAAATGACAGTCTTCATATCACGAGATAACGCACGACCCATCTTTGAATATTTATCTCATGTGCGTCTGACATATACAGTCCGATACAGATAACACTACCTGCCGCCACGAGCGTTGACGGCGCACTGACAGAGCGCAGCAGCCGATTCTCTCTCCCGTCTCGCCGCGCGCATACCTCAGGGAGTGCACAACACTAATGGCCACACTATAAGACTTCAGGTTCTTGTAGTTTCGTACATAGATGCTCCAATAACTGTTTTCTGAAATCTACGATTTGAATGCTTTTTTTTGTTACATTTTTATACAACGTCAAAGCATTAACGATAGCAGTATTTAAAAGAAGATCTATCGCCAGTTTCTTGTACCATTTAACCGACTTACGCAAAGGTGTAGAATAGGCAGCCATTTGGTCCGACAAATCAACGGCCCCTTTTGCTCTATTATAATCACATATAATTTTGGGTTTTGAAACTATTTTTCCACGTTTTGTTACTGTATGGAATCCCGTAGAGTGCTTCGTCGACAAAACAAGAACGTCCCTCTTGTCTCGCCATTTCATGACAGTTATACCATCTGTGCTTTCCTTTGCTATATATGCCCCCTTTTTGAGCTTAGTGGAAATAACTCTCTTTGGTAGATGTTTCCTGTTTTTTCTTAGCGTGCCTGCTAAGTGGGTTTCCTTCTCTAAGAGTTTTCGAGCCAAATCTAAACTGGTGTACCAATTATCTGTATAGAGTGTATGACCTTTATTGAAGAGATCACTGCATAACTCCATGACCACATTAGATGGGGTATTGTTTGTGGTTTCATTGTTTTTGATATACGTTGACCTTGTACGTATACCCGGGAACAGTGCACAATTTGAATTCCTTAATCCCATACTTGTGTCGTTTTTGCTTGTTGTATTGCCGACAACGCTTTCGTCGATGCACAAGTCTTCAGCAGGGGTATAATTTTTTTGAAAATTCTCATTCAAATCATTCAAAAGCTTACGTGTACGATGAAGCCGATCTAATTTATTAAGTTCGTCTTCGGTAGAAAATTGCAACATTTGTAGCAGCAGCTCAAAACGATTGCGTGACATAATCGTTCGGGGATATGATTGACATATTATTGGGTATTTAGACCAATAGTCCGCTATTCTGGGAAGTTTTACAATACTCATGAACAATAGTAACCCAAAAAACTTTTTAATTTCAGTGGAGTCTGTGGGAATCCACTTACGAAGCCTTGCAAACTTAGAAGCTTCATTGCTGTGTGCAATTTTTTCTAAAGCAAATTTGTTAGTGCAATCAGTTATGAGTTCAAAAATTTCATCCGACACCATTAGCTTATAAAAAGCTGCAGGGGATTCGTGACACATGCTAATGCGAAGATGAGGTGTAATGCCAGGATTTTCAGTAAAAGGTATGATACTTCTTTGGTTACCTTTGGGTGCTGTCCATACTCCTGAAGATGGTGTATTACCTGCATAATGAAATATTTATTTGTTATGAATACTAAGTCAATAATTTGAGGGTTTATTTGAAAAGTTTGTAATGAAATGCATAGTTATTTTAATTCAACTTTTAAAACACAAGCATAGCATGACACCTGTATTTACCTAATGATTTGAATATAGGTATTGTACCCAGGACTTGTGAATCAATTATTAGGTAGGTAGGTACATAAATAAAAAATCTATTAAAAAATAATCTTTTCCTTGCAGTCGGGTAAAAAAAATAGTAGTAAAATAATAGTTAATGTTAAATTCAATCTAAAACAAGGGTATTATAAACTATTGAAATAAACAACTCAAATATAGGTTAGTTAAATAGTTAAAAATAAATTGCTTACCTGAAATGTCAGGGGTAACCCTAATAGTGGTATTTTCGGCATCGCTTTCTTCACTATCTGACAGTATAACACAACGACGTCGGTTATGCAGTGATGGTCGGGCTATCAGTTCGACATCAGAACTGAGCTGGAAGCTATTGTTTAGAAAATTTATTTCTACATTTTCAAGTTCCGTTAAGTCTTCTTGGGTTAAATCAAAGTCTTCAAAGTAATAATTAGAGATGCAACGAATATTCGGCAACTATTCGGTATTCGGCCTATTCGGCCATTTTTTCCAGTATTCGGTATTCGGCCGAATACTACTTACTATTCGGCCGAATACACTGTATCACACGTACACGTACCACGTATCATAAAAAACAGGGACGATCACAAGATAGGTTATTTCTTGTTGAAAAAACTTGCCTGTAAGCTCTGTGACGGGTATTTCATTATCACCAACATCACTTTCTGCGCACGACGATACCGGCGGCGTTGGCGATGAAGACCCTGGTGATGGTGAACGATTTTCACTCAATCTGTTTTTATTTTTCTTTAATTTCTTTTTCAACTTCTTAATCTTCCTTTGGTACGAGGGTCATTCAATAAATACTTAGCCTACAAAAAGTAAACGAAAATTTTGGAAAAGTGGCAATTTATTTTTCAACATAGTCTCCTTTTAGTTCGATACACTTAGCCCAGCGATGCTCCAACTTTTTTAACCCGTCCGAAAAATAGTTTTTGTCAAACTCTGCAAAATAGGCCTCCGTGGCGGCGATGACCTCCTCATTCGATCCATATCTATTCCCGGCGAGTGATTTTTTCAGATTAGGAAACAGAAAGAAGACAAGGGGCCAAATCTGGAGAATACGGTGGATGGGGCAGCAATTCGTAGCGTAATTCGACCAATTTGGCCATGGCAACGGCAGACGTGTGAACCGGTGCGTTGTCGTGGTGAAACAGCACTTTTTTCTTCGCCAGATGGGGTCGTTTTTTCTTTAATTCGGCGTCGAATCGGCCCAATAAATCGGCATAGTAAAGCCCTGTAATTGTTTTACCCTTCTCGAGGTAATCGATGTAGATCACACCTTGTGAATCCCAGAAAACGGTGGCCATAACTTTTCCGGCCGATTTTACAGTTTTCGCCTTCTTTGGAGCACGTTCCCCGGTCTGGATCCATTGTTTTGATTGTTCCTTGGTCTCTGGTGTGTACCAGTGGATCCAGGTTTCATCGACGGTCACAAAACGACGCAAAAACTCCGCTGGATTCCGCTTAAACAGCGCCAAACACGTCTCCGATGTGGTCTCACGGTTGCGCTTGTTTTCTGGTGTGAGAAAACGCGGCACCCATCGCGCCGACAGCTTTCTCATGCCGAGTTCCTCGTGAAGAATATGATGCACTGTTCCTTCTGAAATGCCTACAGTCTCAGCTAGCTCCCGAACCTTCAATCGGCGATCTGCCAATACGAGATCATGGATTTTTTTAATGTTTTCCTCCGTAGCAGCTGTTTTCGGTGCACCTGGACGTGATTCATCAAAAACCGACGTACGGCCACGTGCAAAGTCGTTGAACCAATTCTTGACGGTGGCCATCGATGGAGAAGAGTCACCGTACACAGCATCCAAGCGCTCTTTGATTTCGATGCGCGTTTTCCCTTCCAAAAATAGGAATCGAATCACCGAACGATATTGCTCTTTTTCCATTTTTGTAAAACCGATCGACACGTTCGCTTCCATAAGTTGTCAAATTAAAACAAATGAAGGGATTGGAATGAAAATTTGAAAAAAGAATTAAAAAAGAATGTGCTACACTGTGGTAAAACTCTTTTGAAACTACAGTGCCCTCTGGCGATGAGGCTAGGTACTTATTGAATGCACCTCGTATCTTTCTTCTTTATACTCACACTTTCGTTTCGGCATTTATGTTAAAAAACTTCAAAAAGCAGAAATACGTTTTTATTCTGACAAGCATGCACAGCGCGAAAACATAGAATAAGTTACAGATAAAGTATTGCAAGCAGACTGCCTTATTTCTGTTTTGAACACGAAGCTTTTCGCTTCCTCTAAATATTCGCGGCACACACAATGCAAGGATTGTGAAACTACACAGTGAATAAAGAAGATATCTCGGACTAAGCTTGAGTATAATCCTTTTTTTCTCCTTCCATAACAAATGCACTCGCGTATTGTTTTGGTCGAACTGTCATGGCGTTGCCGGTCGCACGTGTCACGACTTGAGAAAATGTTATAGCGCCATCTATTATATATTTATAGAAAAATCGGTATTATTCTTACCCGCACTATGTTTCTTGCCCGGGCTTCCCCTACCACCGAACCTAACCTAGCCCTCTCCCCTGCGGCTGCATCGTTGTCGATGCTTCCAAGGCGCTCTGAATGCAAGCAGTGACGTCATCCGCTGTCCGTTCTACGTCTGCGGCGGTAGTGATAGGCCGAGTCGGTGTGATGGTCCCTAACTTCTTTGCAAACATTGTCCAGTCCGTTGATCGACGTGACACTATGGGCTTCCGTCGGGTGCCATACCCGATAAGACGACGAGTACCGGCTGATGGTCTGACTGTAGCTCGTCGTCTATCACTTGCTACGTGGCCTGGCAGTGTAGCCCTCGGTGGACTACGATGTCCAGCACGTCCGGTGAATGCTGCGATTGGTTCGGTTAGTGAGTGGGCGGCTTTCGCGTCCGCGAAGAGCCGTCTCCTCTCGCTATTATGGATCTGTGAGTTTCACGCTAGGTGGTGGTGGAGGGTGGCTTGTAGCACGCGTATATGTTGATGTCCTCGCCGGCCACGTGCAGCTGCACACCCAGCGCGTAAAACGAGTTGTGTGTCGGCGAGGGGATTTCCTGGTGGACGACTCTTCACTTCACAAGCAACGCCAGACCACGGTATATCCTGTGCTGAGCCGACCGTTCATCCTGCCTATAAGTGAGGTATTCCGGGAATCTGATCCTGTCCTTAGGTCCCAGTATCGTCTCACTTATAAGCGCCACGTCAATGTTTTGTTCCCGAAGGAGATGGCGGAGGGCGGCGACCTTATCCCGAAGGCCGCGGGCATTCCAGTGTTTCGCGTTCCGGTGTTGTGCGGGCATTCCTCAACGATCTAGCCATGGTACAGGGTCAAAAGTTTGGCCATACCGTCGAGGATAACGGTTTCAACATCAAGGCCATGCCTGATAGCCATGATTAGGTCTATCAATAAAGTTATGGCGCAGGCCGTAAATTCAGATTTCGTGGCTGTTTGTTTCATAGCGCCGGCAGCGCCACCACTCGTCTTTTGAGGGAACTTTTGAGGTTCCCCCTGTTGCCGGTGCGATGGGCCGGCGCTAGTATCGATAGCGCTGGCGTTTGTTAGTGTGGTGTATCTCCGCTGCGCTATGCCGGCGCTAGTGGTATGTTCCTCACTAGATTTCTTTGGTGCGGCCTGCGTCCCTTCTGAGGCAGGGCCGGCCTCGGGGATTTATTCTTGGGTCGCCGGGGGCTTGGGTTTTGTATCCTTTCCCCCACGTCTCTTCCTCCTCCGCCTCGAGGAGGTGGCCGTGTTCCTGTCCGTTGGCCGCCGCCATCAGTGTCAGGCCTTGAGTTTCTTCTTGCGGCCTCTCTCGGCCTCTCTTGTTCTTCATTTGTCGGCCTCTCAGTGGCCCTTTGGGGCCGGCGTGTGGAGGCCGTGATGGCGGCGGTCCCCACTCGCTTGTTCCGAATTTCTTCTTGGAACACGGGGCACTTAATGTTACATTCGGGTTGCAGGCCACCACAGTTGGCACAGGTGGCCGGCTACTCCCGCGCGCGTTCACAGTCGCGTGCCACGTGCTCGCCCCCACATCGCACACAAGCGAGCGGACGGTGACACTGGTGCGAGCTGTGTCTGAATCGCTGGCACCGGTGGCACTGGGCGGGCCCACGTTTTGCTCTCCAGGCCTCAATCCTGACACCCCGCATGTATACAAACACGGTGGTGTCAAAGATTTCCCGGAAGTTGGGAGTCCTCTTGAGAATGGCGTGAAACACGCAGTCGGGTCGTCCTTGTGCGCCCTTAATATGGCGCACATACTCCGACTAGTGCCCCAACAACCGAAACTCCTCTATTTCCTTGGGGTCCGTGTCCGTCGCGCCGTAACCGTAACCCCTTGATAGCAACTTTTAAACTACGGTCCGCTGGCAGTGAATATGCGAACCTTGAGACGCCGCTGTCTTTTTCAAGGCCGGTCAGGTATCGCTGGACCAGCCTGTACTCTTCTTCGGTGTCCGGGAGGAAGCGAATTCCATTCCCGTAGGGACGCGCGTTTGGGGGCCGGCCCAGCTTGGCGCTGACGGCCCCGTTCGGCAGCTTCTCCACCACCAGCGGCGGATATTTTTTACCCCTCTTTTTTTTCCCCGGTAGCGCCGTTTTCGTCGTCGCCGCCGTTTTCCCCGCCGTCGTTTTCGACGTACCTTTCTATAAACGAGATATCCCGGGAATCTGATCCTGTCCTCAGGTCCCAGGAATGTCTCGCTTATGAGCCCCACGTCGATATTTTGTTCCCTCAGGAGATGGCGGAGGGGGGCGACCTTTACCCGGAGGCTACGGGCGTTCCACTGGATCATCCCCAATGAACTAGCCATGGTAAAGTGTTAACAGGGTGGCCAGGCCATCGAGGATGACCGTCTCCACGTCTTGTCCCTGCCTAATGGCCTTAATCAAGTCCATCAGTAGCTGTATTGCGCAGGCTGTGAAATCCTTTTTCTTCTCTTGTTGCGATTGTGGCTGCCTACCAGTAGCGCCACTCGTCGATTTGGGGAACTTTTCTTGTTCCCCCTGTTGCCGCTGCACCGAGGTGGCGCTGGCGTCGGTAGCGCCGCCACTCGTTTTGTGTGGCGGACTTTCTAATTGCCTCGGTTTGCCGCTGCACTCTGTTGGCGCTAGTGGTAGCTTCTTCCTGCTGTTGTTTCACAGCCTGCGCCCCCGATGAGGCAGGGAGGATGGCCTCGGAAAACTGTTCCTGCGTCGCCGCAGGGGGTTCGGGCTTCTTCCCTCTTCCTTTCCCCCCGCGTCTCTTCTTCCTCCGACTCGAGGAAGTGGCTGGCGTCCTTTGTGTGGGCCCGTTGGCTGCCGCCATCAATGACGCGCCTTGAGCCTCTTCTGGCGTCTCCATTAGCCTCTCGGTGGCCTCGGTGCCGGCGTGTGGAGGCCGTGATGGCAACAAGTCCCCACTCGCTTATTCTGGATCTCCGTCTGGAATACGGGGCACTTTATGTTACACGCGGGATGCGCACCACCGCAGTTAGCGCAGGTAGCCGACTCCGCCCGCGGGCGCGGGCAGTCCCGAGCCGCGTGCTCCTCCCCGCATCGCACACAAGCGAGCGGTCGGTGGCACTGGTGCGAGCTATGCCTGAAACGTTGGCACCGGTGGCACTGAGCGGGCCCACGTTCGCCTCGCCAAGCTTCAATTTTGACAGGAATACGGTAGTGTCAAATATTGCCCGGACGCCGGGGGTCTTCTTAAGGATGGCGTAGAAAACATAGCTGGGTCGTCCTTGTGCGCCTTTAATATGGCGCACATACTCCGGCTGGTACCCCAACGCCCGGAGTTCCTCCTCGATCTCCTGGGGGGGCGTGTCTCCCGGCAACCCCCTTATGGCGACCTTTAAACTTCTGTCCGCTGGTAGGGAGTAGGCGAACCATGACACTCCACTTTCTTTTTCCAGGCCGGTCAGATATCTCTGGACCAGCCTGTACTCCTCTTCGCTGTCGGGGATGTCGGATATTGATGATAAATAATTCGTCAGTTATTCGGTCTTTACGCCAGTATTCTTCTTCAAGTCTCTTCACATGATTAACTTCTTTCTTCCAATCATCTGGAGTTATTGACGCCAACACCTCCAAGGTCAAAGATTCAATTTTACTTTCTAATTGTTCTACATTTTTTTCTGAAACTCTCTATTTGACTAAGTTCCAAATATATTCGATAGGATTGAGGACGCAGTTATATGGTGGCAATCTTACTACTTCATGGTCATGGCTAACAATTTGTCGATTTTATAATTTTTCGCCGGTTTATGCTGTTTTATTTTTAAATATAACTCCGGTTTAGTGCAATTATTTGAAAAGTCGATGTTGTGAGCTTTGAGCCACTCAACCATCACTTGTTTTCTAGAATTCATGTTGGGAGGTTTATTTTCTTCCTTACTATGATAAGGGGCGTTGTCCATTACAATAATTGAATTGCTTGGTATGTTGGGTATCAGTTTTTCAGTCAGCCACTTTGTGAAATTCTCAGTGTTCATTTGATCGTGATAGTCACCTGTGAAATTCTGAGTGTTGCATGTTCCTTGTTAAACTTCGGTGCATCTAGAAGTTTGATGTTAGCGGGTATCAAATATTTCTTTACTAATTCATCTTTGATATCCTGTTTAAGGCCTTGGCTAATAATACCTTCAACTCTTTTTACCAGTTCCATATGAATTTCTGGGCTATATCCCCTTTCCGTGGATAGGGTCTGGCCTAGAGCCCTAATTATGGAATCATCCAACGCTTCAGTCAAAGGGTTCTCTTTTGTGCTGTCTGCACACTCAGCACCTAGCAAAAGATCAAACCATGTATGATTTAGTTACACAGCTACCAGCTGTATAAGGTACTACAAGTATACAGGGTTACTGGTAACTCGACGTATTCCTTGCAGGACGTCATAGTAGGGTTAAAATGCAGCAAATTAGGCCACCAAATGTTCTACCGAAATTTAGTAGTTTTTGAGTTAATTCGATTTTTAGCTTTTCTATGAAAAATCCCAGATTAAATCATTTGGAGCCAATTTAAAAATGATTTACGGCGCGACTGTACTGAAATTTAAGTTAACATCATAGCTGACGCCGTAGCAGATCCTTGTTAATAATTCAAAGTTCAAAAATGCCAAAAACTTTGGCAAATATCACTAAAGAAACATTTAGTTTTTTTGTGAATTTTGCTATTACTTCATACAAAATGTTGTCTAGTAAAAAAAAAAATTACTACGTCTGATGTACAAATTACTAGGAAAATATCCTTGTCTTATCAGCTATTCAGAAAGGTATGAAAGTTAATACAAAGTTAAGGACTACATTATGTGCGTCTCACAAAAAGGTGATTATTCGGAAAATCAATAAAACTATTTCGTGAATATTAGCATTATTTTTAATAATAAAATATCAGTTTAAAAACTTTTACTACACTTTCACACGTCTTGTTCGATGTGCTGCCCTCGGTTTCTAATACACGTTCTTATTCGCTTCCTCACTTCAGTTTTTGTGATTCTTGATGTGATTGTTGCCCTCATCTGGTCCGCTGCATCTCTTATTCTCTCCCTTAGTTCTTCAATTGAATTTACTGGGGTCACATAAACTAGGTCTTTCATATGACCCCAGACGTAAAAGTCTAGTGGCGTAAGATCAGGGCTACGTGCAGGCCACGGAATTGGCCCACCGCGCCCTATCCATCGGTTTGGGTAGGTTTCATCCAGCAATTGTCGAATTGTGATTCGGAAGTGGGCTGGACATCCGTCATGTTGATACATCATGTTTGCTCTTCTGTCTTCCGGTACATCCGTGAGCAGTGGTGTTAAATGATTTCTTAGGAAATCTTCATAAAGTTCCACATTTAATGTTTGGGGTAAAAAATGTGGGCCAATTAATTTGTCGTCGATAATACCCATCCAAACATTAAGCGAGAATCTACGCTGGGATGCGGTTGGTTTCAGTTTCTTAGGATTTGCTTCTGCCTTCGGTGCCCAGTAATGTAAGTTGTGGTAATTTGTGATACCATCACGGTCAAAACATGACTCATCGGTCCACAGAATGTTTTTTAAAAAGTTTTCGCTTTCGGCGTCGGCATTTAGCATAAAACGACAAAATTCAAGCCGTCTTGGCGGATCTCCCTCTTCTAATGACTGGACAGGTTGATAGTGGTATGGATGTCGGCCTGATAAGTGAACTACAGACCAGACTTTCCAC
This sequence comes from Cosmia pyralina, assembly GCA_946251885.1. Classification (NCBI taxonomy): domain Eukaryota; kingdom Metazoa; phylum Arthropoda; class Insecta; order Lepidoptera; family Noctuidae; genus Cosmia; species Cosmia pyralina. Next base: position 8,259,195 of record OX276368.1, on the reverse strand, counting down.
TGTGACATAGCAAGCTCACGCGCTACGATGTTTGTCGATATGTTGGGGTCGTCAATAAAACGTTGAAGAATCAGCTCTTCGTCCTCAGCCGTGTATCTCCGAGAACGACCAGTGTCAATTTGCCTGCTTCTTTGGACGCTGCCAGTTTCAGATAATCGCCAATAAGTCGATCCAAAAACACTAACGTGTGGGAGTCGGCGGTTGGGAAAACGAAGTTGATATTCTCTCCGCGCCTGAGCAGCGTTACCGTCACTAAGTCCGTAACAGTACATTATGTCAGCGTATTCAAGGTTAGAATATGCAGCCATAGTCAGCACTTATGAAGGCACAGCACAGCACAAGAGCAAGATACGCAGTATCAGTTAAGGAAATAGCCAGATAACAAAACACGAGCTTGCGCGACGTAGAGTTGAAACTAACTGACTCTGACGACCAGATTTTGTAAAGTCGCACCCCGTGTCATGCCGGGAGAACAATAGTGACCAATCACAAAGCTTGCCGAGTGTTTGGGGTTCAAGCGCAGGTAAAAACTACGAATAATACGAATATGAAACAATAGGTTGACCGTCTCGCAATTTTACCTGCTCCTCATAAAACTCATTCTTTCCCTGTCACACATGCAAAAGTATTGACAATCATACCTTTCTGAATAGCTGATAAGACAAGGATATTTTCCTAGTAATTTGTACATCAGGCGTAGTAATTTTTATTTTCACTAGACAACATTTTGTATGAAGTAATAGCAAAATTCACAAAAAACTAAATGTTTCTTTAGTGATATTTGCCAAAGTTTTTGGCATTTTTGAACTTTGAATTATTAACAAGGATCTGCTACGGCGTCAGCTATGATGTTAACTTAAATTTCAGTACAGTCGCGCCGTAAATCATTTTTAAATTGGCTCCAAATGATTTAATCTGGGATTTTTCATAAAAAAGCTAAAAATCGAATTAACTCAAAAACTACTGAATTTCGGTAGAACATTTGGTGGCCTAATTTGCTGCATTTTAACCCTACTATGACGTCCTGCAAGGAATACGTCGAGTTACCAGTAACCCTGTATATAATTCCACCCATCCCATGGCGGTATAGTAAAGAAAACTTTCCTTTACCAAAAAAAAATTGTGAGATATTGACACATTGTGAGCGCTGTTAAGTTAGCGTTTTCCAAAACGCTTGAAGTGCCTATCCAGTGATCCGCCGGCGGCAATAATGAGTCAAGAACAACGTTCTATTATAAACACATTATACACGGTGGAACCTCCCCGTGGTGATCTCACTCCACCGGAGTGCCTGTAATGACACGTACCACGTATCATAAAAAACAGGGACGATCACAAGATAGGTTATTTCTTGTTGAAAAAACTTGCCTGTAAGCTCTGTGACGGGTATTTCATTATCACCAACATCACTTTCTGCGCACGACGATACCGGCGGCGTTGGCGATGAAGACCCTGGTGATGGTGAACGATTTTCACTCAATCTGTTTTTATTTTTCTTTAATTTCTTTTTCAACTTCTTAATCTTCCTTTGGTATCTTTCTTCTTTACACTCACACGTTCGTTTCGGCATTTATGTTAAAAAACTTCAAAAAGCAGAAATACGTTTTTATTCTGACAAGCATGCACAGCGCGAAAACATAGAATAAGTTACAGATAAAGTATTGCAAGCAGACTGCCTTATTTCTGTTCTGAACACGAAGCTTTTCGCTTCCTCTAAATATTCGCGGCACACACAATGCAAGGATTGTGAAACTACACAGTGAATAAAGAAGATATCTCGGACTAAGCTTGAGTATAATCCTTTTTTTCTCCTTCCATAACAAATGCACTCGCGTATTGTTTTGGTCGAACTGTCATGGCGTTGCCGGTCGCACGTGTCACGACTTGAGAAAATGTTATAGCGCCATCTATTATATATTTATAGAAAAATCGGTATTCTTCTTACCCGCACTATGTTTCTTGCCCGGGCTTCCCCTACCACCTAACCTAACCTAGCCCTCTCCCCTGCGGCTGCATCGTTGTCGATGCTTCCAAGGCGCTCTGAATGCAAGCAGTGACGTCATCCGCTGTCCGTTCTACGTCTGCGGCGGTAGTGATAGGCCGAGTCGGTGTGATGGTCCCTAACTTCTTTGCAAACATTGTCCAGTCCGTTGATCGACGTGACACTATGGGCTTCCGTCGGGTGCCATACCCGATAAGACGACGAGTACCGGCTGATGGTCTGACTGTAGCTCGTCGTCTATCACTTGCTACGTGGCCTGGCAGTGTAGCCCTCGGTGGACTACGATGTCCAGCACGTCCGGTGAATGCTGCGATTGGTTCGGTTAGTGAGTGGGCGGCTTTCGCGTCCGCGAAGAGCCGTCTCCTCTCGCTATTATGGATCTGTGAGTTTCACGCTAGGTGGTGGTGGAGGGTGGCTTGTAGCACGCGTATATGTTGATGTCCTTGCCGGCCACGTGCAGCTGCACACCCAGCGCGTAAAACGAGTTGTGTGTCGGCGAGGGGATTTCCTGGTGGACGACTCTTCACTTCACAAGCAACGCCAGACCACGGTATATCCTGTGCTGAGCCGACCGTTCATCCTGCCTATAAGTGAGGTATTCCGGGAATCTGATCCTGTCCTTAGGTCCCAGTATCGTCTCACTTATAAGCGCCACGTCAATGTTTTGTTCCCGAAGGAGATGGCGGAGGGCGGCGACCTTATCCCGAAGGCCGCGGGCATTCCAGTGTTTCGCGTTCCGGTGTTGTGCGGGCATTCCTCAACGATCTAGCCATGGTACAGGGTCAAAAGTTTGGCCATACCGTCGAGGATAACGGTTTCAACATCAAGGCCATGCCTGATAGCCATGATTAGGTCTATCAATAAAGTTATGGCGCAGGCCGTAAATTCAGATTTCGTGGCTGTTTGTTTCATAGCGCCGGCAGCGCCACCACTCGTCTTTTGAGGGAACTTTTGAGGTTCCCCCTGTTGCCGGTGCGATGGGCCGGCGCTAGTATCGATAGCGCTGGCGTTTGTTAGTGTGGTGTGTCTCCGCTGCGCTATGTCGGCGCTAGTGGTATGTTCCTCACTAGATTTCTTTGGTGCGGCCTGCGTCCCTTCTGAGGCAGGGCCGGCCTCGGGGATTTATTCTTGGGTCGCCGGGGGCTTGGGTTTTGTATCCTTTCCCCCACGTCTCTTCCTCCTCCGCCTCGAGGAGGTGGCCGTGTTCCTGTCCGTTGGCCGCCGCCATCAGTGTCAGGCCTTGAGTTTCTTCTTGCGGCCTCTCTCGGCCTCTCTTGTTCTTCATTTGTCGGCCTCTCAGTGGCCCTTTGGGGCCGGCGTGTGGAGGCCGTGATGGCGGCGGTCCCCACTCGCTTGTTCCGAATTTCTTCTTGGAACACGGGGCACTTAATGTTACATTCGGGTTGCAGGCCACCACAGTTGGCACAGGTGGCCGGCTACTCCCGCGCGCGTTCACAGTCGCGTGCCACGTGCTCGCCCCCACATCGCACACAAGCGAGCGGACGGTGACACTGGTGCGAGCTGTGTCTGAATCGCTGGCACCGGTGGCACTGGGCGGGCCCACGTTTTGCTCTCCAGGCCTCAATCCTGACACCCCGCATGTATACAAACACGGTGGTGTCAAAGATTTCCCGGAAGTTGGGAGTCCTCTTGAGAATGGCGTGAAACACGCAGTCGGGTCGTCCTTGTGCGCCCTTAATATGGCGCACATACTCCGACTAGTGCCCCAATAACCGAAACTCCTCTATTTCCTTGGGGTCCGTGTCCGTCGCGCCGTAACCGTAACCCCTTGATAGCAACTTTTAAACTACGGTCCGCTGGCAGTGAATATGCGAACCTTGAGACGCCGCTGTCTTTTTCAAGGCCGGTCAGGTATCGCTGGACCAGCCTGTACTCTTCTTCGGTGTCCGGGAGGAAGCGAATTCCATTCCCGTAGGGACGCGCGTTTGGGGGCCGGCCCAGCTTGGCGCTGACGGCCCCGTTCGGCAGCTTCTCCACCACCAGCGGCGGATATTTTTTACCCCTCTTTTTTTTCCCCGGTAGCGCCGTTTTCGTCGTCGCCGCCGTTTTCCCCGCCGTCGTTTTCGACGTACCTTTCTATAAACGAGATATCCCGGGAATCTGATCCTGTCCTCAGGTCCCAGGAATGTCTCGCTTATGAGCCCCACGTCGATATTTTGTTCCCTCAGGAGATGGCGGAGGGGGGCGACCTTTACCCGGAGGCTACGGGCGTTCCACTGGATCATCCCCAATGAGCTAGCCATGGTAAAGTGTTAACAGGGTGGCCAGGCCATCGAGGATGACCGTCTCCACGTCTTGTCCCTGCCTAATGGCCTTAATCAAGTCCATCAGTAGCTGTATTGCGCAGGCTGTGAAATCCTTTTTCTTCTCTTGTTGCGATTGTGGCTGCCTACCAGTAGCGCCACTCGTCGATTTGGGGAACTTTTCTTGTTCCCCCTGTTGCCGCTGCACCGAGGTGGCGCTGGCGTCGGTAGCGCCGCCACTCGTTTTGTGTGGCGGACTTTCTAATTGCCTCGGTTTGCCGCTGCACTCTGTTGGCGCTAGTGGTAGCTTCTTCCTGCTGTTGTTTCACAGCCTGCGCCCCCGATGAGGCAGGGAGGATGGCCTCGGAAAACTGTTCCTGCGTCGCCGCAGGGGGTTCGGGCTTCTTCCCTCTTCCTTTCCCCCCGCGTCTCTTCTTCCTCCGACTCGAGGAAGTGGCTGGCGTCCTTTGTGTGGGCCCGTTGGCTGCCGCCATCAATGACGCGCCTTGAGCCTCTTCTGGCGTCTCCATTAGCCTCTCGGTGGCCTCGGTGCCGGCGTGTGGAGGCCGTGATGGCAACAAGTCCCCACTCGCTTATTCTGGATCTCCGTCTGGAATACGGGGCACTTTATGTTACACGCGGGATGCGCACCACCGCAGTTAGCGCAGGTAGCCGACTCCGCCCGCGGGCGCGGGCAGTCCCGAGCCGCGTGCTCCTCCCCGCATCGCACACAAGCCAGCGGTCGGTGGCACTGGTGCGAGCTATGCCTGAAACGTTGGCACCGGTGGCACTGAGCGGGCCCACGTTCGCCTCGCCAAGCTTCAATTTTGACAGGAATACGGTAGTGTCAAATATTGCCCGGACGCCGGGGGTCTTCTTAAGGATGGCGTAGAAAACATAGCTGGGTCGTCCTTGTGCGCCTTTAATATGGCGCACATACTCCGGCTGGTACCCCAACGCCCGGAGTTCCTCCTCGATCTCCTGGGGGGGCGTGTCTCCCGGCAACCCCCTTATGGCGACCTTTAAACTTCTGTCCGCTGGTAGGGAGTAGGCGAACCATGACACTCCACTTTCTTTTTCCAGGCCGGTCAGATATCTCTGGACCAGCCTGTACTCCTCTTCGCTGTCGGGGATGTCGGATATTGATGATAAATAATTCGTCAGTTATTCGGTCTTTACGCCAGTATTCTTCTTCAAGTCTCTTCACATGATTAACTTCTTTCTTCCAATCATCTGGAGTTATTGACGCCAACACCTCCAAGGTCAAAGATTCAATTTTACTTTCTAATTGTTCTACATTTTTTTCTGAAACTCTCTATTTGACTAAGTTCCAAATATATTCGATAGGATTGAGGACGCAGTTATATGGTGGCAATCTTACTACTTCATGGTCATGGCTAACAATTTGTCGATTTTATAATTTTTCGCCGGTTTATGCTGTTTTATTTTTAAATATAACTCCGGTTTAGTGCAATTATTTGAAAAGTCGATGTTGTGAGCTTTGAGCCACTCAACCATCACTTGTTTTCTAGAATTCATGTTGGGAAGTTTATTTTCTTCCTTACTATGATAAGGGGCGTTGTCCATTACAATAATTGAATTGCTTGGTATGTTGGGTATCAGTGTTTCAGTCAGCCACTTTGTGAAATTCTCAGTGTTCATTTGATCGTGATAGTCACCTGTGAAATTCTCAGTGTTCATTTGATCGTGATAGTCACCGGTTTTTGTATCTGCTTTAAACATTAAAAGTGCATTATCTACAAAACCGGTTTCACTTCCCGCGTGCACTATTATCCACCGGCGGCCAGGGCTATCATTCCTTCTCACTCCAACATCGGTTGGTGTTTGCCAACATTTTTTTACAGTGTAGTGTGCGTGTATCCATGTTTCATCGAGATAGATAACAGGTTTTTTGTTTGCACCTAGCAAGTCATTATCTTTCATGCGGCGTAAATATTTAGCCCTCCACGCTTGAATTTGGGGTCTTTCTATTAGAGCCAGTCTTTTCTGGTAGCATCTTTTAAATTGATATCCTAAATCACTTTTGATTATTTTTCTTAATGTTGTTTCACTGCCTGTATAATTAAGGTCTTTTTTTGCAGCTGCCATGATCTTGCGCATTGTAGGTATTTCTTTTCTCACCGTATACATAAAATGAATTATATTTCTTAATGCTGTTAAAGAAAATCCGTCGAAATATTCCTTTCTATGTCTCTTTGCTTTGTAGGAGTTTTCATTTTGCTGTCACTAGCTGTTACAGATTGATGCTCTCGTCGTAATTGTGTCACTGTATTTTTTGCAATGCCCGTAGCACACGCCACACGTTCCGTCACTTTGGTAGATTTTTGTAAAAAAATTAAAATGTCTGTCACAAGTTGCTTTGAAATTAACATGTCCTCAGTAGTGTCCGAAGCATTTTTTAGGGCACGGTTTATATTTTGAATCAATAACTTAGAGTCCTCTTTCTCCTTTACAAAATAATTGTCCACTTTAATAATCATTTCACGAGCACGGCTGTTAATTACTTTCTTACTCATTTTAACAGAATAAGTATGATCGATAACAATAATAAAACTTAACAACAAAAATAAAACAGGATAACGAAAATAAAAAGCTATAAAAAAACACGCGGTGAGGTACTCAATACACGTAAGCGCTGGCTAACCTTGCGAACAGTACTGACAGTTCGAGTACGTCACTAAGATGGCCGCCAGACGCAATATCAACGTGCGGGGCTTGTACGATGCATTTTTAAGTCGTCCGTTGCTTTGGAATCAGGGAAAGCCGATTTTACTAAATCTGTTAGATGATCAATACAGGAAACTGAACTGTGTTCTGTAATGTAAAGAGCGAGCATTCCTTCAGCTTTGCGAGATTTTGGGTTTGAAAACTTTTCACCGGACGTGAATTTTATAGTTTGATTGCCAGATATAAATTGCATTTTTTGTTTGTGCTTTTTTGTTTCAGCATGTCTTCTCAAGTCTACTAATTTTGCTAATAATTCTGCTTTACAAAATGAGCAAAACGCCTTCGTATCATCACCAGGTAAAGGTTTCAGCCAAGTTTGGAATTCATCTAGTGATTCCCACTCTTTTCTATACTTTTGTGCGTAATTTTTTTTCTTGAGTGGAACTTCCATTATTGGATATTATTTACAGCTTCAAGACTTCACACACTGTTGCAAAAAACGACAGTACCTATCAAACTTTAAGAATTTTTAATAACACGAACCAAGTTCCGGACATAGAATGAAAAAATACCACTAGAAGCCTTGAAAAAGCACCAGTTCTGGTGGGAAAACCACCAAGGTGGCAACACTGCCTAAATTGTTGGCACCGGTGGCACTGAGCGGGCCCATGTTTGCCCCTCCAAGCCTCTATCTTGACACCACGCATGTACATAAATACAGTGGTGCCATAGATGGCTCGGACATCTGGCGTCTTTATGATTGCGTGGAATACGCAGTCGGGTCTTCCTTGCGCCCCTTGGTGTGGCGCACGTACTACGGCTAATATCCCAGCGTCCGGAGCTCCTCCTCGATCTCCTTGGGGCTGTATCCGCCGGTAGGCCCTGTATGGCTATCTTCAAGCTCTTCTCCGCTGGCAGCGAGTAGGCGAACCATGATATGCCGCTTTCCTTCTCCAAAGCGTTACAAACAAACTCACTTTCGCACAAACTCACTTTAGTTAGGATTACAACCTTAGTAGCAAACGTTTTTTTTTTTTTTCATATGAGAACTTTAATTCCCGACAATTTGACAATTAATCCAGGAAGGCACCGCTATCCTCCACATTGGTCCCGTCCCATTGGCTAGAAGAGTCCGGAGCTTTCAAAATCGCATGTGCATCGCCCCATATAAATTGAAATATATCTGTTGATTTCTTTAATCCCTTTAGCGACCATCCCTTATTGATGGCTATTAGAAGATCATTTATCTTATCCGGTTTCTCTGTCCTCCTAATCCTCCTATGATGTTCAAATATTTTGGAATATATACGAATGCCCTGCCCAATCGCAGCCATTTCTGAATCCAAATGTAGGCTTCTATGGATAGGAGTTATATCTTGTATGGAAACAAAAGAAAACCAATTTTCTTTAATTTTTCTGAAGCGCCAAGATAATGTAAGTGATGTGTCAATGAGCCTTTTAGCCTTTAAATATAGTCTGATGTCTCCCTGCTGCATTGAGTACCACATTGAGAAGGCAATGATTAAGATTCCTGCACTCTTAGTTAGTCGATCGGTGGAATTATTTCTGGATTTAGATCCTGTATTCAACTTTAAGATAGACGATATGCATACCATGAAGATCCAAGCTGGGGTTTCGTTTGCTGCAAGTAGAGCCGGTTTAGTAACTGCTTCTCCCAAGATAGTTTGAGCTGTATCATTTGAATTCTTCTCATCTCTGCGTTGACTGACTTGTAAAAGTTTTCCTTTAAATTCACTACTGAAATAAAGATAATCCCGAAAAATCTTCACTAGAATTTTTAACGCAGAAAACATTTTCCTGAAAAATCAACTATCTATCTGCCTAGCCTTTTCCCAACTATGTTGAGGTCGGCTTCCAGTCCAACCGGATGCAGCTGAATACCAGTATTTTACATGGAGCGACTGCCTATCTGACCTCTACAACCCAGTCACTGGGTACTGGTAACTCTGACTGGTTGTCAGACTTTCAGGCTTCTGACGACCCGTAACGACTGACAAAGATCCACGAATGACAGCTGGGACCTGGACAATCTCCTTAGAAATGAAAAAAAAAAAACACGTGAATCCTCCTAGAAATAACGAAGAAATCGTTTTACATACATATATATACAATCGTCGAATGCGTAACCACCTCTTTTCGTTCTTGAAGTAGACTAAAAAGTTAAGTCAAACTGCTCGATCTATCCTCATTTACACCATTATCTTTTCTGTAAACAGTAACCCTACCCTCCTTTTGGGCGTCGCCGCAGTCAGGTAAAAAAAGACGAATTATGGCTACCTTAGATTGGGGCGTGCCGCGTCGCAACGCAACATATTGCAAAATCCTCCTTCATCACATGTATATTTTCTATGAACCAACGCCCAATACAGGCGGGCGATGTTGTGGCACGTTGCGCCTGCGCACACTATAGGAGGGCCTTTGCGGCTGTAGCGTGCGCTAGGCTTTGATGTGCTTTTGCACAGTTTGCACTCCATTCGCTTACCTACTACTCTTTGTATGGGCTCATTTACTCGTGCCTAGTTATGTAGAGTGCGCGATTTAGTAACTCGAAGCATGTGAACAATCAATTTAGTAATTAGAAGAATTGATCATTCATGTTCTTTTTTTTTTTATAAAAGTTTGTATGCCTCGTAATCTACTAAAAAAAAGTAAAAAAAAAACAAGCAATTTCAGAACAGTGATATTTATGAGAATAAACGAAACTTATGAATAAAAATGTACCTACATATATATAGCTTACAATGTAAATGTATTAATTAAATTAAGATTTTAAATGCTATCACAAATTAAAAATATAATGTTGTAATGATCTCAAATTTTTAATGTTTTGACACTGCCTTGTTAAGATGGAATCTCGAATTCAGTATTTTTTTAATCAATGTTAATTTATTAATTGAAAGAAAAGAGCCAAGAAAAGATACACACTGTGGCCGTATTGTGACGTTTGAAGCATTTAATACACAGTCACGTAGTTTGCACAAAAGTACAGCTTTCCAAAGAAAATTATGCGCTTCGGTAATCTTCGTATTTCCGAATTACCACGAACGTCGCGCCACAGTCCGGTGCTTTGAAGTAGTGTACCTATCATTGCGCGTTTGTATTAAGTTTTCTCTGTCGGGTTACCTACTCCGGTCTCATTCTCAGATCGTCATTTGTCAGTCAAAACTTTTGACTGTAAGAATATGGCCACCCCACCTCATCCCGTGGGTGTCGTAGGAGGCGACTGAGGGAACTGGAGACCTAGTGCATACCATTGAAGCACCTTGGGTCACCCGCACGGTGGCGGGCAAACCACCAACAAAAGCATTCCCAAGGAGGGTTGGTGTCAGGCTGGCGGCCGACTGTAAAACTTTGCCAAAACCATCATGCAACATGAGTGGCAATGATATGATGCGCGATAGGGCTAGGGCGTACCGCACAGGCGACGCGCAGGGGCAGCACCCGGCTTCTGTGGGAAATGGACAAGGGTTGTCGCACCAGAACGGGCGGGTGCGACGTAAGACGCAAGCTTGAAGTGTGAGAGAATTTAGATTGAGGTGCGCTAGCTGGAATGTAGGTACGATGACTGGAAGAGGAAGGGAATTAGCAGGTGTTTTAAAAAGACGACGACTGAAGATAGTCTGTCTGCAAGAGACGGATAAGAGGGATGTGTGGTGTTACACGAATGGATAGAATAAGAAATAAGTACATAAGAGGAAGTCTGAAAGTGGCACCGGTGACTGAAAAGTTGTGCGGAAATCGGTTGTCATGGTATGGGCATGTGATGCGGAGCAGTGAGGAAAGTTTTGAGTATGAATGTCGATGGCTATAAGAGTAGGGGAAGACCAAAGAAACGATGGATGGATTGTGTGAAAGATGACATGGCTAGAAAGGGGGTGACTACCGAGATGACGAATAATAGAGAAGTATGGAAAAAAAGGACATGTTGCGCCGACCCCAAATAGATTGGGATAAGGGCAGGAGAATGATGAATTGCATAGAGTAGTTAATCTAAAATTTTGTAAACATGGTGATACAAAATAGGAAAGTACTTCCATGGTTACAACAGCTCTATATGATCTAATCATCGCGCGTTCGTATTTCCGAAGATAGACGATGATTCCCGAAGTGCATACTTTTCTTTGGAAAGCTGTGTGCAAGTTACTCACATGATAGTGTGACATTCACCAATCAGAAGTTATGTACTTATGTCACAATTACATGCAAGCTACTTGCATAATTCTGATAGCCATGCATTTGTGGCTTTGGAGCCATCATTGTGCCAGTGCGAGAAAGAGATGGAGCTATACAGGATCAATAGCGTCATCACTTTTTTGCTACGTCCACGTCAAACACACATCAGTGGTAGCACGTGCACTACGAAAATCGCTCTTACTGCCACAACATAAAGGCGCTCGCTGTCACTACCAAGTGGTCCACTGATGTGAGGTTGGCTGTGTAGAAGGAGGCTTTAATCGAATAATGTTGATAGGACTCCATATTTTATTCTTCCACGAATCGGCTTTGTCATTGTAAAATATGAAACGATTGACTGTATTAATGATCACCAATAGTAATAATTTTAAATTATACTTAAGTAAGTACATAATTACTTAATATATTTATTGTAAGTAAAAAATAAGTGTAGAATTAAGTAGATGCATAATAATGATCACAGTAATTAAGTACCTATTATTTATTAAGTTTTATAAATACATTAATGATGACAATGATATTTGGTTTGATTTGATCCTTAATTTTAAATAGTGCAAGCAAGTTAGCCGCCTAAGTACCTTTTTTGTTGGCCGTACCATATAACTAGGTAGAGATAAACCATTCTAAAAATGAACGCCCCCCTCCACAGTTGCTCACATGCAAAGAAGTGTACAGACGTAGATGCAATACTTACACATAATTGGTCTTTGTCATTGGTTGCTCAGTCACCGACGAGTACAGTCAACAACTAAACTAAATAAATACCCTGCTGACTCACACATAAAAATATACACAATAAGCCGACGTATGCACGGACAAAAATATCGCAGCGGGATTTTATCGCGCACTGGATTTTCAACTCTCGTTGTTGAGCCGAGCGTTGAGAATCCAACTTAACAACAACAGAGTGCATTCTAGCGCGTCGAAAAAACTATTGGGTTTTCAACTTTCGTTGCTAAGCAGAGCGTTGAAAATACAGTGCGCGAAATAAAATCTCTTTATTTATTTTTACGTCCGTGCGCACGTCGACTTACACTGATTTTTTTTATGCAAACGGTACCTACCCGACTTGCCCAAACGTCAAACAGTCGGATTTGGGATTTGCCGGCCAACTACAACTAGCAGAGCGAACGTGTCGTTCAATACCTACAAAGCGCATGCTCCCCGCCGTACAATGTTGTTACCTGGACTGATCGCACGATTAGTTGACCTTTAAACCCCCGTTCGCACGGGCGTAATAAAATCGCGGCGGGATTTTATAGCGGACTGGATTTTCAACTCTCGTTGTTGAACCGAGCGTTGAGAATCCAACTTAAAAATAACAGAGTACATTCTAGCGCGTCGAAAAAACACTGTTGGATTTTGCACTCTCGGCGCTAAGCAAAGCGTTGAAAATCCAGTGCGCTATAAAATCCTGCCGCGATTTTATTACGCCAGTGCGATTTTATTACGCTAGTGCGAACGGTGGTCTTTAAGTGCGGCGACAAGTCCATGTTGACAATAAAGTCGCCGCACGCATACAAGTAAAGTGTTGCAATAAGTATTTCCTCTCACACATTGAAATAATTGCGTTTTGTGGAGGGGCGTTAATTTTTAGAATGGTTCATGGGAAAACGAGTAAATACAACGCAGGTTTAATTAAAATAAAGTAAGGTTATTCAATTCAATTCAAAGGCATTTGGCCGGTAATGTCGATAACAACTGACTATGGAACCCTAACGAAAGCGTGGTTCGTATTTTGTATTTTAGACCAATCGATCGATTTAAATCATAATTTTGATGTTTCTAAACGCATAGTGTTTGATATTTTGTTTCTTTCTTTTTGCTTGATTTCGAAAGAGACCAAATATGGCACTTCAAACGCTCCAAAACTAAAATTTGACATACTTGGACACTGCAACGCAAGCGTCAAAAGGAAATTGTTTCGATTTTATGATTTTGTAATCGCATGCAGAAAATATTATTTTTAAATGGAAAGATAACATAATTGTTGTGAAATGGAGACTCCGGCGGCTCCTGCGAAGGGCAAAGGCCCGATCATAGACCCTGCATTGTGCCGCTGCTGCAGATCTATTAAGAAATGTCGACTTTTAACAACTGAGTATGAATGGATGGGGAAGAAAGAAGTTTATTCTGATATGTTTATGGATTGTTTTGGACTTCTTGTAAGTATTTTATTACCACTATCGTATAATCGGATTACTGTACCACCGCTAGCCTTACCTTTTATTAAAAAGTCTGAATGCTGACCATAGAAAACCTAATCATATAAGGCAACTTGGGAGAGATATATGCCTTAGCAATCCTCCGCCGCGAAACCCATGATATGATGTTCCGCTACTTGGGAAGCCGAACATCATGCGAGTCAGTTGAATTTAATTACTGCAGTTTCGCTGCTATGTTTTCGCGGCGGAGGTGTGCGAAGGAAAGGAACAATCGATCAATCTGCCCAGCCTTTTCCCAGCTATGAAAAATACTATGCTACGCTATACTATGCTTTTGCTTTTTTTTTGCTATACTGGGTCGGCTTCCAGTCTAACCGGATGCAGCTAAAGGACCAACAGGATAGTATTTTACATGGACCAACTGTCGCTCTGACCTCCACAACCCAGTAACAGGCTTTCGGGCTTCTGACTACACATAACAACTGTCAAAGATCCATGAATAGCTGGGACCAATGGCATAATGTGCATTGCAAGGCACAGAGGAGTCTCGGTATGTTAAGATGGTCACCCAGCCCTGGCAAGTGTAGATTAACCTGATGGATCGACCCGAGCGGCTGTTGTTTCTTAGCTCTGGGAGAGGTCTAAACATAAAATATATTACATACAGATATTTTTATTTACCTGATCAGAAAGTTCTTATAGTCCTTACGATAATAATTGCTGGATATGCGGGCAAACAAAAGGCTCCAATTAAATTTGAGTACCTACTTAAGAAGGGAGCTAAATATTTGTTTATTGTGTACACATAGTTTTTTTTTTTTAAATATGCTCCACGCAACCCATTTAGTAGGCCAGTACAGTTTATGCGTTTTTGACAGTTACCTGACAGAAAAATTGCCTAAACCCTGACTTTGACCATGATTGCTGCACATACCTCACTGCAGAAAACTAAGCAAATGTTTAATGTTTCAAAAGTAAAAATAAAATGTACAGTCAAAACCATTTGTAACAACTTCGAAGGAGTCGTCGGATTATGGTTGTTATACCTGATAGTCGTTATAACCAAAACCTATGATTTCATTGTTTTAAGCAATGTCCAAATAAACAGTCTTGACTGTACTTTTATTGTAGTTTTAATTTGTAGCTAGTATTGCCATGGATAAAATTTTTGTAATATACATTTTATTTGTGCAGAATAAACAATTTCTAAATTGAATCCTCTTAAAATCCGCTAATATTCATTATCAAGCCATATAGACTATTTTGAAGCATCTTAAAAATTTTTATAATCTTAATTTTCAGTTATCACACTTAGACGGAGAAACCAAGGACTGCTGTGTATGTGCAACTTGTGTAGTACGTCTGCGTGATGCATGCGCTTTTAGACAACAAGTGTTACAGTCTCAAGAGGCCTTCCTTAGTACGAAGCTGCATCTTAAAGAAGGTAATTTTTTTTATTATTGATAGGCTTGCATTCAAGGGATGGCACAATTCATGTCGTCACACACAATGGATTAATGTAAGGGCCTGTATCACCACCTACATCACACAGACAGTCCGCTGTGCAGGGCCTGCATGGAGGACGACGAGACAGCAGCTCATGTGCTTCTAAGCTGCCCGGTGGTCGCCGCATACAGGGCAAAGTACTTCGGTAACCCAGGTACTCTCCGTGAGGTTGTCAGTATTATCAAGGCGCTACTGGCCTTCTTTGAGGAGCTGGGGTGGATTGATTATCCCACCCATACTCAAAATACGAGCATTGGTGTGGAGTTGCGGATACCAGCCCGTATTACCTATTCACCACCTACGATTAAATTCCTATTAACTTACTTAGCAGATAATATCGTACAAATTCTGTTCCATTTTTGGATTTTTTCGGTAATTAGTGGCTATTCGGACATCGTGAAATGAGCCCTAAACCTCTTCTGTATGTTTTCATTCATCCTTCGGATGGTCGTGATGGCCCAGTGGTCTCAGATGGCCTCACCTCTCATGCACGAGGTTGTGGGTTCAAATCCGGGCAAGTACCAATGTGACTTTCAATTCATATGTACTTTCTGAGTTTATCTTGGACATTACTGACATCGGTGAAGGAAAACATCGTGAGGAAACCTGGACTTATAGTAAACTAGCTGCGCCCCGCAGTTTCATCCACGTAGACCGAGATAAAAAGTAGCCTATGTGTTAATCCAGGGTATAAGCTATCTACATACCAAATTTCGTCCAAATCGGTCCAGCCGTTTGAGCGTGAAGAAGTAGCAAACATACAAACACACACACACTCAAACTTTCGCCTTTATAATATTAGTGTGATATAACTCAGAAGTCACCAACCCGTCTTGACTTGAGCAAGCATGGTGGTCAATATTCGTGCCTTCTCTGTATGAGAATAGGCCTTTGCCCAGCAGTGGGACAATAATAGGCTGGTATTATTATTATTTGGATGAGCCGTATTGATTTTTGTTATCAAACTCATAACCGTTCAAAAGATATCGACAAATGTTGATGAATTTACTTTTTTAATTTTTTTAATTCTTAATTTTAAGGGCTTTATCGCTGAGCGATAACCTCGCCCTGTAATAACAGCACAATTAAAAACTTAAAAACTTTTTATTTTTCACTTTTTAGTTGTGGTACTTACCCCACATAAATTCTAATACCATTACCTACAAAACAAACTAGAACATCATCCATATAAAAGTGGGGGAAAAATACGTATTATTGAAGCCAACTCAAAAACTACCCAAGCAAAGTCAATAAATTTTATATGGGACCAACTTTGATGTATACCAATTTTTTTTCAAATCGGACGACTCTGTAAAAAGTTAGGCGTGGTAATATACAAAAAAAAAAACCGTGTCGAATTGAGAACCTCCTCCTTTTTTTTGTCGGTTAAAAATCAATTAACACCTATTTTAAAACAAAAGAAGCTAATTTATACAGTACCCTAGCTTGTTCCGATAAATGACAAGCCAGGATAGCATTACACTTTCCAATATCGAGTTTATTAGTTGCATTAAGTCACATCGCAAGGCCTCATTCTCATTCATTTACATAACCTTTTTCATTAGAAAACCAAACTTTCTTGATGGAATGTGACCGGAACGAAGTCTTAGTGCCGTAACTAAATCACTTCGGCTTAGCAAACTTTGCTCAGTCCAATTATACACTGGAAGCTGTTGTTAGATGGTCTTGTACCAAATTCCCTTTTCTGTGGACCTCTGATTTACTTAGATTTTTTTCTCTAAAATTTATTGTCAAAATGTTTTTGTCTGTGAGGCAAGCACTTTCGGATTTTCCAAATTTATTTTTCTTTCTAAATACTTGCGTGACTTCTTGAAGAAATGTAGAAATACTGTCATATAAACCTCTGCCTTTTCGTGGCATACAGGCGTGATGTTATCATAATAATATTTCATTTGCAGATGGCACTGGTAAAGTAGAAGTAGAAATAAAAGCGGAGCCACTCTGTGACGATGATTCTGATGCGATGGATGACAGGGATGACCTGGCGGATGATGATATGACAGGTAAACACAAGTTATATCAATCTGCCTAGCCTTTTCCCAACTATGTTGAGGTCGGCTTCCTGTCTAACCGGATGCAGCTGAATACCAGTATTTTACATGGAGCGACTGCCTATCTGACTTCCACAACCTATTAACTGGGTAATACGATACCCCTTGGTAAGACTGGTTGTCAGAATTTCGGGCTTCTGACGACCCGTAACGACTGTCAAAGTTCCACGAATGACAGCCGGGACCAACGGCTTAACGTGCTTTCCGAGGCACGGAGGAGTCTCGGTATGTAAATAGATTAGATTAGATTACTTAGCCACGAGCTCATTTAAACATAAGTTATATGTCTGTCACAATAGTGAAAATAAAACCGAACGTTGTTTACAAAAATGAAAGCAGTGGTGATCCATTAGTATCGGCCGTGACTTACACATTGGGTTCGAACCAACGACCTACGTTGGTTCGAACCCAGACAGGCGGTTTACTTTGTGTAAATTATTTCATCACAACCAGAGGCGGTTTTTCCCTAAGGCACATTAGGCCCGGGCCTAGGGCGGCCAGATATTAGGGGCGGCCAATCTGACAAAAAACTGCTGTGACAAGAAATAACTGAAAGTACCTAAATATTCTAAAGACTCGCGCATATTATGGCGGGCCGCACTGCACCGCATCGTATAACAATAATCTTCCTAAATCACTAGTATATACAGGGTTACTGGTTATTGACCAATATCCTCTTAGAGGTCACTATACTCATCATTATGAACAACTTTTTCTATGGAACCAAACCTGAAATCGCGAAAAAAAAAATCAGTAACTCGATTTTGATAAAAGTTGGCAATACAGTACATTATGCAGTCTATAAGATGGGTGCTGAGAAAGGGGCGGCTGGTACCTATTTTTACTACATGGCCTGGGGCCTAGGGCGGCCAACACTGCAAATCCGCCTCTGATCACAACTGCTATCAAAACTGTGAAGGAAAACATTGTGAGGAAACCGCATGTACTAGAACCAAAAATTCGAAGACATGTGACAACACCAACCCGCACTGGGGCCGCGTGGTGGATTATGGCCCACTCCCTCTCACAGAGAGGAGGCCTGTGCCCCAGCAGTGGGGAAATAATAGGCTGATATGATCTCAAAATAAGAGATTTAACTGTCATAAATACGTATTATTTCCTGTACATCCTGGTACTCCTGACTACATGATTAGATTTATGAAACGTTAGCCAAATAGCAAAGATCCTGAAAATTTGAACAGGTAGCCGTTTTTCAGTTTCGAACGAAACCAGAAGTCATATACATTGGTTGGTATCGGTATCGATTGTGAAACCTTATTTCGGGCCAACACAAATATCAACAAAAATCAAATTATGTATTTTTATTCGTTTTTAATTAACTTTCATTTTATTTATCAAAATGGTTAAGATAATTTGTAGTAATTACATTTTTTCCAGACGCTTTAGACAGTAAGCTAGACGATATAAAAGATGTAAAACCATCAGACGAAGCCCCGGTGTCGGGGCGAACGCGCGCCAAACGAGAGAAAGGCGAACGAACAATAAAGAGAGAAATCACCATCAAAATGAAGAAGTTACGCGCTAAACTCGATGATATGTTGGAGAAACCTGGTAGGTTTTACAAAGTTATTTGCTATAATTTTTTTCAAATTAAATTAACTAGTGAAACTCCACAGATGTCATGAGTATCGATATTTTAACATGATAAAAACATAATTAATTTAAAAAAAATTGTGTCAACGATCGCAGGTACTTTACTTGGAAGTATCATCATCATGTTGGGGTCGGCTTCCAGTCTAACCGGATGCAGCTGAATACCAGTATTTTACATGGAGCGACTGCCTATCTGACCACCACAACCTAGTTATTGGGTAATACGATACTCCTTGGTAAGACTGGTTGTCAGAGTTTCGGACTTTTGATGACGTGTAACGACTGTCAAAGATCTACGAATGAAAACCGGGACCAACGGCTTAACATGCTTTCCGAGCCACAAAGGGGTGGTCACCATCCAATTTACTTGAAGTGTGAGTTTAGAAAATAGTTTTTTTTTATCATGTTTGTATATTACCCATCACGTCGATTACAAACTTACGATTTAACGAAAGCCGAAACACCCATATTTTTTTATTAAAAAAGATATTCAAAACGTTTTTTGACATGACATGGCTTTAAAACTATTGAAATCGATTCTATGCACTTCTTTTTTAATTTACATATTTTATAATTTTAAATTAAGAGGAGCTCGTGGCTAAGTAATAACAGTCGCACGGGTCGATCTATCAGGTTAAGCTACGCTTGCCGGGGTTGGTCCGTGGATGAGTGACCAATTTTACATGCCGAGACTGCTCCGTGCCTCGGAAAGCACGTTAAGCCGTTGGTCCCGGCTGTCATTCGTGGATCTTTGACAGTCGTTACGGGTCGTCAGAAGCCCGAAAGTCTGACAACCAGTCTTACCAAGGGGTATCGTATTACCCAGTTAATGGGTTGTGAAAGTCAGATAGGCAGTCTCTCCATGTAAAATACTGGTATTCAGCTGCATCCGGTTAGACTGGAAGCCGACCCGAACATAGTTGGGAAAAGGCTAAGCAGATTGATTTTTATTATTTTAAATTAAGTTACACCCTCCAATGTGTGTGTCTATTGAAATTCCTGTTTCCATTTCATGTTATTTCCACAAACGAATATCAACTTTATGCAATGTGAATTAAGTTGCTTTCAGAATGACTAGTACTATTGAAAAGTCATAAAAAATATTGAACTTTATGTGTGTGTATATTATTTCTTTTCCACAACCACCTTGAAACTAGGAATACTTATAAAGTTTTAATTGGAATTAATTAGTTCTATTTCAGTTTCAGTTGACGTCCCAGTAAAGAAAGAAACACAGAAGATCAAGATAAAAAAACATGAAGTAGACCATGATTTCATGGTTTATACGAACGCCGTAACCATAGTCAAGAACTCCTATGTCTGTCCCTTCCAAAACAGAATCAGTATATACTACTGTTTCTACTGCCGAGACCAGTTCACAAACCCCAACGAATTGAGAGAACATACCCTCTCCCACGACCCCATAGAACTCTTCCAAAGCACCATGGAAAACCGGAAAATACCGAAAATAGACATCACTAGAATCGATTGCAGACTGTGCAACGAAAAAATCGATGATTTGGAAATTTTCAAAAAGCACATCACTAACGTCCACGGAAAAATGTTGTATCCCGTCTCTAATGAATTCCTGAAATTTAAACTGTCTATGGATAATCTGATTTGCACAGAATGTAATGGCGCGTTCCCGTATTTCGATGTCCTTAAAAAGCATATGATTGATCACTTCGGTACTTACATATGCGATGTTTGTGGCGCTTGCTTCCTGGAACGCAACTCACTACGAACTCACATAAAATCTCACAGTAAAGTCGAAGAGAGCTTTCCATGCGAAATTTGTGGGAAAAACTTGAAATCCAAGTACAGTAGATATTTGCATGTTGCTACGGTACACGAGAAAAAGCCGACGGTCAATTGTTACAAATGCGAAGCCAGTTTTTTATCTTATGCTTTGCGAAATCGTCATTTAATTGAAGTACATGGGGATAAGCGGACGTTCGCTTGCAAATTATGCGATAAAGTGTATAACAGGCGAAAAACGCTAATGGAACATAATCGCCGGAATCATTTAAAAGTTTACCGACATCAGTGCGATTTGTGTGATCAGCGGTTCTACCTACCATCGAGGTTGAAAGAACACATGGCAACACACACTGGTGAAAGGAACTTCCGGTGCGAATTCTGTGATAAAAGCTACCCCCGTTTACAATCCTTACAAGAACATATCCGGTCGCATAGCAACGAAAGACGATACAAATGTGATATCTGTAATTCTACTTTTACGCAAAATGGTAGTTTAAAAAATCATATGAAATCTCATCACCAAGGATACGATTTGGATCCCAATTATAGTTGAATGAATTGTTTTGTTTATAATTTATTTTTATTGTATTTTTGTCAGTATTAAATGTGAAATGAAATTAATTTAATGAAATGAGTATTTGTTTTCTTCTTTCTGTATTTTTTTAGTATCTGCCACAAAAATGACCGAAATTGATTTCGGTTTATGCCGAAATCGAAACGGATAAAGTAAATTCGAAAACAGACGTCACACATTTGATCCATGACAAGGTTTCGGCCGAAACCACAAGCTGGTATCGGTACATCACTAGTACTGCGACCACGCCGGTCGATCCAATAATACCAACCTCTCATCGTACAGCCAACATGCAGTCCTATTTTTCCCCAGAAAACGTTCATAGTGGAGAAAATCAGAAGAATTGCCCGATCTGGGCCTCCAAACCAGGACCCTCGGTCGGTTAAAATATTTTATTTAATTTAATCTTTATTAATCAGACTACTATGTGGTCCACAGTGTTAGTAACAAAATAGCTCAGCCTATGTTAGTACTTGATAACTAAAACAGATCGGGTGCGATTTGCAAGCGCCCACACTAGCGGGCTATCTGCCCGGGCGACTATCGATTGCAGGATAGTGTTGGGACTGTCACGCAGCCTGCGAAGTAGCGAGGCAGATTTTTTACGCCATAGTGCATCAAAGCCGTCAGTACGTGCTTCTGCAAACATTGCCGAGGCACTGCAGAAGCGCGGCAATCGCAACAATACCCTGAATGTGTTATTGTATTGGATACAATAACACATTTGTTATTAAAATTCACACATTAACATTCACAAGAGCATATACCTTCAGGTGAGCGCACAGCTATCAGACGCTCAGCATGGGTTTAGACCGGGAAGAAGTACCACCAGTAATCCTCTCTGCCACATGGCTCACCTGGTGCCGACGGTGGATAGTGGGGGACAAACTGATGCTGCTTACTTTGATTTCAAAAAAGCATTCGATCTAGTCGAAAATGACATGTTGCTTAGAAAGTTAGCACGTGTTGGTTTCACCCCACACTCACTCCAGTTTTTTGCCAGTTATTTGAGGGATAAGCAACAATATGTGGAATATGCGGGACACGTGTCAGATCCATATTTCACGAGGTCTGGGGTAAGTCAAGGTACTAACCTTGGCCCTTTGGGCTTCCTTCTGATGGTAAACGACCTACCAGAAGTAGTCCAAGACGCTAATTGTTTGTTGTTTGCCGACGACCTCAAATTGTCCCTCGCGGTAAACAGCGGCGATGACTGTGTCAGGCTACAGGGGGACATTGATAGGGTAGTGAGCTGGAGCAAAGAAAATCTCTTACAGTTTAATAGCTCGAAGTGTGTGACCATCTCTTTTTTCTCGCGCACACAATCCCATCTCACATACCTACCATATTGACGGGTTGCCTATGGCGCGGGTCACAGAAGTCAAGGATTTGGGAGTAAGCTTTAACACCTGTTTGACTTTTCGGGATCACATCATGCGTATCTGTAAAAGATCGTATAGAAATTTAGGTTTCATGCTTCGTATGGTCCGAGGGTTCACGAATGTGAAAGTTATTATAGCATTATATAATAAATTGGTGAGGAGCCAGTTAGAATGTAATGCGGTCATCTGGGCTCCGCATGAAGCAAAATATAGTCTCATGCTGGAGAGGGTACAAAATAAGTTTATAAGATATTTTTATAAGCGTTATTACGGAGTCTATCCCTTTTACCCGTTTATGTATCCAACCTTATTTATATTAGGTATGGTAGGATACAATGAGCTAAGGGTTAGGAGGGATCTTGCACTCACCTCGTATATATTTAAACTACTGAGAGGGAAGGTGCATAATGCAGTTATTTTAGGACAGGTGAGTCTGTGCGTGCCGGACAGGTATGTGTGGCGACGACGGCAGCCGCCTCTGCTGGTGGAACCGCGCGCTCGGACCAAACTAGTAACTCTTAAAATGTCGATTGCACACCATGTGTACAGATAACAATAGAATTTCAATTGTGTCTGCTAATTAGCGCGCGACGGGTTAAGGGAGGCGCCCCTGACGCGTGCACTCCGCACGCTCAACCTCATAGCGAGTGAGACGGATTTATTCTGTTGCTCTCCGAGTGAATTCACAAGAAATGCATTATTTATAATTAGTTATAGATTAGCTTAGATTAAGTTTAGGATAAGCGCATGTACCGCATTGGGTTACCCTGTTATGGTATATGTAAGTAGATAAATAAATAAATAAATAAAATAAAAAAATTGGACGTTCAATTAAGATTAAAATAGGCCTTGGCATAATATCATTTAAATTAATACTTTGTAAGATCTCACAAAAAAATTACGCACAGCGGCACAGCAAATAATTATGTTTGAAGGCGAGCGCAGCGCAACAACTGATTCCTCCGCTACTAAGGGATTGCGATTATTGCCGTTTGACGACTGTGTGGTGGGGTTGGTTGAGCCTGAAAAACATTATTGATAAAGTATTTGGACGTCCAAACTCCATTAATCGAGAAGGACTCGCTATTTTCATTTATTCTTCAAGATATAGAAATAGTGTGGGACCATAGACCACTTTGTTTTTTTTAATTGTAAGGCCCGTTCACACGGGGCGGTGGTCAGTACGATATTTTATTACTGTATAATTTGGGATCACCCGGCAGTTTCCTACTGCAATTGTTTTTAACCGTATGGAGATTGGGAAAGGATAGATGATGATCTCTACTAAATAAATGTACTATCAAGGATCGAACGATTATACAAACGAATCTAATAGTAGTCCAAAAAATTTGCATACCTACACAAATCCACCGACATGTAAATCAAAAAGATTTTTTTACTTTTTTTGGTGCGGACCTTTTCGCAATTGGTTCCGGAAAGCCTTAATTGCTTAATCGGGCATTGGCGGGGCCAGAAGGGCCCTCGCCGTGTTAAAAAAATAATGAAGTAGCATAGAGGGCGTCCCATAGTGGGACTCTAACCTAGGCTTAGGGCGCTACTGACTACTAAGCAAGTGGGGACTTGTAGCATCGGGATATTTATTATTAATAGGGACGGCTACTCGCTCTGCGCGAGCGGGTGGGTTCAAGGGTCTGGGGGTTAGGTCGCTAGTTTTCAATATACTTATGTCACTAAACGTTCTCTTGTTTTATGGATTGTATTTAAAAAACTCGCACAAATGTTAACCAAGAGCGCCACCCTGTCAACGTAATTCAATAAAGCTGAAGAGTTAAAGGACCACTTCGTTGTCAGTCTGTCTCCTTTTTCTCTGGAACCCGTGAAGGTATCAATTTGAAATTAATATCAAATACGTAGGTTTACGTCAGCGCAATAAAAAAATACGACCGTTTATGCGACAAATTTTGACACTCGCAAATAAATCATAGGGTAGGTACTTCCTGTTGACCTAGAATCATAGAATCAAAGGTCTTTTGTAGAATTATCACATAATATAAAATTGTAATAAGTGCCAAATTGTCGCTCGCATCGTATGAATCTCTGATCTGAAAATAATGATTTATTTATCGATGTTTTTTTTTTACGATTACAACATTTTGCAGTTGGAGAATAAACCGTGAGTCCGTGACCTTGACCTTTTTGCTCGTCTCCTAAGGATCCTAGCGTGATGTTAAATAACTTATAGCCTTCCTCAAAAATCGGGCAATCAAATCCAAAAAATATTTTTTCAAATCCGCTGGTAATTCCAGAGATTAGCGCATACAAACAAACAACAAACGTGGTATATACTCCTACTCCCTCTCGAAGAGAGGAGGCCTGTGTCCCGGCTGTGGTATCATTATAGGTTGATTAGAGAAACATCTTCAGCTTTATTATTAGCACCTATATGGATAAAGGGTAAAGGTACACAAATAAAATGGCTCAAACAAATACTATCAACTTTATTTTCTCACAAAAGAAGAAAAAAAAATAAGATGTTCATAATTATATTTATTTAACCATATATTCATAACAGATCTTTTAAAAATAATGCTGTTTACAGCTAGCTACTCTCCTTATAAAATAATATTATAAATAAGCTACTGATTTTACATATTCCTGCCTACGTCAAATCAATCGTAAGTCCAAGGTAAGTGATTCAATTTGACTGCGTAGCAGTATGGTTTGTTGAGGAGCTCGTGGCTAAGTAATAACAGCCGCACGGGTCGATCCATCAGGTTAAGCTACGCTTTCCGGTTGGTCCGTGGATGGGTGACCATCTTTACATACCGAGACTCCTCCGTGCCTCGGAAAGCACGTTAAGCCGTTGGTCCCGGCTGTTATTCGTGGATCTTTGACAGTCGTTACACGTCATCAAAAGTCCGAAACTCTGACAACCAGTCTTACCAAGGAGTATCGTATTACCCAATAACTAGGTTGTGGAGGTCAGATAGGCAGTCGCTCCATGTAAAATACTGGTATTCAAAAATCATCCCTTAGTGCTGTGGATCTTTGACAGTCGTTACGGGTCGTCAGAAGCCCGAAAGTCTGACAACCAGTCTTACCAAGGGGTATCGTATTACCCAGTTACTGGGTTGTGGAGGTCAGATAGACAGTCGCTCCATGTAAAATACTGGTATTCAGCTGCATCCGGTTAGACTGGAAGCCGACCCCAACATAGTTGGGAAAAGGCTAGGCAGATTGAGTAAGGTTTGTTTTCGTAGATCAATATAGCTAGAGTGCTCTCAAGATAAGTCTGCGCTCGGCTATAATCGGAACTAATCGTATGCCGTCATCTAACCATCTTGTTGTTTACGCTAAGTGTCGAGTGTTTTTTTTTTTTTGATGCGGACCTTTTCGCATTTGGCTCCGGGAGCCTCTATTGCTTAACCGGGCGTCAGCGGGGCCAGAGGGGCCTCTCGCCTTGCAAATTAATATTTAAGTAGCACAGCTAAGGGTGTCCCATAGTGGGACTCGAACCTAGGCTTAGGGCGCTACTCACTACTGAGCAAGTGGGGACTTGTAAGTGTCGGTTTGTTATTATTATTAGGGACTATTTTTATAGCTACTTGCTCCGCGCGGGCGGGCGGGGTCAAGGGTCGGGGAGGTCATCGAACTCTACTATTACGCGTTGGTACTCGCCATCGAGCACGGTACCTAAAGGTAGGGCGTCGGTCTTGTGTAATGTTTGTATGAGTTAATCTGATACTCTCTTGAAGGAGAGTGATATCATCGTCCTTGTCTAATAAGGCGTGTTTGGGGCGACGTGTGCGTGATATTTGTGATGGTGTGTATCTGGCAGCTGCTGCCACTAATGGGTTAGTGTGTGTGGTAGCAGAATCGAAATAGCGTTTGCTAATATTCTTTATAAAATGCTTGATGGTCGGCAATTTTAAATCGACATGTAATTGATCGTTACGAACGTACCAGGGGCAGCCCGTGGCACGTCGCATGAATCGATTTTGTAGGACTTGGAGTTTCTTAATGAGTGACGGGCTGGCGTGCGCGAACACAACACAAGCATATAATGTCATAGGGACGAATACACGTAGTGTAAATTCGCACCTTTGACTTATGGACGCTGTTACAAATGGTTAGTCAAATCAATACTTTTTTACACAAAAGTATGTTTATTAAATAAAATGCTTTACATTCTTAAAATGTTTTTTGGCCAAACTGTTGATAGATGTGCATGGTACGATTCTGAACTTTAAATATAATTTTAGGTAGTTTGGTTGTATGGGGCCGGTGTAAACGCGGGGCCGGGCGCGGGAGCGCGGGGGGCTGCAGCTTGCGCGGGGGTGAGGGGTAAGGATGTGTCAACATCCTTCCGCAAGCATCCGCAAGTCATTGCGGGCCAACATGCCTGGTGGGGGCGCAATGGGGCGCGCCATCGGCTGTGGAATAGCTGAAGATGGGGCTGCTTGAGTAGGCCTCAGAGCCGGGAAGGCCTGTTGACTGTTCAACAGGTTCCATGGGGATGGTCTCTGAGGGCGGAGGTCTATGAGCGGCTGGGAGTGTCTGGGCAGCTTGGTATGTTGCTGCGGTTTGGTCCGTGGGGCTTTGGGGTACCCGCGATAGTTCGCGGGGTGGCCAGCCTCTCCGCATAGTACGCAGCTAGGGGGTTCTGTGCATTGCGTTATATCCCGTGGGCGGGAGCAATCGCCTGTGGCGTGGTCGCCTAGACACTTTAACGCATCTGGCGCGCGAAACAATGCCGCTGTGCGTGACCGTACAGCTGGCAATTGTGGCATTGACCGGGAAGACGGTTGGCGTGGGGACGCTCAATTTTGATGCCGGATAGGCAGCAGATCGACTTTATGTCGCAGATAGCCTTACCGGCCGGGGGGTTTTCCGTTACGACAATAATCATGTCGTATGAAATGGCGGCAGGTCACGGGGACAATCTGCGACTCCCGCATTCCCCTTAAACTTAAGGGGAAGATATATAAAACAATGGTTAGACCTGCTCTCTTGTATGGATCAGAATGTTGGGCCACAAAAGGGATGAATGAAAAGCAGTTGCATGCAGCTGAGATGAGAATGCTAAGAGGGATGTGTGGTGTTACACGAATGGATAGAATAAGAAATGAGTACATAAGAGGAAGTCTAAAAGTGGCACCGGTGACTGAAAAGTTGTGCGGAAATCGGCTGTCATGGTATGGGCATGTGATGCGGAGGAGTGAGGAAAATGTCGTGAGGAAAGTTTTGAGTATGAATGTCGATGGCTATAAGAGTAGGGGAAGACCAAAGAAACGATGGATGGATTGTGTGAAAGATGACATGGCTAGAAAGGGGGTGACTACCGAGATGACGAATAATAGAGAAGTATGGAAAAAAAGGACATGTTGCGCCGACCCCAAATAGATTGGGATAAGGGCAGGAGAATGATGACGGTGCACCATTGCGACCGCGGTGCATGCAGTGAAGTTCCACGATAGGGAAGCCCTGCGACTTGAGATCCTCAGAGATTTCGTCAATCGTAAGTTTTGATAACGCACATAAATAGTCAGTCCTCAGCTAGGGCGTAGGTGTGGAATTCCACCTTACGCTCCTTGAGAAGTCGTGTGAGCGAACGGAAGTCCGCAGAAGTAGGCACCTGCACCTTGATTCCCACTGCCGTTGGGCGGGCGTGGGTGTAATTTTGCGCTCGAGGGCGCAGGCTTTAGAGACCGTGGTCCAAAGTTCCTTGGAGTGTAGGGAGGGAGGGGTCGGAGCCTTGGGAGCCGCGGGGGCCGCGGGCTGAGAGCCCGGCTTGGGGGAGGTGGGGCGGCTACCCTGTGGGGTACCCTTGATGGGGGGTGGTGGTGGTCTGCTTCTTCGCAGGAGGGGGGAGAATCAGTTAGGCGGGCCTTGGCCTTGCGCTTCTTCTTTTTGTTCTCTACTGTGGTGAAGCCATCAGTAGCAGCAGAGGAAGCGGTGGGGGGAGTTGCCTCGTCGGCGTCGGACATGGCGGAGTTATACCTCGCCATGTCATCGTCAGCTGGGATGGGGGTCGGGGGGCTGAGTACGAGTACGTACTCTGGGGGCTAAGTGGGCCTAATGAAAAGGCTTGGGGGGTCACAGTGCTGACGGGGCTGTCAGGGCTGTCGGGTAGAGCTCTAGCAGGAGCGATCGGGGCGGCTGGCTGAATATTTAAAGCAGCCAGGCGGCTGGCGTACTTTTCCCGTATGTACGGGTCGTTAAGGATGATGTCCCACATGAAGGCAATCGCTTCGGGGCAGCCATCCTAGTGGTGGCTGTCCGAGCAGTACCTAGATTATGTTGCGTCCCTGGTCTGTGAGGGTATTTTCTACCCTCCCTGCCTATGCGACAGGGAGGTGGGTGAGTGGTCGTGTAGACGGTCAATTGGAGGGATTGAGTAACCCTAAGGGTTAAATTTGTTTTTGGGACAATTTTTTTTCAACTACGGAACCCTTCAATGTGCATGGTCCGACACGCCCTTGGCTGGTTTTTTTTCTTGTAGTTTTAATAAATATAAAGTAAATAGATGCATTGTTGCTATCCATTATAAAGTGCAACGTATCTCTGACAGTTTATGCGGCCATACCTCGAGAACCACATATCCGTTTTAGTTAAGTATGTAGGATATTATTATGTAGGTTCTCTGGCTAAGTTTTAGATGAGCATCTGGACTGAGAGCCAATTTTTTTACGACAAATAATAATAAAACATTATATTATTCAACGATACCCCTCAACCTCTTCAGGCATCGGATGCTTAGTCTTCATATGATTCTTAAAATTCGTTACCTGCGTATAAGCCGACGGACAAAGCGTACATTTATACTTTTTCTCAGCACTATGAGACTGCAAATGCACCTTTAACGCCTTAGACCTAGGGTAGTTTTTCCCACAAAACTCGCATCTGAAATTCCGTTCTCCAGTGTGTGACGTCATATGGTCTCTTAAAGCGGAGGGTAGGTAGAATTTTTTGTCGCAAAGTGTGCATTCGTGTCGGAATAACTGTAAGTGTGTTCTTTGGTTGTGTTCTCGTAGAGTTTTTCGACTGTCGAAAATCTTGTCGCAACCCTCGCAAGGGAACATTCGTTTTTCGCCGTGAACATTTATTTTGTGTCGATATCTCATATGGTATGAAATAAAAACCTCGTCACATTTGTTACAAGGGTAAGCAGGCTCGTTTTTATGTATTCGCGAAATATGAAAACTCCGACTATTTTTCGATCGAAATGTTTTGTCGCATTCATTGCAGGGAAACATTTGTACATCTTTTTTAGTATTGTGTGAATTTTTATGAAATGTCAAATGTCTTTCTTCAAAATAATGAGCGCCGCAAACGTCACAAATAAAAGTACCATAGTGTTCGGCCATATGTTTTTTTAACGCGTGAAAAAATCCTACATTTTTTCCACATTCAACACACGTTAGCGTTCCAATTTTGAGTCTGAAAGGCATAAATTCGTTGTGTACATCTTTGAATAACTTCAGTCCATGGACCGTAGTGATGTGGTGTTTAAAACTATCGACACTGTCGATTTTTTCGTCGCACAGTCTACAGTCAATTCTTTCGATATCGACTTGAATTAATTTCTTGGAGTCTAGTACATCTTTATACGTTTTCGGGTCGTGAGTCATCGTGTGTTCTCGTAATTGGTTCGGGTCTAGGAACATTTCTCGGCAGTATATGCAGTGGTAGTCGCTAAAAACGGTGATAAATGGACAGACGTAAGAGTTTTCGACTATTTTCACTGCGTTCCTTAGTATATGGAGGTCTTTGTCAACTGCCACTGGTCGCTTGTAGAGAGGGGAATCGGCTCGGCGGGAGTCTGAAAAAATAAGATTATAAGTTTCGAACTTCTTGTTGTTATGGACGCTGTTACAAATGGGTAGTCAAATCATTACTTTTTTACAAAAAAGTATGTTTATTAAATAAAATGCTTTGCATTCTTAAAATGTTTTTTTTTTAACATTTTCTCAACAAATGTACTATGGACAAAACTTAAGCATGCTCACTTAAGAAAATATTCCTGTGAGAGCGCAGCTAGTGACAAACGAACATTGTGCAATCGAGTCGTGAGCCGTGCATGCGATTATCGCCTTTGAGGTGATCATGCGGTACTTTGGCCCATAGTGCACACGGCTACAGATCAAGCTATACATTTCCAGTATAAGCTGATCTCGCACTGTATAGGATTTCCTTAGCCGTGTGTACCGAAGTAAAAATTTTCACTTCGGTACATTTATTGAGAAACTAGGTACAGTTTCTCAATAAATGTATCGAAGTGAAAATTTACTTACTTTTTTTTTTTTTTACTTTTACTTTTTTTTAGATAGGTACATCTAAAATTATATTTATAGTTCAGAATCGTACCATGCACATCTATCAACAATTCGGCCAAAAACATTAGCATTTTATTTAATAAAAATACTTTTGTGTAAAAAAACTAATGATTTGTCTACCCATTTGTAACAGCGTCCTTAATGTTTCCGTTTTTTACGGTTTCTACCTAAAATCAAGCTTTTAAACGTCCGTTCTAATTCAAAACTACTAGAAGAGAGAGAGAGTTCCAGGAGAGTTAGAGCTTAGGCAGTTGGTCATGGTCTTGATACAAAAAGAGGTACTTAAACTATATATAATATTTGCGGTGTAGCATGCTGCGGGTGAGATTTACACGAATAGTTCCTTTATCACTCTTGAACGTTACCGCGATTTACAATCATGACTGAATCAACCTGAATATCATAGTCGTAAAAAGTACCGGTCACTTCTGACGTTAATATCTATTTGACCATGGAGTGAAACTGCCCCCACAGGATATTAGCACTTATCTAGGTGTAATAATAGTGGTTTTGCTGTGCAAACGGGTGGTACGGTATCGTACCAGCGGCGCTTGACAGTACGGGCGCCCGAGCGGTACCATACCGTACCATCAGTGCTCCACCGGTACGGGAATTGGCCTTTAGGTTTTCCTATGTCTGTCTCGATAATAAAACTAGTAATATAAAAATCAGACTTCATTATCACACTTCACACTAATATTATAAGGCGAAAGTTTGTGAGTGTGTGAGGGTGTGTTTGTATGTTTGTTACTTCTTCACGCTCTAACGGCTGGGCCGATTTGGATGAAATTTGGTATGTAGATTGCTTATACCCTGGACCTGGATTAACACATAGGCTACTTTTTATCCCGGTCTACGAGGGTGAAACCGCGGGGCGCAACTAGTTTAAAAATATTTCTCACCATCACTATGTTGCATCCTGTCAAGTTTTCTCTTCATACTGTTGAGTTGGACCAACATGTCCGTCTGGGCCGGGTCGACGGCGGCGCCCTCATGTCGCGGCGACAACTGCTCAACTGAGGTCTCTTGCAACTCTTCTACTTTTACTTGTATTGACACTGGAATTGAGAGGTCATTGTTTAATTAGACTTTTTAACTACTACCCAATAACTGGGTTGTGGAGGACAGATAGGCAGTCGCTCCATATGAAATACTGGTATTCTGCTGCATCCGGTTAGACTGGAAGCTGACCCCAACATAGTTGGGAAAAGGAAGGCAGATGATGATCTAATTGCTGATAAAGGGGCTTTATAACATCGCGCCTGTATTCCCGCAGGCCAGTTATGTTTAAGGAAACCGAGTATAATGCCCGTTTTCACCAACCCTTTTTTTTTTTTTGTTGATGGGAAATCATCAAATGACTTCTCCCGCTCTGGGCGGAGCCGGAGGGCGTGTCAGACTTTTACTGACTAAAACCCACCGGTGTTCCTTCAGTTGCCCGTGCCAGGGCCCCGGTATCTCTTTCGAACTACCCGCGACCCCGGCGGGTTTTCACCAACCCTAAGTGACACTTAAATAAATCCCTAAATATTATTGCACTGTTGGATTTTTAACTCTTGGCGCTGTGCCTAGCGTTGAAAATCCAACAGTGCACTTTTTGTACCTGACTAACTTTGGTTCCTGATGAAAAACCCAATAACACTTATCCCGACCCGGGGCTCACACCCCGGACCTCATGCTCAGCAATAGCGACCAACGAGACCAACGAGGCAGCTTATTCTACGGTAATAAGTAAGATAAACATACCATCAGGTTAAGCTACACTTGCCGGGGTCGGTCCCCATGGACCGACCCCGGCAAGTGCATCCATATGGGTGACCATCTTTACATACCGAGACTCCTCCGTGCCTCGGAAAGCACGTTAAGCCGTTGGTCCCGGCTGTCATTCGTGGATCTTTGACAGTCGTTACGGATCGTCAGAAGTCCGAAAGTCTGACAACCAGTCTTACCAAGGGGTATCGTATTACCCAGTTACTGGGTTGTGGAGGTCAGATAGGCAGTCGCTCCATTGTAAATACATACTGGTATTC
Organism: Cosmia pyralina; assembly: GCA_946251885.1. Lineage (NCBI taxonomy): Eukaryota > Metazoa > Arthropoda > Insecta > Lepidoptera > Noctuidae > Cosmia > Cosmia pyralina. The sequence continues at coordinate 8,226,625 of OX276368.1, read as the reverse complement.
AGCTGCATCCGATTAGACTGGAAGGCGACCCCAACATAGTTGGAAAAAGGCTAGGCAGATTGATTGAAGAAAATGATTGAATTTAAACATACTTGTTGCTGAGACAGTCTCTGTTTCCTGTTCCATTGTGTCTTCAATGGGATCAGTTACATCATCATCATCATCATCACTATGAGAATCATTAGCTGCTTTTAATGGTATGCCATCAACCTCTTGCTTCACTTCTAGTTCCATTTTGAAATTGTTTTCATTATCTGAATTGGAGATAAAAGACATAATATATTATTTTTTGATACTCATTAAAACATAAAGGAAATAATTATGAGAGAGAGTGTAAGAAGACTTTGGGGTGAATTATATTACATATAGTTACAAAAGGGCCGAAATTAGCAAAAGTTTCTGCAAAATAAGCCTTACTTCAGGGCAATATTTATATCACACTAATATTAGGTCTTTACCTATGAAATTGCCGTTCTGCAGTACTGGCCATTTCAAATCAAAATAATTTTTGTTTGGCTAATTTTATTTTAAAAACATGGATTTTTTTTTCCAAAAGTAGTCATTTGTTTATTGATTAGTGTTACATTTTCATCGCATTTCAATCTTTTTCGTCATCATGGATACGTTAAAAATTCGAGTAATTATGGAATATGAGTACCGTCGTGGCAGCAACGCGGCACAAGCGGCACGCAACATCAACGACGTTTACGGAGCTAACACTACAAACCAACGCACCACTTGTTATTGGTTTGCTCGCTTCCGTTCTGGAAATTTCGACCTGAAAAATGAACCTCGCGGTCGTCCGAAGACTTTGGTCGACAATGACGAATTAAAGGCGATTGTGGAAGCTGATGATACACAATCTACGGCTGAATTAGCAGCAGCTTTCGACGTTAGCGTCAAAACAATATTGGTCCATTTGCGTCAAATTGGCAAGGTAAAAAAGCTTGACAAATGGATGCCCCACGAACTCAATGATCGCCAGCGCGAAGTACGCGTCGAGACGTGCCTTGCACTGCTCAACAGACACACAAATGAAGGAATTTTGAACCGCATTGTTACCTGCGATGAAAAATGGATTCTGTTTGATAACCGCAAGCGCTCAGCAAGTTGGTTGGATCCTGGTTCAGCACCTAATACTCAATACTCAATACTCAATACGTTTATTGCATTCCACAATGTGAACTTAGGTGGTAGGTACATAAAAATTACATACAAAATTTTGGAGCATTGTGGGCCCTGTCGGGCATAACAACATAAAAATTAAAAATTAGGAGGAGGGCTACTATAAATATTTGTTTACAACTTCAATAATAAAATACTTTTCGTTTTGTGTAGGTAGGTGGACTTAACTACTAATTGTATCATATAATTTGTACAACTTATATATTTAATTTATGCATTAATATTTATTTAATTTATACATTTATTATTATTGGTATTATATACTAGTATTGCGTTTTTTTGGTATTTTTATTTATTTATTAAATTTATCATTTAAATATTCATGCACATTATAATAACATTTACTGATTAGAAATTGTTTTAGTTTATTTATAAAGATATTAAATTTTTGTTCATTTTTGATGTCATCTGGTAATTTATTATATATTTTAACTGACATGACTAAAGTGCTTGTGGAGTGTATTTTTAGCTTAGAGCCTGGCTGGTTAAGTCTGTTTTTGTGTCGTAGTGTGTAGTGAGTCTGTATGTTTTCACGTGTTGTAAAGAGTTTTTCATTATTTTTAACAAATTTACAAATTTCCAAGATATATATACAAGGTAGGGTTAGAAGTTTATATTCTTGAAAATAGGGTTTGCAGCTGTCTGTGTTTTCTATATTGGCTAGTATTCTAATCAGTCGTTTTTGTAGTGTGAAAAGTGTTGGTGCGTCTGTGCTATTTCCCCATAATATTACGCCGTAGCTTAACCATGCGTATGCATAGGCGTAGTACGTAACCAGAGCAGTAGGGAGATTAGTCGATTTTTTTATTTCACGGAGGGCATAGGCAAATTTTGACAACTTTGTCCTGATTTTTTTAATATGCGATTTCCAATTTAAATGTGTATCTATGGATAAGCCGAGTAGGTTGAATTCTTTTACTGTTTCTATTTTTTCGTCATTGTAAATAAATGTTATGTCTAATGGAGTTTTCTGGTGTGGATAGAAGGATATGATTTTAGTTTTTTTGAAATTTAGTTCAAGGTTATGTTCTGTCATCCAAGTTATAATTTTGTTGAGTATACCTGTAAGTGTTTCAGTTAAGTTGGTATTATCGTGACAAGAAGTTAATACTGAGATATCGTCGGCAAACAGAACACATGACTCATTTATGATTGTAGGGAGGTCATTTATATAGATGATAAATAGTAGGCATCCAATAACACTCCCTTGGGGGATTGAGGCGTTAATTTGCTTGCTATCCGAACGAATGTATTGAATTTGTTTTGCGTGTTCGTTGTAATATTCTACTTCGACTTGGTGTTCTCTATTTTCTAAATATGATTTGAACCATTCGTAAGACTTTCCGCGGATCCCTATTCCTTGTAACTTTTTAAGTAGGATGTCAAATTGCACTTTATCGTAAGCTTTTGTCATGTCTAGCAGTATACCTACGGCATATTTTTTCTTATCAATTATATTAATAGCTTCCTGGATAAAATTATATACTGCTAGAACTGTAGAGTGGTTTTTTCGGAAACCATTCTGGGATTCATTAAAAATTTTATATTTTTCGCAAAACGAATATACGCGATTACACATCGCTTTCTCGAATATTTTCGAGGCTGTAGGTAAAAGAGCAATAGGGCGGTAATTAGAGGGGTCGGTTTTTGAGTCTTTTTTATGAATTGGCTTTATAATGGCTTTTTTTAGGTAGTTTGGAAATGCCTACCAACCTAAACAATGCCCTAAACGAAAACTTACCCCTAGAAAAGTGATGGTCACTGTTTGGTGGTCTAGCGCCGGTGTGATTCATCACAGCTTCTTACCAAACGGGGTGAGCATTACTTCAGATGTGTATTGTGAAGAACTGAACACAATGATGGAGAAGCTGGCACATCTCCAACCAGCATTGGTCAATCGCTCGTCTCCGCTGCTCCTGCACGACAACGTGCGACCTCATACTGCACAGCAGACGGTCTCCAAGTTGCAAGAACTGGGGTTGGAAGCTCTCCGTCATCCGCCCTACTCACCAGACCTTGCGCCTACAGACTACTACTTTTTCCAGAATTTAGATAACTTCTTGGCGGGAAAAAAATTCAATACCCGAGAGGCAGTACAAAATGCCTTTGAAGAATTTGTTGCCTCCCGTCCAGCTGATTTCTTTAAGAAGGGCATCAATAAACTGCCACTGCGTTGGCAAAGATGCATTGATTGCATGGGTGATTACTTCGATTAATACAAATAAAAATGCATGAAAAAAATTCGTTTAAATTTTTTCATACAAAACGGCAATTTCATAGGTAAAGACCTATTATTATAAAGGCGAAAGTTTGTGAGTGTGTGTATGTGTGTGTTTGTTACTTCTTCACGCTCAAACGGGTGGTTCGATTTGGATGAAATTTGGTAATGGACCCTGGATTAACACATAGATTACTTTATATCCCGATCTATGCAGGTGAAACCGCGGGGCGCAGCTAGTAATAAATAAAAATTTTAATCAGTTCTGAAATTATTAAAAAAAAAACTAGCATCAGACTAGCTGCGCCTCGTGGTTTCATCCACGTAAAAGTAACCTATGCATTAATCCAGGGTGTCAGCTACCTCCATACAAAATTTTATCAAAATTGGTCCAGCCGTTTGACCGTGAAGAAGTAACAAACACACACACACAAACTTTCGCCTTTAGTGTGATTACGAGACTTAGGTGCTACATTTTTATAAATTCCCCGGACCCCCCACTAGGATTCCGTGTCGTGGGGTCCAGTCTCTTCCCAAGTAAAGCATAACCAAGCAAACATTTTGATTTATTATGGTGAAGTAATCAATTAATTTGAAAAAAAAAAGAAACTAAAGTACCAACAATGTAACAAAACAGAAAACATGTATATTATAGAAAGACGGTTTGATGACAAGAGGTTTGAGTGCTTTTGATTTTTGTGTGTGTGATGTGTGGGGTGTATGTGGTAAACATTTTGCAACTATGAGATTGCTGCAGCTTAGTTTTTTCTTCAAAAGATAGCAAACAAACTAAGCAAAACATAATGGGTTAAATTGATAGGTAAAGTACTAAAAGCTCACATCAGTATGATTTATTTAGCCATCCCCTATTATATGCGCATTTAAGGACGCTGTTACAAATGGGTAGTCAAATCATTACTTTTTTATACAAAAATATGTTTATTAAATAAAATGCTTTGCATTCTTAAAATGTTTTTTGGCCGAATTGTTGATAGATGTGCATGGTACGATTCTGAGCTGCAAATATAATTTTAGATAAGTACATTTTCTCAATAAATGTACCGAAGTAAAAATTTTCACTCCGGTATATTTATTGAGAAATTGTTTCTTAAAAAAAATATATTTATAGTTCAGAATCATACCTTGCCCATCTATCAACAATTCGGCCAAAAAACATTTTAAGAATGCAAAGCATTTTATTTAATAAACATATTTTTGTGTAAAAAGTAATGATTTGACTACCCATTTGTAACAGCGCAGCGTCCTTAAAATGACTATTTGAAGTTTGCTTTTTACCTTTTACCATAAAAATATTGTGCCTTGAAATTAAAAGAAATTGTTTATTCTGTAAATAGGTATCGGGACCACTTTTAATATCATATTAAAAAATAAGCTAGATCTGGATCCACATTTCCTATCCAACTACCCCTGAGAAGAAATGGCGAAACAAACTAAGGGGTCAGTCTCTTATAAAATCCAGAGATAATCTTGTTTGAATCATGTGAGGACCATGTAGATCCGTGTCTGAAATGCTCTTTTGAGGAAAGAACAACACAAAGAGTGGACCTGTCCATGTCCAGTCAGTGTAAGCATTTGTCAGTAATCGTGCAGCTCAACTCAAGACTTAAGGTCTTGCCCTACACTTACCATCATGTATATGCACCGTAGCAGTGAGCAGTTTCTCCTCACAAAGCAGCACTTGCTGTCGGAAGGCGCGCGCGTCTCTCAAACGAACCACGCACGTCGCGCAGATCAAGCGCACAGACTCCTCGCCGTCCAAGTGAGATAGCTGGGAAGAAAAAGTTTATATCTTTAATTAACTATTTGTAAAAATAACTTGTCCTATCTAAGAGAGCCAAGTGATCTGTAACTCAGGACGTGTATTTAATTAAATTAATTAATAGTGATCTAGAGTGGAGACTGCAAATCGGCACAGATAAGGTAGGACACCCTCAGGCTAGGTGGAGTGACAATCTTTGCAGAGTAGCTGGTAGCAGCTGGATGAGAGTTGCGGAGAATCGAGTGTCCAGCAGTGCACTGATATAGGCTGATGAAGATGATTTTACTAACCAGTGCCTGTAATAAGATTTTGAGATAAATGAAGATTACAATCAATTAGGACAGCATGTTGGGGTATTGTGTTACCCAGTAACTGTGTGGAGGTTAGACAGGCAGTCACTCCATGTAAAATATTGGTATTCAGCTGCATCGGGTTACACTAGATGTTGACTTCAAACAGTTGGGAATAGACAAACAGATGGAGTTGAGATATAGCTTGGAAGAACAGGTAAAAGGTCAAATTAATCAATCACAAAGTCAGCCTATTACTATCCATTACTGCTGGCCATCTTCTTACAGGTCGTCGGTCCATATAGTAGGGAGGCGTCTGAACTCCGCCCCTAAGACGACCCACTGACCGAAACATTTCATTAAAAAAAAAACATCCGGATAAGTAAAGTAAAAATGACCCATTTGGGAGTTTAGCTCCTTTAAATGGATCTTAAGAGTACTAAACGGATTCTTTTCATATTTTTAGTACTAGACTTCACACAAACATTTGGTTTTGGCCAATTAAGCTCTGGTTCTTTCGTAAATGATACGAATCGGCCGATTACTCAGTTTTTGGTAGACAAAACACTATTTCTTTCAACAAAGCGGTTCTAGTCATAGGTCAGCTCAGTTTATTTACTTAAAAGAAGAGATTTAAACTAACCACTAGTCCAAAACAGTCCACAAACATATCGGCATAGACTTCACGTTGACCAGACCACTCGTATTCCACGTTCAATAATCGACACTTCTTGACTGCACCACAGCATCTGCACACGCCAGGGTCCACGATCGGACCCTTGCGGTTATTCGTGCTCATTTTGAAGGGATAATTTCATAGGAATATTATTAATTTAAAACTTTTTTCACTTCAAACAACACCCATTCGCATTGATTTGTTTGACTTGACTTTTAACGCTGACAGATAGACATTGACATTATGTTTGTTTGACAACAATTAGGCACAGGTCATGCTAAAGTTGCGTTTTGTTATCCACATCATCATAATCCACAGACCGAGGTCTCTTTTGGCTTGGCTTGTGGCATGCCAGCCTCCATATTCGCGCGGCAGTATCATCCAGAGTTGACTCGCGATGATAAAAATCTTGCCTGTCCCTCTCCCGTCTCGTTGCCGAAAGTTCTTACAAATTATTCAGCCTTTTCGCATATTTGAAACTGCCATCTAGTGTCGAATAGCAAAGCTAATTAGAGGTGATAAAACATAGTGGTTTCGCTGAAAGAGTGAAGTAGGTATGCAGAGTTAGTAGAAACCTAGACACTGTAGTTTAGTAGGTAAAATTGCTGGTAATATAAAATAAATCAGCTTTTAAAAGAAAAAATAATTAATCTCACTCGAAAAATCGAAGGTCTAATCAGCCAGTAGAAACCGGATCTAAAATAATTGAAAAAGCAATGTAAAAAGTGTTGGACGCGTCATAATAAGTAGTTTACGAATGGTGAGGCCACATAAAAAAACCGGCCAAGTGCGTGTCGGAAAACGCACAATGAAGGGTTCCGTGGTTGAAAAGAATTTATTACAAAAACAAACTTAACAATGGATCCCAAAAAAAAATGTTTGTATGTCATAAAACTACAAATTAATATTTTTCGGACTTTTTCCTTTATTTGTGCTAGGAGACCTTGCTTCTAGCCAAATTTCATTATTCTAGGTCAACGGGAAGTACCTTCTAGGTTTTGATTTACAGTTGTGAGTATCAAAATGTGTCGCAAAATGGCCGTATTTTTTTATTGCGTTGACTTAGAAGCTTGATTTTTTTGGAACTCTAAGGGACCATAGACTTGCGTATTCAATATTAATTTCAACTTGATATCTTCACGCGCCCTTGAGAAAAAGGATCTTGACAGACTGACAGACTTGAATATTTTTTTTATGCGATAGAATTACAAATTAACATTTTTCAGACTTCTTCCTTTGCTTGTGCTGTGAGACCTTGCTTTTTGCTAAATTTCATTATTCTAGGTCAACGGGAAGTACCCTGTAGGTTTTGATTTACTTGCGACAGTTGCGAGTATCAAAATGTGTCGCAAAATTGCCGTATTTTTTTATTGCGTTGACTTAGAATCTTGATTTTTTTAGAATTCTAAGGGACCATAGACTTACGTATTCGATATTAAATTAAACTTGATATCTCATACACGTCCCTGAGAAAAAGGGTCATGTCAGACTGACAGAGTTGAATTTTTTTTTTTATATGATTACTTTACAAATTAATAATTTTCGGACTTTTTCCTTTATTTGTGCTGGGAGAGCTTGCTTCTTGTCAAATTTCATGATTCTACGACAACGGCAAGTACCCTATAGGTTTTGATTTACTTGCGAGTATCAAAATATGTCGCATAAATGGCCGTATGTTTTTATTGCGTTGACTTAGAAGCTTGAGTTTTTTAGGACCCTAAGAGACCATAGACTAACGTATTACGTGTTTTAAATTAATTTCAACTTGATACCTCCACGCGTTCCTGAGAAAAAGGGTCTTGACAGACTGACAGACAGACAGACAGACGGACAACGAAGTGATCCTATAAGGGTTCCATTTTCTCCTTTTGAGGTACGGAACCCTAAAAATAAAATTAGGCGTAAAAATGTAACAGATTTTAGGTTTATTATTATGGAAGTATGTATTGAAATAGGAGTAGTAAGTTCAAGGTTTACCAACGTGACATTGATTACTTACTTATTTAAATGTCAGTCATCTGATACCTACCTATCTCTATTATTTATAATAATAATTGATTTGATTTTTTTTGCAATAAAGAATTTATTGCGTATACGTGTTTCGTCCAAAGGTAGCCCGCGAATTTCTAATTTTCGTAAATTTTTGCAATTTGTAGGTCAGTGTGTGAGGTTGTATCTTGAACAAAGTATGATTCGCGACCATACCAATTAACACATAGGTATCAGAAATATGTAAGGGTTTAGTACAGAAAACTGAACAACTTTCTTCATGGGACCAACATCGTAAGCGCGAAAAAATAATCAGTAGTCCTCGTCCACTCAGATCAACTTTGCTTCAAGGTCGTCCAATACAAAACTTCAATACCTACCTACTCGACCCAAATGTATGTGACGACTGATTATTTTTTCTCGATTACAATGTTGGTCCATGGAGAAAGTTGTTCAGTTTGATGATCTGTACCACACCCTTAATTTTGACCACACCTATTTGATACTCCCTGTATTTACATAATCATTAGAATCCATTTAGAATCATAACTAAGTTAAAAATAATCTATTAAATAACTTTTTCATGAAGTCATAACATTTGAGACCAATTCTAACATAAGTAAGTAGGTATACTCAATACTCAATCATTTATTGCATTCCACAACGACACAACACAATTCCACAACAACAACACAACACAACTTAGGTGGTAAGTAGACATATGTTGTAACCATAGATATAAGAAATAAGGAGATATGCCCAGTAGTTTAAAATGTATCGGAACACCGTGTCTCCACTTTGTCCCTACCACTGGCCAACTACTACACATGCAGTTCAGTAAAAGCTAAATACACAGTCACGCAACACCCGCATTTCAAAAATCGGAACGTACTACACAGTCAAATATAAACCTTATCTCATCGAACTCAGCGTGTATTTTCCATGCACCGTACAGCTTACTCACACAAAAACATCGGTCCCTTTGAATGTACTGTGGCAAAAGACATTTATTTTACATAATATACGCTAGTGATTGACTAAATTGTTTTTATATTTCTATGGTTGTAACAATCGTGGACCCTGTCGTGCACAGCAAAAGAAAAGTTTCTTTTTTTTTTTTTTTTTGGAATGGCATCTCGTAGTGTGACCATGAGAGGTCTCGACTACTTAACCGGACTTTCCTGTGGGTGCCTTTAAGCGAGCTCAAAAGCCTCCAGCCAGGGGCATAAAATACTAACTAAATTATAAACTAAACGACTGCGCACTAAGGGCACCCCCTGTGGGGTACGGACCTCGGCTTAGGGAGTCGTTGTCATTGACCAATGATAAACAAGGCAAAGCAATAGGCTGGATCAAGTTAGGGGAATTATTATTATCAGGGGAGTTTAAAGCTACAGGCTCAGCTACGCCACCAGCTGGCTCGATTAAACCGATCAAGGGACATGAATTTACATTTACGTTAGATGGTCTTAAACGCGATGGGCCTCGGCGGCGAGGCCGGAATGTAGATCTGTGTTTGTGTTGGACGGTGCTAGTGTCCCTACTACTTTCCTGGAGGAGGGTGATAGGGTCATCGGGTTCAGTGAGGGCATGTCGCGGACGGCGGATACTACTGATTCTACTGGGGACATAGCTAGCGGCTTCGACAACCAAGGGGTTGCGATGTTTCACGGCGGAATCAAAGAAACGCTTGGAAAGGCGTTTCAAGTACTGACGGATGGTAAGAAAAGTTTCAAGGAAGAGGACTTATTTATACATGCAAAACACTTATTCTAAGTAAAAGCAATGGTAACATTTTATTAATTATTAATGTAATCTAAAAATTTTTTTATTCATTTAAGTATCATATGTCAGGGCCGGCAGTCTCGACATTCGCTACGTTCTCATAGCGACTTGAAATCGCTCGCTAAGTCCTAATTACATGCTCTGTGGTCCTAATGAGCTCCCCTAGACGGGCAATTGGTAATAGTTCGGTTTTATCAAAGACAAATATTGGCCACTTCAAAATCTTCTTTAATAACGAGGAAAATTGGTGATCATGATTTAATAAAAATAATTGTTTATCTTGAAAATTGGAAATTCATTACGTAAACCTTATCTTGAAAACATTATTTTTCATGGAAATTCATAGGAAGCTATGGCTTTTTTTTTTTTTTTCTTTGGTTATGGTTTTTTTGGCTATGGCTTGGGATTTTTATGTCCATAGATATTTGACAAGTTACTATGGTAACTTGTCAAATATCTATGGACATAAAAATTTGCCTCCTTGCAACACTACGTCGGTGTCATAGACAACCAATAAGTACCTATATTACTACCCGATTTAAATTACTATCAATACTATCTTTGATCCACTTCGCGTCCAAAATATTGTTTTGTTTTGTTTTTCAATAAGTAGGTACTATTTCTTATAAAATAAAATGACTGGAGGAAGAGAAGCAGATGCAGCTGCAGGCCCGGGTCCGAGCGGCGTCAAGTAAGTACCCGACCTCAAACTACAACACCTTTTTTCTAATCTGATTTGTCGGTTCATTATTGATCGCTTTTTCTATTGATTATTCTAGTCAAACCATAGCCAGTTGAACTCAATGAGTCAAATAATGTTAAGATTTTGAAAAATTGGTTCTAGTTTATTTAAATATTTCAGGCGTGTTACGAGTGGCCAAACAGATGCGCTCTTATCCTTTTTAGAGGCCCGGCCATACCCGCAAATTTATCGACCTTCAGGGCCGGGATAATTTTGACGCGGGCTGAAAGGAGGTTGTGTGCAGCCGTGTGTACCTATTATTTCAATATTATAATTATAGTTTAATTCATTGTTTTAGTTTAAAAAGTGAGCTTATAGGTTATATTGCCGAGTTAGTTGTTGTTGTAATTTATTGTATTTTTTGTCAGTTTGAAGATATAATCTATATATATATATATATATATATTACTTAAAGTAAAATTTCTGCCGATTTCTATTTTTTTATTAGAGATTTAAATGGTGATAAAAAACATCGAAAAAATCGATATATCGTTCATATTCTCAATTTCGATGTTTTTAAAATCGATGTTTTACTTTTGAAAATATTGATGAGTAGGGATGCACATTGCTCATGAAAAACATCGATATTAGTATCGATGATTTTTATGAGCGATGTTCATCCCTACTCGACACGGCACCCGCGACAGAGCACCGCGACTATCGCTTTGTGGCCTCGTCAATGCGCTTGTCTGTGTGGGTGTGCCGTTTCGACCCTTTGTACGTAGTTTCCCTACTATCCATATTTATATTGTGATGGTACCTACGAGAAACATTAATTTAAACCAAAACTGAGAGGTACTACGAGTAGGTATTACATATCACAGTCATAAGTTTAGGCAATTTTTTTTTCAGTATTATCCAACATTGAATTGTAACAATGTAACATTTTTCTTCAATTATAAATTTATAACATAAAACACAACTTTTTTTAACCTTTTTTTACTTAATTAGTTTTAAAATTATTTCTTTTATTGTCAAACGAGTATTTATTTATGAAAACGTCATATAGTCATGTTGTTTATCTTTCATTCCGAGGTTAATCATATTTAAGTTGTTGTAGTAACTGAAGTTGATTGAATAAATAAATAAATTCATTTATATCAGGTTAATAATACCCATTGCCAAACACACATGCATTAAAAATCATATAAAATAAAAAAGATGAAATAAAATTAAATATTAATTAAATAAAAGCCCTACATGTAGTCTTGGCCTTATTGTGAGATAGGTCAAGGAGCAAAATGTTATCAAACGGACGTGACCGATCTTCCCATTATATATTCAAAATTAAATTTTGACGTACTTACGGCTACAGATCAAGCTATACATTTCCATTATAAGCTGATCTCACATTGTGTAGGATTTCCTTATAATGAGAGGTCTGTGTAAACTGGAAAGTTTAGCTTGATGTGTAGTCGTGTGTACACATTTACCTACGTTTATTATCAAATGTATATAACGTTCATCATCTGAAATTAGTTAAATTATGAAAATTAACCTGAACTCGATTTTTTATATGGCGATCGGTGTACGTAAAGGATGCTGTAACCATTTCAAAAACTAAAATAGTCTTCGTAGATAATGAAATGGCAGTTTTACTCATGGCCAAACCGACATTTCCGGCTGGCACCTTGTAAATCAAATTATAATGAAATGAGCATAAAACTTGAATTAAAAACTACCTGCGACGATCGGCGACTAGAGTATTTCAAACGATGACAAAAAACCCATGCTACCCTAGTACAAAAAATTTTCAAAATCGCTTGAAACATCGAGTAAATTAAGTGGGGCCAAAAACTGCCACCTTGTAGTTAAAAATGGTATATCGTTTGAATCAAACACAGGGGACACTGGGACAGCCCAAAAGTGAAGGGTAAACTTATTTTTGAAAACGCTTAAATACATATTCTGATTGCCGCGTATCATATTATTATCAACATACAACATACTGACCTGCAAATTGCAAAAAACGGAAGAAAATTTGAATTTCGCGGGCTACTACTGCGCAATCACCTTAAAATTTGAGAACTTTATAATTAATAATAAAATTAATTATTGTTTTTCTTGAAAATTATAGTGAATATGTAAACCTTATCTTGGAAACACTATTTTTCATGGTTCAAGGTTCAAACTAATAAGTAGCAATAACTTTAAATTGTTAAATATCTAAGGATTTAGAAATTTGCCTCCTTGCAACATTACTATTCTAATAGCAAGCAAGTATCACAGTCAATTGTCAAGATGAAATCTATAGTTTGATTAGTTTGTCTTTGGAAACTCAATATTTTGAATAGTATTATTTTCGTATTTTCCTAATAATTGTTTCATTAGTAACAAATAAATTGTCAGCAAATTATATTGCTCGGCTAACACATTTCTGGCTTAAGCGGCGACCTCACTGCATTTATAGTTTCTCATTATAGTACATAATAGCTGCGTAATGATACTTGGGGATTTGTATGGATTGGGATTCTACAGAAAGTTATCCCTAACAAGGGTGTCTGAAGACTGGGAGGCAGCATGAAGTAAGAAGCGGTCCACACCTCAGAAGGCCACATAGCTTGGAGGAGATGTAATATATTGAAGGCACGACGTAGAAGAAAACATGTTGAAATAAATGAATAGTGAAAGTTTAAAATTTCATGTGAAAGATTTTTCAATAGGTATGCAACATGCCTCGTGTAAAGTGTCTAGAATGTGTAAACTAGGAGATGATTGTGATAATGGAGATTTAATAAAGTTGAAAACATGATTTGTGGCTGTCATTTATTTTTCAATAAAATAGAATACAATATTTATTTACATTTGAAACTGAAATCAGTTTTTACAGTTGTGAGGAATCCATGTACATTCTAGCTAATATAGCATGCAAATTTAGTACATTTAAACAAATTACAAAAACGAAATTTCAATTAAGTTAACTTATCCGCTATGAAATCTTGTACAGATAATAAAAACTGTTAGCTGTTTTCTAAATTCCTACAAGGTAGGTATTTATTATTGTTAGGTATTTTATTATAAATTACAGGTGCCATACAGATACCTAACTAATATTTTTTCTTGAGTATAGAAGTTGAGAATACCGTGCACAAAAATTTCTGATATTGAGATCTCAAACAAAACTACTAAACTACTAAACAATGAAACTAGACAATGTGGTACAGAACCACATTGTCTAGTTTAATTTGAGGTAGAAAATTAAAATGTTTATATATAGGTTTTACAAATGCGGCTACTTCCAGGTTGTAAAGTATCAAACAATGGTACCTAGGCATAAGGCAACCAATATTGCCGGCAGATTTACTCTTTTTGATAAATTATGCAGCTTATAAAAGAATTAATAAGTATAACAATTGTATGAAAAGTTAAGTAGGTAAGTATCAAATTATATTGACAGTAGTAAGTCTAAACAAAACATTAGTGATGTGAGCACACTTAAATGTTATGAATGGCTTGAACCGCTATGTACTTACACTTTTACAATAATGTCTGGCTGTGACTTCCACATTAACTGGGTGTTAATTAAGATCCCTAAAAATTAACATTCACTTTTTCTACTTGACTAGTGTACTTAATTTACATTAATTACTCATGGATACCCGTTGGCAAAAGTGTATGATTTTGGTTTTTGGAGATTTATAATTAAATTATTACTTTCAATCCACTTTATTAAACTCCTGAGTGCATTGTTATTTTCATGTGGGTAGGTATGCAACATGTGTCGTATAAACAGTGCCTAGATCTAGATTATTAGAATGTGTGAACTTAGGAGATGATTGTCATACTTTATAGAGATTAAATAAAGTTAAAACATGATTTAGGTACGGTTGTGTGTTATTTATTTATACACGAAAAATAGCACGATTCTCACCCTTTAAAGAGATTAATATAATAAATGAACGAATGCTATGAATATCGGCGACGCTTTCGCACTTAGTATGTTGAGTATATTCCGAACCTATAAGTGGACGTAAAAGCCTCATCGGTACAAACCCATCTTCGAGCCCGATCCGTATAATTTATGTTTGTATTGACTTAAAAACCAAAACATTTGGTAAGTATAGTTTACAATTCGCTACCAACCGAATCACTTAGCGGGCTCTCAAAATTGGTCGCTAACTGTAGTCGTACACATTACGAAAATCATAGAGATTCGGTTAAATATAGATGACAATCGCTAACTTTGAGTTTCAAGGCTACCAAATATCGTTACATCCGGATCGTTAGGACTTTGCTACTAACACGTGATTTTTGTGGTGGGTCGTAGTCAATTATTTTGACGACGAAACGCTGCAGTTTTCCATAAAACGAAAACCAGTCGTCAAAACGGTCCTCGTCGCAACTGCTTTGAAACTGAAAATGATTGTTTCATGCTTGTCAAACCATTTTGGCTATCTAGGGACCCCATTACGACTTAGCGAGCGATTTCGGTCGTTCAGGGGTCTCTACGAATGTCGAGACTACCGGCCCAGTTCTAGGGATTTGTCAATTTTTTAAATATTCATTTATACTATAATAACATTTATTTAGTAATATTTTTTTAATTTATTTGCAAAAATAGCAATTTTTTTCTCATTTCTGAGTACCTTTGTACATTTTTATAGACATAACCAGTGCCACTGGTTATGTCGATAAAAATGCACTCATCTAGTCCACTGGTCCAGTGGACTAGATGAGTGCATTTTTAGACGGGATGTCGGTAGGTTTAATCGTGTTTTGTGTCGTTTATAGTTTGTATGTCTTCTCGTTTAGTGTAAAAGTCTTGGTGTGTGTGTGCGAATTTACAGATTTCCAGTATGTATATGGAAGGAAGAGTCAGAATGTTAAGTTTTATGAAATGGGGTTTGCAGCGATCCGTTTGTTTTAAATTAACTAAAATCCGAAGTAACTTTTTTTGAGTTGGGAATAGCGCCGGTGCGTCTGTGCTATTTCCCAACATTATTACGCCGTAGCTAAGCCATGCATGAGCATAGGCATAGTAGGTGGCCAGAGCAGTTTGCAAGTTTGTGGTCTTTTTTATTTCACGAAAAGAGATTTTACTTTCTGTACATGCACTCCATCGGTTTAGGTAATTAAGTAAAGGTAAACAAAACAAAAAACACGCGTCTGGTTAATAGACAACTTTTACATATTGAACCGTCAAGTAAACACGCTAATGGGCGGACGATGTGGCCAGTAGCTTACGGGTC
Source organism: Cosmia pyralina (assembly GCA_946251885.1). NCBI lineage: Eukaryota > Metazoa > Arthropoda > Insecta > Lepidoptera > Noctuidae > Cosmia > Cosmia pyralina. The sequence goes on along the minus strand of OX276368.1, from coordinate 8,210,771 downwards.
ACGTGACATTCGTAAGTGTAGTTACAGGGGACTTTAAACAGCGATTAGCCTACTCGACACTTTACTTGAGGGTGGTGAAAGAGTCCCTAATAAAAGTAATAATACCTGTTACTATAGGTTTTGATTTTATTTGAGGAGCTCGTGGCTAAGTAATAACAGCCGCACGGGTCGATCCATCAGGTTAAGCTACGCTTGCCGGGGTTGGTCCGTGGATGGGTGACCATCTTTACATACCGAGACTCCTCCGTGCCTCGGAAAGCACGTTAAGCCGTTGGTACCGGCTGTCATTCGTGGATCTTTGACAGTCGTTACGGGTAGTCAGAAGCCCGAAAGTCTGACAATCAGTCTTACCAAGGGGTATCGTATTACCCAGTTAATGGGTTGTGGAGGTCAGATAGGCAGTCGCTCCATGTAAAATAATGGTATTCAGCTGCATCCGGTTAGACTGGAAGCCGACCCCAACATAGTTGGGAAAAGGCTAGGCAGATTGATTGACTATAGGTTTTGATTTACTTGCGAGTATCAAGATAATGACGCATAAATGGCCGTATTTTTTTATCGCGTTGACATAGAAGCTTGAATTTTTTAGAACTCCAAGGGATCGACCTACGCATTTGATATTCATTTCTGCTTGATACCTCCACGCTTTCCTCAGAAAAAAGGTCTTGACTGACTGACAGACAGACAGATAGACGGACAACGAAGTGTTCGTTTATGGGTTCTGTTTTTTTCCTTTTGAAGTACAGAACCCTAAAAACGGAATTCTTATAGAATCATTCGTGTGTCTGTCTGTCTGTTCGTCGTCACAGCCATATCTATTGCTCCGAATCTAATGGACCGATTAAATTGAAACCTTTATGAAAGAAGTCTACTTTTGGTTTTAAAATGACATGGTTTTCCCATTATTGTGCGTACAAACTTTCATTTGCAGATGGAATGTAAGGGAGAAGTTTAAGATTTTCAACTACATGTACCCACAGATAAACTCATCCCAACTACAGAATAACCTTTATTGTACGTGGTCCGACACGCACTTGACCGATTTTTTTGAAGTGGAACTTCTGAGGCGGCGCGGGATTTGATAATTCGACGAGAATTGAGAGCTTGTTTCAAGTTAGCATTATAAGTAGGTATCTCATTTTTTTATTAAAATAAAATTTATTGAAGTATAAAGTAAAAATAAGATTTAAAATAATTACAATCGAGGAAAATTTAATTCTAACTGTAAACTTAAATATTCTTTATTTTTTAAGAAGTTTCACGTCTGTCACGTGAGGTATGTACGGTACCACACACGCATTTTTTTTTTTTTATAAGGCACCTCTCAGTCGTTCTAGGAGGTCCGGGCTATCCTGTGGTGCCTTTATGAATAAAGCCTCCAGCCAGAGCAAAACCCAACTAAGCGACTACACGCTGAGGGCACCCCCTCTGGAGTACGGACCTCGGCTTAGGGCGTCACTGGGGGAGAGCAGCAAGGGTCAGACTGGATCAGATGTAGCGTGGGCTGACTCGAGCAAGGGTCCACCCACTTGAAGTGGGACACTTCGCCAGTTTAAATGACACGTAACAACAATAACATCACACATTACGGGTTACAGGTTTGAAAATATACAGTACCTAATAGTTAACATCATTTGCTACAAATTGGGTAAATCCACTTACCTACGTCAAGTTTAAATGATGACCTAGCACACAGGACGATTAGACAAGCTATTAATATTTACGAATACCGAAAAAACGGTTCAAGTATCAAACTAATGCTTTTTATATGCGTTTTTTATCGTTAAGTTCTGAACAATAATTTCTGAATCCATAATTATAGCGAGAAAGAATCAGTTCTGTTAAAACATTTGTGGTGTTGCTTGTCCGTGACTCGTGAAGATTATTATCATATTAATTTAAAATTTAAAAATGAAAAACAAATATTTTATCATTATTTTAAATGTGTTTATTCTCAATTTGTATTCTTCGAAGTGTGATTTTGATGTGGAGGAAGGTACGTAGAAAAAGTGAAGTGTGGTTTATAGTCCAACATCTAGATTTTGGTTTTTAAGTTACTGTGTCTCTATGGTTTTTCACGAACTGGATAAAGTCCTGCAGAGATATATTATCTATCAATCAATCTGCCTATCCTTTTCCCAACTATGTTGGGGTCGGCTTCCAGTCTAACCGGATGCAGCTGGATACCATTATTTTACATGGAGCGACTGCCTAACTGACCTCCACAACCCAGTTACAAGGTAACATGACCCCCCCTGGTTGTCACTTTCGGGCTTCTGACGACCCGTAACGACTGTCAAAGATCCACGAGTGACAGCCTGGACCAACGGCTTAACGTGCTTTCCGAGGCACGGATATAATAACTATCTATATAATTATGTAAAAAGAGAAGTCGTGAGTGACTGACTGACTGACGCCCATCATCAACGCCCAGCCCAAACCCTTGAACCTAAAAAACGGAAACCGAGTTTTGCACAGAGGTTCCTTTTATGATGTAAACAAAGAATAAGGAAGGAATTCCCGGTAGAGGTATGTTCCCGTGGGATATTTTCCGACATCCACGCGGGCAAAGCTGCGGGCAAAAGCTAGTTTTGGATTAAGTACTGCCTATTTGGTCCAGTGTACTGTTATTGCGGGAGATAACAGAAGGAACAATTTTGACTATTTAAAAAGTCTCTTTAAGTAGGTACAGTATATGTACTTATTTTTATCTTACGAAGTGACGCGTGCCTTAATTGTGATTACCACGTGTACAAACACGCTGTGAATATGTGTGTAAGCGCAGGAGCTTTCGGTACCGTCACAGAATACATTATAGTACAAATACAGAAGATTCACTCTGCAAAATAATTTAAATAAATCGCGACTCTTGCTACGGCACAATAAAGTGCAATTCAGGTCGCACAGCTTTATTTACCTGCAGTTCTTTTCGCACTGGATTTTCAACTCTCGTTGTTGAGCCGAGCGTTGAGAATCCAACTTGACAATAACAGAGTAGATTCTAGCGCGTCGAAAAAACACACTGTTGGATTTTGCACTCTCGGCGCTAAGCAGAGCGTTGAAAATCCAGTGCGCTGTAAAATCCCGCCGCGATTTTATTACGCCCGGGCGGACGGGGGTTTATACCTTCTGACTCGTTAGGGTTGAGTTCTTTTACGACGCGGCGCGTGAGTGAGTATTGAACTAACGTGCGAGCCGGTCGGTGCGCGGCAGCCCACACTGAATTAGCTCGACAAGTCGAGCCCGCCGCGTACTTGTAGCTTCATACCTAAAATGCGGAGTGCGCCTGGCCTGGTATAAGTCCGAAATAATGCCGAAGTCGAAACTGTGTTTTTTTTTTTATTTTTTTTTTAAATCTAAACTCGCCAAACTTTTACGTTTGATGGCGAGGAGGCGCTCTTTTACATTAAAAAAAAAAAAAAAAACAATGAACCACCTTACGTACACACAGCAGCAGGTCAAGCTACTACAAACTCTCAAATTTTCTCATTCGACTTTGAATTTAACTACAAACATTTTAAGGTTTAAAATCATTTGGAGAAATTCGACAGCTCGGCACAACCCGATGTGCTGCTGTCTGTACATACGGTGTGTTATTGCTGACGCTACTCGTCTTCACGCACACATTCACAGCGTGTTTGTACACTTGGTTAACTTGAGTAAAGCGCGCGCCGCACCGGCAACCCGGAGTCTGGATTTGTTCCCGAGTAATGGCAATAGGTGCACCACTTTTTAGATGTGGGTGTACCTACGTCTCTGCCTACCTCTCCGAGAAATACAGGAGTGTGATGTTACCTCTTCTTTCTCCTAAACTTCGTGTCCCATCATTTACTCGGGGTCGGCTTTCTTTTCCGCAGAACACGATTTTATGATGTTGCTAAGTCATTTCACTATCACTACGTTAAGAGCCCATACTACCTCAGGTTTTTATCTCACTCGCACGATACTGCTCGCGGACTGAGTGAGAGCGGTGCAGGACGCCGATAGTTTAGGTAAATGCTTTTTACGGTGAAAATAATGGTAATTTGAAAATAAAAATCAAAAACATAAGACCTGCTATTACAGTTAGTACCGCAAAGTTTCATGATCTAATTTGAAGTATTTTTTGAATACCAGCGGTTTATTGTTCAGTTTGGAGTAATTTTTTTCAATCGAGAAAATTTTATGGAATCGTGTTTTCCACAAACATAGTACTTAAGTAGGTACATAGCATGAATCCTCAACTTTACCGTATATTTCAAAATGAATGCTGCAGTATTTTTAACCGACTTCAAAAAGGAGGAGGTTCTCAATTCGTCGAACTTTTTTATTTTTTTTTTATTTTTTTATGTATAGGTATTCCCCGATTACCTACTCGAAGATGGCTGGACCGATTTGGATTTTTTTTTGTTTTATTCGAGAGGGTATACATCGTATTACATTTTGTGTGGGGTAGTGTACCACAACTAAAAAGTGAAAAATAAAAACTTTTTTACAAAAAAATACAACCGACTTCCAAAAAGAACACTACAAAGTGAAAAATAACTTTAATTTCGGAAGTCGGTGGCAAAAAACGAAAACACATTTAACCAGACACCGACTTCCGAAATTAAAGTTATTTTTCACTTTGTAGTGTTCTTTTTGGAAGTCGGTTGTATTTTTTTGTAAAAAAGTTTTTATCGACATAACGGAGGATCATGCTAAGCTATTTGAGGCTCTCAAATATTATTAAAATATAGCCTCCCCTACCGCGTCTGTCTGTCGGTCTGAACGCGAATCTAAAACTACCGAAAGGATTGAATACGGTTTTCTCCAATGGACGGAGTGATACATGAGGAAGGTTTAGGTGTATATGGTACCGTACCGTGCCGTACCGTGTAACGACACGGTACGGTACGGTACGGTGTGTGTGGTGTGTATACGATTTTATCAAGCGCTAAAAACCACAAAAAAGATTCTTTATCTGTTCTGTGCTAAAACCCGTGCGAAGCAGGGGAGGGTCGCTAGTTATGTTAAAAAACGCATTTCGTCACAGGCTCTCAGTGTTATGACGGGCGAGGCAAGAACGGTACCTGTGTCAACGCATACCAGTGCCTGTCTATGATCGGAGATGTCAAGAAAAGGGAGTATCCTCAGGTCAGTCAGTCTATTTATCCCTCCTTCTTTATAATGTAGGCACGAGTCATTAGACTTTTCCCAACTATGTTGGGGTCAGCTTCCAGTCTAACCGGATGCAGCTGAATACCAGTATTTTACATGGAGCGACTGCCTATCTGACCTTATAAAACTCAGTAACTGGGTGATACAATACCCCTTCGTCAGACTTTCGGGCTTCTGACGACCCGTAATGACTGTCAAAAATCCACGAATGGCAGCCGGGACCAACGGCTTAGGAGGGCTGGCGCGTTTTGTTACCTCTCTCGCTCACACGGAACTTGTTGAGAATGTTAACACATTCGCTGCGTTACGGCAACTATTTTGCCGTATTTAAATATCAGCCAGTGCGACAACTCGTTGTCCTTGTTTTACGCTCGGTGCGGGGGTGATTTAACTCTGTTCCCGTACGTGTAGAAAAGAGACAGTGATCTTTTCAGTATTGGTGCTTTAAATGTAATAATATTCTACACAAATAATGTACGGCAAAATAGTTGTCGTAACGCACAGTAAGGAAAATATTTTTGTCCAGTGCGGTACGGGAACTATTTTGCCATATCCCCCAACCCCGCACCTCTCTGTATGCGCCCGCGCGGAGCCTCAGCTTGCAACAGAGCTGGCCGTAAGTGAGACGAATTTTGTATTCGATATTTATTTTTTACGCGATGAAACCAAAGAACAATGAAACGGTCACGAAAAAAACTGGACATGAGCTAATCAATAAAAAGCGAAGGTATGGAAGCAAGAAATAAAGTTTTGCAGTGTAGTAGTAGCTCGGGTGTGCCTACTAGTTCTAAAAAATCAAGTTCCGTGCCCACATCATCATAAAGAAGGTAGAAAGTGATTGAAAGCGTTTCGTTAAACTAATGGAGTGCTAAAGCTTGTGGTTCAGGGTTAGTCTGTCCCCAAAAACCGGATTCCAAGAAGAGGAACACAATTTTTACAAGTCAATCAACAAAAAAAAAAATTCCTTTAAATTTTATTTCCTTTAAAATTTCCGTTTTGGATCAATCGCCAATAAATAAAAATAAGTATAATGGAAACGAAATTAAATGATAGATATGAATATATCTACATATGACATAGACAGGGAGCGGAGGGCGTTGTCTGTGAGGGCCAATAAGATCGCCCGCAGGTTTGTTCGTTGCTCGGGGGCCGTCAAGATAACTCTTTTCAGAGCGTTTTGTACGTCCCTGTACACAGCCAGCATGTGGGCGGCATATACCCAGAAGCAGTACAACGCTCTCCGTGTTCAGTACAATAATGCGTTCAGGGTGTTGTTGGGGCTGCCCCGGCACTGCAGCGCGTCGGGGATGTTCACCGACGCCCGTGTCGACTGTTTCTACACGACGATGCGAAAGCTGTGCACATCTCTGGGGCGCAGGCTCCGGACCACTTCCAGCACCATCCTGAGCGTATTTGCGAACAGCAGGCCTAGCCAAGTTACTAACGTTTCATATCTAATCTCTTTCTACAAACGTTAACGCCTCAGCGTAAGCGATTTTAGAAAACGATAAGTTGGTAGCCAAGTTGACACGACTGAGTCGATCGCTCATTCTTCAACGTCTTTAGAAAAAACCTATACTTTAGTCTATGGTGAGCGTTCATATAAACGTCAAACTAACGTCAAAGTTGTAAAGGCGCGGGCAAATAATTGTTTTTTAAGTGTTTTCAAAGGAAGCGAAATAAGGTAAAGCTCTTCTTATAATTGGTTTATCACAGTGTGGAATGTAATTTTGCTCTGCTAACAGCTAGCTATTCTGTATGGTAATCTGTGGATAACGTCTTGAGTAGTGTATTTGTTACTTTTATTGCAAGTTATATATTGTATGCCTACTGTGTAATATACTGCTGTTTGTTATTCCTATCAAATAAAATAAAATAAAATAAAATAAAATAAAATAAAATAAAATAAAATTTTAGACATTACTGTGTCTCGAAATGTGATATGATTCTGTATATTAATGAAAGGTACCATAAATGAAGTGATAACTTTTATAGGATGGAATCTAGATCTCGAGCAAGCCCAGAACAGTTCGCAGCATTATTGGAATTCATGGAAAGGTACGTAAATTAATAGTTATTTCGTAAATATCTTCATTTGTTATTTGAAAATCTATCAAACTCGGGCACTTGAGTGTGAAACATAAACAATGATGTGATACGCGACATGAACTAATACGTAAGAAAAACAAAATAAATTGTGTTTGACTCTTTACTTAACCCTAAGACGACCCACTGACCAACTATAGTAAAAACCCTTTGTTTTTGTTTTTAGTCATGGCGATTTAACAAGGCCCCAGCAAGGTCCCCAAGGCCGAATAAAAGCTGACCGACTGTGGCAGGAACTGGGAGAGTTACTTAACTCCCTTGGTGGAGGAGTAAGAAAGCCATTGGACAAATGGAAAAAAGTAAGATTCTCACACAAACCACTGTAAAATATTTTTTGGTTTCCTATTATTAACATTTAGTACTTATTTTATATTTTAAAAGATGAAGTACATATAACAATCAGCTTGCTTCATAGACTAGAAAATGATTGATGAAACCATGCATGACAAAAATTAACAGACAAATATGTTTAGGTGTGGGCAGACTGGAAAACAAAAACAAAGAAAAAAGCATTGGGAATATGTTGTGAGGCTTCTGGTACTGGTGGTGGTCCAAGCAGCAGACAAACTCTCTCTGCTTCAGAAGAGAGAGTGTTGGGCATTTTGGGTTTGACTGCTGTCATTGGTCAAGCTGGAATTCAGGAGAGAGGCTTTGATGTTAGTTTTTTTGCTTGTGGTTTTTGCTTATTACTATATTTTCTTTTATAAACAAGTGTAATTTTTCTAATTTAAATTCTTCATATTTTCCAGGCCCCACCATCATCAGAGCAAAACTCTCTACCACCACCAACCAGAGATTCTGTGCATATTGTCTGTCCATTCCAACCGTCCCAAATTTCTGCTGCAGATGAAATTATGTTGGATTTTATTCCTTCTGATATACAAGGTAGCTTTTATTTTATTTTTTTAAAGGTACAATATTTTGGCTAAATAATAATTAATTTGAGCACATTTTTATATATGACTGTAATTATTTATTCTCAGCAACACCAGCATCTACCACCCGTTCTTCATTGCCACCTACTACTCCCTCTGGCGAACTTCCATGCCATCCTCCACCACCAGTGCCCGGCACTGCGTCCGCGCCAGTGCCGTCAGCGACGTCGCCTACCACGTCCACGTCACGGGGGGCTCCGCAGCGGCGTCGGCATCGGGCTAGCCTGTCGCCGGCGGCGTCGCGAAATATAACTTGGAGAGATGTATTTATGATTTTCATGGTTTCAAATTGCAAAAATCCCAAAAAAAATTGAATTTCGCAGGCTACCACAGTGCATCCTCCTTAATAGTATGATGATTGATCTTTTTGTAGTATTAAAACAACCTATTTTAATTTAGACTTGAAATGTAAGAATGAAATCAATATTTATGTACTTACAGTTACTGTAGGTAATTGGTTTTTATGTAAAGTAACAAATAATACCTAAAATGTAGGTATTAGAGTGAATTGTAATCCACTCAACACCTACATTTTAGGTATTATTTGTTTATTCATAGATAGCTTGAAAAATCCTTCCTTCTTACCTACTTCCCAAATTATTATGAATGTCAGTGTTTTAATAAAAACAATAATAAACTTATTTGTAATACTATTATAGCCTTTTATAGTTACACACTATTGTTAAAATTTGAACCCGATGACCCTATCACCCTCCTCCAGGAAAGTAGTAGGGAAACTAGCACCGTCCATAAACACAAACACAAATCTACATTCCGGCCTCGCCGCCGAGGTCCACCGCGTTTAAGACCATCTAACGTAAATGTAAAGGCATTTCGCGTATTGTCTCCATGCACTGACGATCTAAGTCTCTTTTTTGGCGCCTAAGCCACACTTCTTCATTATGAGCGCACCACAACATATTTAAAGTATGCATTTTAAATGTTAAATGGTAACTAACAGTCCAAAATTATGGTAAATAAACAAAACACTTCACAGCTGTATCATAATAGACGCCATTTTTTTAATGTTTACTCTTGGGTCTCGGTGATCGCTTAGCTATCGTTCAAAAACTTCGACATCGTTTCGTTAGCGCTTGTCAAAACTGTAACTTGGCTACCATTTCTATGGGATGTAGCGATCAACGTTGTAGAAACGATTACATTTCATTTTGAACGATCGGTTAAGTTGTAAACTTGGCTACGAATTTTCTATTCGTTTGTCCTGACCACGTGACATAACGTTGAGATGATGTCATTCCTATACATTTGATTAGTTTTCTATTAGCGTTATCGATTGTAGATTGTCAACATGGCTAAGCCTGCAGGTTTGATTGTCAGTACATTAACCATTGTTATATGGTTAATGTAATGACAAACAAACAAATGACTCAGGGGCAGGCGTATTATTGATAATGTTGATTTTGTGATTTGAATTTAATTTTAATTTTATTATATTAATTTAATTTTATGATTTTGATTTGAATGTACAATTTTAATTTTATTTATTTATATTATTTAATTAATTATTTTTATATAATATTTGTGATTGATGATAACGTATGATCTGGAAATGATTGAAATAAATGATTTTTTTGATTTGATATCTACGATGAAGAAGAATTAGGGCTGGCTCGTTTCATAAATAATACATAATCTTATGTTTGGTAATGTAAAATTTTATTCTACTTACAGATTTGCTCCTTCCAAGGGTACACGCCCATCGTATGCTGTACTGACTGCAAAAAAGTTAAGCATATAAAGTGAGTAAGTATTTCCACTAATACTTATTTGGATAAGCAGTAGTCGCCATGGGCATTCAGTCATAAAACAATTAAGCTAGAGTAGCAATGGGCTGGCCATATAAGCTGTAAAATCAATGACCATTAGGGTAGACGTACAGTCAGCAACAGAAGTCGGTTAACACTGCTGCTTTTTGACATCATCTAAAATTAACACAAAATGATTCGATAAACTGCTTTTTTTCGCTCTTTCTTAAAATGTTAAATACTTCTGTTCCAATTTGAATTAAATATTTCGCTTAATAATTATAATTTAAAAACATCAAGTGTTAATCGACTTTTGTTGCTGACTGTACCTATTTCTACAGACTGATTACACAGTATAAATATATTGTGCTAATGATGAATAACTAAATTAGTAGCTTACAGAGAGAATGCGTTGCTGACAACTGCCTGCAGTTGGACAATTTCTAGTAGTCTTTAGGTATATGGACCGAATTCGCAGATCACATATTCGTCAGTAAAGTTACGAGCTGGGGTTCGGGATAAATAAATTTAAGTATGCCAGTTTACACCAAAAACACACTATATTTAAATAATCACAAATACAGTAATCAGAAACTTTGCAAAATCACTTGTAATCACTTGTAGCTCACTGTTATACTGTTAGTTCACTGTTGGTTCACTGTATCGCATTCCTAGCTGAACTGCCATACACCAGTTATTTAGTTATTAGTTATTTATAAATGGCATCTCGCAGTTGACCACTAAGGGTCGAGACTGCTCAACCGGGCGTTTCCTGTGGGTTCTTTAAGCGAACTTAAAGCCCCCGGCCAGGCCTAAAACTAAGGTAAATTATTAGTCGACTGAGCGTCGCTAATAATAGGACAGCCTGACAGGGCAGGCTGGATCATAACGAGGGGGACAAGTGCTACAGGCTCAGCTGTGCCCCCAGCTGGCACAGCTTCACCGAGTAGGGGATAGGGGGGGGGGGGGGGGGGGGCGGTTACGATTGCGACCTCGGCGGCGAGGTCGGAATGTATTCCTAGGTGGTCTACGTTTATAAACCGTACTGGTGGCCTTGCTACTCTCCTGAAGGAGGGTTATGGGGTCATCAGGGTCGGTGAGAATATGTCGCGGACGGCGGGTCTTACTTATTTTAGAAGGGACATAGCGCGCGGCCTCGACAACCAAAGGGTTGCGATGCTTTGCGGCGGCATCAAAGAAGCGCTTCGAGCCGCGCTTCAAAAATTGATGGATCGTGGGGATCCTGAGGTCAAGGTGGAGGTCCGCGTTCCGAACGAACCAAGGGGCGCCCGTTATCCTTCGGAGGAAACGGTTTTGTAATGTCTGCATCCGATGCAGATAGCGGGGTGCCATACACCGCTAGCAATCCTCTATTTATATGACGAGTGTAAGCTTCTCGAAAGTTCGATGCCATAATTCGAGAACTTTCTAGTACTTACAGGAATGATCTAGAATGCTGCAAAACGACACTTAACCATCTAGAACAATCTGGAAGGGTTTAGAATGTTCTAGAAAAATCTGTCACGAATCGACGTACAGTGTAGTTCTACTACTCGATAACAGATGGTATTAGCGTGTCGTAAGTATGAAACTGACAAGTGTCAAGAACGCATTCTCTCGCTGGCCGGCCGGCTCGGTACCTCACCATCATCATTATCCTGCCCTTATCCCAATCTAGGTATTTGGGGTCTGCGCAACATGTCCCTTTTTTCCATACTTCTCTATTAGTCGTCATCTCGGTCGTCACTTCCTTTCTAGCGATATCATCTTTCACACAGTCCATCCATCGTTTCTTTGGTCTTCCCCTACTCTTATAGCCATCCACTTAGAATAGTCGCGATAGTAAGATATTTGTTGGTATACTTAATTCAATTCAATTCATTTATTTATTGCATCAAATATGGTAAGTACATGAAGTTCTTATTTAAAATATTTTTAGTAACACACATTTGGCCAATATTTAACATGCAATACTACAAGTTTTACAGTTAAGCTACTAATACATTACTAGATAACCACATTTTGTAATTTTATGAATCTACTTAACAATTAAATATTTCAAATTCAAATTCATTTATTTCGTGAACGCAGGGTACATACAGAAGGTGTTATAATAAATAAGATCCGAGATTAGATAGATTTCTGTGCTTTATTGTATAAAATTTATAGGTACACTTTTGAAAGAACTCGTCTATCGAATAAAAACATTCTTGTAACAACCACTTCCGCAACGCAACACAAAACTTATTGAAGGGTAGTTGAGTAATTGTAAATTGGGGAGCCATGTAAACGCAGCTTCGCCGAAAAAGTTCTAGCTTTGGAACGGGCATTTCAAAATCTAAATGTGTGATTTTCCTTTTATTTGTGTTATCTTTCCGTTCAAATAGTTCAAGATTGGACCTCACAAACTTGCCAATTTCGTAAATATAAATGCATGGGACAGTCAACAGATTGTGCGATTTGAATATATGCCTGCATGAGTCAGACCATTGCATTTTGAATAGTGCACGAACACACTTTTTTTGGGCGATGAAGATCTTTGCCATTTCGGAAGAGTTTCCCCACACAACTATACCGTACCGTATTACTGAGCAGACGTATGCGTGATACACCATTATGGTGGTAGGTACGCAAAGATGTGATAATTTTAATTCTTTTTAAAGCAAATACGAATTGATTGATTTTTTTTTAAATTATTTCGATGTGATTCTTCCAAGTAAAATGTTCATCAAGTGTTACACCCAGGAACTTTGCATTACGTACCTGTTCTATATTATTATTGTTAAGTTCAACATTAAGGTGTACAGGTTTACTTTTAAATGTTTTGCAATGAAGCACATTAGTTTTGGAAATATTTATTTTTAATTTATTAATATCTAACCATTTTTTAATGTCACTAAATTTTGCTTAATTTCAATGTCAAAGTTTTGTAATTTTCTACATTTAATAATAATAGTGGTGTCATCTGCGAACAATACACACTGATGTTTTATTAACTGAGGCAAATCATTTATGTAAAGAAGGAACAATAATGACCCTAAAATACTACCTTGTGGTACACCACAGCAATTAGTCCGTGCTTCAGAAATAAAATCTTCTAAAGTGTTACTTAATTTGTTTAATTTTGTTATCCTGGTTACCTGTTTTCTGTCAGTTAGATAAGATTGAAACCATTCTTTTGCTGGACCTCTGATACCGTACCTATCTTTCAAGTTTTTCTAGAAGCCGCGTATGATCAACACGATCGAAGGCCTTACTTAAGTCTAAAAGTACCTGCACAAGTAGGAACTTTATCATTAATATTCGTCATCATTGCTTTCACTAGCGCAAATTTTGCCAAAGTCGTCGATTTATTTTGTCTGAATCCGTATTGCTGGTCAACAAGAATGTTGTGCTTAGTAAGAAATTTCATCACTCGCCTGTACCTACATAATATTTTCAACATTTTTTGACAGAATGGGAGTAAGAGCGATAGGTCGGTAATTGACAACATCTGATTTTGACCCTTTTTTGTATAGCGGCTTTATCAAAGACAGCTTTAGCCCCTCAGGAAAGTGACCCTGTTCTAAAGATAAATTGATAATGCGAGCCAATGGCGATGCTATATGTTGAGATATTTTTTTAACGAGCTCAGTTGTGATATTATCATACCCAGCCGATTTCGTGTTTTTTAACGACTTTATGATACTTCATATTTCAGAGGCGTCAGTGGGTTCTATAAATATACTTTTATCATTTGATTATTGAACTTATTGACTTATTGAAGTTTATCTTCCTAATTATTTTTCTCATTTCTTTTTAGTAAAGCCATCGTCGACAAAGCTGGAGGAATTCATTTCAGAACAGGCAGGAAAGCTTATGATGGTATGTACTATGTAGGCTATTCCACTGTTAGTCGGAAAGGTTGCTTATTCTGCAAGACTGCCTCCTCGTCCTCGGTCATAATAGTCGCAAAACGACTGCAGAGCGTTTGATCACCAACGTGGTAGTGCGTATACACTCAGCTTAGGGCCTATTTCACGATGTCCGAATAGCCACTATTTCTCACCGAATAAATTTAAAAATGGAACAGAATTTGTATGAAATTATCTGCCAAGTAAGTTAATCGGAACTTAATCGTAGGTGGTGATACAGGCCCTTACAGTAGGAATGGGTTTCATTTTGACAGTTCAACAACATTCATTGCGTCATCTAAGTTGTCAAGCAGACAATTATAAGTGTGTTACGCAACTTCGTCGGGGAAAAAATTCTCATTAGGAGAGTGGAGTCACGATAACGATTGATTCCCCTCGACCCCTATACATCCTAAATGGCGTTTAAAACTGTATCATGGGCTCGTACCTTAACTTACACTCCTCTACCAACTTATCTGTGAAATGGTGAAAATTGGAACTACGACCGTCATGTTGAAATGTCATTCGATTGTGCCGACGCATGTCATTGGATTGTATCGACGCATCGACGGTGGCGTCCTCTTTCAGTTCACAGATAAGTTGGTAGGACTGTACTTGGACTTTTAATTGTATTCAGTAACTTGACAGTTGAAGGGATAAGTTCCTGACCTGACAATAAAAAAGAAATAAGGTGAAAAAAAGAATTAGCGAAACTACCTTGATGTGCTAGTTTTATGTGTTTGTTTTATGCTTAATTACCATAATAATAAACGATAAACTAAGTACATACCTACTTAACTACTTAATAAAAACGAAAATTATTTTGCTTCGAACTGTCAAGTCGATTAAAAGTCCAAGTATAACTGGCGTTTACCTAGGATTGCTAAATACAGTACCTACATCTGACTGGATCTTCGGGGATTTCTGACAGTAAGTACTTAGGGTGGGTTGCCAAGGCCAAGGCCTACATTATAAATAGTTTCCGTCAAAGTTAATATGACCATAGAATGACTACCTGCTGTTGCACCGTCATGTCAAATGTAATATTAGTTAAAGTTCGGAGCAGGGACATGACATTCGACGCGTCTGACAGAAGTGACAGATATTTGACAATAACTTTAACCAGCGAAGCGTGGGCGGTTAAGGTTACAGTTAAAGTTATGACGTCAGCTAACAAATTGTCAAATGGAACAACCCATGTTTTGTGTAACAGGAACTTTAACAAGGGTGGGTTGCACGGTTGAACCATCTTAATAATGTTATGTTATGTTTCTGGTGACCTGAAATACAGGCCTTGAGCCTAGTTTAGGCACCAGTCTCCCACAATATAATGCCCCTCCTATATGTCACCGTAGAAATAGGATAGCAATTAAGAGTAATATTGTGGAGAAAATAAACTAATTATTATTATTATTATGTTAAGTTACCATTGTTTGTATTATTTTAAAACATTTCACCTTCTGATTTCTTTTCTTCATAGACACGTCTCATCCACAGTATGTCTGGAGCACCTCGCCAACCTGCCATACGAAGGCTGTCCAACCTCGGGGCTGGTGAAACGCTGGCACCAGCAGGAGCAATGCTACAAATACTCACATGGGGGCGCTCACGTGTCGTACGGGGTCTATGCCGCGCACATCGGGTACGATGCGAGGAGGGGACAGTTCCCGCATATGGTACGTCGAAAATGATGAAAGTATAAAATCGCTCTCCGCATCGTTGCCAGTGCGGTGAAGCTGTCGACTGTCGGACACCATGGCCTATCTTGCAGTAAGATTGTAGGCCGGATAGCACGGCACGCTAGAATTAATGACATCATCCGTCGTGTTCTTGTCACCGCCGGGGTGCCAGCTGTTTTAGAACCCAACGGCTTGGCACGCGACGATGGAAACAGACCTGACGGAATGACCATAATGCCTTGGATGTTAGGTCGGCCTTTGGTATGGGATGCAACATGTGTCGATACCCTTGCACCATCCCACCTTCCTAGCAGTGGGCTGTGCTGGTGCGGCTGCTGCAGGTGCGGAAAACTTCAAACGGCGAAAATATTCAAATATTTTTGGGAGTTATATTTTCGAGCCGTTTGGGGTTGAAACACTAGGGCCATGGGGTCCGAGTGCCCACTTGGTTTTTCAAGAGATGTCTTGAAAAGTGCCCAAAAGGCTGGCAGCATTGCCACGTTGTATGGCAATGCTGATTCTTTGGCCAAAAAATAGGCCAGCCCTCTGGTCACGTGAGGAGTCGACCAACCGTTTAGCGATGGCTAAACGGACCAGAGGGCTGGCCTATTTTTTGGCCAAAGAATCAGCATTGCCATACAACGTGGCAATGCTGCCAGCCTTTTGGGCACTTTTCCTGTTGACAGCGATGCGGACGAATTTTTTGATGCCCTAGCATAAAAAAATACTTCTATAACTAGGGTATCGGGTCAAATTAAATTAGCTAACGAAACTCCGTACGCAGACGTGATGCGTATCGATATCTAAGTAATTATGGTATACCTATACTCCATTTGCAATAAGATTAGACATTTAAACAAACCTTTTTTACAGTCCGTTCAACCAATTTTGACTTCTATTCCGTAGACTTAAGGATGGCATTAAAGGCAAAAAAGTGGTTACAATACCAACTGTTTACTGCAGCTGCCATTTGTCATGCCGCCTACGCAATAGAAGTCAAAATCGGTTGAACGGACCGTAAATAAGGTTTGTTTAATTGTGTAATAATCTTATTACAAATGGAGTATAGCAAAAAGGAAGATTTTATAAACATAATATATATTATTAAGTACTAAGTAACTGCACGACCAGCAGCCATTGACCGTACGTACTTGTAATGGAAATTCTCCTTTCCTTATTTTTTGTTGACAACTGTGGTGATTCGCTTGATATTTTAATATCACCCTGTGTTAGAATAGGTAAAACAAAGTCGCTTTTGGTGCCTGCCTGTGTAAGGATCTCGTGATTAGGTAATAACAGTCGCACGGGTCGATCCATCAGGTTAAGCTACGCTTGCCGGGGTTGGTCCGTGGATGCGTGACCATTTTTACATCGAGATTCCTCCGTGCCTCGGAAAGCACGTTAAGCCGTTGGTCCCGGCTGTCATTCGTGTATCTTTGACAGTCGTTACGGGTCGTCAGAAGCCCGAAAATCTGACAACCAGTCTTACCAATGTGTAACGTATTACTGTGGTATTACCCAGTAATTGGGTTGTGGAAATCAGATAAGCAGTGGCTCCATAAAAAATACTGGTATTCAGCTGCATCTGGTTAGACCGAAAGCCGACCCCAACATAGTTGGGAAAAGGCTAGGCAGATTGAATGGTGCCAGCTTGTATGACCGATTAGTTTTTCGTAATTACACAATGGATTATGTGTGATGCAGTTTTCGTAATTACACAATGGATTATGTGTGATGCAGTTTTCGTAATTACACAATGGATTATGTGTGATGCAGTTTTCGTAATTACACAATGGATTATGTGTGATGCAGTTTTCGTAATTACACAATGGATTATGTGTGATGCAGTTTTCGTAATTACACAATGGATTATGTGTGATGCAGTTTTCGCCCTCATTTAGAAGATTTATTCCGGAAGGTTTATGTTACACATAAATCGTGATGTTTAAAGACATGTTGCTACATCAGTAGATTACACCCGTGCGAATCAGGGGCGGGTCGCTAGTTTTAATAAATTGGTTATAATTTACCGCCTTCCGTGCCTCGGAAAGCACGTTAAGCCGTTGGTCCCGGCTGTCATTCGTGGATCTTTGACAGTCGTTACGGGTCGTCAGAAGCCCGAAAGTCTGACAACCAGTCTTACCAAGGGATATCGTATTACCCAGTTACTGGGTTGTGGAGGTCAGATAGGCAGTCGCTCCATGTAAAATACTGGTATTCAGCTGCATCTGGTTAGACTGGTAGCCGACCCCAACATAGTTGGGAAAAGGCCAGGCAGATTGGTTATAATTTACCGCCTGCACCAAATGTGAGGGCTCGAACCTCACAGTGGGAGAATAGCTAATGAAATAACAAAGCAGTACACGGGTGGAATGGGGCTGAAGCCCGCTATATTATAAGAATCAATTTAATTATAATTTACACTACCTATCCAAACCCTAGCTAAAATCTAACTGACACCCTACAAAGAAAAACGAAGTACGTTTTTCTTTCTAGAGTAATTCGATGTTTGAATAATTGAATGTCAGCCGGCATCATTATTACGTAGAGTTACTAAGTTTAAATAAATATCTTGGGCATTTTCTTACCGACGACCTCAGTGACCATGGTGATATTGAGAGGGAGCGTAGGGCGCTGGCGGTCAGGGGTAATATGTTGGCCCGAAGATTTGCTCGGTGTACTGACCAAGTAAAGATTAAAACGCTTTTTATAGCTTATTGTCAGAGTTTTTACAGCAGTACCTTTGGGTCAACTATTCGAAAAGATCGCTGGATGTCCTACGCGTCCATTACAATAATGTTTTTAGGATGCTGTTGCGGCTGCCTCGTTATTGCAGTGCCTCGGAAATGTTCGCGGTAACACATACCGATGGATTTCATGCCATTATCCGCAAAAAAAACGGCCTCACTCCTGAGCAGAATAAGGGGCAGTCGCAATAGTATCCTGAAGGCTGTGGCGGCAGACCCTTCCTCTGCTATAATAAGACAGTTTGTGAGAAGGCCGATACCTTAATGTCCATTTCTTGTTGTGTCCAGTCTTGTCATTAACTGTCTCTTGTCTGTAATTTGTCTTTAGCTTAAGTTACAGTGTTTTAAGTTCTAATCCTGGTACTAACAATTTATGGATCTATAATTATCTGAAATAAAATGATTTTATTTTATTTATTTATCATTGTCGAGGTTTGACCAAAGCATCAAACCTCTAGTATCTACCTATCTCATAGATAACCTATCACAATATCGTTGTGTCACTAAAACTGGTTAACAACGCTATTTTAATCCCCTTCGGAGAGTTTGTAATAATGATAACTGGCTGAAAGTTAATTCGGCCCGAAACGCGTAGTTTAGAAGAACAACGCGGCCACAGAGCCAGACACGAAAAGTGACTTTTATGTCCGCGGAGGAAACAGCCGCACGGGTCGATCCATCAGGTTAAGCTACGCTTGCCGGGGTTGGTCCGTGGATGGCTGACCGTCTTTACATACCGAGACTCCTCCGTGCCTCGGAAAGAGCGCTAAGCCGTTGGTCCCGGCTGTCATTCGTGGATCTTAGTCAGTCGTTACGGGTCGTCAGAAACCCGAAAGTCTGACAACCAGTCTTACCAAGGGGTATCGTATTACCCAGTTACTGTGTTGTGGAGGTCAGATAGGCAGTCGTTCCATGTAAAATACTGGTATTCAGCTGCATCCAGTTAGACTGGAAGCCGACCCCAACAACATAGTTGGCAAAAGGCTAGGCAGATTGATTTATTTATGTTCGCATAACTTTCGCGATTTCGGGTTTAGTCCCATAGTAAAAGTTGTTCCTAATGATGAGTACAATTACCCCTCAAGAGGTTGTGTGTTATTTAATTTACACCTTGTACAACATCGCTCGAGGTCGTGAACAGGGTCATAACATGACTAGCCTATAACATTCCCACTGTTGGGACACAGGCCTCCTCTCTGAGAGGGAGTGGGCTGTAATCCACCACGCGGGCCCACTGCGGGTTGGTAGATGTCACATGTCTTCGAAGTTTTGGTTCTAGTACATGCCGGTTTCCTCACGATGTTTTCCTTCACCGTTTAGACAGCAATGGTGATGAAATTATTTACACTTTTAAAAGCGCCTGCCTGGGTTCGAGCCCACGACCTAGGACTTGTAGTAAGTCGGGGCCGTTACCACGGTTCCACCACTGCACTGCGTGACCGGGGTCTTAATACTTTTCTAAATATTTCCAGGCGCTGCTAGGCTACGGAGGGGACATGGACACAGCTCACTGGCTGTGTGGTGGCTCCCTCATCAGTGACAAGTTTATTCTGACGGCTGGGCACTGCATCTCTAGTGCTGTGCTGTAAGTTATACGTGTTTTGTTCATTTAGGTAATCAAATATTAGTATACTAACAGATTTTGACCAAGAAGGGGGTCGGGTTGGGTCGGTCAAAGGTTAAGCAACGCTTGCCGCGATCGATATCGAGACCCCTCCGTGCCTCGGAAAGCACGATAAGGAGGATGCGCTGTGGTAGCCCGCGAAATTCTATTTTTCTTGCGTTTTATGCAATTTGCAGATACGTGTCAGGTTGTATCTTGATCAAAAGATGATACGCGGGAATAAAATATATGTATTTACATAATTTTAATCGTAAAAATCATCAGTACATCTCTATAAGTTTTTCGTGCAGAGTCCTTAGATTTCGTTCGTTCGACGAATCTGCACGAAATTTAACTTAGAGAGATGTATTGATGATTTTTACGATTAAAAGACTAGGCAGATGATGTTAATGATGGTTAGTACCTAATGTTACCCTCTATACTCCATCGGTTTAGGTAATTAAATAAAGGTAAACAAAAAAAAACACGTGTCTGGTTAACCGACTAAACGTAACACCTGTCACCAGTTGTCATGCTACGACACAGTGTAGGTACTCTTCAATTTAGCAACTTTATAATTCGTTGTGTAACGAATAGGTGTTTTACTACTATTCCAAGTGATTATTTTTCAATAATGTAATTATTGTGTAGTTAATTCTCCTTACTAGACTGGAGAATTACCTACTTAACAACGTATTTTCAAACCAAGTAGGTATACCTATCTAAATACTAGTAAATACCTAGTTCTGCGAACAGTGACCTATCGAGCACAAACTTTTTGCAACAATACCCCCACCACCAAACCATACCAACAAGGGCAACAAGGGCCCATTTTTAACCGACTTCAAAAAGGAGGAGGTTATCAATTCGTCGGAACCTTTTTTTTTTTTATGTATGTTCCCCGATTACTCGAAAATGGCTGGACCGATTTGGATTGTTTTTGTTTTATTCGAGAGGGCATACATCACAGTTGGTTCCATATAAAATTGATTAACTTTGCTTTGGTAGTTTTTGAGTTAGCTTCAATAATACGTATTTTTTCCCCACTTTTATATGGATGATGTTCTAGTTTGTTTTGCAGGTAGTGGTATTAGAATTTGTGTGGGGTAGGTACCACAACTAAAAAGTGAAAAATAAAAACTTTTTTGCAAAAAAATACAACCGACTTCCAAAAACAACTACAAAGTGAAAAATAACTTTAATTTCGGAAGTCGGTGGCAAAAAACGAAAATACATTTAACTAGACACCGACTTCCGAAATTAAAGTTATTTTTCACTTTGTAGTTGTTTTTGGAAGTCGGTTGTATTTTTTTGTAAAAAAGTTTTTATTCAAACGTCAGATAACTTTTATCTGAGGTATAATTATTGGCGGTTAGACATTTTTCTATACAAAAGCTGTCAAAACGTCAAACATATTCCCCAGATAAAAGTTATCTGACGATTGAAAAATCGGCCTTAAAGTTAATTAAAACGGGATGAACATGATTTTTTTTTATCAATTCTTCACCAAATTCTTAGGAGACACCTTTCCAATAGAAAAAGAACCATCGAAATCGGATCTCATAAGACAAAGATATCTAGTAGCCCCCTTTTTTGGAGGAAGTACCCCTCCAATCAAAAATCCCCGAAGACAAAAAAATCTATAAAGTCGTCAAACCCGTATACTCGTAACAACGACCTGTAGAGGAGTAGCTACAGTAGCAACAAACAGACGAAAGCTAATTTTGCCAGACTTGGAGCAGAGACGCTTCGCTCGCTCGGGCACTATAGGTAGATACATGGGGTACATTGTTCGTGGTACGGTCAGCAACAGAAGTCGGTTAACACTGCTACTTTTTTACGTCATCTAAATTAACACAAAATGATTCGATAAACTGCTTTTTTTTCATTTAACTGTTAAGAGTAAATGTTCTTAAAATTTTAAGTACTTCTGTTCTGATTTGACTTAAATATTTCGCTTAATAATTAAGATTAAAAACTGTAAGTGTTAATCGACTTTTGTTGCTGACTGTATTACTTAAAACACGTCGAATCATGGAAATATAAAAAACAGCGTCCAATCAATTAATCAATTCGATTTTTTCAGCGGTAAAGTCCGTTTCGTGGCGATGGGTATCCTGAAGCGGACGGACCCGCCGGAGCGCTGGCATCGGTACCACGTGGCACGTATAGTGCCACATCCGGAGTATCACGCGCCCTCCAAGTACCACGACATAGCACTGCTTGAGACTGACACTAGGTAAGGATTGGTTCCTTATCTTTGATGAAAAACCGAATTCGAGGCAAAGGTCACGCTTTCAGACCAGAGCCGACGAGAGGTCGAGGATCCGGACATGGTATGTCGTGTCCAAATGGTATCGTGCTCCAGCATCTGAGCTGTGGAAGTCATGTGACACTGTGTTAAAGTCTATGGGACACCAGAGAACGAGAGTGTTAAATGGAGAAACCTTTTATTTAATACTAGCTGCGCCCCGCGGTTTCACCCGCGTAGACAGGGATAAAAAGTAGCCTATGTGTTAATCCAGGATATAAGCTATCTACATACCAAATTTCATCTAAATCAGTCCAGCCGTTTGTGCGTGAAGCACACACACTCACAAACTTTCGCCTTTAATATTAGTGTGATGAACACTTAACACACTACATGCTGTAATCTCTAATGTCGGGGCCACACCAACGGGAAATACCGATGATTATCGCGATGATGGACGCAGGCCGTAGGTATAGCCACAACTTATCGCGATAATTTGACAACATCTTTCACATTTCCGATTGACGTTCGCCAAATTGAATGAGCATTGACGTTGACCGGTCAAGTGTGGCCACTCAATTTATCGAGATAATAATTATCGGAACAATTACCGCGTTGTTTATGGCGATGATGGGCATTGCCGTTGACATTGGTGTGGCCCCAGCATTATACACTGACGCCCATATTTTGTAGTTTTTCAAATTAGGTACATGCGCAGGAGTAAGTCTCATCAGTTGTCCCGTACCCCACTTAACAGACGCGCGCCTTTCGATCTTTATAAAGTACATACATTGTACTAAGTATCGTGAGTAGTAAATATATATTAAATAAAATAACTTTCCAAGTTCTTATCCTCTCGATCCATGTCTACACATTCCCAAGAACATTACATACATCCACAAAATTGGTGACCCTGGCGCGGCGGCGGCGTGCCCCAAATAGGCAGTCGCTCCATGTAAAATACCGGTATTCAGCGGTATCCGGTTAGACTGGAAGCCGACCCCAACATAGTTGGGAAATGGTTAGGCAGATGATGATTTGGGTATATAGGCCGCATATACAGGGTGTCCAGTAAATAGCACGACATACTGCAGGGGGCGATAGCTTGGGTCAATACTTACCAAAACAACACAATATATGTTCAGCAAAATCTTACGGATTTACAGTTTTACAAAATTTTCCGAAATATCGAAAAATCTCTACCTTGAAACAGATTTTTAAGCATCTCGTAATGAAAAATTCCTTTTCTATTATTTTTTTTTACATCAAATTATTCGTGAATAGTTACTTTACTCATTGATAAGTCTTTTTTCTATCAAAAACAAGAATGTTTTCAAGAAATAGTATTTTTTGTTTAAATTTTCACATAACGATTTTCTTTTCGCATAACTTTAACCTACAGTGGTGAAAAAAAATCCATAAGATTTTGCTGAACATATATTGTGTTGTTTTGATAGGTATTGACCCAAGCTATCACCTCCTGCAGTATGTCGTGCTATTTACTGGACACCCTGTATACATACATAAACTTACGCCTACTTCCCATGGGGGTAGGCAGAAAGAATAAATACCTACTTACGATTCCTTCGTCTGCCATTCCAGGGTGACATTCAACCTGCACGTGTACCCAGCTTGCCTGAACATAGACGATCAGTTCCTGGGAGTCGTGACTGCTACGGGATGGGGGGCTTTAGGACATAACATGCAACTAGCTGATACATTGCAAGCTGTAAGTAGGTAGCCATCAACAGTAACTTGAGGGGGCTATTCACCAGAGATGTGCTACGCAGCTGTGCTGCGAGGATGTGAAAACTAAGCTAGGAAACTGTGTGACCGTTTCCACTATTAGGTACTAAACTGTGTAGCGGAGCGAGAAGGACGTGTCATGAAGATGCGCCGCCGCGAGGTAGCTGTGCGAGGAAGATGCGCAGCTCGAGCTATGCGATTAGCGGTTTGTGGCTAAGTAATAACAGCCGCTCGGGTATGCTTGCCGCGGTTGGGTGACCAACTTTCCATACCAAGACCCCTCCGTGCTTCGAAAAGCACGCAAACCGTTGGTCCCGGCTGTCATTCGTGGATCTTTGACAGTCGTTACGGGTCGTCAGACAGTCTGACAACTAGTCTTACCAACAGGTATCGTATTACCCAGTAACTGAGTTGTGGAGGACAGATAGGCAGCAACTCCATGTAACATACTGGTATGAATTTAGCTGCATCCCGTTACACTGGAAGCCGACCCCAACATAGTTGGGAAAAGGCTATGCAGATGATGAACTTTAGGTAACTTGCTTCTAGATATACCGTACAATTTAGAACAAAACATGTCTTGCCAATATAATAATAAGCATGCTTTTTCAGTAGGTTACTGAAATTATTTTTTTTTTTTTCAATGAAATCCTTAACTCTATAAAAACCAATGATGTTATATACAAACTATTAACCATTCGTAAAGTTTATTTTTAAATAATCTAGTGTTTACATTTTTGACATCAAATCAATCTGCCTAGCCTTTTCCCAACTATGTTGGGGTCGGCTTCCAGTCTAACCGGATGCAGCTGAATACCAGTATTTTACATGGAGCGACTGTCTATCTGACCTCTACAACCCATTAACTGGGTAATACGACACCCCTTGGTAAGGCTGGTTGTCAGTCGGGCTTCTGACGACCCGTAACGACTGTCGAAGATCCACGAATGACAGCCGGGACCAACGGCTTAACGTGCTTTCCGAGGCACGGAGAAGTCTCGGTATGTATAGATGGTCACCCATCCACGGATCGACCCGGCAAGCGTAGCTTAACCTGATGGATCGACCCGTGCGGCTGGTATTACTTAGCCACGAGCTCCTCTTTTTTTGACATCAAGTGTACCTATTTAAAAGCTTTGTGATGTGATTGCTGATTCGATGAAGTATGAGTGTGGATGATGATGATAAGGAATCATCATCTGCCTGCCTTTTCCCAACTATGTTAGGGTCAGCTTCCAGTCCAATCAGCTGAATATAAACCGGTATTTTACATGGAGCGTCTGCCTATAATCTGACCTCCACAATCCAGCTATCGGGTAATACGATACCCCTTGGTAACACTGCTTGTCAGACTTATGATGATAAGGTTGATTGTAAATATGAACGTAATGTTATATTGCAGGTAACACTCCAATCATTCTACGAGGAAGCGTGCGCAGTGCACTATCCGCCACACAGACACCTGCAGAACGGCTTCAACGGCACCATTCAAATGTGCTACGGAGATGAGGTGGGCGGCAAGGATACTTGTGAGGTTCGTTATTGTCGGACCTGTACTTTAACCTTACTTTTCTTAAAGATATTAACACTTCCTGTACCAAGGAATATGCATGTATTTTTTTAATATTTTTATTAGATAGGTTACATCACCATACAATAGTTAAAAAAATATTGACCGCCAAAAAAGCAATAGAAAGTACTCTTAAAAAAAAATAGCCAACTGACATGCCAACTTCCACTTTGGCGCGACGTCATTGTCTATGACAACAAACAAACAAGAATCGCAAACACTCATATAAAACACTGACATTATTTTATTGTTGTCATAGACTAAACCTTATATTCGCTCTGAACAATAGCGAGCTTTTCAAATACCTATTTGAATTTCCCAGTGTTTTTACACTTTTTAGAAATTAATGTCTTGCTCAAAAATAAATTACAATCACAAATATTGATGGAGGCATAATTCTGAAGTAACTTATTAGTTATTACAGTACTAAGAACTTATTAGTTTTATTAAAAAAATATTTGACCCTTATTTGCAACTTACCACTGCAGAAAAAAAGTGATCTCATATAGGTACAGTAGGCGCGCGGAGTGCAGTTCTGAGGAATGCGCTAGTGATGTGACCTAATTAGCGACAATGAACGGAGTTCGATATTTTTCTTTGACACCTTAAAAGTGGACGTTCAAACTGCTTGTATCTGTTAGTATTTTAACACATTATATTTATTATATTTGCGCTAGATATTTTTATTACAAGCTATGGTATAAAAAAAGAAAATTTCATGCATATATTCCCTACTTTAAGAAAACTGTGGGAAAGTCGGAAATCTTAATCAAACAAGTTTATTATTGTAAACTATCATCACTGTCATCGCCGACCTCATTGACAAATCGGTCTACGGTATCTTCCATTAATCCATCCCATTGAGTAAAACGCTATCGATAAGCGCGCGAGCAAGAGACATCAAGGTCAGCACAGCACTAAACTACAGGCGGCCACGGCGAGGTGTCGACGGGCGGGGGGAGTTGCACCCGCCCCGCTCCTCATACCCCGACTGCACTCAGATCGCGCGCCTACTGTACTCAGTAGTAGGAGCGAGCATCGATCGCTTCGCTTTGCTTGCTCACTGCTTGTTGGAGATTTAAAATAAGTCCAATTAGTTTCGTTAAATAGATTCTAGTTTCTGAAACAGCCATGTTCTTTGGAACTAAATGACCAATGCTCGTCGTGCACCCTAAGTAGTCTGTACTTACTATTATATAGCCTCTCAGCTGTAAAACGTTTTGCTTCTCCCACAGGGCGACAGCGGCGGCCCCCTCCAAGCCAAGCCATACCTCTCCAAATGCTTGCACACGGTCATAGGAGTGACCTCCTACGGCCGAAACTGCGGCTACTCCGGCCAACCTGGCATATACACGCGGGTGAAGTTCTATGTGCCTTGGATTGAGAACGTAGTGTGGCCTTGAAGGGGATTAGGAGATTTTGGGGACTATTTTGTTTTGAGGTGATGAAGTTTGATAGTGAAACTTGTAGACGAATTAAACCATTAAATTGTATTAAACTAATCGTCCATCTCCAACCCCCTCAGGGCATCAGGCATCAGCCAACCAACTCGGCAGCTCTGGACACAGGAGTGGAAGAAGAGTTGGGAGGCCTTTGTCATTGCCCAGTCGTGGAAAAATATGGGCTATATACTTATATAAAAAAGTAAATTATTATAAAAAAATACTACGCTTACCTGACTTGCTGATCTGTAAATGATTACAACTTTATCCATCTGTGCTGTACGTCGTTGCATGATATACGAAGCATAACAATTGTACCATTTGTACCTACATTGGCTTGTAAGACCAAACCGTTGTAATATACCCGGCAAATAAGTTGAGAATGCGCGAAAAACGATAGTACGGTGTCATTTGAGGAACGTATGCGTTTCCGTGGGTACGGTAAGTCAGAGGGTGGGACCTGCGTAATCGGAGCAATTTTTTTCAAGAAGAATGACGGCTATTGTACTTTATTCCTTTATTCATGATGGAAGTAATATTAGGTTGGGGAAAAAGTCTTTTCGCATTATAGTATGTATGAACATAAAATAAAATCTCATTGGCTATACTATTTGTATCTGGCTGGTTTTGGTATCATTGAAAGTTTAAATTTTAAAGAACATAATTCCAAATTCAAATTAGGAAAATGTGTGATTTTCATTTGTTTTTCGTACTGTCAAGATGAGTGAATCTAATGAAGAAATTCGATACATTTTAAAATTTTGCTACAAAAAAGGTAAAAATGCAACGCAAGCCGCGAAAAAAATTTGCGATGTTTATGGGCCCAGTGCAGTGTCTGTGAGAGTAGCACAAATTTGATTTAAGCGTTTTCAATCCGGAAATTTTGATGTCAAAGATGCACGTCGCTCTGGTCGCCCTATTACGGATAAAATGGATGCCATTTTTGAAAAAGTGGAGCAAGATCGACATAACAGTAGTTACGACGTAGCTGAAGAACTGGGAATTGACCACAAAACAGTTTTGGCGCATTTGAAAAAAACTGGGTACACAAAAAAGCTCGATATTTGGGTACCTCACGAGCTCACTGAAAGAAACCTAATGAACCGTGTACTCATTTGTGATTCTTTATTACGACGTAATGAAACCGAACCATTTTTGAAGAAGCTGATAACTGGTGATGAAAAGTGGATCACGTACGACAAGAACGTGCGAAAAAGGTCGTGGTCAAAGGCCGGTCAGGCTTCACAGACTGTGGCGAAACCCGGGTTAACTCGCAACAAGGTGATGCTGTGTGTGTGGTGGGATTGGAAGGGCATTATTCATTATGAGCTGTTACCACCAGGCAGGACCATCGATTCTGAACTCTACTGCGAACAACTGATGAGATTAAAGCAAGAAGTTGAGAGAAAGCGGCCGGAATTAATCAACAGAAGGGGTGTGGTTTTTCATCATGATAACGCTAGACCTCACACATCTTTAGCCACTCAGCAAAAATTAAGAGACTTTGGCTGGGAGGTGTTAATTTAATTTAATTTCCTTTATTTCAGGCAGCTGTGGCCCGTGTTAATGCATCCGCCGTATAGTCCTGACCTTGCACCTTCAGATTTCCACCTGTTTCGGTCTCTTCAGAATTCTTTAGGCAGTGTCAGGTTAACATCACGAGAGGACTGCCAAAACCACTTGTCGCGGTATTTTGATCAGAAGTCCCAAAATTTCTATAGCAATGGGATCATGTCCCTACCTACAAGATGGCAAAAAGTTATCGAACAAAATGGTACCTACATACTTTAGATAAATGTAAATAATGTATATTAAAAAATGTTTTGAATTTTCTTAAAAAATGCGAAGAAACTTTTTCCCCAACCTATTATACAGGGTGAATTTTTAAAGTGGGCGTGGATGGCCAAATCCGAAACTGTGAGGAATAGCGAAAAGTACTTAAAGAAGTCTCAGGCTCGATTTTGATGAAAACTAACTGCACCATTGGATTTTTGAAAAATCAATATTTCTAGCCAAGAATCGAACCCATTTTGAAAAAAAAAACACTGGTATTATTACACCATTCGATAGTGTCGCTAATATGGATCGAATTCTGGGAAGTAATGATGACACACGGCAAACTAAAAGAAAGAGCTCATTTTTAACACAATACTTTTTTTATGTTACCTAACTATTAAACCTTAACTGATTAATTGTTCAAAATGATGCCCATTGTTTTCAATACATAGCTGGATTCGACGTCTCAAGGATACTGCATTCAGCATTACAATATTCCTCATAGTTTCGAATTTGGCCATTCTCGCCCACTTGAAAAATTCACCATTTATCCTTTATAAGTGAACCTGCCATTACTGTGATGCTCGTGTAATTTTATTCTGTAAATAAATTGGTAATACTTAATAAAAATCACTGTGTTTTTTATATTTTTTTTACTCAGAAACTTTGAGGTAAGTTAACACTGACCTGACTGAAGTTTTAAATAAGTATAAAATATGTTTTCACTAAGAGTAAGTAGGTATTTTTTAATAGGTTAGGCCTTACCTATTCATTGAAATCACCAAATGAGACAAACAATACATTTTCAGGCAGAGAGAAAGAATGATAATATTTACATCATGCTGTCCCTACATAATTATATCTTTTTTTTTCATCTACCCTCATTCGGGAGTGATTTTTAAGAGGTATTTTAGACTTTTTCATTACTATAATTTCCTCTCCGTTTTTCTGCCATTAATTTGAGCCTTTCTGTTGATACCCTATTCTTAGGGTAATAGGGAATGTAATGTTACGACCTTTTTTCATTAAGAGCAGTGATCACGTGCGGGCTGGCAATGTCGCATTTCTAGAGGTTTTGGACAATTCCCTCTAACAAATTCTCAGATGGTATAGGTAGTATGCTATTTTTTGACTGTTATTTTGGTAATTACTCTTAGAAAATAATTGAGAATATGTAATTTTTTAAGAGTAGGTAAATTCCAAAATAACTGTATAAAATTAGCATACTATATCAACATCAACGATTTAAGAATTTGTGAGAGGAAATTGTCATTTGATATCAATTTAATTACGAAAAACCTCTATAGTGTATTCACGGAGACGAGTTAGTAGAGCGCTATCTCACTCACACAATTTTTTAACTGCGATTGGTCAGTGATAAACGCTAAGGCGGTGTACACAGTACGAGTACTTTTTAGTCTACTCATACTTCCCGTACTGTGCAGACGTGCTCTTACTTGTGACTGTATGCTCAACTTGTGAACCGGCTGGTGTATTGGATTTTATGATTTCTTGACGACTTGGCGGCTTGTGAAAAGGACTTTTCATTGTGAACTGAAATAGTGCGATAATGGCGGATATCGAACAACCTGCTGAGAAAAGAAAACGGCGGGCTTTTTTGTCTACCGAGAAGACTATGATTTTAAATATGTACCACGCAATGAGAAATGCAGACTCTTCGGCCTCCAAAGGTGACATTCTGAAAGCTGTTGCATCTTCTTTAGGTGTTCACTGGGCTTCTGTTCATAGAATTGTAAAAGAGAAGAATGTTAGTGGTCAGCTAAAATCTCCGAAGAAATTGAAGCAACTTTGGGCATTATAAAGAGAACGACGCTACATAAAATATAGAAAAAAATTGGTTTTAAATTCTGTAAGAGAAGCAGAAATAGCTTATTGCTGGATCGCGATGATATATTCTTTTGGAGAAGAAATTATCTGCGAGCTATCAAAAATGCACGAAATAATCATCAAAAAATCTACTATTTAGATGAAACTTGGGTGAATGAAGGTCACACTACCTCAAAAGCTTGGGTCGATACCACAGTGAAAAGCAGGCGAGACGCTTTTATTAATGGACTAACGACTGGCTTGAAAACACCTTCAGGTTTTTAATCATTAACTTTCAATTCTATTTCTTTCCTTCATATCCATCAGATATATAAAAAAGTAGATACCCATAAAAAAATTCTATCAAATGTCTCTCAATTTTTACGACAGACGAAGCCGCAGGAATAAACTAAGCGAACTTTTAAGAAGCGCAGTGTGAACGCACATTTACATTTCTAAGGTATTGTTAACGCCCACTGTCCCTAACAAAGTTTTTTTTGTCTTTGTCATTTGTATGATAATGTGCGATAGAGAAGGCGCTATACTAACTCGTCTCCGTGAATACACTATAGAAATGCGACTTTGCCAGCCAGCGCGCGATCAACGCTCTTAAAACCTCCCAAAGTTTCACACCCTAGTTATCTTAGACTTAGTAAGACATTCTGTCTTTCTCACTCACTACGCAATATCACCATAAGAAGCATGCCACTGTTTCATATGTTTATCATAATATTTTTTTCCTTGGAACCCCGCGCCGCATTCCGTACAATTATGTTTAAAAACAGTTAAAGTTTCATGAGTCCTCATGTGTTTATTAAACGACCTTTTATGCATGTAAGCATTTTTACATATAGGACAGATAAAATTTCTTTCTCCAGTGTGTCCGAGCATGTGCTGTTTTAATCTCGACTCTACGCCAAAGCATTTAGAGCACACTTCGCATTTGTATTTCTCTGTGTGAAATCTTGTTAGATGTTCAGTTACCGCTCTTCGGGTCGTGAAAGTATTTTTACAGACATGGCAAGGGAAAGTCTTTACAATTCCATGGACTTTCTTCAAATGCAGTAATTTGGCGTAATGTTCTTTAAAAGTTTGGGGACATTTAGGACATTTTTTCAAGTAAGCTCGTGGTTTTCCCTTATGCACGATATCTGTATGGTATGTCAACTGACTTTTCTTGATGAAACTTTTGTCGCATAGTTTACAAGTGAAAGGCTTTGTCAAATGAGATTCTTTATGTTTCATAAGCAGATGTTGGTATAAGAACCCTTCTCCACAGTTTTCACACACTACTTTGCCCACGTGACTGTTCATATGACAGTTTAATAAGTTAAAATTATGAAAATCTTCGTTACAAATGTGACAAACGTACCTATTATTTATAAGTTCTAATTTATATTCTGTCATACCGTTGCTAGATAAAAAGAAATGTTTACCATGCTTGTTTTTAAGATGCTCTCTGATCGTGTTGAGATCCGAATAATTTTCGTCACATAACCGACATTTTAGTTTCGAAATATCTACTTGTAAGCATCTTTTGCCTTTAGCCACATATTTTTCAAAGATGACTTCTCTATTTTCGATTTTGTGGGTTGTGCTATGTTCTAATAAGGCTGCCGGTTCTGAATGGTGTTCCGTGCAGAAGAAACATTTAAAGCTTGATCCCCTAAATATAAAAGGTCTAACAGTCGTACATTCAATAAATGTAGAAGCATTTTTTCTTTCTGGAACCGTTAACTGCCATATACTTGTTCCGAGAACCGGGTTGTCGCCTGCAAAATGAAATAGGTAATTGTAGAAAAAAATATATTTTAATTTTAAAGAAACACTAATAATTATTGGAATACTTACTGATGATTTATCGGATGCTTATAAACTTTAAGAGATTGATTGTTTTTTTGAGTAAGTAATTGAGCTTCTTTTCAATAAATGAAACCATAACAAAATTATTGTGCTCGTTTTATATTCAATAAAAATTATAACTAAGCTTAGTTCTACTAGAGATCCATTAAATCAGTCACACAGCAGTTAACTGTCATATACCTAATAATACTGATGTACCTACATGTATTTAAAAAAAAAAAAAAAACTGCATAGCCTTTAGTGGCGCACAATTGGGCCTAAATGCCCCAGTTGGGCGCCAAATAATTAACGTGTCCGTTATAAGTAAATTAATTAATGACCAGAATAATCAAAGAAGGTCCTTGGGTGCCATTCCTTTACGTGTCTATTAAAGTCGTTCCTATTATGAAATCCGTTCCCACAAACCGAGCAATTGAATTTAATAAGTTGTTCTCCCTGAACATGCGTTCTCATATGCAGTTTCAAACTCTTCTGATGTCTGTAAGCCTTCTGACAAAGAGAACAAATGAAATTCCTTTCTCCAGTGTGAGAAACCATGTGCTTTTTTAAAGAGGTGATACAACTAAAACTCTTTTTGCAAACTTCGCACTGCGTTTTCTCGGTATGCAACTTATTTGTGTGCATTGTCAATGCTCTGCGGCTTGGAAACACCGAATGACATAATTCACATTCAAATGTAAAGGTAATCCCGTGTGCATCTTTCAAATGCTTCAATTTCCGGAAGTGTTCAGTGAATCTTTCGGGACAATGTGGACATCTTAACATTCTCATCTTCGTCGTCCCTTCGTGAGCCTTTTCTATGTGATATTTTAAGTTAGAATTCGTAGTGTATACTTTGTTACATTTATTGCAAGGATACCCTCCTGGTAGGTGGATTTCTTTGTGCTGTATCAACCGCTGATGAGTCATAAATCCTGCTCCACAAGTTTCACAAACCGCATTACTGAAATGTACATTCATATGCCTGTTTAGGAGTATAAAAGTCTGGAAGATCTTGTTGCAGATGTGGCAGGCGAATTGGCCATTTTTGGAAGACAGATCGTAAGCTACCAATCCGTTTCCTGATTCAGTGAAAGACTTTTTATGTTCTAAAGTCAAATGCTTTCGTGTTTCATCGAGATCCTTGTGATGCTGACCGCAAATTCTGCATTTTAACTCTGATATGTCTACTTTAACTGTCCGTTTCCCTTTTGGGAGGTATTCTTTAAGGATGATAGCATTATCTGGTGTCTCATGTGTCAGCGTGTGTTGTAGAAGTGTTTTTATCTCTGAATACTGTTCTCTGCAGAAGAAGCATTTGAAATAGTATCTGCAGTAAACGAATGGTGTTGCCGTGGTATTTTCTAGAAGTAACGACGCGTTCTGTCTTTCAGAAAGTGTAAGTTCCCAGATACTGGTAAGTGCTCCTTGTCTTCGCTTCACTTCGGTTCCTGGGGAGATAAAATGTTTGTGTTTATTTTTCTTTTGTTCGATCCTTTGTTTGTACACCATATGCTACATAGTCAAGGTGTATGTGCGAAATAAAAAAATCCTTCATTAACAAAATGTGGTTAAACTGAATTGCTGTTATTTTATAGCGTAGTGTTGTGTCATTCATACAAGCTTCGAGGAATATCAATAAAAAAATAAGGCACTTCGTTAAAAAAATACTGTTTATTGACATTTTCACACACATAAGTTAATAATTACTGAAGATATGAAGGTACACTTGAATTCATGAGTATTATAAATAAAATCATGTCAAGGACATAATAATATATACCTAGTAGGTATACCTGCTACTAACGGGTTCTCTACATATAGTCGAGTTCCTATTACTTGTCGGTGCATTATTTATTTATCTTAATATGGTAACTGCGACTATGTATAAATATTAATCATTAAGGCGCGGTATTAGCTCAATATTCACAAAAATTGGTTTCTTGGATTGTCGAGTATGACGTAACGCAATGAAACTATCCCACGCAAAAAATACAGTGGACAGAGAAGGGTTTAAAGAAAAAATTTAAGCGAATAGAAT
Organism: Cosmia pyralina; assembly: GCA_946251885.1. Taxonomy (NCBI): domain Eukaryota; kingdom Metazoa; phylum Arthropoda; class Insecta; order Lepidoptera; family Noctuidae; genus Cosmia; species Cosmia pyralina. The sequence goes on along the minus strand of OX276368.1, from coordinate 8,176,408 downwards.
AGTAAAAAATAGTTTGATATTCCCTTTCCAAAATTTGGAAGTTGGTCCACAAAAATAAACTTTGGCGTCAAACATCTCTGTATTTTCAGCGATAACGACATTCTTTTTTTAAGAATTTAATAGAATTAGCAGTTTTTTTAAACTTTAACCGGACAATTATTTAACTTATTGCGTATATTCTGAAGAAAACCCGGAAAATGAATGCACATTCGCAGCTCTCTCAGCATCTCGGCAACGCAAAATAATTTTCAACCTTATTTCAAGCCAGTTAATGGTGACAATAGATTACGCGGATGTGTGCCGTTTAAAATCGTAGTCAGCCCGCGTCTTAAGGTATTTTAATGATTAATATTTAATTTTATCGATAGTCAATCATGATTCTCTCAAGTGGGTACTTAAATATTAACCCAATGTTAAATTAAAGTTAGCAGCACATCATAATCTTATGTGAATAAAATATAATGACTAGAAACCCGTAGCTATTTTTATAAGTCAAACAATTACGTATAGTTAAAAGCTAAACATTTTTTGGTACGTAAGTACCTATTGAATAATGTTACTTTAGACATCGTCTGTGATATCGTTTATAAAATGGCGAATACCCAACCGCATCTTTCTTGGTAGTATTTGCCATTAAGCACTGGCAAATATTGCACAACCATCCGTACAAGGCGCTCTAAATTGTAGCATCAGCTCTTCTAAGGACTGTATTCTGGAAGCATCAAGTATACAAACAAAACACACATGTTTTTGTGTAGATACAAAACTAGTAGGTATGTATTGTCGCTTTGTAGCGGCCTCAAGTCAACACGGTGTTAAAACTCACGTAAGAGACCGCGCAAACTGTGCGTCTTGTTGCTGCAACAAGACGCAGAGTTGTCGTTTGCTTCTGCATCTAGTCCTTACGACAGACGTCGTGCAGCAACTGTTCATTTTCTTTGAGTATTCGACGCACTTCGACGTCCGATTTCAAAACATCGACTTTGAAGTATCCATGTTGAGATTCGCAATACAAACATACGTGGACTTTCCTCAGCGCTTACCACAAACCGACGCCGACCTGTCGCATGCGACAATCAGCGAGACTGAGCGAGTTCCTTTAACCGCTAATTGGTTGACCGAAATCAACAACAGTTTATCAGATCTCTTGAAATGATATCTAAGAACAGATTATATTAATAAATTTTCGGAAACCAAGTGTTAGTGCTGTACTTTTTGAATACAATATAAACTAAGGTAAAGTACAGTAGAATATCCGTAGGTACTCTGCTAAAAGTGCAACTATAGTATTTTTATATATTTGTACTTTAAATAAAAACTGTGATTGTTTCAACAGCGCATATTAAAAAAAATCCTGTAAAAGGATAGAGTTCTCGTTAATTCTCTGTCTATTGGTATTGAAGTGAATGTCACAGACGCTATACATATTATATACGCTATATATTCAATTCATAAGTTCACTTCCAAAATTCTTAACGATAGTCTTAAATTGCCATTGTGGATGCCACTGCTTCATGTGCTTATTATAATCATTCCTATTATGGAACCCGCTTCCGCATTCCGAACACGTGAACTTCCAGACAGGACCATGTACCCTCATATGCTGTCGTAAAGTTCTTTCATGCATGTACGCTTTCTGGCAAATCGCGCAGAAGAAGTTTCTCTCGCCCGTGTGTCCTCTCATATGCATTTTTAACAAAGATTTAGTACCAAAGCACTTCCCACAAACTTTGCATTGAATTTTTTGTGTGTGCAACTTAGTTGTGTGTTCAGTCAAGGCTCTTCGTGTTGGCAAGACTGCCTTACAAGCACTGCATTCAAATGTGAACGAGATCCCGTGAACTTCTTTCAAATGAGTCATCTTTCTATAATGTTCCGCGAATCTTTCTAGACAATGCGGACATTTCAATGGTTTTATCTTCTTAGCGTTTGTTACTTCGTGTTTCTTGAATAAATGGTAACGTAGTTTTAACTTTGTAGGAAATACTTCCTGACATTTATCGCATTTGTGAACTCCTGTTTGATGTACTATTCGGTGGTTTATCAAGCGTTGATGCGACATGAATCCTAAGCCACAGGTCTCACAGACTACACTGAAATGCACGTTCATATGTCTGTTCAGAAGGAAGAAAGAGTTGAAAGTTTTCGCGCATTTGTGGCAAGTTAGTTGACCGTTATTCGTATTTAAATCATATGCCATTAGTCCATTTCCTGCTGAATTGAACTCTTTCTTATGTGCTAGCGTTAAATGCTTTCTAATATCGTCAAGATCGGAATACTTTTGTTCGCATAGTCTGCATTTGAGACCTGAGATATCTACTTTGATGACTCTCTTCCCTTTTCTTAAATACTGCTTTAGTAAACAGCATCTCTCTGGAGTTACGTGGAAAGCAGTGTGCTGCAAGACAGAATGTATTTCTGGGAAGACTTCATTGCAATAGAAGCATTTAAAATTCGCTTGTTGGTAAAAGAAAGGCTTGATGGTGGTATATTCTAAGAACGTAGCTGCGTTTTGTCTCTCTGATATAGTCATTTGCCAGATACTCGTTCTTGGTCCAGTTCGTTGTCTTGCCGTCAGTCCTGAGGAAAATAAAATAATGGCCTTTTTAAAATGGCTTCTGCTAACTAGCTACAATGTCAACATTATTTTAAATACGAACCTAAAAAATTGCTTGATTTGCTACAGACACCGTGAAGTCTAGGGGTCTAGGTTAAATAAAAATCAGTTCTAAAAAAGCAGTTTATTTGATTTTTCATATGTATAAACATAACGAGTACAATACTAATAATATTACAATGGAATGTCGCAAAATCAGAGAATTTGAAGTAAAATATCTCTCTCTGCTCTGCTCTGGATTCATTCACTCTTCTTTCTTTGTCCAGGCGGTCTTTCTTTGGAACGCGCTCCCTCTGAACATCAGGATGGCAACCAATCGGTTGTCTTTTAAAGTGATGACACGTGAGTATATACGTAAGAAGTTGGCAGAAGCATCCCTGCGCTGATTTGCTGGTTTCATTTTCTCCTCTACTGATCGTTGTTTCTCCTCTACCGATCGTTATTTCTCCTTACAAAGTTTATTCCGTTTATATATATATATATATATATATATATATATATATATATGTATTTATGTAATTATATAATATCTATGTATTTATTCTTATATTTTATAGTTATTTTCTTGTTATCTATCCTTTATGTTGCACCTGCCATGTCTTCTCTCTGCACCACCCTAAGGTTGACTGGTAGAAAATGCCTTAGGCATTAAGTCCGCCTTTGTACGGTATTTTTTTTACTTGTGCATAAAGTTTTAATAAATAAAATAGAGTGCAATTGGAGCTATCTAGCAGTAGCTATAGGCTGATGATGAAGTAATGAAATGTGATTTTTCTAAATTTTCGTAAGCTTTTTTCATATTAATTTATTGTTGGGCCCATTAATGTTCCTAGTGGCACCCCAAACATATTTCCAGACTGATTTCATTAATTACTACATAATGTTAAAACCTTTCACAGCACTCAATGCACACTATTAACATGAGCGACAAGATTATTATGATCCCCACAGTTAAGTCCACAAATAGCACACAATCCAACCTCATGGGACCTACAATGGTCTCGAAGGTTCTTCCTCCTCGCGTACGCCTTCCCACAAACTTCACATTTGAAATTCTTCTCACCCGTATGTATAACCATATGCCTCGAAAGACAGTACTTGGAGAAAAATCTCGAATTACACATTGGGCACTCATGATTCCTCTCTTGAAGATGTACAGACCTTATGTGGATGAGAAGATGGCATTTCAAGTCGTATTCCCGTCCGCAAGTGTCACACCGATACAATCCAGTGGATTGGTTATGTGCTACACGCAAGTGTTTGGTCCTTTGATAATTTGAATTGAATCTTTCGGGACAAATCGGGCATCTTCGCGAAAATTGCTTTAGATGCACTCCTTTATAGTGTAGTGACCTTTTTGTAGAGTTCGTGAACACTTTATCGCATTTGTTGCAGGGAAAGCTCCCCGATTCGTGAATCTGTAGATGTCTTTTTAATAATTTCAGTGATATGAATACAGAACCGCATATTTCGCAGCTGTAATTATTGAAATGTTTACTCATGTGAATAATTAGGAGTCGTAGTTTGAGATACTTTTCTCCGCATACTTGACATTCGAAATTCTCGCCTCCTAGCTTGTAAGGTATTATATTATCTTGCAAATCAGGCTGTATTTTCTTGCCATGATTCTTTAAATGGGTTTTCAAGTTCTGCAGATCAGGTAGCGATTGCAAACAGATTTTACACTGCAGATATGTGACGTCAACTTTTAGATTTTTGTCTCTAACTCTATTATTTAACGCTCGTTTCATTTCTTTGGTAGTATGTTCGTTTAATGTATGGTCTTTCAATGCATTAGCGTCTAGATAGGACTTGGAGCAAATTACACATTTGTATTTATTAGCCGCATGTATAAATGGATAGACATATGAGTTTTCAAAGATAATCAAAGCATTCTGTTTCCAGATTTCATAGTCAACGTTTTCGCTTCGTTGTCTCGTTGGTGCACGGATGTATCCTTGTACAGTTTTCACATTGAATGTCACTGAATTTTCTTGCTCATTTTGGTTTTTCCAATCTACATTATTTATAGATACTGGTTCTTTTAACAATGATATGTTTTGTATTTTAACGTTGCTCTTCTTTGCCTCCTTCGTTTTGACAATTTTCTTTTTTCCTTTATTTTTAAAGTTATGTTTGGCGGTAATATCTTGAGTTTCATATTGTAGAGCATCTAAAGAAATTGGATATTTGAGAACTGTGAGTTTAATTTCTGTTCCATCTTCGTCTTTCAGAGTGATCGTAGAGTTTGATTTCTGGATGATACCTTAAAGAAAAAAATTAATTGTTGTAATTTTTTTATTAAAGGGAGAGATTTCTTTACGACAATTGCATTTGAATGTAGCTTAGGTAAAGTAATAGTTTTATTTAAGTACCTAGTTAAAAAAGAAGATTACGACTTGTCCAACTTGAAGTCGGCAGAAGGTACTTCGTAAGTACTTAGGTAAGTAGAAAATTTAGAAAGGTAGTTATATTTTCGTAGTTATGTAAATGAAAAGGGTGGTAAAACGACTGGTACTGTTAAAATGTACACCTAGGAAATTAATGCCATCGTGTGTTGTCCATTTTATTTCACAGTTCTTGATTAATAGATGATTAAAAAAAAAACAATGATTTTTATGTGTGTATTCAAGATAATGTAGCCCATTTCACATTTCTTGCTTAATATAAATAAATAGGTATACAATTATTTCTTCGTTAATAATAATTTGTGCAAGTTGAAAATAAATTCAACTATTTTGCGTGTTTTTATAACGGACTTAACGCTCAACGTTCCACGCGTTTATTTCTTTAGTGTTCGTGGATTGGTTTAACAAAATGTGTGGTCACTGTTACATAGCTACCATTATGCGAAAACAAAAGCTTAAAAATATTCTTAAAAATATATCTAGCGCACTGTATGAGACTATGAGCTCATTCTTAAAAGATGAATACTCCTTAAAAATACTGTCTAGTCAACAAGTGCTTTTTGTCCTATTACTTTCAGCAGGAGAAAACTATGAAGAAGGTGTCATTCGATTCGGAATAGCATGCAAGTAGATGATTTTTGAAAAAAAAATAAAGCTCCACTCGCAAAAATTGCGAAAGTTATAAACAATTTACTGAAAAAATAAAAAGGGGTTCCGTTTTTTGCCAATATCTCAAAACTAATTAGGATTTTTGAAATCTAAAAAAGATTCAAAAAGAAGAGGTTTCCTAAAAGAAAGTCGCCAACTCCCGGAACTGTAGGACCAATATTTATAAATTCCTAGAAAGGTGAAAATACGACCTTAAACGGGTCCTGTGGGTTGCGCAAGCCAAGCCCACTTCGGACACTAACAATAAAAACTATTTACTTAAACATATTAAATATGAAAATTAAGAGATGAAAAAATCAGGCACTTACTGGATAGATGAATGAACAGTAATCAGCCGAATTTTTTTTTTATCGCGATTTTTCAATTATTTATGCAATATAACTACTTATTGCATAACTAATTGATAACTATTGTATAAATAATTGTTTTTAATATTTTTAATGATCCGTCCGGAAATGATTTAAAAAAAATATATCTCCCATTGTTTAAAAAATTATTAGAAACAAATGCTATGTTTATAAGATAATTGATTTTTTTTTTGGAATCCTAATCTTACATGTAAATGAAGATTTAAAACAAAATATTTTATTGCTTGAAAACTTATTTGTTAAATAACATTTTTTTTTTTCTAAAAATGTTAAAGAACGATTTGTTTTTAAATCATAATTTATCTTGCTTTTCGATATTGAAAAAAAAAATTGCATCTTTTCATTTAACAATCTTAAAAATTTGATCTCGTGTGAGCGAGAGACATGACAAAATGCGACAGCCCTCATATAGTTTAAATAGTTTTTATTGTTAGTGTCCGAAGTGGGCGTGGCTTGCGCAAGCCAGAGTACCCGTTTTCGGTCGTATTTCACTCCTCTGGGAAAATAATGAATATTGGTCCTACAGTTCTAAGAGATAGGACTTTCTTTTAGGATATTGCCACTTCTTTTTGTTGAATCTTTTTTTTAATTTAAAAATCTTGAATCAGTTTTTAAGATATTTGCAAAAAACGAAATCCCTTTTATTTTATCAATAAATTGTTTATAACTTTTGCAATTTTTGCGAGCGAACTTTTTTTTTTTTTTCAAAAATCATCTATATGCTATTCCGAATCGAATATACTTTGTTCATATTTTTCCGAGACTGTTGAAAAAAGTTGGACAAAATAGCAATTCTGACTAGACTAAAAGCTAGCTTTTATATTCAGAGAATTATTAGTCGTCTATTCTTTAAAATTCCACTCTTCGTTTGAATAAGAACTAACTAATATCATGCAAACGCAAATGGTCCTTCAAATTCTTTCTCCTCAGGAACGCCATGCCACAAACATCACATTTATGATTCTTCTCCCCTGTATGTATGACCATGTGACGCTTCAAAGACTCCTTGTTACAAAACCTTTGGTGACACACATCGCACTGTTGATTCCTCTCCTGAAGATGTACAGAACGCACGTGACAGACCAAATGATACTTCAAATTGAATCCTCGGCCGCAAGTCTTGCATTTATGTACTCTAGTCTCCTGATTATGGACATCTTGTAAATGAATAGTCCTTTTATAATTCGAATTAAACTTTTCTGGACACATTGGACATCTTCTAGGACACTGCTTTAGATGCACGCCTCGTATATGCAAGGTCCGTTTATAAGGAGTACTAAAAACTTTATTGCATCGATCGCAAGGAAAGTTTCCAGAGTCGTGCACTTCTAAATGTTTCTTTAGGAGCCGCAAAGTCATGAAGACTGATCCACAAATCTCGCAGCTGTAATTATTGAAGTGTTCACTCATATGTATTACTAAAATTCGAACTTTTATGAAACTTTGTTCGCATATAACGCATCTGTATGCATCATCTACGAGCTCGAGATTAAACGGGATCATATTGTCTTGGATTTCTAAATCCATTAGTTTTTCGTGTACTTCTTTAAGGTGGCGCTTCAATTCGACAAGGTTAGGAGATTTTTCTGAACATATCTTGCAGGTTATATCACTTACATCTACTTTTAAGACATTCTCTCTTCGATTATTAACCAGTCTCTTAAGAGGAGCGAAGGTATGGGAAAAGTGCATGTGCAACTTCAATTCATTTAAGTCCAGAAACGGTTGCGAGCAGACGAAACATTTGAATTTGTTGCTCCCATAAACAAATGGGTAGACCGTTGAAAATTCAAATACAGCTAAAGCATTCTGCCTGATATCCGGAGTTTTCTTCACTTTTGGTTTCACACTTTGGACGGATAATGTCGGAGTACTATCAATAAAAGGTGATGGTGCAGTCCCTATATAAACAGGTGATGGACTGCGAGACGGAGAGAAATCTCTTGTTGGAGGTGAAGAGAAGGCTTTAATACTCTTTTGTCGGAATCTACTGAAGTCTATTAAGGTCCCGAGAGGTCTACACAAGGTTCTGTCGTAAGAAACTTGGAATAATGGGACGATTCTTCGCTTCGTATCAGGTATTTCGGAGTCCGATCCTAGAAAAACAGAAATAATAATTGTAGTAGTCTTTTTGCTGTCTTGTTGCTTATTTTTTAGTGCTTAAGTGTGAGGGTTAGCGTACCAATTCCCATTATGTTATCGTTGAGTGTAAATAAAAGTAAATATTTAGAAAAAATCACATTTTATTCAGTTCAATTCGATCTTTTGTTTCAATCTGCAATTTTAGTAACTAAAAATAGAAAGAATAATAATTATATACGGACTGACAAGTAATTCCAAATTAGTAAACAAATGAACGTTTAAATGCTTGACACAATAATGTGTCTACTAAAATAACAAACATATTTGCTTTATGACATCAAACGATGACACCACGATTGCCTATAACTTTGATTAAAAAAAAGAATAAGTATAAAAGGAGGTATCGACCAAAACAGTCGTCATTACATCATTAACGAAAAAGAAAGCTCTAATCACGAGGAAAACGCATCTTTATCGAGTTGCCCTACATTAGGATGATGTATCTTCGTATGATGCTTCAAACTACAATTCTGGATGAAAGATCTTCCACAGATCGTACACACGAAACGACGATCATTCTCATGAATTCTCATATGTTCACGAAGCGTGTATTTTCTAGCATAAGCTTTTTTGCAAACGCTGCATTGGTACTTCCTTTCCCCTCCGTGCTTGACCATGTGATCTTTCAACTCAGATTTGGAATAAAACTTCCATTCGCAAACATCACAGGAAAATCTTTTTAATTTTAAATGGACAGTCCTCACATGCACACCCAGTTTACCACTGATAGTGAACACTTTAGGACACATAGTGCACTTAAATTCTTTCAACTTCAAACCGTGGATGGCGGAAATGTGTTTATTTCTTTGGAAGTAGTTTCGAAATGCTTCAGGACAATGTGGACACCTATGTCTTTTTACTTTCATATGTACAGTAGCGTTATGTTCGTTTTTAGCGTTAGTAGACCTAAATACTTTGTCGCAACTATCGCAAGGAAACGATCCTGTTTCGTGCGAGAACGCGTGAGTCCTCAAACGTTCTGGAGTTATAAAACCAGTGCCACATTGCTCGCAAATAAAATTTTGGAAATGTACGTTCATATGTTGATTAAGAGACTTGAATTCAGTGTATTTTTCCATACAAAGAGAGCAAGGAAATTCATTCAGCGTAATCTTGAAAGGGAGGACACCATCGCCAGATTTAGGATCTAAATTCTTCTTATGCTTTTCTAGCAGATGCCATTTTAGGGACGGAAAATCTGGGATCAGGTCATCACAGAGCTTACAACCGACATCGGTTATATCTACTTTGACTAATTCGTACTTCTTCAGCTTCGACAAAGCGTATTTGACTTGCGATGTCGTCAAAAAACCGTGTTCTATATTATGTACCCTCAATGAGGCTGGGTCGGAAAATTGTTGATGGCAATAGAGGCAAATGTATAGATTTTTCATCCATTTGAAGGGGCATATTTTTGTTGATTCCAGCAGTATAATTGCGTGCCTTGTCCTAGCTTTAATGTCATCAGTAAAGTTTTTCTTTTGTTCTGCGATCCGTGCCTTGAATTCAGCTCTATTTTCTACATGGCAATCTTCGTCAGATAGTTCGTCACCTAAAAATGAGAAATGAGCTTTGTTATCTTCTTTGTTATGTTTTTCATGCTGTTTACTTCCAATAATGCTTCACCTATTATACACAGGACTAGGACATGCTTTAATATTATAACATTTTCTGTGAAGTGTGTCATTTTATGTAATTCAATTGCTTATTTATTTATTTTACGAAAGGCCCGATATAAGCAGATAATATGTAAGGATCTTAGCTAGTGGCGTTCTGTAGTTTCTGCCTATCCCCATGGGAAGAAAGCGTGAGTTTATGTATGTTTCAGTCATCTTTTTTCATTGTTACGCAATAGGTGACTAAATTAGTAAATGTTACTATAGGTAAGTGCATTGCTTTTTTTGATCTTTCTACTATACTACCTATTTATATGTATTATATGTATTTTTATATATATATGTATTATGTATTTATATGTATTTTTGAAAACCAGACTGGCGAAGCCACGTAGCGTTATTTAGGTATATATAGATGTACTTAGTAATTTTGTTAATTAAGAATGAGCTATTCTCATGGAAAGAAAACAGTACCTACCTACATGGCAGAAAATTAGACGCAAAAAGATAAACCGCCAGAAACATAATACATAAACAATTACACAATACATACTTTTTTTATTATTATTTATTATATTTATTGATACATAATTTATTAATTCTAAAATACGTCTTTCAAATGAGCGGGATGGTGAACCCTCATATGTTGTTTCAAACTACAGTTCTGAATGAATGACTGCCCGCAAACTGGGCAAATAAAACGTCGATCATTATTGTGTATACGCATATGCTCTCTCAAAGTCTTTAACCTCGCGTAAGATTTCTTGCAAACATCACATTGATATATTCTCTCCCCTCCATGCTTGATAGAATGCTCCTGCAACTCATAGTTCGTGAAAAACTTCATTCCGCAAATTGAACAAATGTGATTTCGTTCTTGCAAATGCTGGAAGCGTATGTGGGATGTCCTACGGCTGCATAGGTCGAAAACTCTTGGACATGATGGACAGGGAAAGACAGCAGTCTTCTCTCCATGTATAGTGTTTAAATGTTTCAGTCTATGCTTGTATGAGGCGAATTTCTCGTCGCATATAGGACACTTATATCTCTTATTAGACCTATGGACTTTAGCATTGTGTGCGTATAACGAAGCGTAAGAAGGGAACGTTTCTGTACATCTTTTGCAAGGGAAGTCTCCTCTTTCATGAGTCCTAGCATGATTCACCATTCGTTGAGAAGTAGCGAATCTCTTCCCACAAGTTTCACAAATAAAATGTTCGTAATGATCATTCATATGTTTGTGTAGGCTCAGGAACATTTCGTATGTTTTTCCACAGATTTGACAGCTGTGTTCCTCTTTGCTCAGTTTGTATGGAAGCACGCTATCTCCGTAAGTGCAGTCTATTATCTTGCCATGTTCTACAGTGAGGTGGATTTTTAGTTCAGCATAATCACCAATTTCTGTGCCGCACATTTTGCAAATCGTTGTAGCGAAGTCCATTTTTAAAGGTTCGTACTTTCTAGGTTTTAAAAGCTGTTTTACTTCAGAGTGTTGCAGTTGGTTGTGTTCTCTCAACTTTTCTGGTTCTAGAAAAGTGTTTTTACAAAAGAAACATAGGTAAGTTCCTTTTCTATATTTGAAAGGGTACGCGGTGCACGATTCCACGATGATGGCTATATTATTTCTGAAGATAGCCCGTCTCTGGTAGCCCTCTCGTGCTGTAGAGGTCATTGGGGCTCTGTTATTTTCAGTATCGGATTCCACTTCCAGCTTTATCACTGTTTCTTCAGTTTTTCTTCCTAAAAATAGAAAAAATCCGATATAGGCTCTTCATGTTCATTCCATTTTGTTATCCTTTACATATTTTGCACTACAGCTACTTAGGCTTTTGTTGTTATACTGATGATATTCTCATATCATATTTTACTATTTATACATATAAGTAATATCGGTTATTAAGTAGGTACCTAATTTGGTAACCTAATATTAGGTGCTTAGTGAATTAGCAATAGCGGCCCTATGAAGTCATGTGATTTAACACCGGATATAAAATGTCGGTAGGCATTAACAGTTTGGATTGTGGGTACTCCGACAAGAACAAATACCATTCTAATAATAAATGTTTAATCAATAACCTCAGAACATAATTTCACTCGACGTAAATCATTTTATTACAATATTATTTATTTACAATATAATGAATAAAACCAATAAAAATAATCTAAAAGGTTTACAAAAATCAAATTAGACACGAAAATAAAATTTTGCATCGCTGTCAATGTTTCTTTACCGCATCAATTCGTAAAATTGGCATATTAAGCTAATACAGATTAGATATCTTAATCTTTTTTAAAGGTTCTGCAGTAGGATGGTGCGTTCTCAAATGACTTTGCAAACTACATTTCTGAACATACGCAGTATTACAGTACTGACAAACAAATCTCTTATCATTATTATGTATCCTCATATGCTCCCGCAAAGTTTTGGTCCTAGCATACGCTTTCTTGCACACCTCACATTGATACTTCCTCTCCCCTCCATGTTTAATCATATGACTCCTCAACTGAGCAGCTGTCACGAATTTATACGAGCAAAAAGTGCAAGCGAATGATTTAATTCCCATATGAACTTGTTTTATATGTTTGGTCCTTTGATTACACATCGCGAAAATTGCTGGACACAAATTGCAGGGATACTCGATTTTTTTGTCGTGCGCCACTTTCAAATGCCTTCCTCTGTCAGCGTAGCTTTTGAAAGTGTCTTTGCAATAAGGACACCTGTATCTGAATTCTGGGCCATGTTTTTGGGTTGTATGATTGTTCCTTAAGACGCGTGTGGCGAAAACTTGTTCGCATTTAGTGCATTTAAATTGAGCTGTGGGTGCCGAATCATGGATGAGTAAGTGGGATTTCAGCCTGTGTACGGAAGAGAATGCTTTACCGCATTGAAAACAGATGCAATTTGGATAGTGCGTGTTTAAATGTGAGTTCAATTTAGAGAAAAGAACAAATGTTTCATCACAATGAGTGCACTTGTATTCTTTCCCTGCTAGATAGTAAGGTGTGACGCCTATACCATGTTTATCGATTATTGGTTTGTTATGATTTTGGAGTAAATGTTCGCAAAGATGATCTAAACTCGTCATTCGCATGAGACATAATTCGCATCGTAGCTCAGTAACTTCCATTTTGACGTTTGCAAACGGACGCGCCTTGCGGAGGGCTTCGATCCTGTTAGGGTGTACTATGGTGTGGTCCTTTACACCACTGAAATCTCCGAAGGAGAGCGGACAGTAAGCGCAAGTGAAGGCCCCTCGTCTCCACCGAAAAGGACAAGCGTTGGAACTTTCGAGAATGATAGCGGCATTATCTCTGTGATCGTTATACTTGCGTGTCGGCCTCCATTTTACTTTGAGTTCGACGGGCCCTAAAAACAAAAAGAAAATAATCACTATGAAGCGCAGTATAATGTCACATTTGATGAGGAATTTGCTGTCTGTGATATGTATAAAAAGAAATGAGATAGCCGGAAATCGGACGAAGTGGCACGCGTCTATCAGTATAAGCTTACGGACTGATCTAGATGTTAACAAGTTTATATTTATTTTAACCAATAATTGTTAATCAACGGTGAAAGATAGTACCTAGAATCATTATTTGTTGAAGAAGTAGTCGGCGATCTAAAATTCCCAGGTAATCGGACAATGAGATTTTTACTATCCATACAAACATTATAAATCCGAAAGTAACTGTCTGTCTGTTACCTTTTCACCCTAAACCACTGAACGGATTTCGATAAAAGGCAAGGCAATAGATGGCATCCTGGGAAACCTGGGAAAGGACATAGGCTACATTTTGTCTCAAAAATAATCCTACAGGGGGTGATATAGGGGATGAAATTTTGTATGGAAAACCCAGCATTTCTTAAGTTAGTGATAAATGGAAATTCAAATTTATGCTTTTGATAGGAAATAGAGAATTTTGTGGTTTAGCGTTTTTGAAAAATCATCCCCAAAGGGGGTAAAACAGCGGTTGGTTTTAAAATTCACAAATAATATTAAAAATTTTGTGTAGGTACCTCTTTTTAAGAGGTTTAAGGGATTGGAAATGTAGTCATTGTAGTCATAGTTTGTATCTTGAGGTAACATTTAGTCTTTATTTCATTATCGGTCCACTCGGTCAAAAGTTATTTGTTATTAGAGCGTAAACGGCATACTTTTTACTAAACAAAGTCCTTCCGCCGCGTCTGACTGTCTGAACGCGAGAAACTCAAAAACTACCGAACGGATTTTCACCAATGGACGGAGTGATTCATGAGGAAACCTCAATAAATTCCATTATTGTTTTGTGTAAATTGGTTGAAATATATGACGATGATTGTTGAGCGCCGCGTAAACTAATAGAGTTATATTAAAACAATGTATTACGCTATCAACACATTGTTTACCTGAATTAACTCATAGGATAGGTAGGTACATACTTTTAATCCCGGTATACATTCCCGTGGGATATCTTCCGACATCCACGCGGGCGTAGCCGCGGTCAAAAGCTAGTCTTATATAAATAAGATAAATTAGGCAATCCATTTATATTACAATAAAAAATATCTAAAAATGAATTACTGTTTCCTTAAATTAACCTATAATATAATAGGAATGTTTATAATTCTCTCGCTCTCGAGCACAGCGGGCCTTTCTGACCCATGCGCCTTATCTAAATGCCTCAGTCTTGTACGGTAGTGACTAAAATGTAGATCACAAACTGGACACCTATATCTATCTTTTCTTCCATGAGCTTTGACCAAATGCCTGTTCTTCGCAGCACGATTAGGGAATACTGAATTGCATTTTGGGCATGTGAATTGTCCAAATTCGTGCGTGACAGAGTGGCTACGAAGCTTGTTGCGTCCCGAAAATCCTTTGCCGCATGTAGCGCAAACATAGCTTTGATAATGTTGGTTCATGTGCGTGAATAAAGTCATGAATCCTTCACATAGAAAGCTGCAGTGGACGCATCTATATTCTTTGCCAGTTAAAACGAATGGTATGACACCATCTGAAAAATCCGGGTCAATCATCTTTGAATGCTTCTCTGCTATATGTGTCTTTAACTTGTCTATATTTTGTACATTTTCGCCGCATAAACTGCATGCTAAATCTGTGATATCGATTCGAAGAGGAAACGAGTTTCTCACAGTAGGGTTCTCGAATATTTCGAGCTTCCCGTGAATAACTGAATGTTCTCGAATTTCCGGTACGTTTAAGCAAATCTTTGGGCAGTAAGCGCACATGAATTTGCCTCTATGCAATCTGAATACTACTGCATTCGAGTGTTTTATTATAATAGCTGCATTTGCTGCGTCTTCTTTAATTCGACGTTTTCTCTTCCAAACTATTTTAGTGGATTTACCTGCAGCCATTTCTTTTTCTTCTATCGCCCCTAAAAATAGAAACATACGTTTGTAATCTTCGAAAATCAGTCGTACTTCATTCTATGTGTTCTTAAATGACGCTGCAACTTCGATTTGCTAACAAATATCGCAGGACAGTTAGGGCAGAAGTGTCGTTTCTCAGTATTCGCGTGAGTTACACGTATATGTCCTGCTCTTTTGGAGCTGGTTTCAAAAGTTTTGTCGCAAGCATTACAGAAGTATTCTTTTCTCTGTTGGGCGTGGGTTTCTACCAAATGTTTTGCTCTCGTGTGGTAAGTTGTAAAAACTTCGGGGCATCTCGGGCAAGCGTAGCGAACGCCTTTTCTATGGATTCGCATTATATGACACATTCGAGACGCTCGCGTTTCTAAAACTTCACCACACTCCCCGCAAGGGAAACTCCCCTTTTCGTGTGACTGTACGTGTTTTCTAAACCTTGATTTTGAAGCAAAAGCTTTTCCGCAGAAATCGCAAATGTAATTTTGAAAGTGCGTGTTCATATGCTCGTTCATTTTGGCAAAAGTCAGGAATTGGGCGAAACATAGCTGGCAGGTGAAGCCTTCTTCATCTAACTTGAAAGGTAGGACCCCATCACTGTATTCTACGTTCAAAGTCTTGCCGTGTATCAATATGTGATCTTTTAAAGCGTCAATACTATTTAGGAGCCTGCTACACAACCTACAGCTAAGCTCAGCTACATCGACTTTGACCATATTATTTTCTTTTAACTTCGAGAAGATTCTGTCAGTGGGTAAGTTATTTAGATGATTAGCTTTGACATGTAAGCGAAGTAGAGGTACATCGACGAACTTAGCATCGCAGTATGAGCAGTAAAAAGCGCTATGGAACCATCGAAAGGCCCAGGCTGTCGAACATTCTAAAAGGATCATTGCGTTTCGACGCATCATGGTTTTGGATATTCTTTTCTCTGATTCTTCGGGAAGCTGGTTGTTGGCACGTCGTCGCCTTCGCATCTGGCGATCGCTAACGTTTTCCTTCAATTTCCTAATGCGTCTTACGCCTAGATTCCCCTCCGCTTCGTGAGCGGAACCTAAAAGCAAGAAACACTACGTTATTTTGTTAATTTGTCGAAGTACCAGCTCCTCGGAACACATGCATTTGGTGCTAAAGCTAGAATATGTTATCAACTCGTTGGAATCTTTTTGGGTAAGTATCCTGCAAATGTACGTACGTAAGTTTTTGGTCCAAAAGTAGCAGGAGCGGGTATTAAATATTTAGTCCCGTTTATATCGATGCCTAGGTGTCGACATACCTACCTACCTGTACCACACCACCTGCACCTGTGGTGGATACCTAAGTGATATTAGGTTTATTTACCTACAAAAAGACTTGAAGTAGACTTCTGCTCTACCATTTCTGGTTAACAAGTTTATATCTAAGTTGCCAAGTGCTGTATGTGGTGTTTATTTACTTCAAAAAACGTTTATATGAGTCTACCTATCTACTATGGCTACTACATGATAGTTATGCTTGATTTTTTCGTTTCATTGAAACAATAAAATAAATATGAAGTTTCATGAAAATCCTTGGTTAAATAAGTTGCCTCCAGAAATCAATAATCACAAAAAAAATACAAACTAATACAATTTTACAAGTTTATTAAAAAAATAATAATACTGGAAATAGTAACGTAAGTAGAACTCAGACAGTCTATACTAAATCTTAATATCAGTAGGAACTAAATCAGTCAAATCATGCGGGTTAATCGAAGGCAGCCTTTGCGTTCTCTGCTTAAACACTGGCCCGCGCCATTTGCCATTCACATCCTGGTGGGTCTTCAAATGCGTAGTCAACGCCCTATTCCTCGGAAAAGACTTGCCGCATACAGAACAATGAAAGTTCTTCTCCCCTGTATGGCGAACCATGTGTCTTTTCAACTCATAGTTGGTCCTGAATTGCCATTCGCAATAGCTACAACCGTAGTTCAATTGCGGAGGGAAATGAACTGTCCGGACGTGTATGGCGCGTTTTCCACTGGTTTTGAAAGACATCTCGCAGTGGGCACAGTTGTAGGAAACTTCCCGCTCGCTGTGAGCGTTTTTCATATGACCAATCCTTTCGTAATAATTGTCGAATCTGATGTTGCAGTGGGGACATTCGTATCTGGGAGCTTTCGGGTGAACGGAGGCCTTATGGGAGTCTCTTGCTGCTCTCATTATAAAAATCCTGCCACATTTATTACAAGGAAACGACCCAGATACATGGACTTCTAAGTGTTTTCTCAGCCGAGGTGCTGTCATGAATCCTTTGCCACAAGTAGCGCATATGTAATGTTGGTAATGAATGTTCATATGCTCGTACAGTTTTAAAAAGTTGTTAAATTTTTCGGGGCATATGACACATCGCCAAGACTGTTTGTCTAGACAAAATGGTAATATTCCGTCAGGGTGGTACGAGTCAAAATCTAAGCCATGATCAATGACGTGTTCTCTTATTTGAGTGACATTAGTCAGTGGCAGAGCACACAAGGAACAAACAGCGTCAGTAATATCAACATTGATTAGAGGCATTTCTTTGAATTTGCTATAGATATCCTTAATGCTATGACTTTGAGAGCAGATTCTGACATGGTCTCTAAGCTCGGAGCATCCGGTAAAGTTATCTTCGCAGTAGGCACATTTGAATCTGTTTTTCTTCCATCTGAAAGGTAGAAGTGACCAACACTCAAGGATGGCAGAAGCGTTACTCTTGGTGATAATCCTCGCTTCAGCTCTAGCACTTCGGATATATTTCGGCTTGGGTAACTTTTCTATTTCGTAATCGCCTTCGTTTTGTTCGCTCGTTTGCCAGCGTTGTCCTAAAAATAGAAAATTTTCGTCAGATTTCTTCGTAATGTTTCTGAGTCCACTTTCCTCCGTTCTTGTCGGCTTAGGATTGGATTTTCCGATTCTGTTTTATTACAGTTTGTCACAGGGTTAATCTTAACTTGGTTTTGGGGTTCACTAAAAAGCGAGCCAGATTTTTTAGCTCGAGCTGACACGAGAAAGATCTTTGTTAAAATATCTTAATCTTCAAGGATTTTACATGGAGCGACTGCCTATCTGACCTCCGCAATTCAGTTACTGGGTAACACGATACCACATGGTAAGACTGGTAGTCACTTTTGGGCTTCTGATACCCATAACTTTTGTCAAAGATCTCCGAATGACAGGCGGGACAAACGGCTTAACGTGTTTTCCAAGGCTTGTTATTTAATGGATCCACGAACCGACCGCGGCAATCGTAGCTTAACCTTAGATTGACCCGTGCGGCTGTTATCATTTAGCCACAAGTCTCTTTTATTTTGTGATGCATCGACTCACAACACCCAATAAACACGTACGTAGTACCTACACCTACAATTTAAAATAACTAATGTTTATAAAATTGGAATAAAAAGCAATTTAAACTATAATCTCTTTATTAGACTTATTGCTTACGTCTTATATTTTATTTCATAGTTTTATAATATTTAAACAAAAAAATAAATTACATACGTAATCACTACGTAAAATCTAGAATATATTTCAGAATTACGCTGAAAATGGTTTTTTTTTTAATAGCTGAAAATAAATGATTTGCGAAACCAGCATCTTTAAAATATTTTTGACAAAAAACGGATGTTTGTTGTAAAATTGTAGAAGTACCTAAATAAATATGTTTTCTGGAAGACATTTATTGAGGACCATAATAAGTTATTAATTACAATACTGTAGAAGACTTTAAAATACATTATAAACAAAATAAAAGTATAGTAGGTATACCTGTTTACCACGTAAAAAAGAATATCGCGAGAAGACCCGTTCTCAATTTGTCTATAATGTGTACAAATCACGAAAGTTTAAAAACATATTTTCTTAAACTTGAAAAATTAAAGCTTTACTCAAATTGAACACCATGTAAGTAATTCTGTAAAAAAATCAAATTCCAATCTTTCTAATACTTTAAATTCTTCTTATTACTAAATTAAGTAATATTATTATTATTAAAGTCTCGAAGAGGACAGACAGTGTTTTATTTATAAATGCCAAGTTTTTATGACTAAGTAGGTACATAAGAACAAAACAATCTATATCAATAAACTTAGCCATTTTCAGCATATTTCTGCATAGCTCATTATTTTGAGCTTTAATATTCTTGCATTTTAGAGAGCATCTTTTGCGTATCATGTTCGTTGCGTTCTTTTTTCATTCACACTTGAATACGGTTGTATTCAAGTGTTAATGCAACCGACACTTAGTTATTTTGTTGTTAGTATTTTTTATGAGATCCTAAACTTTACTTACATTACCGACAGATGGCGTGTTGCGCTACCGAAACTACCCCCAAAACTGGACATTAAAATTTTACACTAACGCCACCTATCGTAGTTTTAAATGCAACATACATGTTGTACTACAGTACAATGTAGTAACATTTTTATTAAATTCCGGTATCTACTTTTTCCCAAGCCAATCATATTACTGGACATGGAAAATTTTAATTAAATATCAATTGTTCTAAAGAGCCATTTGCTTGCTTGTTTCTTAACATAAATCACGTAACCTTTCTGATAAGTATATTACTTTATTGCATACATTGTAAATATTGCATCAAATAAAATACAACCGTTGGAGACATAAAAAATCTCAATAAGAATAAAATCAGTCAAAACTATTCGATTAAAATTGAAATGAGTTATAATGGAAGAATCTAGTAATATCATACATGAAAATGCTTTTTCGCGATGTGCTTATCCAAAGACAATTTAGAAGCGAACGCTCTAGAACAGCTACCACAGGGATAACTATATTCTGTCTCTTTCTTCGTCCTATGAGCTTTTACATTATGGTGGTACTTCTGCGAACGGGTCTTGAAAGTCATATGGCAAGTCGTACATTCATACATTTCGGCCCCAGGTTTGTAATTATGGAACTCCATGAGATGTCTCTTTCTGAGCTCCCAGGTCGCAAACCTAGGCTTTTCTTTGCAGTAAACGCACATGTAAGGTAGTGTCGTGTGCTGGGTTTTGATGTGTATGTTGCGTTCTTCTAAAGTAGTGAATGTAGCAACGCAACGACTGCATGTGTATTTGTTGTCGTGGGGTATCTTCGTATGGGCTTTCAATGCAGACTCTGTTATGAAACCCTCTCCACAAGTGTCGCAAACGTAATTTTGATAGTGTTCTGCAGTATGTTTCTTTAGTGAAATAAAGTCTGAGAACTGTATCTTGCATATAGCACATTTCCAGTTCGAACCATCGTTGAGTTTGAACGGAAGAACCCCTGGTTGGACATCAGCGTTCAGAGGCTGTTTATGATCATTCTTCAAATGTATCACCAACTCATCTAAAGTATCAATGGGTATAAAACAAAGTTTGCATTGCAGATCTGTTATGTCAACCTTCAGAAATTCCTTCCGTATTTTCCTACTGAAGACTAGCTGTATATCGAAATTCGCGTGACGAGACGCCATATGAGCTCTCAGACCAATCGGATCGTTTGACTGAACTCGACAGAAGACGCAGTTGAAATTCTGGCCCCAAGTCCTAAAAGGACAGGCGGTTGAGCATTCTAGAATAATCTCGGTATTGCTTTTATATTTCAAGGCTTTTCCAAAACGAGGGTTGTAGGAAGACTTGTAGCATTTAAAGTTACGCTCGTGTTGCCTCAGACCATGATCTGACAAAAATGTGGCTCCACACTTTTCGCAAGTAAAAATCTTCATGTGTGTCCTCAAATGGACGTTGATTTGTGAGAATTTAGGAAACGTTTTATCACATTCGAGACACGTCCATCTTCCCGAAGGTCCTTGTCTATAAGGAAGTACTCCAAAAGGAACATCAAAGTTAACTTTGATTTTATGGTCTCTAGATATGTGGTTCATGAAACTGTCTATATTCGGAAGTTCTTGGGAACATATGGTGCATTTTAGATCAGTAATTTCAACTTTTAGAGCATCGTATACTTTATAGAAAGCGCTGTTGAAGTCAGCACTGGAATGGTCGGCTTTCATATGGTCTCTCAACGCAGCCATTGGCTCAAACTCGTCATGGCAGTACGAACAGACGATCCTATTAAAACGAGTCTTAAAAGGGAACGCTGTCGAGTGTTTTAGGACAAGAACAGCGTTTTGCCTTTGCGGGTTCTGTCCAACGGACCTTTCAAACAATCTTTGTTTCGGTTTACTTTCGGTCTGATTAAGTCCGTCAATTTCCTTTGTGGACCCTAAAAAAGAAAAGAATTTTCATCATTATTATATTCTAGTATAGCTTCTTGTCTTCGGAGGAAGAGTGGCATCCCGGCTTACATCGATTGGTCATTTTATGCTTCTAGAGATCTTTATGTGGGAATATAAATAGTGTTATAAATATTTGTATAAGATCTACTTCTGTATAAGTTAGTGAAAATGTTCGTTAATTAATGAAGAGAACTACCTCAGAAACATCAAACATCAAAATGCTTTTTGGCCACATGTTTGTCCAAGAACAGTTTTGTCGTAAAAGCCTTTGGGCAACTTGGGCATGGGTAGCTAAGTTCTGTATCTTTTTTTATTCGATGTACTCTCGCCATATGGTTGTACTTCCCCGATCTCGTCTTGAAAGACTTTTGGCATGTCGTACAATCGTACTTATCAGCTCCTGTTTTATAGTTATGAACTGCCATCAAATGTTTTTTGCGAACCTCCCAGTTTGCGAAGCGTGGTTTATCCTTGCAATACACACAGACGTATGGCAATGATGTATGCTGTGTTTTCACGTGCAGATTCCTCTCATCTAGCGACGAGAATGTGGCAATACATCGACTGCAGTTGTATTTATTCTCGTGTGGTATTTTAGTGTGAGCTATCATTGCAGATTCAGTGATAAAACCTTCGCCACAAGTGTCACAAACGTAGTTCTGGAAGTGTTCCGAAGTATGTTTCTTTAGGGAGACAAAATCTTTGAACTCGTTCGGACATATTGTGCATTTCCATATTGAGCCATCGTTTAGTCTAAAAGGTAGGACACCGATCTGTGCGTCAGTATTTATCGGTTGCTGATGATCGTTCTTTAGATGGTAAATCAAACTGTCAAAAGAGTCAATAGGCATGAAGCATAATTTACACTGAAGGTCTGTTATATCAACGTTGAGGAAATCTTTCCCTAATTTTTTATAGAAGGCCGCTTTGACGTCGTAATTAGCGTGAATTGTGAGGACATGCATACGTAGACCGCTTGGATCGTTACTTTGGACCCTACAGAATACACAATTGAAGTTACTTTTCCATGTTCTGAAAGGACTAGCTGTAGAACATTGTAGAATAATTTCGGCATTCGATCTAGGTTTTAAGACTCTTCCATTTCTTGCCTTGTAAGCCGTTCGGAAGCACTTGACTTGTCGATGATGGTCTTTCAAGGCATAATCTGAGACGAAGGTCGTACCGCATTTGTCACAGGTATAATTCATGAAATGGGTAACAATATGCCGATTGAAAGCAATGAACGAAATGAAGACTTTGTTACAGTAAACACAAGTCCATTGGTTATCAGAATTCTGCTTATAAGGTAGGACACCATATCGGGCATTGAATTTCACAGGCTTATTGTGTTCCCTATATAAATGGCTCATTAATCCGTCCACATCTTGGATTTCTATAGCGCATATTTTACATTCTAGGTTAGTGATATCGATTTTGATTAAATTGTCCCTTGCTCTGTAGAAGACGTTTTTGAAACCTGAATTGATATGTTCTGTTTTCATGTGGTATCTGAGATCTGTAAGGGTGTTAAATTCTTCGTGGCAGTAAGAGCAGAGAATTTGACTAAAGCGAGTTTTGAACGGATACGCGGTTGAATAAGTTAGTATAATTTCAGCGTTGCGCCTTTGCGGCGTCTGGTAAACAAGGACTATTTTCTTTTTTGTTTGATTCTCTGTCTCACTACGTCCGTGAATTTCCAATGTGGTCCCTAAAAACAAAAAAGAAAATGGTCAGTGTCATACCGTAGCGACAAACTTTATTAATTAATTAAAAAACAACTAACATGACCAAAAAAAAAACAAAGACTAGAAGTACCTTCTGATTCGCCTTAATCTTTCTGGGGTTAAGAGGCGATAGTTAAGAATGTGAAAAAAAATTAACACGTTTTTGGTATAATACAAAGTTTTATTTCTACTCGATAAAAAGAACATTAAAGGCGCACGTTACAGCCGCATCTCGACGCAGTGCATCGTATTACGCAAAGAAACGCGGCGGCCTGGTAGTGACTAGTGTGTGATGCTACATACAAAATGTAAGTAGAAAGTGATGTAGGAGGATTGTTTTGTTGCGTTGCGGCAGGCCTAAAAATCTGCGTCAGCCTTAAATATCAATAGACACATCAGGATGAGTGGTCTTCATATGAGTTTTTAAGCTAACTTTTTGTGCAAACTGCTTTTCACACAAAATACAGACGAATCTCTTGTTTTCACTGTGAATCCACATATGCTGCGTCAGACTGTTCTGCCTCATGAAACTCTTGGAGCAAATTGTGCACATAAACTGTTTCTCTCCTGTATGTCCCCGCGAGTGATCCTCTAACCGTTTCTGTGTATTAAACTTGAGCCCACAGCAAGCGCATTGGAATCCTTCATCAGTATGTGCTAGTTTATAATGTGTATAAAAATACTTTCTCGAGGTGAATTTTTCTTCACAGTCAGGGCAGTTATAGACTATCTTTTCGTATCCATGTTCTGCTTGTAGGTGTTTCTGCTTATGTTCCCAGGATTGGAATCTGTCGCCGCAGACTATGCAGCAGAAAGTCCAGCATGGTTTTGATGCCCTAACGTGTGCCTTCTTTTGCTCCAGTGTGGGATATTCTGTCCAGCACTTCCTACACACGTGTTTCGTAACTGCATGGATACATTTAATATGGTACTTTAAAGCCTCGTGTGAGAGGTAATTACGGCCGCAAGTGTCGCAAGTGAACCGCTGGTAATGCAAGATCGTGTGACGACACAACTTTATTAGAGTGGGCATTTTCTTGCCGCAGTGATAGCAGCAGTAATTGTTATTCTCCAACTTGTAAGGTTGCAAACCCACATCAAATTCGAGGTTTAATTTCTTTGCTACATCTGAATGTGACTCCTTCAAGTGCTGAGCGACATCATCGATTCTCTCACAAGGTTGGAAACACAGTCTGCATTTTAGGTTGCAGATATCGACTTTGAGGTATTCTTTTAAGCTACTCATGTGGTGGAATGCCGTGCCGATGGTGAACTCTTGGTGGTGGACGTCAAAGTGTCTTCTGAAATGCGTCGGGTCCTCATAGCCTTCGCAGCAGTAGACGCAAGTGATAGCTTTACCTCGCAATCTGAATGGGTACAGGGTCGAATATTGCAACACAATCTCCGCGTTCTCTTTCGCCCATAAATGTGGTTCTAGAAACAAAAAGAAAATATCGCAGTGACTAGTAGGCTCACTTTTTTCTTTTAACGGACACTTAGGTGTAATCGTTGTTGTGTGAAGTTATATAGTTATCCAGTAAATGGGTTGTGGAGTGGAGGTCAGATAGGCAATCGCTCCATGTAAAATACTGGTATTCAGCTGCATCCGGTTAGACTGGAAGCTGGCCCCAACATAGTTGGGAAAAGGCTAGGCAGCTAGACGTGTATCTAGTTTTACTTAATCCGATGTTTCAATATAGAAGTTTTGTAAAAAGTGGGCAGGTTATTGATATTACAAAAAAAAAACAACAAATTGTGTCTAAATCAAGTTTAATATTTTAAAACAAAACAACAGTTTACTTAATTACTGCAATATAGTTGAAGATTCAACATTATTAAAATGTGTCAAGACACAAACAGCGAAAAAAAAAAGAACATTTAGGTACTCCACAGATTTATGTTCGCGTACACAATGTTGTAGGGAACAGTTGATTTTGTCACGATTTCGGAAGTTGTTCATAATGATGATTACAATAAGACCCTTCAGGTGTATAGTTATTGAAAAAACCGGCCAAGTGGGTGTCGGACCACGCATAATGAAGGGTTCCGTAGTTGAATTCATCCCAAAAACAAACTTTACATGTAGGTAATCGCAATAAAAAATTTAATGTGTGATAAAATTACAAATTAACAATTTTCAAACTTTTTCCTTTACTTGTGCCGAGACCTTGCTTCTTGTCAAATTTCATGATTCTAGGTCATCGGGAAGTACCCTATAGGTTTTGATTTATTTGGAAGTATCAAAAAATGTCGCATAAATGTCCGTATTTTTTTATTACGTTGACTTAGAAGCATGATATTTTTAGAACTCCAAGGGACTATAGACCTACGTATTTGATATTAATTTCAACTTGACACCTCCACGCATTCCCGAGAAAAAGGGTCTAGACAGACTGACAGACAGGCAGACAGACGGACAACGAAGGGATCCTATAAGGGTTCAGTTTTTTCCTTTTGAGGTACGGAACCCTAACAATTAACAAATTCCTCTTAAGGAATATTCATAGAACAAAAATTGGTCCGCTAACAATTTTTACTCCTGGAATTACTCACATAACTCAAGTAAAATTATATCTAAAACCTTTTTAATTAAAGAAAAACTAATACCTACATTAAGATCTTCCAAAGCTATATACAACACAGCGTTTAATTTAGGTATGAAAAAATATCAAATCAATAGGTATTTAATTAATTCTGAGAATGAAACTTAATTGATTGTAACAATCAAAGATTTTATAATGTTAGACCTTGAATTTGAAATGAGGAATCCTATCATCTTGTGATGTAGGTATACGGAACTTTCAAATAAAGCTAGGTGCATTGCACTTCAATACAAAATAAAAATCCGGTGCGGTTCGCCTGTAGTAGGTATGGCGATGGTTCATCCAAAATGTACCGAGAGGAGGTTTTCTGCAATGCAGCTTATTCGTCACAAGCTGTACCTTGTGCTAAAAGTTCCTACACCACCCATTTATCTTCAGATATCTCAGGATGGTGTCCCTTCATATGCGCCTTATAACTATGTTTTTGATTAAACTGCTTTTTACAAGACCTGCACTCAAACCTCTTACAGTCACTATGGGTCCACATGTGCTGAACAAGATTCTTCTTTCTCGGAAAAGATTTAGAGCACACAGTACAATGAAAGGTTTTAATTCCTGTGTGGACTAGCATGTGCTGTTCCAAATATCTTTTGGAGGCGAATTTCCGTCCGCAGTGCGCGCAAGGGAAGTTGGCTTCAGCGTGGGTCGTATTAAAGTGCCCTCTATAGGCATTTCTAGTTGTAAAGCTTAGACTGCATTCGGAACAAGAATAGGACTTTCTGGTTTGCCCATGAGCCGACACCAAATGTCGTTCTTTTGCGGGCCATGTCATGAATCGCTCTAGACACACAAGACACTGATACATCCAACAGCCGGGAGAATTGATTGTATGCTCCCTCTTAGCTTCTAAAGAATTGAACATCTGTTTGCATTTCCTGCATATTTTCTCGGCTGCTATGTGCGTGAATCGAATATGGTGCTGCAAGGAGCTGTTCGTCGTATAAGACTTGCCGCAAGTGTCGCACGTGAAGTTCTGGAAGTGAGAAGACATGTGACGACTTAGCTGCCGCAGACAGGGGAAGTTTAGATCACATATCCCACACATGAGTCTGTCTTGTAAAAATCTGTAGGGATGTAGTCCTAACTGGAAGTCAAAGTTGATTTTGGCATCATGTCTCTCGTTTAAATGTCGTGCAATATCGTCAATTCTTACGAAGGATTCAAAGCAGAACCTGCAGGCCATTTCTGTGCAGTCGATTTTGAGGTAGCATTCGTTAGCAATATGAGCGAAAGCGGTTCGCACTTTGAAGGAGAAATGTTCTTTCTTCATGTGCTGTCGAAACAGCGTGGCGTCGGTGTAGCTCTCACCGCAATATACGCACATGAGGGCTTTGTCCGGCAGGCGGAAGGGGTATACCGTGGCGTTCAGGACGATAGTCTCTGCATTCCGCCGCGCGATGGATAACGGATGCATCTCGTCTAGAACAGACAAATGCCTTTGGTCATATTTTTGTTGTGCTCCTGGTAAATGCTATTGATGCATAATTAATACTTAACTAAGGTAATAAGTAAACATGTTATCGTTTTGTTTGCACACAACGCAAACTTTCGTGGCTTCAGCTCGGCTTGTCATTTTAAATTCCAGTAAAGAATGATAATCTTGGACGTCTATTCGTGTAGTTCGTTTTCGGATACCTTACTTAGAGATGATCAAAGATGCTGCCCTATTTTCTACTATCCAATGAGACCCGCGAGTTGTTTTTTTAATTTAATTGGGAGGCAGGTGTTCCGAGGATTTCCGGGAGATTTCGAACCTATTCCTATTATGTGAGGAGTGAAGAATAATGAGAAACAAACATCAAATAGTAATCAATTTATTAAACACTATAACCTAACTACAAAATATTATAAAACAAGTAACGAAATATACCAACGTTTGTAATTATTTAGACTATGCGAACATTTAACAGATATTTTGGAATACTATCGTTTATTTAGAGCGTATTTGGGCGGATAAATTTATACGGCGTGTGTCAGAAATGTCGGGTCATATTAATGAGTGTGGTTGATGATTACGATATTGCTCTGATGGACAAAGTTGTTCAGTTTGATGAGGATTTAAATATGGTCACACCTTTCTGATACAAGCTGTTGAATCGAATTTAATTTTATTGGAACAATAGAAGATTTCCGTTATTCTGAAGAGAAAATCAACAAACGATTAATGATATAGGTACAGCTTTTAGAAAACTAGAAAAGTTACACTAAATCCAAACACGCTCTTAATAAAGACCAGTTACAAATAAAATTAAAAATAACTTCTAAATATTTTACAAATACTTTTTCCGTTTAAACCATAAAAAATATAAGAAACTAGCTTTTGTCCGCGGCTGGGGCCGCGTGGTGGCAGAAATTATCCCACGGGAACGTACTACCGGGATAAAAAGTACCCTATGTCCTATTCCAGGTCAATGTGCCAAATTTTATCCAAAAACGTTGAGCCGTTTCAGCGTGAAAGTGTCACAAACAAACACACTTTCGCATTTATAATATTAGTTAGAATAATAATAGCTTAAATAACAGTAGATAGACAAACTTATTGCTCGATTTTAACATAATAACAAAGAAACTAGACTGATTAAATTATTAATACAGAACAAGCAATATATTTTTATTGCAACGAGTATGACCATGAATCACTGCGTCTGAACCAGGGACCATACAACCCCGGTTAAGAGTTAAGTCTTTCGAAAGGGTAAGCCGTTTATGAGGTTACCTTTATCATGTGTAACTCCTTGAATGGGTTTTAGCATTGAAACCCAGTAAAAGGGTTATCCCATCAATATGGATAACCCATTAACCCTTTTCTTGACAATGTATCTCGTGAGATACAGTCAACTTTAAAAATTAATAGTTTTGAAAATATTGTGAGTGAAACGAAACATCACTCGTCAATTTATTTTATGCATATTTCAGAATGAATTTTTGTTTATCATGATAATCTTGTTGGTATCGCTGTTTTTTTTAAATTAGAAAAGTTTAGCTGATACGACACGATCCACGCAAAGAGGTAAGAATATTTTTTTTTTTTTTTTTTTTTTTACTAATTTCTCTGGGCGTGTTGCTTGTTTTTAGACACCTAAGAAAGTAAACAATAGTTTCAAGTGTGGTAATCAAACCAAATGTTTAGTATTTTGTAAGAAACTCATCGTGTTTGTGCATGTATCTCAAGGTGCACACTGCCAAGTTGTTACAGAATTACTTGTTCCATGTTATGTATCTCATGGTGCACATTGCCACATTTAGGGAATATCATGAACTAGTTTTTGTATATGTCTCCGCTTGCTGTATTTCAGTTATTTCAGTATAAAAGTAATTTAATCTAAGTACCTGTGTCCTTGCTTTTTGTTCGAATGGTTTTCCCTTAGTAATATTAGTGTAGATGTTAGAAATGACCGGTTTCTTATGTCACAGGGGAGATTATATTAGTTCTGTGCTTATGTTTGGTGTGGGTGGTGAATGCTTCATTTCTTTGCAGAATACCTTGCAATCAATGACGAAGAGTGGGTACCAAGCGAAAAAAATTCTAGCTTTAGTACCCAAATCCGGCCGAAAATCAGATTTAGATGAGACTTCAGATTCCGATACTGAAATACATCCCGTCTCCGAAGCAAGGTTGGACAGTCTTTCATCGTCCAATCCGCCTTCTATGCCGTTGTCGTTTGACAATCTTAATTTATTATCCGATAAAGAAATAACTCCCATTCAAGCAGCAGTAACCGAGTCCCCATTTTTACCGCCGCCGATTATTCAACAGCCATCACCAATAATTGTTACACTACAGCGATCGACGTCAAAATTTGAATAGTAAAGTGGCTTAGTAATAAAGGCGTGACCTCTGCAAGCAGCTACTCGTATGTTGAGGCACATCCAGTGTCAACAATTCAACGCTACCGCAAACAAACAAAGAAGAAGTGTGCAGTGCCCTGTGCTGAAATAATCAAGCATTACAACTCGCAAATGGGTGGCGTAGACCTTGCGGACATGCTCATCGCCTGCTTTAAAATAAACTTGAAAGGTCACCGTTCTTATTTGCCCTTAATTTCACAATTAATGCTGGACATGTGTGTCAGTAATAACTGGTTGCTCTATCGCAGGCACATAAGATTTGAAAAATACATGCCTCTAAAAAAAAATTCGTTACCAGTTGGTACAAAGTGTACTGATGCACAAAAAGGAGACTGTATTAGATGAATTAGACGTGGCAAGGCCCTCTCCAGCTAAAACAATTAAAGCCCCTGTTATGCCAAGAAGCAGACCTTGTGTGATATGACCAGATTGGACATTCTCCAATATTCAGTACCAATGGGAGGTGCACGACATGCATAAAAGTGACAATCCCCTGCTATGTGTTCTTACCCAATAGGAACTGCTTTTTAATTTTTCACACCGGAAATTAACTAAGGTTAAATTGTAAAGGCTTTTAATGTTTGTGTTTTATTTTTATCGGTAAATCTGATTAAAATTTTATTTAAAGTTATATGTTGAGTTTTATTTTATTTGAGCATTGTATCCTCTCAGATACATTGACTCATGTGAACAAAAGTACAGATACTTGGCAATGTATCTCATGAGATACATTGAATATCTCCAAAAGTAGACACCCTGTATTTTTTTTTCTATTTTACCAAATCATCAATACTTGTCCTCAAAACAAAATAAAGAAAAAAAAAACTTTAATACTTTTTTTTTGTTTTTGCCAAGAAAAGGGTTAAATGGGTTCTGTACTTGAAACCCAGTGAAAGGGTTACCCCATCATTAAGATAACCTATATAAGAGTTTTGTACGGGTAACCATACTAGCAATTTGCAACGTATGCCCATCATCGAGAGATCATATTACATTGCTCCGAGTCGGAATGTTACGCTGTTATCGTTTTAAAGACAGTTGAAGCTTAACGCTTTTGAACACTTTAATTTTAGCTGTTCAAAAGGGTTACCTACATCGTATGAGTTTTTGATTAACTGCTTAGATAAACCCTATCGAAAACCCTTTCAATGGGTGACCAAAATGGTCCCTGGTCTGAACACAGGCTCTCAGAACTTTCGCGCATGGTCTGTCACTCGTCTAATGCCACCATTTGATTCCTAAAAAAATGTTATTGTGCAGCTGGCCATGGGAAATCAGACGAATCGGCAAATCTAACTTAGGGAGATGTATTGATGAATCTTATGGTTATAATTATATAAATACATATTTCTCATTATATCTTGATCATTGTAAGATATCAGAGGGGATTGCCAATGGGGATTTCGGGAATAACCGATTCATCGGCCGTATTGTACCCTAAAACGGATAGAGTAGATCTTGGAAATAAGTGCAAATGGCAATATGAAACATTTAGCGAAACCTTACAAGGTTTATAAAACAAATATCGATGCTACTGAAATATTCCTTTTTAGGTACACAGGGGCGATGTTATTTCGCGCAATGGATTTTCAACCCACAGCTTAGCGCCGAGAGACCGTGTTTTTTTGACGCGTTGGAATGCGCTCTGTTGGATTCTCAATGCTCGGCTCAAAGCACAGAGTTGAAAATACAGTACGCCATAAAAAATCGTCGCGTTGAAAAATTGCCCGGACTACAACAGAAGTTTTTCTGTCACAGAACATTGCACGCTTTCTTCCGTCACTTAGTCACACACTAAATCGAAGAGCCTCCACACAACAATTCAAATCATTCAATAACGCGTTTTTACTTGACTGCGGCGAAACAGAAGAGAGTAATGCTTGTACGCACGGCTACAGATCAAGCTATAAATTTCCAGTATCAGCTGATCTCGCATTGTATAGTATTTCCTTACAATGAGAGGTCAGTGTAAACTGGAAATGTATAGCTTGATCTGTAGCCTTGCGTACATGACGGATGGATTTAAATGTAGAAGTAGTTAACTAAGGAAAGAGCGAGAGATTGTGTTAGCGTGATTTAGAGAAAGCCTAGACCTAGACGCTGTGCTGATATTAAGACATAGGTACTTGCCTACCCTTTAATTAAGAAAGTATCTAAAATGGAGTCATAGTGCAGTGGATTTTGGGGTGCAATTACTGACGTTATCAGAATACGGATAAGCCATAACCAGGTGTCCCGGGAATAGCTAATTTGCCATGAACTGCATACTAAGTTGTAATATCGATTACATAGGTCTATTTTAGTAACTGATATAGTTATTTTAATATATGTTTGTTTTTTCTCAAAAACACGTACATTACGCGCCACGAAACATCTTTCGTGACCGCGCCTCCCGAGCTCTTTCCGCCGCCCCGATGACGCCCGGTCCCTTCCCGCGCTCAGACCTCATGCCCTAAAGAGACCTAAAATCGTCTTCTGCGCAAGTCAAACCACGTGGTGTGTCAAGTCTCATCTTTCGTGGCGCGTATTGTAACGAGGCTGTCCATGAGGCAGTGAAAGCTTGTCGCCCTATTGCTTGTTCCTTTGTAGAGTGGAAAAGCACATAGCTAAATTGGTTTATTCACGTCCGTCCATGCTTGTAAAATTAATATTTATATATTAAGGAAAAGTATTTCTTCAAAATACAAAATCCCGGGTTTCCGGGATTTCCGTGGGCTTATTCATATTAATGATTTTGTTGTTGACCCTAAGTTTCACTGCGTAATCCGATCACAGGCTCATAGTGAACATAAATGTACCTTTTAGTTTAATAACTCGATTTTTTATGATTGAAGGAGATTTTTCCACCGATACAAATTAAAAATCGCCTAAATCCGGATGGTACGACTTCATATGAGTTTTAAAACTGACTTTCTGATTGAACTGCTTATCGCACATCTTACATTCGAACCGTTTAACCTCACTATGTATCCACATATGCTGTCTAAGCGTAGACTTCCTCGGAAACGTTTTGGAACAAATATCACAAGAGAATAACCTCTCATTGGAATGAACGACCATATGCCTGTCTAAAACATACTTCGTGTCAAATTTTCTATCGCAACTCGGACAGTCAAAATGTTCGTCCGTATGCACAATTTTGAAATGAGCTCTGAATTTGTTTGGTTTCTTGAAAACGAGCCCACACTCAGGACAAGGATAGACCTTTTTCGGTATACCGTGTGCTTGCTCCATGTGGCTGCGTTTTATCTTCCATGTACTAAATCTGTCGCCGCAAACGGAGCATATGTGCTGTCGACATTGCCTGGACACCTCAAAGTGCCTCTTCTGATCTTCAGTTGAGTATAAAACAACTTTGCACTTCCTACATCTCCTCTGTTTCGGTACAAAAGGACAGGAGAACTCAAGATGTTTTTGCAAGGAGGTGGAAGATGCGAAAGATTTGCCACAAAGTTCACACGTACATTGGAAGAAGTGTTTCTGGATATGTCGGCTCAAACTCCGAATGTTGGACGATTTGTCGTGGCAAACGGCGCAGGATAACTTGTCATTCTGTAAATTAAAAGGCTGGAGGCCTATATCGTGATTTAAGTCGATGCTTTGTTTATGGACTTTGTTTAAGTGACTGGCTGCGTCTTCAATCTTGTTGAAGGTTTCAAGGCATATCCTGCAGTGTAAGTCAGTGCAGTCGGCCTTAATATACCCTTCGTGGAGGTGCGAGAATGCGACTCTGGCGTTGACGACTTCGTGGTCGTCATCCATATGTTTCCTGAAGCGAGAAGGCTCGTCAAAACTTTCGCAGCAGTATACGCATACGATGGAACTCTCCGGGAGCCTAAACGGATAAGCTGTGATATATTGTATAACGGTCTGGGCGTTCCTTTTTGCGATGTGCATCGGATTTATTTCTAGAACAAAAGAGACATTGGTCACTTTTTTTTTTGTTAGTGCTACTTAATTTCACTAATATTAGTCCCATTGTACTTCGCTAAAAACTTTTACTCGTATGCATAAGAGTGAAAAGAAAACATAGAAACCGAAAGAGTCTACGAATCCTCGACACCCTCGTTGGTCTAGTGGTCGCAAGCGCTACAGTTGAGCATGAGGTCCTGAGTTCGATTACCAGGTCGGGAAAAGCGTTATTGGGTTTTTCCATCGGCAATTTCTCAGTAGCAGCCCGGAGTTTGGAACTGTGCCCGGTTGATGATAATAGGCGCGCCCCCTATTACATGGGACTTGAACATAACTGGCGAAATGTGGGTGTACGCCCACCCTTGCCTAACCCTTTGGAGATTACAGGCGTGATATTTTGTTATGTCTACAAATCCAATCAAAACGTAACTACCCTCTAAAAGACACGCATTTCAGGATGCCTCGCCTTCATATGAGTCCTCCAGCTCACTCTCTGGTTGAACGTTTTATCACAAATCTTACACTCGTGTTTTTTCACTTCACTGTGGATCCACATATGCTGTCCTAAAGTAGACTTCCTCGGGAAAGCTTTAGAACACACTTGACAAATAAAATTCCTCTCTCCTGTATGGATTACGATGTGTTTTTTCAAATTCCTGTCAGTATCGAACTTTCTCTCGCAGTAAGAGCATTCAACGTAGTCATTCGTGTGGGTGGTTTTGAAATGCATCCGAAGGCTGTCGCGTTTACTAAAAACTAAATGACACTCTGGGCAATTATAGGACTTTTGCGGTACGTTATGCATCTCCTTTAGATGATTCTGTTTCATATTCCAAGTAATAAACCTTTCCCCACAGATATTACATACGTGCTGGCGACATCGCAGCGATTTTTCCAAATGGTTCATTCGTTCAGTTGCGGAGGTGAATATTTTTCTACATTTTCTGCATCTATTTTTGTTATTTTTATCGGATTCCGTGCCGCAGTTATACCTTAGATGGCAGTGTAGAGAGGTCAAAGACGCATAAGACTTGCCACAAGCATCACAAGTGTATTGCACAAAATGTGTATGCGTGTGTTTACTCAACAACGCCAAAGTCGAAAATTTCTCTGAACAAATCGCGCATGAATATTTATCCTTATAAATTTTAAACGGGTGCATGCCTAGGTCATGTGTCGGATTTAGGTTTTTATTGTGTTTGTTGATTAAATGGTCTGCGGCTTGTTCTAAATTAGATAAAGATTCAAAGCAGATTCTACATTTAAGGTCCGTGCAATCAACTTTAACGGATGCTTCGGCAACGTGGACGAACGCCATTCGTACTTTGAAGTCCTGATGTTCTAAATTCATGTGTTCCCTAAAGTTAGCGGGGTCTGGGAAGCTATCACAGCAGTACACGCAAACCATGGAAGATTCTGGCAGCTTGAAGGGGTAAGCTGTTGTATACTCTATCATCGTTTTGGCGTTCTGTCGCGCGATGAACATCGGATTTAGTTCTAGAACAAAAAAAACGTCCCATCACTTATCCTGTGTTGTGGTATGTTCATTACGTTACTAAGCTAATACTGGACTCCACAATGTTACTACTAGTGATAAAGATCAAATAAAAGTTGCTAACTGGAGACGGCCCAAGATAGATCCTAATGCTATAGCACGTCTGAAAATGATGTCGAAGATAAACGTATGTGAGTTGCTTTGGTCCGTTTTCAGAACCAATGAAGTAAAATAAAATTAATATTTTAAACACATTCAAGCAAGATTTTTCATTGCTACAGGCTATTTAAAATTGGCAGCAGCTTTTGAACTTTTTAATCAACCTACATTTTGCAACTAGATCTAAATACAATTCAAATTGTTAACACTTATGTCGTTGTCAAACACATTTTGATTTGTAAACAGAAATAAAAAAGTATTTTATGTGCTAAATAAACCGACCGCGACGCGAAGTAGAAAGACGTTAAATAATTAACACGTAAAATATAGGTAACTACAATTAAAACTTACAAAAAAAACACGCTTCTTAATAATTCGAAAAATAGACTGGCCCTAGATTAAAACGACTAGTTACCAAAACGAAATTACCCTCATTTAACATACTTTAGAACTATTTAATAACATCATACAATAACTAATATAAAATTTTCAACATTACTCGGTTAAAACTGAAAACATTATTTTAAGATTATCATTTTTCCCGTCAAAATCCTCTAGTTCGGGATGGTAGGATTTCATATGGGTCTTCCAACTGACTTTTTGATTGAACTTTTTATTACAAAGTTTGCATTCAAATCGTTTATGTTCCATATGTATCCACATATGCTGTATTAAATTCTTCTTTCTCGGAAAAGATTTAGAGCAGACTGTGCAAGGAAAGAGTTTTTCCATTGTATGTGAAACTCTATGCTCTTCCAAATTCTTTTTGGTAACGAACTTCATACCGCAGCAAGAGCAGACGTAATTGTCATCAGTGTGACTAAGTCTAAAATGTGTCCGATACTTCT
The DNA here is from genome assembly GCA_946251885.1 of Cosmia pyralina. NCBI lineage: Eukaryota > Metazoa > Arthropoda > Insecta > Lepidoptera > Noctuidae > Cosmia > Cosmia pyralina. Next base: position 8,140,408 of record OX276368.1, on the reverse strand, counting down.
TCCGTTCCTGGAAAATTTGTCCACATTCCGGGCACACGTAAGCTTTTTTTTCAACTCCGTGGCACTCGGTCAAATGTAGTTGTTTTGCATGCCAGGACATGAACCTCTCTCCGCAGACACAGCATAAATGTGACCAGCACCTCTGAGACTCCAGCAAATGCTTCCGCCTCTCCTCTATTGAGCTGAAGGTCCGTTTACATTTGCGGCATATCTTTTCGGTGCCAATGTGGGAGAACCTTATATGACTGCGCAGTGCTGTGTTCGTCGCGTAAGATTTTCCGCAGGCTTCACAGGTGTATCTCCAGAAATGGCTTTGAGTGTGTCTGCTGAGCTGCCGTAAGCATACAGCCTTATAGTGGCATATCGCGCAGAATAGCTTATTGTTCTCCAACTTAAACGGTTGCAGCCCTAACGCGACGGTTAAGTTAAGAGGTTTCTTATGTTCGGAGTAGAGATGGTCAGCAATTTGATCCAAATTCTGGTAGTGTTTGAAGCAGAGTCTGCAATTTATATTTGTGCAGTCAACTTTAATGTACCCTTCTGAGCAATGGACGAAAGCCATTTTGGGGTTAAAAGTTTCATGTTCTTCGTTCATGTGTGTTCTAAATACATCAGGATCCGGGTAAGTCTCGCAACAGTAGACACAAACCATGTTGTCTTCAGGTAGCTTGAAGGGGTAAACGGTGGAATATTTCACTATAATCTCGGCGTTCCGTTTTGAGATGAAATTCGGGTCATTTTGCTTCTCTAGAACAAAAAGAAATGCCCAGTCATTCAACTGCCCTTCTGTTTTCCTTCTTTTGTGGTGTTGATGATTCTTTCTAAGATTTATGACACTTAATTTTATGGTTAGATAAGGTTTAATTTCCATATGTAAGGTTGAGAGTAATCACAAGAGTTACAGTTATGTAGTAGTTAATCAAACAGGGTCGAATATTTCAAAGACGCGAGATGAAGATCGAAAATGAAACACTGAGACTAGTCACAAATTGATTAATAACGAGTTGAACTTTTACTCAGAAAGATGAATTTATCCCAAGAACAAAGTTAACTTGTAGTTGAAAAACATGTTCTCCCATACATTCCAACCGCAAAATACGTAAGTTTGTACGCACAATATTGAGAATTTACCATGTTATTTTAAGACCATAGACTTATACATTGCCCTGTAATCTGGGGTATCTATAGAACTATTTTCTGTATTTTTTTACAAAATTTTAGGCTCAGTAGTTTCGGAGAAAGGGAGGGGGGGAAAGGTCAATATTCGTGTATTTTCTTAAATAACTTTAAAACAATTTATTTAAAACTTACAAAAAAAAACTATTAGAGACCCTCGCATACTGTGAGGGTCCTTTTATGTGAGTTGTCACGGTACTGTCGCAAAACTTTTTTTTTTAATTTTCGTTTTTGCCCCCCATATTCAAAATTCATTTACCTATTTACGTTACACGTCCGAGTTTGGGTCACAGAAATTCATGTGTACCAAAAACTACATTACACACACTACATTAAACTACATTTTTTTTGTGTACCAAAGGACATGCCCAAAAAAGGTTTTTTTTTATTATTCAATAATTCCGACTATGATAAGTTTAAATATATTTGGATAAACATCCCAAAAACTAGTGGCTCTACCTATATCATACATTTTTAAAGACGTCCAATTTTGAGAAAAATCTTTTTTTATTTTAGTGTTAATTTACTCCAAAAACGAACAAACCTTTCTAATTATCTAGGATAATAAAGTGAACATACCCCAACAAAAAAGGAAATTGTCAAAATTGACACATGGTACAGACAATAATATGACAATGTAAACAAAACGTTATTATGATCATATTTTCGAATGAAAAAATTCAATTTCATCTTATTTCTTATTATTTAAGGTACACAGGTAAACAATATTATGGTAGGTAAATAATAATATTATTCACCTTAAATAATAAGAAATAAGATGAAATTGGATTTTTTCACGCGAAAATGTGTAACATAATCATTTTAGAACTGAAAGCGCACTCATATTATGAGAATGGCTACTTCGAATGTTGTGCAAGTAGCAATATTTTACGAAGACCCCAGTTATAAAAAGAAATGTATGTATAAGCATAGTCCACAGTGTAAGTGATAATAGTATCTACTAATTGAGGATTTTTTTTTAATTATGAAGAATCCCATTTTTAAGAATTATAATCGAGATCGGAAGTGGATGAAAAGCCTTTCAACAATAAATTAATCTATTTAAAAACTGAATTAATATGCTGTAAATGGACGCAAGTCTTCATCGTTCTCCTGCCCTTATCCCAATTTATTTGTGGTCGGCGCAACATGTCTCTTTCTCCCATACTTCTCTATTAGTCGTCATCTCGGTAATCACTCCCTTTCTAGCCATATCATCTTGCCAGTCTTTCCATCGTTTCTTTGGTCTTCCCCTACTCGTATAGCCCATCCACATTCATACTCAAACCTTCTTGACGACGTTTTCCTCTTTCCTCCGCATCACATGACCATACCATGACAAACGATTTCCACTATTTTCAGTCACCGGTGTCACTTTCAGACTTCCTCTTATTTATACTCATTTCTTATTCCATCCATTCGCATAACACCGCACATCCCTCTTAAAATATATTAAAATTCATTTATTACGGAATATGGATAATATTATCCATGTTGTACATGTGAAATTAAAAATAAAAAACATTAAAAATTAATTAATTAAAATATAACAATTAGACAAACAAAACATTAAAAAAAGTCACTAAAATTGTTGATGATTGATGTAAAATTGTAATTTATAATGTTTTTATTGGTGACCTTTTGTTTGTCTAATTGTAATATTTTAATTAATTTTTAAGGTTTTTAATTTTTATATCACTGTCGCACTAACGACCTGTCGAACTACTGACATGACCGGAGTGCTCAATATGCGGCTTGGTCCAGTACCGCATTATTGGTCAATCCAGATCCAGATCCATCCTCCATGCGAACAGCTGAAAGCATAGCTTAGCATTCTCATCTCAGCTTCATGGAATTGCCTTTCATTCATTCCTTTTGTGGTCCAACATTCTTTTACAACATCAGTTACAGTTTTGTTATGAAATAAAACTTTTTTTAAAACTTTTTTTAGAGCGAGAGGTACCGGGATCGATACCCACCGCCCCACCAAAATGTACAACGGGAGGGATATTTACTATTCCGGGAATAATAAATCAAAAACTATTTAGGTAGTAGTGGGATATATTTAGTTAAACAATTAAACATTTTCTTTACAACTAGAGCGAGTGCTTGTCAGCGGAACAATTTTTCCCGCCCATCGCACACGCGAGACGCGTCGCACCAGCGTGGCTTCCGACTTATTGAGCTAATTAGAAATAAAGAACAGTAGGTACTTACATTCGGGGTTTCAAATCCGAAAGCCAGTCCTAGTCAACCTAATATCAAATAACCGTTATGAAAAATCTAAGTTGTCGTCAGGGTTAAAGGTTCTTAGGCTACCAGTATCCTAATCATGTGCAAAGTAGAAAAATCCGTTGTGAAAAGTCAGTAAAATTAAAGAAAGCGAAGCACAAATTTAAATACTATAAAACTGGATACCACAACTGAGACCACATCACAAACAAAGGCACGAGCGAAAGTGACGGGAATCAGAGTAGACATGAGGCGTATTTACTAGAATAGGTACGCGTACTAGGTATTTCTCTGAACTAAGTAGTACGGCACGGAAAGTATGAAGTACATCGAGTATCTTCTGGCAAAGCGAGAATTTTATCAATAGTAATTATTATATATAAACCATTTATGGTGTTAATAACGGTATAGTACATTGGTGCTGATTCTCTTGTCACAAATGCCTCTAAACTAGACTAAAAATCACTAAAATTTAGTTTATTCCTGTCAAACGACGATTTCCCATTCTGAAATTGACTAAAGTGACACAACTTAACTATATTTTAGTTTGACAGGACTAAGATTGTACGGAGTTATTAGTTTAGTGAAAATGGCAATTTTGCTATTCTGAATTTGACTGTTTTCACCTAAAGTTTTAATTGTCAATCTAAATCAGACTATGTTTAATCGCGATTAAAAAGGTGTGGAATAAAATTAGTTGATATGAACTAAAATTCACACCGAGACCTTGACTTCGGATGCAAAAAGAGTAGTGTATTTTTTTCTTTTCTTTTGCATATATCTCGAAAACGGTGAGTCCTATCGCAAAAATAATGGTAATTTGGCCCTCCTTTAAAAAACACATAAACCCCTATGACTCAACATGTAGGTACAAAAAAAAAGGTACCAAAAAAAAGGTACCAAAAAAAAGGCACCAAAAAAAAGGTACCTACATTCCATATAAAACACGTTGAAGCTGCCCCCTCCCTGCGCCCCTCCAGCTCTAAAAGATATTTGACCCGGTAACGACAGCGATGTCGGTGAACAAAATATGACAAGCCTGTCACTTCATAGTGATTTCGTTAGTTCCAATTAAAGCCACAGGGTCAAATATACTACAGGCACTATACCACGCGGAGTCAAGATTGTTAAACTCGATTTTAGTTTGGTGTACAACAGAATCGGCACCATTACCAACCCTCAAACATCAAAAACTATTAGCATGTTTAAAATACCAGGTTTTACATAAAATCTATACTGATTGATTACGTATTTCTCCGATAGAGACGCGATGCATCGAGTCCGTATTAAAGTAACAAATGCTTTAATAGGCCTAAAGTACATTTATAGCGTACGGCTACCGAGTCCCGTCTATTGTTATGACATTGTCAAAGTGTTTGGGAGGTGTTGTTTGGGTTGCCATCAATAAAAATAGTTTATCACTTTTCTCTTAAATGGAGGGGTCTAAAAATATTATTTCAGTGGCTTCAAGTTAATTTTTGTGTCGCTTTTATTTGGGTGTAGTTTGATGCTGATCGGATATTTCACGGAATAAAAAACCAACGTCCATACAAAAAGCGGACATCTCCTTTCAACTTAATCGGTCCATTAGATTCGGAGCAAATTGGCTGTGATAGACGGACAGACAGACAGACACACGAGTGATTCTATAGGGGTACCATTTTTACCTTTTGAGGTACGGAACCCTATGAATCATGGCGTCGAAATTGAGTTGTTGAGCACACAACTTCTGTCCCGGACCGCCTTCGAAGCCGTCACTTATGTCTTAGAGCGAGTAAAAGGTGACACGCTTGGTTTGTATGGAAAGCGTTGACAATGCTGTCTGTAGCAGCGGCCGCCGCCGCTGAGACGACTCCTCGCTCTGTGTATTCAACACTGTGTGTTCCAGAAACCGTGTGACGGACTTTTAACGGAAAGAATGGCATAAAAATATTATGTTTAGTTAATGCTGCGGTCAGAACTGCGCGTCAAGTAGCGGGATGCGAACCGGGAGCGTCTACAACGCAAAACTTTTACGTGCACCTTGCGCAACTACAGCGCGAACCTCATTTTTAGTGAATAGTCATTGAAGCCGCACATCTATAGCTTAGTTTCAACACCTAAATTGTTGTGTTATGTCAGTCTCTTATTTCGTCTCTTTCGTTTCGATTACGAGACATGTCTCTAATATGCATCAAACTATTTTGTGTTAAATTTAATATGTGAATGAATTCATTTTATTTTTGTACTAAGTACAACACAACACAACACACAACACAACTAAGATTTTGTGAACTAAACAACGTAGTAGGTCCATTTAAAATGGCATTTTACGTGCATTTCATTAGGTTTATTTTTACATGTAAATTATAGACTGTAATAGGTACATACACGATACTCGATAGGGCCCGTACGCTATGAGCGTACTTCGTCAAATACTTAAATACAGATTCAATAGATCGCGTCCCGTACGCGATACATTGAGTCCGTATTCGGAAAATATTAATCAAGATATTTTTCTTTCAAAGCCGGGTATTTTAATCACGAAAATTGTGTGATATTTGTGCGTTGACATTGTAAAGCGCTATTAACATCATAAATGGTACAAATGATAGTCACTATTCATAAAATTCACGCTTTGATCAGAGTAGACAAACTACACACGTCTGACCACAAGACGCGTGCGTCCAAGTGCGTCCCGCTTTGCAAACGCGGTCTTCCCGCGTCGCGGTCGCGCAGGTGTGCAATGCGCCATAAGATAAAACAGCTAGCGTCCGCCGTGCGACTGACGCTCCTGCTTCGCAGTCGCTTTTATCGCTCAGGTATGGTCGAAGCTTAACTTTTGTTGGCCTCATCTACAAGCCAATAAGTATATAGGTATAAAATTTTATGTTCCTCCTAGATACACCTCAAAAATCGACCAACTCCGGATGGTAAGACCTCATATGAGTCTTCCAACTAACTCTCTGATTAAACGGCCTATTGCACAAAGTACAGTGAAATCTCTTATGTTCACTGTGAATCCACATATGTTGCGTCAAATTTTTTTTCCTAAGAAAGGATTTAGAGCAGGAAGTGCAATGGAAGAGCTTCTCCCTCGTATGCATCAGTTTATGACCTTCCAAACGGCTTTTGCTTGCGAATTTTTCGCCGCAGAATTGGCAGACATAGTTATCGTCAGTATGGGTGATGATGTAATGTGACCTGTACAGTCTATACTCCGTGAAAGATTCCTGGCATGCAGGACAGGTGTGGAGCTTGTTTGTGTTCTCTACATTGTGGACCTCGCTCATGTGGTCGCATCTAAGCTTTTTGGAGACGAATCTGTGACCACATACGTTGCAACTGTAAGGCCAGCATCGTCTACTCGCCAGAACATGCGCGCGGCGCTCCTCAATGTTAGGGAAAGACTTTCTACATTTAGTACATATCTTTTCCTCGGAATGGCTGAAGAGGATATGCTTCCTCAAGTTGTCTCGACTGATGTAAGATTTGCCGCAAGTCTCGCAGGTGTACTTGTGGTAGTGGCCGCTGTTATGCCGAGATAAGCACCTGAGTGACGGGAACTTTTGTAAGCATGTGGCGCACACCCATCTTTCGGGGCCTAATTTGAAAATCTGTAGTCCTATCTCCGCGCTAAGATTTAAATTCTTGTTGTGTTCCAAGACGAGATGTTCAGCTATAGAAGCTAGGGAGTCGAATTTTTTAGCGCAGAGCTTGCAACCTAAGTCTGTGCAATCAACTTTGAGGTATTCTTCAGTCCCCACGGTGTGCGCGAATGCATGTCTGACGTTGGGTTGGTAGTGGTCGTTTTTCATGTGTTCTCTATACGCCTCCGGGTCTTCAAAGGCGTCGCAGCAGTAAACACACACCATTTCATTAGCGGGGATCTTGAATGGATATGCCGTAGCGTACCTCAAAATGAGCTTAGCGTTTAGTCTCGCTTCGACCAACGGATCGAACTCTAGAACAAAAAGAAATGGTCCTTTGTCACATTTATTTTGGCAGGAGACGCGCTTTTTCGCGCATGCGTGATGCTGTACTGCTGCGAATTGGTTTTAGTTTCTGCTTAGAGAACTTTATGTCCATAAGTGTTTAATTCATGTCTTTTAAATAATAATTTGAATTTGTACTATGGTAAGAATAATTTTGTTAGATAGGTATATCACGAAACGGATAAATTGTCTGCAAAAAATTTACTTACAGGAATGTCGAAAGTTTTGATAGGTGCGCTGGCACATTATAAAGTGTGTATGCAGCAAATCGATAACAGTTTTTAAAATATGTCAGTATAAGAAGAAAAAGTCATAGGTAAAAATAATAGAGAAGATTGGTAATTCATAGAAGTTTAATGTGAAATATTTGATAAATTTATAATACAAATTCCAAGATTAAGTGTGTTATATCTTAAAATTATCAACTACACACATTCTACGAAACCGATACATCGGACCTAACAGAAAAAAAAAAAATCGAATCACGATAATTTGGATTAAGTAAGTACAGTACAACTATTTTCTTAATGTCCCTCGGCAAAGTTGGTGTTTCGTCTGACTTTAGCAGCTTTCCTTCCATTTTTTAAATAAATTACATTCAAGTTAAAAGAGTATTAACAACTCTATATACTTCCTTAAGAGCATCCGGTCTGCACCAAGTGCAAAGGGCAAGCACGGCAACTGATAGAAATCCGACGACTGACGAAACACGAAGTTTGCCGATGGACATAAAGAAAATAGTTGGACTGTACGTCTATGATACTAAAATTGCAGTTTCCTAGGAGAGCGGTGGCCGCCATATAGTCTGCTATTTACCGGCGAACGACGTCTAACGTTATTTATGAAAATAAGTTGCGTGTGTTTTCCTAGAGAGCGTTTTTTGACAAACCCCGGTGCAAACATTTTTTTATGACAACCGTCATATCATATGGCTCTTCTAGGAAACGGTAGCTTTAAATAGTATATCGGATTGCAATTGTCTGGCCGTATTTACAGTCGAGTACCTACTGTAAATGTTTCTACGTCTACCACATACAATTCTGCAGATGTAAATCGAGCTCCACAATAAATTCGGTTCAGTAACTCAAACATTATGTTTCGCAATATGCCGTTTCAAACGATAAACCGACAAGAACTTCAAGCCGCAATGCTTGCAAACCGCACAGTCTTCAGAATGATGTAGTTTAAAATGATCGTAATAAGCATTTTCTGTCGTAAACTCTATATTGCAGTCCACACAACGGTATGTGCGTTTCGACTGACCGTGTGCAACTTCCATGTGTTTTTTTCTCGTCTTGTAATCAAGGAATCTTTCCTGGCATTTCGGACAGCAGTAAGGCATGCAGGATTTTTGCGTTCGCCTATGCTTTTCTTTCGCTTCCATTGTTGGGAACACTTTCTTGCATCTTTTGCAGGATACCTCATAAATCTGGTGTTTTGATCGGACATGTCTTAAGAGACCCGTTGTTGCTACATAGCTGCTCCCACAAACGTGACAAACGTAGCTTAAGAAATGCGTGATCGTGTGTCGGTTTAAGTGGAAAAGTGATGGGAAGTTTTTCTCGCAAACTGCGCAATTATAAACGTCCTTTTGCAATAGGTAAGGCATGACGCCGAATTTCCCAGCAGGATCCGTTTTTCTGCCATGTTCTGTGTCTAAATGAGCCAAAACCGTTTCTAGGGTCGGAAAACCGGTGTTGCATAACCGACAGCGTAAGTTAGTGAGGTCTGCTTTAATGAATTCCGTTTTGGGGAGGTGATGGAACGCGACTTTGATGCTAAAGTAGTCATGTTCTGCGTCCATGTGTCTTCGGAACTCGTCAGGGTCTTCAAACAACTCTTGGCAGTAGACACAGAGTATCGACTTATCATTCACTCGGAAGGGGTAAGCAGTCGTGCTACTGATTATTGCCTCGGCGTTTGCGCGCGTCGCATCATAGCTTTCCGCTAAAAAAGAAAAAGTTCTTTGTAGACCACAGTGTTGCAAACTTCTTCTATCTTCTAGATATTTGGGAATCTTGAGGCTGTGAGTAAATCTTCTAGGAGCCATAATAGAATAAATTGTTTATTTATTCTAGGAGTGTCGTTGAATAAATGGTTATTTTCCGGGTTACAAAAGCGAAACATAATGACAACTGAAGCGAAAGTATTGTCAAATATCTGCTTAATTTTGTTACGTATGTCACTAAATGGCATTGTAACCATATAACGCATCAATTTTATCTTTAACATGACATGTCAATTGTTGGTTGAACAAGAGAGATCAGATATTACGTCAATACTAATAAGTGTTGAATAAGTTTTTTAAAGACTTTTAATCCAAATTATTATACTTTACTCAGTCATACATCGAATATTTAATGCTATTTATTTCTTGAGGATTTCTAAATGTATGTATTTTACGTCTAACAGTTAAGGACTAGAAAGTCTCAGAAATAACTCATGAATGTGAACAACTTTTACTGATATATGAATTTGTTTTTGTAAGTAGCTTTGTACAAACAAACACTTTCATTGCTTCGTCGGCGTTTCCTATCTGACTAGTCTGAGAAGGATGGCCGAAACAAACTCAGACTGGAGAAATAAATAAATAAATAAATTAATAAATATGTTTGGACATATCACACAACGCCATCTAGCCCCAAGCTAAGCAACCTAATGCTTGTGTTATGGTAACGAGATGGCTGATAAACTACTTATATACATTTTTTTTTTTTTTGTAAATACATACATATTATAGATAGAAAAACACCCAGACTCGGAACAAATACTTGTAGGTCGTACAAATATTTGTTCCGTGCGGGAATCGAACCCGCGACATGCTGCGCAGCAGTCAATCGCTCAACCACTGCGCCAACCGTGTCGTCATGGAGAAACAATTTTATTTTAAACAGCGAAATAAAAGCATCTGTTTCTTTAAAAAAATTGTGTTGGTATTTCATGTTATAAAGTTGCCTTATATTTCAGACTTCGTCCCATAAGTAAAAGTAGTTCTAATTCATGAGTCCACCCTTCGATAAACATTATCTGCTAGAAATATCACGTAGTTTATTTGATAATTGATCGGATTAAAACAAGTTTCTAAAATTTTATAAGTTCATATTGTAAAGATTGATATAAGAAAGATAATTCGGACCAGGAAGCCCGGGATTAATTATAACTGGGATAAAATCCCATGAGATTAATGTCACATAATAATTTTATTATAGTTTATGGCAGAGGTTAAGAAAAACTTAAAATCTATGTGCAAATACGTATGAGATGTCAAAGATCAATAGTAATTTTATTTAAAGAGCATTCATTGAAATAATAAATAAAAATAAACGAATTACTATTGATTTTTGAGTTTTGAAGCATCGAAACTTGCGTGAAAGAATTTAGGAGTCTAAATAAATAATGTTCCAGGTTACTTTTTAAATAATAGCAACATAAAACATGACTCCAGCAAAAACATTTTTTTTTTTTGTTAATTTTTATTTATTATTTCTTTCACACTTGTCAAATGCTTATAGACATTTTAATGTCTACATATGGATATGTCTCAAGTTTTTATAAAATTAATTACAACATTATTTAAAAATCTATAAAATCAGAGCTGATTTATATTTAAAACTTTACAAGCAAACTTATGAACGTTGAAAAACAGATTTTAACATATAACATGACATTTGAGCAGATTTTCATCGATTGATAAATCTTCCAGAAATAAATTATGAGATTTTACAAAACAAACGACCAGTGCTCCACATTAGCACTGGAAGTCATGGTGAGAGGGCTTTGCACAGCAGTGGGGTGATACAGGCTATCAGTAACAGTAACTATTAGAAAAGTAATAAGCAATTATTTCAACGTTCATAAATAAGACACATACAAGAACTTACCTGCATTCTCGAAATGGAGGGTAGAACAGAATTTAATAAGCTGGGATTCGAACCCAAGTATGATAATCTTCGTTAAGAACTCGCTGCGCTGCACGTTGTCAGTGTATTTCGACAGCTACTTATTCAGTATGGATCATTTAGCCAATCCATGCGTCAGGTTCGTGAATAAGCGCTGTCAGTGAAGGCTGGGCATACCTTAGCGGCCACGGCTTATTTTAATTTAATTTAAATATTTGAATTGTTTTTTTTTTAAGGACGCTTTTAACGTTCTGCATCGTTCTCATATGAAATTTCAACATGAATGATGTAACCATTATTTTGTAACCATATCTTGATTTAAAAGAGTGTCCGTGGAGTTTCTTGCCCGTTCTTCTCCATAGGTACCTACTATGCTTTGGAATGGGCGCCTAGCTTCATCTTTCTGACTGACCGACCCCTTGACAATTCAAAAGTGCCTGTAATTGGTTTAATTGAAATAAATGCTTTGAGTTTGAGTTTGAGTACTATAGAAAGTTTATTAAAAAAAAAAAAAACTGGTCAAGTGCGAGTCGGACTCGCAGACGAAGGGTTCTGTACTACCGTATAATTTTAACACAACACATTTTTTTAAAACACGTTTCTTTTATGGGGACGCCCTTTTATTTTTTTACTTTATTTTATTTTTATTATTATTGTTGTCATAGCGGCAATAGAAATACACAATCTGTGAAAATGTCAACTGTCTACCTATTAAGGTTCATGAGATACAACAGACGGACGGACAGCGGAGGCCGGAGTAAATAGGATTTCGTTTGGTACTCTGCGAGTTCGGAACCCTAAAAACGAAATGTAATGAAAAGGAGACCAATTATTTGTTTATGATCGTTGATCACCTAACTTGCCAGTATAGTAAACTGCTATTTAGATTATTCACATATTTTTAATGCTTCTTTAAATACCTAGGTAGACTGATAAAAAATACTTTTTGTTTACAGAAATATAGATAACACTGCAGGACTGTTGCAAATGAAAAATGTCATCCTCAAGAATTAATGTGGGAAGATTTTCCTAAAGCCCCAATTACACGATGCAATCTTCTTGTCTGTAGCATACTATAAATCCGGTCAAGTGCGTTTCGTACGGTCAGCAACAGAAGTCGGTTAACACTGCTACTTTTTGACATCATCTAAATTAACACAAAATGCTTCGATAAACTGCTTTTTTTTCGTTTAATTGATACGAGTCAATGTTCTTAAAATTTTAAGTACTTCTGTTTCGATTTGAATTAAATATTTCGCTTAATAATTAAGATTAAAAATCTGCAAGTGTTAATCGACTTTTGTTGCTGACTGTACCACGCACAATTTATCGCATTTATTGCGTTGACTTAGAAGCTTGATTTTTTTAGAGCACCAAAGGGACCGTAGATCTACGTATTTGATATTAATTTCAATTTGATACCTCCACGCGTTCCTGAGAAAAAGGGTATTACTGACAGACTGACAGACAGATGGAAAGTGAAGTGATCCTATAAGGGTTCCTTTTTTCCTTTTGAGGTACAGAACCCTAAAAATTTAGCAACAACCGAAATGCATCGTCTATACACTGTTTAGACAGTGCAACTTCTATTGTTTCTTCACAATATGGTATGCCACTGGCCGTGTAAACCGGGCTTTAGAAAAGGGTCAGCACAACCAGACTCCGAGAAATCGAACCTAAGGACGAATACTTTTTGAAGCCCTAATAACTGTAATTCATATACTAAAGCCTATAAAACATAACCCTCGTTTAAGCTTCGCCGCAGTAGGGTAAAACGATATGTGGAAAAGGTTTTAGGTTAATTACAGAATATGTTAAAATAAGGAACGATCATCCTTATCAACAAAATCTTTGAAGTGTACCTAAATGCTGTAAGGAAGAACACAGAAACACGGCCAAAATACAGAAAATTCTATCAACTACACTAAATATTTAATACAAAAGCTCTGTATACATTCGTTTTACAAATTCAGATGACAGGTCAATCAATATGGCGTCTTGTTAATAGTACAAAAGGTGAATCATAGATGGCGCTGTTAGCAAGTTTGGAGTACTTCATAAATTGATCAAACCAATGAGATCACAGGAAATCAAAGAATTAGGTCATTCGGGGTAATCTCATCAGTAAAGCTACGGTTTCCTATAAGAGCGGATAGCGTCTGCAATTTACCGACGTATGACGTCACTGAAAGGTTATTTATGAAAGTAAGTTGGTGTTTTCCTAGAGAGCGTTTTATGCCACCGTAAAGTCAAACCCCGCTGCCGTCATTTTCACGACAGCCGTCACTGGGCCGTTACAAAAAAATCAAAATCATTTATTTCAATCCATTTAAGATCATAATGTTGTACATTTGAAATAAAATTTTAATTTTATTTACACCCTGAAATATGAAAAAAAAAAAATCAGAGGCCTCGTACATTTTGATCGCGTAAGTTTTGCACTTTGCAGAGAACAGCTGATTTTCTTTTTCATATTTCAGGGTTAGTTCCATGGTAAAAGTTGTTCATTTGTTCGGTACTACACTCCGTTAAAGTATGTCCCTCGTTTACCCGAACACCCCGTATATAAAAATAATTAAATAAAATTAAAAATTATAAATAATACGACTGCCTCTTTGTTTTGTCATTACATTAATCATATAACAATGGTTAATGTACTGACAATCAAATGTGTTAGCAAATACGCTCAGGATGGTGCTGAAGGTGGTGTGCACCGCCCCAGAGATGTACACCGCTTTTGCATCGTCGTGTAGAAAAAGTCGACATGAGCGACGGCGAACATCCCCGACGCGCTGCAGTGCCGGGGTAGCCCCAACAACACCCTGAACACATTATTATACTGAACATGAAGAGTGTTGTACTGCTTCTGAGTATATGTATGCGTTAGCTTTAGAAAAAGTTCAAAAAGCATTCCTTAGATACCTTTACAAGCACTTGTACGGGTATTATCCTCTCTTGTATCCCACTAAATTCCTGTTGGGTTGCTTAAGTTTCAATTCTCTTGAAGTAAGACGGTCACGTGATCAGTTGACTGTAATATTTAAAATTCTTAGGGGGATTATTGATGTTCCTGATCTCCATAATGAAATCTGCAATCTATTTGTCCCAAACAATTATTGTCGTAGCAGAAAACACCGCTTACTGGCTGATCCAACTTGTCGTACTGTTGCACGCTCCAAGTCACCTATTCCTCGGACATTAGCCGCTGTTAACGCTCTCCTGAACTCAAACACAGATTTTGATGTGTTTGTGACTGAATGGAAGATGATTCTGTCAGAGTGCTTGAATTTTTGTGAGAAGAATGCATGACTGTGTTAAACAAACTATATATTATGTAGTGTAAGTAATTATATTTAAATAGTGTAATTGGTTTCGGCCGTTCTATTTAAAATAAATAAATAATAAATAAATAAATAATAATAATAATGATCCCCACACGCTGGCTGTGCACAGGGACGTACAAAACGCTGCGAATAGAGTTATTTTGACGGCCCCCGAGCAACGAACAAAAATGCGGGCAATGATATTGGCTCTCAGACAACGCCCTGAGCATATCGATGTCCGCATCGTCCCGATAAACTTGAGATATTTAAACTGTTGAACTCTTTTTAACTTGACACCGTTCAACATAATAGGTGGAACAGAATCCGCGCACCTCCAACCCCTGGTCCAAAAGACCATGCATTCACTCTTCTTTGCGTTATAGAGCAAACCGTGATCCAGTGCGTAACGCTCGCAGATGCCCAGCAACCTGGACAGACCACACACCGAGGCGCTCAGCAGCACCATGTCGTCCGCGTAACTAATATTGTTGACACAAACACCGTCAATACCGCAGCCGACACGGGTGCTGCTGAGCTCCTTTATCAGTGCGGCGGCGTTATATGGCAGCCAACGCTCTTCTAGGAAACGATAGGTTTATTTAGTAAGGGTCACCACAATGCAAATGGCTAATAACAGCCAAACTAATTGCTTGACATGATACTTTCAAAAAGCGGGGAAAAGTACATCCATATTAATTAATTTTGCACCTTTTTCTTTGCAAAACGAACTCTTTTTGTGAGACATATCCATATGTTACCTTAAAACAAGTCATGCATTATGATAATTAATGTTTATTCACAAGTTATGTACTGGAATTTTAATATATGCTTGTTTAACTTTGAATATGTGTGAGTGTGAGGTAAACTCAAACTCAAAGCATTTACTTCAAATAAACCAATTATAGGCACTTTTGAATTGTCAAGGGGTCGGTCAGTCAGAAAGATGAAGCTAGGCGCCCATTCCAAAGCGTAGTAGGTACCTATGGAGAAGAACGGGCAAGAAACTCCACGGACACTCCTTTTAAATCAAGATATGATTACAAAATAATAGTTACATCATTCATGTTGAAATTATACATGTGAGAATGATGCAGAACGTTAAAAGCATCCTAAAAAAAAAAACAATTCATATATTTAAATCAGGAAGCTTTACTAATAGCTAAAACGCAAAGACGGCGCTATAAATCAAGGGAACAAATAGGATGATACACAATTTAGTTTCCAACTTATGTGATTTCGGAAAACTGACTACAATTTCAATATTTTTATGACATTTTCAATAAAACTAGTCATTTTAAAATCAACTTAATTTACACTAACGTAAAATTCATATTTGTTTAAATGGAATTAACGTCAAAATATATTGCAGAACTGTGCTTGTGGCATTTTCAAAAGAGAAAAAGACACTTGAGTGCTTCGACATTTCCCTCAAACGTAGTCTATAGAAAATGTCTACCCCAGCTAGTTAAACTAAGTATAATGCCCAATTTGCAGAATAAATTATTTCATTTCTCAATTATATTAAAACCTAATTAATCAATTATTATTTTAACAGAATTAGGCATAGTAATTTAAGTATAGTTTGGCTAGGTAGGTAGGTGATACAATCAAATAGAGAATAGATATGTGTGTATGTGTATGTGTTGTGTTATTATTCCAGTAAATAACCTGTCAATTGAAAGGTTGGTAAGCAGAGTTGCTAATGATAAGGTATTGTCAATGGTAATTTTAAAAACACAACGGGACTATCTTATTTAATTGAGGAGTTCCTATGGCCACCTTCGGGCTCCATCATCAGACCAGCTCCATGGTACCAGATTATTGCATTGTCATTGAAGTTACATAGGTATGCCAAGTTTCAGCTGAATTGGATGCCAACAAGTGCTTGAAAATTGGATGATGAACAGAGTAACCAAAAACGCATACATATGTAGCAAGTTAATATAAAACTTGGCTGTTATTAACTTATTTAATACCAGGACTTTTTTTTATGAAGTGAGCTTATGGCCTGCCTCATTGCAAGTGCTCATCGCCGCCTATGAACACACGGCACTCTGGAATATGGATAGCCCATGACCTGGTATAGGACATACAATACTTTTCATCCTGGTTCCCGACCTCCACTCTGGCAAAATCGCGGGCTAAAGCTAGTATTACATGCCGATTATTCTACATATCGTTAGCAACTCAACTTTCTAACCATTTAAGATCACAAAATAGATGCCTACCTTTTTTCTTCCTCTCAGTTTTAGCTGCCACTTTACTAGCGCTGGCTTTCACATGCTCCTTTTTCACAGTCTTAGTTTTTTTAGCAGGAACCGACTTAGTTTTGGTGGAAGATTTTCGTTTTTCTGTTGCCTTAGTATTGTCCAGGAGGTCTAATAGGTCTACGGATTCCTTTTTGGGTATTTTACTTGCTAATTTCGTGAGGGGTTGGTCGTCAACTGAAATTGGAAAAAGGGTGTGAACTTTTTGGTGTATCAGAGACAATGGGCTGTATACATTAGTTGGCACAAAACATGATTTGCTTGAATTCATGGTGGAATGTCTGCTTAAAGCCAGATATTCATTACTTAGGAAACATTTGTTGATAAACACCATCATAGTGTTTATAAACAAGTTTACCGTTAATGTTGTTTCTGAAACTTTGTCAACCACACTATGCCAGTTGTTGCTAGGATGTCGCCCAATACTTATTGGAAGCATCACAAAGTTATTACGTTGTAGATAAAGCTCTATGAGCACCAAAACCTGGCTGTTGGACCACACTACTTCCATGTTTTGAAACACCTGCAACACACGTCCACACCTGTCAACTTTTATATATATATATACTAATGTTTCGCCCTGCTCTCCACTCAGTGGGCAACATTTATCTGAAACAATGTTTCATCACCTTTGTTTACGGACTGTTTCGAAACTGTTTAAAGAGATGATGAAACACCGATAAACACTGTTTATTAACAAATGTTTCCTAATGAATACCCGGCTTTAATGTAAAATAAATAATACAAGCCCATTAGCCACACACACACTTTGCCCACAGCAGGGCAAAGGTCTCTTCTCATATAGAGAAGGCATGAGCATTGATCACCATGCTTGCCAAACAAGGCGGTTTGGCGATTTCAGACTTACATTCAGTCAAGGTTTCCTTCACTGATGTCACACAATCGACCCATGAGAGGCGAGGCCTTAGCCACAGGTCGATCACGAAATTTCACAAAAAACGGAGCAACTACACTCTAAATTGAACCAATTTTCTGTTCTGGTACGCAAATATTTCTGCTAAGCAGGACTATGGATAGAGAAAAATATTGACAGCCTCATAGGTCTAGTGGTCACAGCAGGGTCCAGAGGGGCAATTCCCGTATTTTTATAACAACGTTCGCAATCTCATCTCAGTCTCAATCTGTCAAAATTGTATAGAGTTTGCCTACATTTTTGACATTTGATTGTCGCTGGCTGACATTGCGACTTGGAATTTGAACGTTTTTAATTACGAGAATTGGCCCTCTGGGTACAAGATCCTGGTGGGGTAGTGTTATTGGATAAATTTCTTATTCTCTGTAGCAGCTGAAGTCTGGGATTGTGTTAATTTAATGGAAATAGGCTCGTCCCCACATTAAGACTTCAAGCAAAGCTTATAAAACATAGCTCTTCTTTACAACCCCACTGCCTATCGCTTCGGAGAATACAGCACTCTAATTGCGTAACACACTTCAATCAGAATACAAGGGTTTTGAACGAAATTCCTAATCCCCCAATTTCCAAATAATTCAACAAAAAAAAAATAATAATTTCAATTTTTTGTTTATACAATTTTTTCTAATTTTCCTTTTTTTTTTGCTCTATAGGTTTGAAACATTTGCCTGCTGCTCAACAACGCAATGAATGGCTCCACTTTACTTTATAACCCGTCGATTTATTATACTAGTTATTTTTTTATATCCTTTTTAGTGTAATTTAGGGATCCCTGAAATACGGAAATGAAAAAAAGAAAACCATCGCCTAATCAAGCCTTCGGGACCCAGTGGGATGTGGGAGTAATAGGGTGGGGAACACTAAAGGACACCTCAAGGACATTAACGTTGACCTCAGGGTCATTGACCTTCGGGTCAAGGTCAAAATTCCAAGTCAAGATACGCAGGAGCAGTAACAGGTAAGATCCGTGATTCTCCTAAGGTTGGTGAATCATTTGGGTTAGGTTAGGTTAGAACAGTGACCATTAAGGCGCGAAGGCGAGCGATCGAAGCGAGCGTGCCGCGGCAGCGGCCGCTGAGCGCCACATCCCCTCTATTGTTGGTGAATCATTTGGGTTAGATGAGGCGGTGAATGACTCGTATAATATTAGACGATGAAAAATTTACCTTGAGCTCGGAAAAAAAAGTCGCTTTTTTACAGTATCAACTTTTTTTTGGGGTAGAAAAGACGGTTCATATCTCTGAGGTCAATGACATTTTGAAAGTCAATGACCCTGAGGTCAAAATCAGCGATTTTTCTAAGGTCAATGACCTTTAGGTAAAGGTCATTGACCTTGAAGTCAAGGTCAATGCCCCTGAGGCCAAGGTCAATGTCCTTAAGGTATCCCATGGTGTTCCCCACCCTATTACTCCCACATCCCACCCAATTACACTAAAAAGGATATACAGGGTGTTTGGTGCATCGTTTGCCAAATTGAATTGGCCGAAAGAAGAGGTCATTTGCTATCGCTTCAGGCTCAAGTACTCATTTTTGGCCACACCGGTTTTTTTATTACAACTTTCTAATTTTTATTTTGAAAAAATCCAAAACTCAGCATTAAAGCTTAAATTAAAAAAAAGTTTTAAGTGTAGTCTTCAAATTTCATTTTTATTTACATATGTACTGTTGTATGGCTCTATCAAATTTAAAATTACTTGCAAGTAACATCTAGTTTTTTTTTAATAAATCACAAAGTTTTTGGAAAAATAAAAAATGAACTTAAAACTCAACTTTAAATAGCTATAAAAAAAAAAATAAAAGCGATCAGGATCTTCGAATTATTTTAAAAAGTTCTCTAGTCTGTCCCCTTTCCAACGGTATGTAATGTGTTAAAAAACTCTTTTAATATCTTTAATAATTAGCTAAATGTGTAGTCGAGACACATCAGGCTGATATTGGATATTACGTTTAAAACACTAGTTTTCGCATAAATTACATGCTATTAGTAGATAGATACTGTTATCTCACGTCTTACGTAGTCTCTTATCTCGTTCTTACATAGGGAACTTTCCTCGAAATTGAAAAAAAAATACATTATTACAAAAATAATCATTTATTAATAAGTAATTTAATTACATACTAATCTTACAAGTCTTGTTCAAACTGTCTACCACTATTGCGTATGCACGCGCGACATCTTCGTCTTATCTCAACTGTAGTGGTGCGTAAACGCATTTCTGCTTTGATCGTCATGAAAGCCGCCTCAATGCGTTGGACTAAATCATCTCTTGTCTCAACTTCCGTGGCGTAGACGAGTTCTTTGGCCCGTCCCCAGACGTAAAAATCCAACGGAGTTAAGTCTGGAGAACGTGGAGGCCAAGGAATAGGGCCATCCCTCCCAATCCATGAGTCCGGGAATGCATCATTCAAGTACTCCCTGACGGTTATTCTCCAATGAGCGGGACAACCGTCATGTTGGAAAACAAAAGACCTGTCTTCACTGAAAATTGGCAAATCAGCTAATAATAAGGGCAACTCTGTTTGCAGAAATTCTAAGTAATTATCCCCGTTCAGGTTGTCAGGTAAGTAGTGTTTATCCCGAATATGCAATAGTTTGATGGTGCGTCCCGATACACAAACTTAGCGTATTAGTGAACTTACTGAAACATTTTTTAAACACATTGCATACCGTTGGAAAGGGGATAGACTAGAGAACTTAATAAAATAATTCGAAGATCCCGATCGCTTTTAGTTTTTTTTTTATAGCTATTTAAAGTTGAGTTTGTTCATTTTTTATTTTTCCAAAAACTTTGTGATTTATTAAAAAAAAACTAGATGTAACTGGCAAGTAATTTTAAATTTGATAGAGCCATACAACAGTACATATGTAAATAAAAATGAAATTTGACGACTACACTTAAAACTTTTTTTTAATTTAAGCTTTAATGCTGAGTTTTGGATTTTTTCAAAATAAAAATTAGAAAGTTGTAATAAAAAAACCGGTGTGGCCAAAAATGAGTACTTGAGCCTGAAGCGATAGCAAATGACCTCTTCTTTCGGCCAATTCAATTTGGCAAACGATGCACCAAACACCCTGTATTATACAAACAAAAACTACTGCAATAAATTGACGGGTTATAAAGTACAGTGCTTCCCAATGAATGTGCTGATCTGTCATAATGAAAGGAGTTGTAATCAATTATCATTTTATGTGTGTTATGCAATTACCCCACAGGTGTTTCATCAAGTAATCCGAATTTACTACTCACGGTCATCATCATCATCATCATCAAAGCCGCATCGGTTGTCAAAGTCATCTTCATCATCGCTCAGTCGCTTCTCTTGTTTCACTCGCTCCAATTTGACGTCTGAATCTATTGCTTCCACTTGAACTGTGAAAAAGAAAAAAAATATTTAGTGTTTTGATCCTTCTTTTAATACGAAACGGATTTCCGTTTCGTAAGTGATTTGATGGTGGCTATTAGTATGTACGCTGTATAGTGTTTACGTACATTTTTTACATTTGATTGTCGCTGGCATGAGATTGCGACTTGAATTTGAACATTTTTAGGTACGAGAATTAGCCTTCAGGGATCAAAATATGATTCACGACTGTAACAAATATGTATTTACAGAATTATAATCATAAAATAACCATTAAGTACAACTCTCTTGGATGGCTACGAAACTAAGTGTCGTAAAATGTCTAATTGGCTGTAATCATACCAACAAAATAGGTATAATAGACATCTGGTTTACAAAGAGGTCTATAGCTTCTTGAATTAATCAGTAAAATATGCTATATTGTACCTAGAACAGTGTTGAGACGTGAGGCGCGCTCTTATCCACTGTTTGCTACAACTCCCTGCCGCACAAATGCAGGGGAGAGAGCGCCGCTCCAGAGATTGGTTCAGGCTTACAATAATAACTTTAATGATATTGATGTTTTTGCCCTATCTAAATATACATTTAGAGAACAAATTACTAAGCGCCTTGCTCATAAATTTTAATTATTATGTACCTTTTATTTAGACATGTAATAGCTAATTAATTACTGCTTAATTTTCCCAACACTATCTTTTTTTTTTAAAAAAAAACTAGTAACATGTGGAAACGTAGTGGATTGTACATTTATTTATAGCATACTGTGTATCTAGATATAATATACAATGTACGATTGTTTGTTTTCCCAAATAAAATAAAATAAAATAGCTTCATATGCCAGCTAGCATAGATTTCTAAGCCATAATCGATGATCGGGTGAAATTGGTGATATTCTTCAGATAGGTCAGGTGCGTAGTACTAGCGATTGGTGTGTGCGTGTATGACCAGCTCCCTGATTACGTAACACACTATCAATCAGGATCTGAATCATTTTGTCTGCTCAACAATGTAAATAATGCAATTAATGTTGTTGAACTGTCAAAATGAAGCAGATTCCTAGTGTGTATGAAGTTCATACACAGCAGGAATCTGTTTCATACTATGAACCAAAAGGAGTATGTAAGAATCGTAGCAGGTGGCGTTCTGTAGTTTCTGCCTACTCTACTCCCATGGGACGAATGCGTGAGTTTATGTATGTATTAAACAATCTTGTGAGATGAATTCCAATGAATACTCTATCTTCAAAAGTTATTTCTAATCTTTCTGTACTAGTTTTAATATTTGACAGCGCTTCAGCCTTGTGATGTCTTCTTTATTGTTTAACAGCATCAACAACAGCACAGCTAATTAGTTTGTGTCAGTTTGAAGCCTATCTTTATATTTTTTTGCAGTATTCCTGCAGTATTTAAGAATGTTACCTTCTAGTTCCGGAAGCGTAGAGCTGCTAGCATCCAAGTGTTGCATGAAAGTCTTCTCGCACTCAAGCACCTGCCGCTTAAAGTCTGAAGCGTCTCGCAACCGAGATATACACAGCTCACAGATAAGACGACTGTTGCTGTTTGGGCCACCAGATTGGGAGTACGCAATCTAGTAAAGAGATTTAAATTATTTAAAACAAAATGTTGCTGGTTTTTAGTTACAAGGTAGATATGGATTTTTGCCTGTTTTGAAGCCTGTGAATTTCAAAGGATGCCATTCATATCCAACCCAAGAGCCAAAGTGCCAACCAAAAAAAAAATGTGTTAGCCTTGTTTGGAATGTCAGCATGAACATTTCTTATTATGGCACCAAATCTCTACTATGATTCTGTGCTTTTTTTTTTTAATCCAAAATCTGGTTTCTAATACATTTTATGAAAAAATGAAAATTAAGTATCACTATGGCGCTGATGATTAAATACCATTCCTTCTGCCATTTTTTTTAAGTTAAAAAATATTTTTTTCCAACTTAACAACTGGCGAAAAAAAAGTGATAAGTACAGATTTACTGGAAAGGTGAACTTGAAAATGAATTACTATGATACCAAATCTCTGAATCAGACATAAGTAATACTGATTTGTAGTAAGACCAAAATAAAAAAAGTAAGAGAAAATATACCATCTAAAACGACGGAAGCTTTAAATTCCTCACCCGATGTCTCAATTGATTTATTAAGAGCGAACGTTCCAAGCTGCCCGGTTGAATTTCAATTTAAACATATAAACCCCATGGTAGTTAAAAAAGCTTTTCGGCACATTAAAATCAAATTGACCGAAGATCTATGGGGAATGTCTATCAAAGTTTGTACATCCATAATCGAGACTATAGCACCATACTTAGCATTAATATTTAATTTGTGTGTGGATGAAGGAGTCTTCCCGGATTTAATGAAATTTAGTAAGGTTATACCACTTTTTAAATCTGGGGACAGTAAACACACCAACAATTATAGACCAGTATCCGTGTTGCCGGTATTCAGCAAGGTATTCGAAAAGGTAATGCTCGATCAAATGCTTAATCATTTTAACACCAACCAAATCTTGCACGATCAGCAATTTGGTTTCACCAAAGGACGTTGCACGACTGACGCGGGTGCCACTTTATTAAAACACATATTTTCAGCGTGGGAGGAGGCCCAAGATGCCATAGGAATCTTTTGTGACCTCTCCAAGGCATTTGACTGCGTAAATCACGAAACCTTACTCTTGAAACTTGAGCATTACGGACTAGGTAAACTTGCGCTCAGTTTAGTAAAATCTTATTTAAATGATAGACAGCAACAAGTTCAAATAAATGGTGTCAATTCACTCGGTCTAAAAGTACAAATGGGTGTTCCACAGGGTTCGATATTGGGTCCTTTCCTCTTTTTAGTATATATTAATGATCTACCCCATTTATTAAAAAACCAACCACAAATGGTGTTATTTGCTGACGACACATCCTTAATTTTTAAGATAAATAGACGTGCATCAAATCTTGACGACGTAAATAACGCCCTACTGCAGATCCATAATTGGTTCACTGCTAATAATTTAGTATTAAATGGGAAAAAGACTAAATGTGTAAGATTTGCTTTACCAAATGTTAAAAGTACTGATTGTGACATAGTATTGAATAAAGAGAAACTAGAATTCGTCGATAAAACTGTTTTCCTGGGGATCACGCTCGACTCAAGGCTGCAATGGGGTCCGCATTTAACATCTCTTGCAGGACGGCTAAGTTCAGCAGCATATGCGGTGAGAAAAATCCGTCAATTCACTGATGTAGACACCGCAAGGATGGTCTATTTCAGTTACTTTCATAGTATTATGTCTTACGGTATTTTACTATGGGGACGGGCTGCAGACATAGAGTCTATTTTTATTCTGCAGAAAAGAGCCATCAGAGCAATATATGGCCTCCGCAGGCGCGATTCTCTAAGGGAACTGTTTAAAGATATTAACATCATGACGGTACCTTGTCAATATATCTACGAAAACATCATGTACGTAAGGAAAAATCTAAATCTTTTCGGTAAAAGAGGTGAAGGACACAATTATAGGACTAGAAATAGGGACCAATTAGTTCAACCAGGTTTCAGACTGGCTAAAGTAGACTCATCCTTCATGGGGTACTGTTTAAAATGTTATAATAAAATTCCTCCCCACATACTCCAGCTGAATGAAAGGAAATTTAAATCTTGTATAAAACGCACACTATGCAGCCAGGCATATTATAAGTTGGGGGATTACATCGCTGACAAAAATGCTTGGCTGAATGCTTGTCCTGCTCCACAAGGACGCATTAATTAATTGATTAGCATTCGGATATATTGTTGGACCTGCTGAAGATTAAGATGAGAGAAAACTTTCTTTGCATTGTTTAGATTCAATCTCTTAGTATTATATAATTGCATAGCACGTGTGAGCACTATGTAGCTACTATTAAGCTACCTTTTACTGGGTACGTCTTTCACTGACTTGAGTGTGCCCTGGCGGTTGAGAGTATGTCATGCTCACTCAAATGTCTCGCTGATGGTGGCGTGTGTGTTGGATCATTAAGTTCCCTTCAAAATGGTTGAGCTAAATGGTGCTGATCCATGCGTCATGTTCGTGAACGGGCGCCGTCAGTTGGGACTGGTCGTCTCTTAGCTGCCATGGCTTATTTTTAATTTTAATATTTAATTTAGTTGTTTTAGTTATTATCTTTTTATTACGGACGCTTTTTAACGTGCACGTCTTTCTACATTGTTCTCACATGTATATTTTCAACTTGAACGATGTAACCAATATTTTGTAAAAATATTATGATTTAAAAGAGTGTCCGTGGAGTTTCTTGCCCGTTCTTCTCCATAGGGATCTACTACGCTTTGGAATGGGCAACTAGCTTCATCTTTCTGACTGACCGACCCATTGACAATTCAAAAGTGCCTGTAATTGGTTTATTTGAAATAAATGCTTTGAGTTTGAGTTTGACCAACAGAAGTATTGTTATCTAAAACTTATTTTTTTATTTTATCACTCCAAAAATCTTATAAACCATTTTTAGGCAAAGCAGTTTAGCACAGTGCGATTTACCTACATAAGTGGGTAAAAAAAAACTTGCTCAGGTTGACCTTCCCAACAAGCCCATATCACTTTTTTTTTGCCAACTGGTAGTTTAATTTTTTGCTCTATGTAAAATACTGGTATTCAGCTGCATCCGGTTAGACAAGAAACCGACCCCAACCTAGTTGAGAAAAGGCTAGGCAGATGGTGTGATTGCGCTGTGGTAGCCCACAAAATTCAAATTTTCTTGCATTTTTTTGTAATTTTCGGGTCAGTGTAAGGTTATATCTTGATCAAAATATGATTTGTGACAAAAAAAAATATTATATCTGGTTACATAATTTTAACCATGGAAGCCATCAATAAATCTCTCTTAAGTTGGAGTTCCCAGAGGTAATCCAATTCATTCAATCCAAGACATGTATTGATGATTTTGACTTTTGGGCCGGACTTTGTATGAACCATGAGTGGTCTCCTTTTCTTACGTTTTTTGCAATTTGCAGGTAATATCAGTTTGAGAGTTGTATTATTTATTATGATTTTTTTCCATTCTATTCTTGATTGACTAAATTGGTCAGTGTGAGTAACATTCGGAACATAATCTTGTTAGATATTTTAATTTAGTATGATATTAACATCTACATAATAGCAACAAGCTGTCAAATTGTTCCTATAAATACTATTATGGTCATTACAGAGTTGTAGCTTACCAGTTTGAGTCAGAAAATACAAGGGCAAACCACAAATTCTTTCAATTTGAGGACCTTGGCGAAAACAAAGGTGCTAAGAAGACACAAGGGAAGCTTGAATCTTCCATTTTTGATCAGATATAAGCTCGGTAGATTAGTACTACTCAGTCTACAAAAAATAAAAGCATCTTCAAACTGCTCGATCGATTTTAAAACCCGACCAACGAGTGTAGTCCCGACCAAAGGGTACGAATTCATAACAAAACACAAGACTCCACAAATAGGTCGGGTTATAAAAAAAACTTGTTCTGAACCAAGAAAATGGATGCCGTGGCGTCTTCACGAAGATGGATCGATAAACAGGCAAATTAATACTCACTGAAACATTGAGGGAGTCTGAAAGCATTTCAGCATACACCTCACGCTTTCCCATCCAGAAATATTCGGTAGAAATGTCTTTGTAGCACCCCTCCGATAAGCAACAACGACAAACACTTGGACCGGCTCGCCATTCCGTAGTTTTAGCTTCCATTGTCACGTTTTTAACTTATTTTCATAGGAAATATATTTAACATAATAATTTATAACAACTAACTTAGAATAATAAGCGAAATTACATTAAAACTATTTATTTTCTTGAAACTAACGCAAGGCGACGCCATCGAGTGAACGGCAGTAGTGCGCTAGTGTTGGGCAACGGGCATGCGCGCGCAATCGAATCGTATACGTTTTTTCATATTATCGATTTTTCATTTATATTGATGGAAGTACTACCAGAATATGTAACTTGGGAGCCATATTACCTCCTTGCATTAACATATTCTTGTTCAACAACGTGTACATAACGCTAAATCACACTTCGAGAAAAGTTAAACTTGCCATTACAGTAATTTTGTTGTGTGTAAATGTGAAACTAAAACTTGAATAGCTTCCGTATAAAAAAGAGAGCGATTAAAATTAATGAAGTGAAATAAATATTGATTGTGCAAGTGCAATTTCGGAGTTTGTATTGGCAGTGTTTTGTATATAAGCAGAAGAGCATTTGTCTAAGTAAATTGAGAAGATAAACGCCTAAAACGATACAGTATTAAAAATGAGGGGCTTGCTTGAATTCACGATGGAAGAACTTATTTCTACTCAACTACTTATCGGTGAAACATTTGACATATTGCATGATTTATTTGAAAATAATTTGGCAGAGTTGGGTCAACTAAGAGATGCTTACTCAGAAAAATCCATTGATGCTCTTCACCTATTATGGAAAAATTTCGAAGACAACAATTATCTTCTGATCGAAGCTCAAGTTAAAGACGATAACTATTTTACCGCCAAAAATTTTGAAAAAGTAAAAGAAGAATATATAGCGGTGACGCCAGTATTGCACCAGTTTATCCATGCAGAGCTTCCGCAAGAAAATAGCTCAGGGAAACGTGCTGTCATTCCACGATCGCAAAGAGATATGCTTATCGGCCATCAACGTTTACGATTCACTACCATAGAAGAAGAGATTAAAGGTATAAAGATGGACCGCATTCACGAGACAAACGCGATGGAAGATTGGCAAAAAATTCTGAAAAGACAGTGGAAAAAAATAGAGAAATGTCATAAGATAATCAGGGAGAAATACGTTAATATCTGGCCTGAACTGACATACGAACTGGATTACTTACTATACAAAAACATGTACGAGACTACATATTCTCTGTTTAATTACAAGATTGACGCTTGTCTTTACCCTGTAATTCGTGTAATCCCGCATATTGGCATACCAACTTGGAGGATGTTTGACAACGCTTCTGATATCCATCCTTTTGCTGTAAATTCAGTTGCTTGGGCCAATTTTGACGGCCTTGGTGATGTGGTACGTAACAACAAAATATCGGAAGGAGAAAAACGGCAGCTCTTGATAAGAACGTTCTTGACGTATCAGAATTATGAGCAAATGACGCCTGAAGAGTCAGACTGTGATGTGGAAGATAATCAAGAGTTTCACAGTGCCTATGAGGAACCGTTGCTGCTACCGCTAGTTCACGAAATTGATTAAAATCCTAATAGGATCGAATCAATAAAAAAGAAACAAATATCTTTACCCGTTTGCGGCGATTCCCAAAATGAGGGATATGTTTTATGTATCAGTATGACTGTCTATGTGATTATTCTAAGCTAAATTATTGTAAAAAATTGTCTGAAAGTTGGAAGTGCTGTGCTTCACAACACAGGGTATAATTGTAAAAGGCTGAGGGGGTAAAATATTTAACTATTTTTATAGGATGGTGTATGAATAACATTATGATGGCTCTACACTATTTTCCTCTATGTATAATTTTGACGGCTGATTTTTAATCAGACTATTGGATCTATTCGCTCCAGTTTTTGGAGCATGCATCAAATGAAATGATCAAAATGTTCATATTCTTAGATAATTGCAGTTGGGATGTTGTTCACCCTCAATATCATGGCATTCCCGGAAGGTATAGGCCGAGGCAGAGGCACCTAATTATTTCGCAAAATGATGAGTTTATGTAAGTACCACGTAACAGGCTCAAACATCTACTTGATATCAGTATTAGTAGGGTACACGATAATCTCAGGTTGTCGTATTTAATGTTCCCCCTTTAGTCCTATTGTAATGCAATTGTCAGTTTTGCATGATTGATACCTACACATTGATGCGCAAAATGATCGTCTACAAAACTGACAATAAACACACAAAACATTGTTCGGGGATCCTTAGGGGAAAGCTCTTTAATTGCGGGCTTCTCAGTAGGTTGTTAGACTGACTATTAGTCTGTTAGTTATTTATAAATGAAATAAATATTTTATTGATGTATGTAGTATAAAGAGATTTACAAAAATAATTAATCGCTGTCGGCGGAAGCTAATAAATATCATGAGTATAGGTAGGTATAGATATACAACATCAGTAGTTTATATAGGTAATAATCAGCACGCTCAACCCTTAATAGCCTTGAATGTTAGTTTGAGGTTCATGTAATGTGATGTGCAGAAATAAATGTCTATTTGTGCAATAAATTGAGACTAGCGCAATAACAGATTCCAATAAAAAAAATATTATTATCATGTTTACTTGTACTTTCAATAGTAATAGATTGCAATAAAATAAGGGAGTTTGCGCCTTTTATTAAAATCCACTCAATCAATAAAATAATGATAGGTACTTAACGAAATCATGAACAGCAACCGGCAGTTAGGCCACCCATCCACCATCAACATTCTCCAGCAACACGACGATGCGATGTATTTAATAATAAACCGCGCCGCTATGGAGCTCCGCTAGGAGTAATAGTGTTCTGTGCTAAGGAGTCACATGTCTTTCAGATGGTCGGAAAATGAGTGAGCTGATGTTCACACGGACGTAAAAATATCGCGGCGTGATTTTATCGCGCACTCACTGGATTGTCAACTCTCGGTGTTGAGCCGAGCTTCGAGAATCTAACCGAACAACAACAGAGTGCATCCCAGCGCGTCGAAAAACATACTGTTGGATTTTCAACTCTCTGCGCTAAGCAGAGCGTTGAAAATCCAGTGCGCGAAAAAAAATCGCTGCGATATTTTTACGTCCGTGCGAACGTCTGCTTATTGTAGAGTAACGGAACGGGGCTTACCAGCTGTTTAAATGGCAGATCAATACCTACCAGCTGCTTCGAGAACGGATAAATGAATGAGTGACTCCCGTTTCCATGTCCAAATAGTAGTTGGAGGCTTAGGGGCTTAGCACCGTGTGATTTATGGTAGAAAAATGTCCAAGTTTATGTAATTTGAAAAAACCAAAGTTAGCCCGAGCCTCGAGCGCCATCTATTATCGAGTAGCACCTTCCAAAAACCGACAAATTTAATAACCGTAAAATGCAGTACGTCACTTAGCATCTCTGTCAAAGTCAAAAGTCGATAAACATTGAAATACGTCAAAATGTCACCAAATGCTTTATCGAATTATCGAATGTAAATATTTATTAGAAAATTGTTTTTGATATCAAAATGAGCTCTACTAGCCGCCAGGGTCCTATCGTGGACCCTGGTTTATGTAGATGCTGTGGTGCTTTGAAGAAATGTCGCTTGTTGAACGTGGAATACGAATGGCTTGGTCAAAAAGAGGTGTATTCAGAGATGTTCGTCGATTGCTTTGGGTTACTCGTAAGTTCTCAATTTTCATACTAATTATGGGTTTTCCATGATAAAGAAGGTAAAGAATACGCTGTGGCTCTGTTTCTGGCGACGTCATTGGCGTCGTGTTTCTTTCGTTTGTTGGCAATGGAACGTACTGATGATTAAAAGGAAGTAATCATTTATTCTGATGATTATAAGTCTTTCCAGCAACACGCTAATGTCATCATTGGTCTAACCATTTTCGCATCTATATTCGGGCCGGCTCCCAGTCTACCCAGATGCTGAACTTGTATTTAGAACTATTTTACTTTGAGATATGACCTCCGCAACCCGGTTACTGGGTAACGCGTGACCCAAAAACGCGCTATTAAATTTTTAATACTGCTTTCCTTGCTAGCTATCTCACTTGGACGGCGAGGAGTCTGAGCGCGTGATCTGCGCGACGTGCGTGGTTCGCCTGAGAGACGCGCGCGCCTTCCGCCAACAGGTGCTGGTCTGTGAAGAGAAACTCTTACATGCTAACATACAGGTGCACGGAGGTAAGGAAAAGAGCTTCTACATTCTGTTTCCAAAAATATGTGTAAGGTATTTGTAAAAATAATTTTGATCTGTAGGTATAAAATACAAAAAGGTAGTATTGAAAAATCAGCCCTAAGTGGAAATAATATTAATTGGAAACATTGTATTTTATTAGTATTTGAACAGAGTTTCTAAGTAAAGTCTTTTACCAAGGCCTGGTTCACACCTACCACAATATGTGGGTGAATATGTGGGTGTACTGTGGAGGTTTGATGCTTTGATCAAGCCTTGACAATATTATACGGGCTGACATTCAATCATTCAAATATGGAATGTCTTCTATGAAGAAAACGATTCTCGTTTTCTTCATAGGATGATATATAGAATCCGGTGAGGGCTCCGGGTAGAACTAATTTAGTAGTGTGAATTATAATTTGTATGAAGCTTAAAATATAGAGGTCTTCAGCCCCATTTAAATAGAGTCCCTCTAGTTTTATTATTAGGTCTTTACCTATGAAATTGCCATTCTGCAGTACTGGCCATTTCAAATCAAAATAATTTTTGTTTGGCTAAGAATTCTAATTTCAAATTAATTTTATTTTAAAAACATGGATTTTTTTTTCCAAAAGTAGTCATTTGTTTATTGATTAGTGTTACATTTTCATCGCATTTCAATCTTTTTCGTCATCATGGATACGTTAAAAATTCGAGTAATTATGGAATATGAGTACCGTCGTGGCAGCAACGCGGCACAAGCGGCACGCAACATCAACGACGTTTACGGAGCTAACACTACAAACCAACGCACCACTTGTTATTGGTTTGCTCGCTTCCGTTCTGGAAATTTCGACCTGAAAAATGAACCTCGCGGTCGTCCGAAGACTGGTCGACAATGACGAATGAAAGGCGATTGTGGAAGCTGATGATACACAATCTACGGCTGAATTAGCAGCAGTTTTCGACGTTAGCGTCAAAACAATATTGGTCCATTTGCGTCAAATTGGCAAGGTAAAAAAGCTTGACAAATGGGTGCCCCACGAACTCAATGATCGCCAGCGCGAAGTACGCGTCGAGACGTGCCTTGCACTGCTATTATTATTTATTTAGTAAATCTCCTGTGAGGTTCGAGCCCTCACAGGTACCATACAGACTCCGGGCTGCTACTAAGAAATTCCTGATGGAGAAACCCAAAAACACCTGGCCTGACCGGGGAATCAAACCCCAGGACCTCATGCTCAGCAGTAGTGCTTGCCACCACTAGAGCAATGATGCAGTAACAGCATTCTGTTTTGTTATTACTTTACAGACGAACATCCTGATGATGAACTGAAGAATGAAACAGCAGTGAAGATGGAACTTGAGGATTGTACTCTTATGTCTCCAGCTGATGCTGATAAGTCACCGGATCCTGAAGCGGCGCAGGATGATCACATGAATGATGGTGTTGACCTTGGGGATGGTGAGATCCAAACTTCAATAAGCATCTGTAAAATTACTGAGTTGAATGCATTGGGAGATCTTGAAACACTGGTATAAGGATCTTTTGGCGTTCGAATGACGTTGACGGGGGGGCGCTGTTAGTAAACATTTGTGCAATTGTTTTATGAAATGTATTGTAAAAACAAAATGGCGGCTTTAGTTCCAAATTTGACCACGCGCCAAAAGAACTTTGTAGCACTTCGATCGTTGGGTTTTATTATTGTTCTAACATTATTAAGTAACATAACTTCACGCCTATAATCCCTGCTGGGTTAAGCATAGGTGTATCTACCTATAGTACGCGCGGCTACAGATCAAGCTATACTTTTCCAGTATAAGCTGATCTCGCATTGTATAGGATTTCCTTACAATGAGAGGTCCGTGTAAACTGAAAATGTATAGCTTGATGTGTAGCCGTGTGTACACACATATTTCGCTAGTTATGTTTAAGAGCGCTGTTTGCGCGCGGGCTGGCAACGTCGCATTTCTAGAGGTGTTTCGTGATTATTTTATTAAATTTAAATCAAAGGATAATTTCCTGTGACAAATTCATAGATAGTTGGTTTTTGACAGTTATTTTGGAATTTACTCTTGAAAAATGACATAAATGTCAATTATTTCCTATTTTTTAGTTTCTATGAGTAATTACCAAAATAACTGTCAAAAAATAGCAAACAAACTTATAAACCAACCAGCGATCTAAGAATTTGTCAGAGGAAATTGTCCTTTGATTTAAATTTAATTAAATAATCACCAAAAACCTCTAGAAATGAGATGTTGCCAGCCCGTGCGCGTTCAACTCTCTTAAGTCGCACCATGTGGGCCCAGTGCGGGTTAGGCAGGCGGTAGGGCATGCTGGTTTCCTCACGATGTTTTCCTTCATCGTTTTCAGAGTAGTGGTGATGAAATAATTTACTTAAAATAAAGCGCCTGTCGGGGTTCGAACCTACGACCTTATAACTCGTACATAAATATGTAAGTACTTATAAAAAATAACATTATTTCTTTTCAATATTCCAGATGCAGAAAGCCTAAATAGCGAACCAGCACCCAAACCAGTCAAGAAGTCGCCGAAGAAAAAAAAGCTCAAAATGAAAGCAAAGAGTTCCAAACGCAAGAAGACTGATAACGGCCAGTGTGTTAAAGAGAAGATCAGCAAACGACGTACTAGGAGTCAGGAGTACCACGATGTACAGGAAATAATAGGTATTTATGTCAGTTCTATCTCTTATTTTAGATCATCATAATCAGCCTATTATTTCCCCACTGCTGGGACACAGGCTTCCTCTCTGTGAGAGAGAGTGGGCCGTTATCCACCACGCGGGCCCAGTGCGGGTTGGTAGAAGTCGCATGTCTTTGAATTTTCGGTTCTAGGACAAGCCCGTTTCCTCACGATGTTTTTCAAAAGTAAAGCGCCTGTTTCTGCTTACTTTGGGATAATAGACCTTAATTCTGCGGAATAAAGTTCGCTTTCGATTGTTACTGATGTTTGTATGACGTTTTTTCTTTCAAGAACGCACTCGCGGGATAATTTTATAATTACAATCAAAGATGCCTTTCATTGTAATTGAGGCGTATAGAATCAAAGGCAGCTAAATCCGTATAGTACCTAAATTCACTTGAGAATGGCAACCTAAGCGTCACTCAACTAGTAAACAGTTTCACCCATCACTCAGTATCTAAAGCAGCCATATCCTTCACAAATAACTTTCAAAAACTTAGCTTAGAATCAAAATCATCTATATCCTCGCTTGTGAGAATCAAACACAGCTAAAGTTGCAATCGACCAATCAGTGAGCTTCATTGCCGCAAATTCAAAATGGCTGTCAGTTGTGATTTGTACACTGTGGAGGTTGTTTGCGTTACGTTATTTTTAGCGAAAATATTAGATTTTTGAGCAGTTGGAACGTTTAAAAGTGATTTAATACTTAATCCAATGTGTAATGGAGCAGCCTGTGAAAGAAGCATTACCAGGGAAGGCCAGGAAACGACAAAAACATCCTGAGAAATGGAAGGCGAATTTGACAAAAAAAGAGAGGTTAGTGCCGACTAGTGATGCACTGCAATATTGTGTATTCACATTATTCTCAAACAATATTTTAAATTTTGATAAAATTTATTTTGTATAGCATATTTATGTGTATTATGTATATAAAAGTTCTTCACTGATAAGATAAAGAAAATATTCACACATTCGCTGCGGTCTACGTTCTGACGAAGTTACAGTTTTTTTTTCACCATTAGTTAAAAGCGTATGAATAATTCAAACAAATACTTTACAGGTACTCGTCACATAGTTTACCTGAACCAGTTACGTGTAAACATGACACAAAAAAATATCAGTGCAAGAAATTGAAGTTACAAGATCTCCTGAGATTTCATAACACATTTTACGCAACGCCAATAAAAAAACAACAGGATGCTATAATATTAAAATGCTGTTCTGCAAAACAAATTCAGCGCAGACGACCTACCAAAAATGTAAGGAAGGGCAGAGAATGCTCTATTAAGTATGCAATATATGTCAAAAAACAACTTGTGCCAGTGTGCCACCAAGTATTTTTGAAAACACTCGGTATAACTAAATATCGTGTGCAGTATGTCATGAGGACATTCTTCTCTACAGGACAACTCGCTATTGAAAGAAGAGGTGGTGACCGTAAAACACAAAAGTATGGTCCTCTCAGGCAATCCGTTCACAGATTTATAAAATCTTTGAATTGTATTGAGGCACACTATTGTCGAAGTTCGACTCGTCAACGAAAATATTTGCCTAGCGAACTCAATATAAAAAAGCTATACAAAATGTATAGATCTCAAAACCCTGACAGTGCTGTAAAATTATCGTATTTCCGAGCGATCTTCAATATGGATTTCAATTTAGGTTTTGGAAACCCTAGAACCGATGCTTGCTCCAAATGCATCGAATTAACTGAAAAAATCAAAACAGAAAAAGATTCTTCCAACAAAGTAAAATTAATTACAGAAAAAAGAGTACATACGCAGAAGGCAAAAGCATTTTTCAACTTACTGAGGGAGAAAAAAGAAGGAATGGCAACATTTTCTTTTGACTGCCAGAAGAATTTGGTACTTCCCAAAGTTCCGGATCAAAGTTGCTACTATAGTAGACAACTATATTTATACAATTTTGCAATAATTCGTGGGTCCTCTAATGACACTTTAAATAAAGATAATTCTCATTCCTTTGTCTGGACTGAGAATGAACACTTTAAAGGAAGTAATGAAATAGCATCTGCTGTTTATCACACACTTAATCAAAGTGATCTGACAAATGTAAATCACATCCGTCTGGTGGCAGACGGATGTGGCGGACAAAACAAAAATAGTGTAGTGTTAGCTATGTGTTCTCGTTGGCTTTTAGACAACGGGTCTATAAAAAAGATGGAATTGGTGTTTCCTGTAACAGGGCACTCTTTTATGCCCGCGGATAGAATTTTCGGTAATATCGAAAAAGAAATACGTTAAGCCGGGTACACATTGGTGCAATGTAACATGTAATGCAACATGCAATGCAAGAATTTGACGTCCACATTGCTGCAATGTATCATGTAAGGTAACAGAATTCCCATAGTGTAGACGCCTTGCGCGCACGAACCGCGTCTACTACGCGCACGAACAGATTGTTGCAACTCTTGCGCGTAGCGACCCGAAATTTGTCGGTTTTTTCCCCGAACACAAAGAGGCGCGCAGTATGCGCGGAGCGTCAGTGTGGACAGGTTGTGTGGTGTGTACGGCTAGACGCGCGCGAACATGGAACAAGACGACGCTACTGCGGCGGAGGAGGCGGTTACATTTACGTGGAGTGAAGAAAAAGTGCTTCAATTAATTGAAGTGTACAGATCAAAGGAAATTTTGTGGAATCCACAACATGAGAATTTTTATAAAAAACATTTTAAAGAGGATGCATGGATGGAAATTGCTAATTTGATGGAAACAACACAAGAAAAATGTTACAGTAAAATGATTAGTATTTTATCATCCTACCGTCGTGAAAAAGCGAAGGAAAAGAAATCGAAAGGAACAGGAAAAGGTAAATAAATAATAATAATTTACTATTTATTATTTATTCATATACTTTATTCTTAGTACAATCGTAGGTTGGAAACCGCAAAAATGTTTGTGTATTGAAATGTAAATTGGCATAGCCGACTAATATTGAAATTGGCTTTTTTCTCTACAAAATGACAACTTTGACAACAACTACAATATTTTAATGGATTGAAATCACAAATTAATTATTAAATATTATTAATTATTATTAGTTAAGTTTACTTAAAAACAACTATGTTTAAAACTGACTGAATTATGTTTTTTATTTAATTTTTTTCATGATTATTATTTTATTTTTTCAGGTGCCTCGGAGACATACAAAAGTCGATGGTTTGCCTTTGATTCTTTGAAGTTCTTGGACAACCGTAACAAACCGAGAAAGAGAACGAACACGGTAAGTAAAACTGGATTGATTCTTTTACGAACATCTGTCTTGCCAATGAACCTTCCCTTCTTTCATAAAATAATCGGAGAGCTCATCTCTTAACGCATTCAAATGTGCAGGCGATCGTCGAGGAATATTTCTCATAGGTAGTAGTGATCTCATATCTTCATTATTTTGCCTACGTGTGTCTTCATTCGTAACTTCATCTTCAGTGTCATTCATATATGTATTTCTAGAGTGACGTCTCAAATAATTATGTAAAAGGACAATTGCCATAACCACTAGCTCAGCTTTATCAGGCTGTAAAAGCATTGGTTTTCTGAGAACTCTAAAGACAGACGATATGATACCAAATGCATTTTCAACAGTTCTTCTGGCTCTGCTTAGCCTGTAGTTGAATACTCTCTTTGAAGTGCCTTTTGGATGTGCCCCAGCATATGGTTTCATCAGATTTTCACTTAAAGCAAAGGCACTATCACCCACAAAGAAATATGGTATTGGAATATGTCTCCGTGGGAGTGAATCAGGTGATGGAAGGTTTATTGTACGATCTTCTATCATTTCACAGAGTTTTGTATCTTTAAAGATGCCACCATCTGAAATCCTTCCTTGGCATCCCACATCTACAAACAGAAAATTATAATCGGCGTCAACCAAAGCAAAAAGAACGATGCTAAAGAAGTTTTTATAGTTGTAGAATTCAGTTCCACTTTTGATAGGTGCCTCAAGCACAACATGTTTTCCGTCCAGTGCCCCTAAACAGTGTGGAAAATTCCACTTCTCTTCAAACTGTTTGCTTATGTTCAACCAAGTTTCTTCTGTCGTTGGAAGCTAAAACAAAAAACTTTTATTTAATTTATGGCTACGAGACAGTGGTATGTAGGTACAAAGGAAACGCAACCGTCTTGCTCCAAAGCTAGTTTATTACTGAGGTACTCTCACTAACTACATGCAGATAATTAAGTAAG
Organism: Cosmia pyralina; assembly: GCA_946251885.1. Classification (NCBI taxonomy): domain Eukaryota; kingdom Metazoa; phylum Arthropoda; class Insecta; order Lepidoptera; family Noctuidae; genus Cosmia; species Cosmia pyralina. The sequence goes on along the minus strand of OX276368.1, from coordinate 8,102,496 downwards.
TACTTATAACTATGCACATACAGTTCATCTCCCTCCAACATTAATTTGAAAACCTGTAACAATAACAAAAAGACATTCTTACTAACAATACATAATAATACAATATTACGTAATGTTCTTATTAATACTAACCTACTTAAAATATTTCTTATAACTAACATGTTTCCTTTGTCTCTTAGAACGTCCGACCGGGCTAGTGTTTACAGCATTAGGGTTACTATCCTCTTTTGGATGGACACACTGTTCATCCGATTGGACTGTGTCCTCCATCACTTCGCAAGCTTCCACCCAATCCTCAACGTCCGTACCCCCCTGTTCCCTCACATTATCAGCACTTATTGCTACGGTATTCCTATCACGGTCAGCCTCCCTCTCCTCCATGGTGCTAGCCGATGGAACTGGAGACGCTGGTGATGGCACGGTCACGGGAAATCGATCATTAGATGGCGTTTCGGAGGATGGAGACTGCGGTGGCGATGGCGATGGCGCGCCCGACGCCGACACAAGCGTTGAATTGCATTGTGGTACATTGTGAACAATGGGCTCTCCCTCTGACGACGGACCAACTGCAACATCACTATTTTGCGAAGTAGTATATTTTCTTATTTGATCTATGTGTCTGTTACAGGTGGTTCCGTAATCGTTAAAATAAATTTCATACAATCTATTACCTATAATCTTTTTAACTACACCTGTACTCCAAATACATTTTCTTGCTATAAACCATTTCGCCCATACAGTTTGTCCAACTTGGAAACTCCTCTGACATTTCATCGCTGTTTGTTCGATGTTTCTATCAATATTTTTGTTTTGTGGTAAGATCAAATCCAATCTACATCTTAAATTCCGTCCTAACATTAACTTAGCTGGTGTAACACCAGTCGCACAATGAACAGTATTCCTAAAATCAAATAGTAATCCCTGTAATTTTTCTTGAATATCTTTATGACATAATCTATCTTCTGCGAGCATGCATTTTATCATCTTCTTACAAGTTTTAACAGAATTTTCTGCTTGCCCGTTACTGGCAGGATGATAAATAGGCGAATTCAGATATTCAATTCCATTCATTCGACAAAATGTATGAAATTCCGCTGAACTAATTTTAACATCATTATCTGATACAATAACATAAGGCACACCGAACCTTGAAAACATATCTTTCAGTTTCTGAATAAGAGCGCTGGTAGAAGTGCCACGGTCCATATAAACACATTCCAGCCATTTAGAATACGCATCCACCACAATAAGGTACACTGCCTGCCCTATAGACATGTAGTCGATATGTATACGATGCCAGGCGGAGGGGGGGCGCGGCCAGGGCGCGGGCGGCGCGCGCGGCGGCGCGTTGCGTACGCTGGCGCACGCGGTGCATGCGCCCACCCATCGCTCGATATCGGCATCGATCCCCGGCCACCACATGCGACTACGAGCTGAACTCTTGGTCTTAACTATTCCGAAATGTGCGGAATGCAATTCTTTTAACATTTTGTCCTTGTAAATATCCGGGATTACTATCCTATGACCACGAAACAAACAACCATCGATAACTTCTAAATCCGTTTTGCAATGAAAATACGGCGATATAGATTTACATTTTATTTTCCTTGGCCAACCATTATTCATATATTTAATAACTGTTTTTAATACATTGTCGGCATCCGTAGCCCGTCTAATATCTTCGAATGAAACCGGTTCTACGCTGGCGTCTAAGAAAAAGAAGTATTTTGTGGACCCGTCCTCTTGCTTATCGTTGTCACTGATCGCTACTGATAACGGCGACCGAGAAAAATAATCTGCTATTTGATTGTTTTTAGCGTCTACGTACTGTACTGTATAGTTGTATGCACCTAAAATTATTGCATACCTCTGTAGACGCAGGGCGGCCGTGACAGATATAAGATTTCTTTTGCCAAAAATTGTTAACAGAGGCTTATGATCTGTCTTCAAAATAAAAGGTTCCTGACGGCCATAAAGATATTGGTGAAAATGTTTCACCCCGAAAATAATCGCCGTCGCCTCTTTATGTATTTGGCTATAATTCTTTTCACTCGCCGTCAGTGATCGTGAAGCGAACGCGATGGGCCGCTCCCGGCCATCCGTGTCCCGGTGCGCGAGCACGGCGCCGAGGCCGCACGGCCCCGCGTCTACCGTCAGTACCAGCGGTGCGTCCGGCTGGAAATGCGCCAGCACCCGCTCGCTGGCCAGCTCGCTTTTAACACTATTGAATGCCGCTTGCTGTCGTTCGCCCCACTGCCACTCTACGCCCGTGCGCAGCAATTCGTTCAGCGGACTCAGTACAGTAGCAGCACTCGGAATAAATTTCCTGTAATAATTTACTACGCCTAGAAATCGCTTAACTCCTAATACATCGGTAGGCGCAGGTGCATCTAGAATTGCCTCGACTTTAGTTGGACACGTTCTTAACCCGTTCTTATCGATTACATAACCTAAATAAGTCACACTACTATTAAAAAAAACACATTTGTGCTTTTGAAGACGCAATCCTGCATCTTGTATTCTCATCAATACCTCTCGTAATCTAGACAAATGAATTTCTCTGGTTTGTCCCGTGATACAGACGTCATCCAGCCAAATACTTACTCCGTCTATACCGGATAGCAATGTTTCCATTGTTCTTTGAAATATAGCTGGCGCATTTGCCAAACCATAGACTAGACGAGTGTAAGCAAAAAGACCCTTGTGTGTATTAATGGTAGTCAACTTTTGAGATTGCTCCGATAGGCTAAATTGATTATACGCGTTGCTCAAATCTATTTTGCTGTACGATTCCCCTCCACCTAACTTGGAAAACACTTCCTCTATTCGTGGTAACGGATACTTGTCCACTTGTAGGTCTTTATTCAGTGTACAAGAGAAATCACCTGCAATTTTTAATTTACCGTCTTGTTTTAAAACTGGAACTATGGGTGTAGCGTATTCCGAATAATTAACCGGCATGAGTACCCCCAAACTAACCAATCTGTCTAGTTCTGCACCGACTTTGTTTTTCAGAGCAAATGGCACGGGCCGAGGCTTAAAAAATTTCGGTGTGGCATTGTCTTTTAACTGCAAATCGACCTTAAACTTATTGAAACAACCCAGTTCGTCCTTCCAAATATCTGGGTATTGGTCCAACAACCGTTGCACTTCTTCCACGCTTTTATTCATACATACTATGCTGTTATTTGCCGTTGCAAAATAAATTCGGAATTTTGTCATGAAATCACGACCCAACAAAGATGGTCCACCGTTTTCTATAACATACATCTTTATCTCTCCGCGTAAACCTGAGTATGATATTTTAGCTATAAAATATCCTCGGGGCGTGATTTTATGACCATTGTATAGACACATCTTAAGATCACTTTTATGCAAATTGACATGAGAAAAATGAAGCAAATACAATGTTTCTGAAATCACTGTAGTTCCTGACCCAGTATCCAACTCCATGCTCAAATCTATATTGTTTACATTAACACTAATTTTAATAGGACTATAGTCAACATACCTCAAGTTATTAAGTTCACACTCTTTGCAAACGCTTTCTTGAGACTTCACCGCTTCCTCCGTGCCGATATTATGTAAATTTGACTTCTTAACCGCACATAACTTTTTTAAATGTCCTTTTTGCCCACAAATAAGACACTTGTAGTTCTTAAATCTACACCGAGACGCATTATGATTTTTTAAACCACACACTGCACACCGCGATTGCTCGCCGTCATCAGCTTTACGAGCAGCCGCGACCGCGGCGCCGGCGGTGCCAGCCACGCGGCTACCACCCGCGCCAGCTCCGGCACCGCGCTCCTCGCGGCGCCCACCTGCATTCGCATAAAACACCTGCTCCTCCTTAACCATGACGTCAGCGCGTGCCTGCCGTGCACACGCAGCCTTCTGAGCGACTTCGATAGCCTGCCCAAAAGTCAGGGTCTTCGAATCACTCTCGAATAATCGATCACGCTCCGGTCCTGTTCTGAAGCCTAGAACGAAGCAATCACGCAGAAGCGTGTCCAGCTCCGAACCAAAATCGCAGTACACGGCTAGCCCTCGCAGCCGCGCAGCCCACTCCTCGATGCTCTCACCGTCGGATTTAGTCGCTTCGTAGAACTTCGCCCTATCGGCGAATGTTGACCTTTTCGGCGTGAAATGATTATTGAGTACATTCACTAGCTCATTGTAGGCAATTCCCTCGAGCTTCTTCGGATGCACGAGATTCCGAACCAGACGGTAGGAATCGTCCGACAAATGCGTTAACAACACCGCACTTTTGTTGACGTCCGAAATGTTGTTCAACTTGATAAACTGCGTCAGTCTGCCGTGAAAAACTTCCCATTCGTGGATTTTGTAGTCGAAAACGCTCAAATTTCCTATGAAATTCGTCATTTTATATAAATACGTGGGTAGAAACAAACTCGTCGCCAAATGGTATGTAGGTACAAAGGAAACGCAACCGTCTTGCTCCAAAGCTAGTTTATTACTGAGGTACTCTCACTAACTACATGCAGATAATTAAGTAAGTACTTATAACTATGCACATACAGTTCAGACAGTCATTGTACTTAGTAGCCCAACACTCGCTGGTGACAATTTTTGAGGTGCCATTATAGTGAGCATCTCTTGATTTTATTGCTAGCTATATTGAACTAGACTAAAAAACGAACTAAATATTTAGTCGTTTCGACATTTGTCCATCGGTGCCACGATACCTACCTTCCTGGAGAGTTATATCTACTATCTAGTAGTTTATATCAAGAGATGGGACCTACAGTTATAAATTATTTTTATGTTTTTCAGGAGGCGGTTCAACAACCGATTAATGAAGAAAATCTGCAGAACGAATTTGCTACTCCACGTACACGGTATGAACCTACGCGAGCTAAACAAGCAAAAAAAGATGAAAGCAGCAGTGTACTGGCCGATGTAGTGGGCATATTACAAACTACTGCCAATAAGTTGGGAAATTCAGGCGCTCCAGATTTAACTACAACTTTCGCTTCCTATATATCAGCTAAAATGAATACTTATTCCCTTCAAACCAGGAATTCGGTCGAACATGGAATTTTTGAAATTTTGATGAAGGCTGACAGAGGTTATTATGAATCATCATATCGACAGCAGGATAACTACCCCAGTTCATACCAAGAATCCTATTATGCATCACAGAAGAAAGGACAAGATTATGTGGATCTGACCGGATATGTTAATCGTCCTGGAACTTCCGGATTTAATCGTCCCTCGCCTTCCGCGCAAACTCCAGATACAAATCAAGCCGGACGCTATGGCTATAGCACGGCAAGGAACGAAGAATATATGAACCAACAGCCATCGTCTGTAACGTCACTAGAATCTAACCAATCCTATGACGACTTTAATGATTTGATGTGATAATACTGTTCTTTAATTGACTTATTAAGAATAAAACTTACCTTGATATAATCTTTTAATTCCTCAATTATGGCGGAGCATACTTCTGTAATAATGCCACTTATGGCTTGTTTTGATACTCTGAAGGTATACTGTAAACTTGTGTAAGAGTCACCACTAGCTAAAAAACGAAGTGTTATTGCCAGTCTGTCTTGGATTGAAATTGGAGCCCTTAACTGTGTGCGATTCCGAAAAATTCTTGGTCCGACTAATCTGAGTAGATCTTCAAATGTCGTTGGACTCATCCTTAAGAAATTTTGAAATTGTCCAGTTAATCTCATATCGGCCATTAGTTTTGCACCAGCTCTCTGACTATACAACTCTGTACGCCACCAACGTCGATGTCTTCTGCGTTTTATCACATGATTCACTATTAATAATGAAGCACTGACTATCATCAGAGCCCGCAATTGGTCGTCACGATCCATTCCTTGCGTGTTCTTTTGCAGACTGAGCGATCCGTTCGCGCGCATCTCGGAAACAGATGTGAGTAGGTACATGCGCGGTTCGTGCGCACGTTGTGCGCGCCCCGCGTCTACACTGATGCAATGCTCGTTTCGTGTTGCATTGCATGTTGCGTTGCAGCAGTCTGTACCCACCTTAAGAGGGAAGTCATTACTTCCCCTTCTGAGTATGCTGCAATTATTGGCCAATATACTACAGTCACAGAACTTACAAACATACCTATTTACAACTGGAAAAATTGCGTTCACGAAGTCTTGAAAACAACTGCTCAGTTCCATTTTAAAATATCACAATGTAAACGATTCGTTTTCAAGAGATCCAAAAAAGCTGGAAATGTTTTGGTACGCGGGGAGATATTTTTCAATTCAGATACGGGAGTACCAAAAAGCATCTGCAAAGTTGGTAAAAAAGCCGAAATGATACAGGCTTCCATAATTCCGAAAGGTGTGGAGGTTAAACAACTGAAACTCCAAGACGTTAGGAAGCTCCTTAAAAACCATTATGGCGACAATTGGCCAAACCTGCCAGATTTGAAATTCTATTCGGATGTAATAAATAACTTATCAGATATTGAACAAGAAGCGGGCGACGGAGAAGAATGTGAAGAGGAAGAACGCGAAGGAGAAGATATTTGCCAGATGTGTGATGAAGAGTGTAATTTGAGAGTTTAATTTAACAAAAAACATACTTATTTCTTTTCATATAAACCGTAATTTACTTACTATTCTTATTTTTATTAATATAAAATAAAAAACTGTGTTTGTTGGTTTATTTTTGTTTCGTACACTGCTTTTGTAGCATGTTGCACATCACTAGGTGAATGACGTCATAGGTTTATTGTTAGAAACAAATACAGCTTTATCCGTTTCACTTACAATCAAAGACAGCTAAATCCTGGAGTTGGTAACAAAATCAGCTAAGTGGATTTTAATTTATTCAATATCTATTTAAGCCACCAATATGGTTGTCCCAGTGCTTTAGTCATAAATTTATATTCCTACAGTAAGTCTTTAGGAAGTTTTCTATTTTATAAGTGGCAAAACTACAATGAAATGAAAGATTATTTTTGTTTTGTGAAAAATTTCTCAGATTGGATTAAGCTGTCTTTGATTCTATACGAATTCTATACGAATGATTTAATTATTATAGTTGTAAGTTGTTTCATTGTAATTATATATTACAGTTCAACAACATTCGTCGAACAGATGAAAATTTTAAACGTATGAAGCAAAGGGGTTGTTTCCCGGAAGCTTCGCCGCGAGAGGGCGCTGTGTGTTTGTCACTTGTCAAAGTCATTTTGAAAACAAAGCGACCAATCGGCGACACATAGCGCCATCTCGCGGAAAAAAATCAGCAAGGAACTCCATTGACAGTTGAATGAAAGTAACAAACACTTAGCGCCATCTACGCGGAACTAATTTGACAGTTTTCTTCCCCATTGATTAGCAAAATCCGTCGGGTTGTGATTGAAAGTGTTGTACGCAATTGAGGTACTGAGGTCCATTCCCAGGTTGGATTAGGTTAGTGGGTGTCGTAGTGTTATTTGGGTTTTTCCAACCCCATCTCGGAGAAAAAGGCGTTATACAATATTGATGTGGACAAAAAAATTTTTTTGCCCGTTTTTTATGTTATTAAAAAAAAATTGGACACGTATTTTTTCTTTTTTTACTTAGTCAAAAGATAACAGCGATACATTGAGTTAAAATGTGGCATGACATCACTAGTTGTGAATAGAATTTATTTTTTTTTTTACCCAGGATACATCTCTATTGTGTAGTTAAATACCAAAACCACGTATATCCACTCTAAGTGAAAAGTGGGAAATGAAAGAAATATGGTTTTGGCTATAGATTATTAAGTTACAAGGTTTTTATTAAACGATCACTCGTGTAAGAGATTGTGTCTATTAGAGTACAAATAAAAATAATATATAAATAACGGATTAACCTAAAAAATCAGGTTAAAGTATGTACCATCGCGGAAATTTGGGTGAATCACTTTTCGACCTTATTACTATGATAATAAGGCTCAAAAGTGGTTCACCGCAAATGTCCGCGATGGTGCATATCGTTGTTTGATATAAACTAGCGAAACTTACTGGATTTTGAAAAAAATCACTTTGAACTTGCCGACTTTACTCCCGATAACTCATGGAAATGACAGCCGTCTATCCTCATACTTTACGCTGATTGGTCGTCGCGGACGTGCTTGACTTTGATAAACACACGTTAATGGACATACCGGGATGCGAAAGAAATTATCAATTTTAACCGTTATTTTAGAATTGTTTTAAGGTGAAAGCGCCAGGATAGCCCGCGAAATTCAAATTTTCTTACGGTTTTTGCAATTCAGTGCAGGTCAGTGTCAGGTTTTATGATGATCCGAATATGATTCGCGTCCATAACAAATCTGTATTTAAAGAATTGTAGTCATCAAAATCATCAATACAACTCTTTGAGTTCATATAATCCTAATGGATGACTATTTCATGAAATATTGACATTTGAGGATTATACTAACTTATGGAGTTGTATTACTGATTTTAATGATTATAAATCTGTAAATATATATTTGTTACGGTGGCGAATCATACTTTAATCAACATACACCCAGACACTGAGCTGCAAATTGCAAAAATCGTAAGAAAGTTTGAATTTCGTGGGCTGCCTTAGCGCTTTCCCCTTAATTGTCTTACCTTGATTTGGAAAACACAACTCGTCTGACTCCATTCACAGTTCAATTTCGAGTAGGGGTGTGACTTACCGGGTTTTGATATTGAACTACACAATTTCATATCATGTTAGTCCAGCCCAGCTGCGAGCGATTTTTTTAAGCGCATTCGATTTTTAACTCTATCTGTTGAGCTGAGCATTGAGAATCTACCAGTGTATCCTAGCGCGTTAAAAAAAAAAATACAAAAAATATACTAAAAATACTAATATAAATATTTGTTGGATTTTCAACTTTAGGCGCTAAGCAGTGCGTTCCAGTACGCGACAAAAAAACGCCCATGCGTACGACTGCTTATATGAGACTAGCTTTTGCCAGCGGCTTTGCCCGCGCGTGGATGTCGGTAAATATCCCACGGGAATGTACTACCGGGAATTCCTTCCTTATTCCTTGTTTACATTATAAAGGGAACCTCTGTGCAAAATTTCAGCTTTCTAGGTCCAAGGGTTTGGGCTGGGCGTTGATGAGTCAGTCAGTCAGTCAGTCAGACTTCTCTTTTTATTTATATAGATAATTAAATCAGCCTCTTGATGTATTAAATAAATAATTTGACCCATGTATATTTTTCAGAACCGGAACTCCCGCACCAACAAATACCGAAAAAACACATCGATACCGAACAGAAATGTTTTGCCAACACTATCGCCGTAGTCGAGAACTCATTCGTATGTCCATTCGACACTTCTTTTAGCGATTATTACTGTATCTACTGCCGTGAAGTCTTCACAGACCCCAACAGACTAAGAGAACATACATTAACACACGATCCAACAACATTCAAAGATCACATCGCAAATAAAAAGTTACTCCTAGTCGATATTTTCAAAATCGATTGTCGACTATGCTCAATCACAATCGATAATATCGATTCACTAAAAAGTCACCTCACTACGACTCACGGAAAAGAAATATACGAAATGTCAAATGACTTTTTAAAATTCCGTTTAACTGTCAATAATTTGACATGTACAGAATGCGGTAGTAGTTTTAGTTTTTTTCATGCTTTAAAGAAACATATGGCTGAACATTTCGGTACTTGTATCTGCGATGTCTGTGGCGCACATTATTTTGAAGAAAGAATGTTAGTTTTACATCAGAAAACTCATCAAAAAGTCGAAGAATCCTTCCCTTGTAAGGATTGCGGAAAAATATTCAAGTCCAAACACAGTAGGTACTTACATGAAGCGAAATTACATAAAAAAGAACCGGCTTACCAGTGTTACAAGTGTGATGAAGTATTTTTTTCATATTCTTTAAGGTATCGACACATGATCGAGTCGCACGGTGAACAGCGAATGTTTCCTTGCGACCATTGTGACAGGGCTTATGATAGCCGTAAATCTTTAAGAGAACATAATAGGAGATACCATTTAAAAATATTCAAACACCAGTGTGACCTGTGTGACAAACGGTTTTATCTACCATCTCGTTTAAAAGAACACATGGCAACACATACTGGGGAAAGGAATTTCCGGTGTGAGTTTTGTGGGAAAAGCTACCCGAGGCTGAGGGGATTAAAGGTCCATATGCAGTCTCATAGCAATGAGAAAAAGTTTCGCTGTGTTATGTGTAACGCCTCTTTTCCGCAAAATATTAATTTGAAGAATCATATGAAAAGGCAACATCAGAGCTTGGATTTAGAGGATGGGTATCCTGACTAGGTGTATTTTTAAAGATACAGATGTCTGTTGTAAATTGGAAAAATAAACTCATCCAATGCATTACCTCCTCCTTTTTTGAAGTTGGTTTAAACACATTTATTGTATCGGCTCGGAGTACAGTGACACAATTATGTAAGTATATTTGTCTAAATACGATAAAAAAAAAACTGGTTTTGGGTTCTCAACAAGGGGCAAGGGGGGGGGGGGGGGGCTGACTAGCCCTTCGAGAAATACAAGCGTGATTTTTTATGATAAGGTTTATGGACAACACACAAAATAAGAGCAATAACATATATAGTATATACCTATGAGTCTTTCTACCTCTAACTTAAGTATAAGAAAAGCGTAGTGTTTTAAAACGATGCAACATAGCTTAAATTTTAGAATAATCGTTAATTTGAATAATAAAACGAATGTCCCTAGTTTTGGGATTGGCAACACTAAATTATAGGAAGTTAGCGATACACTATGGTATTAATATTTTTTTATGAGTCTGACAACACCGATCTTAAGGGAATTACCCACCATAGTGATGTGCTTGCTAAATTATATTTTATTTCAATGCAATGATCTGAAATGTACAGTTAATTTTAAATTTGTTTATATTTTGTATATAAGTTGTATGGTAAATTAAGACAGTTATTTTAATGAATGCACTGGAAGTACGCACGGCTACAGATCAAGCTATACATTTCCAGTATAAGCTGATCTTGCATTGTATAGGATTTCCTTACAATGAGAGGTCAGTGTAAACTGGAAATGTATAGCTTGATGTGTAGCCGTGTGTTTATTAATTTGTAAGTGGAACAAAAATATTACACTTCTGGACACATCTTTTGGCCCACCTTGTATTTTCAGTTTCGTTTGGTCCTAGCTTAAAATTTATATTAGGTCGAGCAAAAAGTTTTTATGCAGTTTTGAACCTGGCACATTCACAATTTCATTCAATAGTCTTTTTTTGAATTTCGAACACAGAATTTAAAGAAACAAAAGACAATTTGGAGCCTGTTTGTTGATATCAAACAATCGAATACTAAGAAAACTTGGTTTTATTGGTTTACTTGGATTTAATTCTTGAAAAAGTGATTGATATCTTTGGTTTTGCAACAAACATTACTTATTCTTAACATTAAGGTGAGGTTCTATCAATAATCTATGGATACTTCACCTGAAGTCGCCGCCCAAGCTGTGGCACTTATTCAGGCCGGACACAGCCAAAGAAACGTGAGTGCTCAACTTAATTTAAGTCGATCTGCAGTCCGAAATGTTTATCGGAGGTACCTAGAGACTGGCGGCTTTGTTCGTCGCCAAGGAAGGCCACGATCTCGGGTCACAACTGAAAGGCAGGATCGATTCATCGTGACGACCAGCTTGAGAAATCGTCACCTTACCTCCATTGAGATACAAAACCAACTTCGCGACTTCCACGGAGTATCTGTGAGCGCTCGAACTGTTCGGAGAAGGTTAAAAGAACGCGATATGGTACCACACAAGCCAGCTAATGGCCCCAAACTAACGCGAGCCCACCGAACAGCGCGCCTTCATTTCGCACGCAGTCATTTAAATTGGACACAGCAAGATTGGAGCCGTGTACTCTTTTCTGATGAGTCTAAAATTGTGTTACATGGCAATGATGGAAGGAAGAAGGTCTACCGACGTAAGGGAGAGCGTTTCGCACAATGCTGCTTTGAAGAGAGGGTTGCTTATGGCGGTGGCTCATGGACTGTCTGGGGCGGTATATCCGCGAGCGGCAAAACTCAACTTGAGGTTGTTACAGGACCACGGCTGCCAACATTAAATGCTGAAAGGTACATTCGTGAGTGCTTAGAACCTCACGTGATACCATACGCGGACTATGTGGGCCCAAATTTCCTTTTTATGCATGATAATGCAAGAGCCCATGCGGCCGGCATCGTCAGGGAATATCTTCGGGATGTGAACATCACAGTTATGGACTGGCCAGCCAGAAGCCCAGACATGAACCCCATTGAGCACATGTGGGACGAGCTAAAAAGACGTGTTAGGGCTCGTCAGCCAGTTGCCCAGACGATGCAGGAGTTGAAAACTGCCATAGAAGAGGAATGGGAGATGATCCCTCAAAATTTCATAGAGCGGTTGATAAACTCTATGCCTAATCGTATGAGAGCTGTGGTAGATGCCCATGGAGGCAACACGCGTTATTAAATTAAACCTTTATTTGATAAAACATGTTTTTTATTCAAAAATCAATTGCCTTTAACAAGGCGCATATCCGACTTGTTAGGCGTAGCTCCATGTCGTATGGTATTCTGAATTCAAATTTAAAACAATACGATCGAAAAAGATGGTAAAATGTATCAGGTTTAAAACTGCATCAACAGTTTTTGTTCAATCTAGCAATCATATTTCGGTAGGGGCCATCGAAACCTAAACTCTAAGGTGGGCCAATAGATGTGTCCAGAAGTGTATTATGTTTTACAAGAGGATAATGTCATGGCTACCTGATTTGCAACGTCTTCGAGCTCTCAATTTGATTGTAATTATTGTGGATTTGACACTTTTTGTATCGAAATGTGAATTTTTACAATAATTAAAATCAGATTTGTCAGTAGTAGCCCGGAGTCTGGATTTGTGCCCGGTTGATGGCAATAGGCGCGCCCTCTGATCTACTAAAGTGTGTCCAGACCTGGCGAATGCAACGCTCGCGAGCCGCTTGCGAACTGCGCCCGTGCATGTCATGTTCGTACGCAGCTCCTGCGCCGTACGCGCGTGCTGCCCTGAGAAAATTCACAACTGAGGCTCATAGTTCAAACGCGAATGAAGCTATGTGCGCACGAGATGCGCGTGCGCTGCATGCACTCGAGCCTTGCCGGAGTTGCACTAGAGCGGCGCACCAAACGTAGGCTGTAACCGCACGTGAGCAACACGCGCGCAGTTCGCAAGCGGCGCATGCGCCAGGTCTGGACACACCTTTACATACATGGGATTTAAACATAACGAGCAAAACGTGGGTGTGGGTCTAAATAAAGGGCTATTTTAAATTGGCTAGCTGAACTGCCCAGACGCGATGGATGTCGATATCTAAACATGATAAAAAAAAAAAAAAAAAAAAAAAATAATTTGATGATTTTTTTGTGGGGTCATCGACCGCAGTTATTGTAGTCATATGAAATATCAGTTTTGAAAAATCAGTTTTTTTTTTTTTTAGTAAACTTCACAGAGGTTATCGACAAAACTTAAGAAAACAGTTTTTTTCAACTCATACTTCAAGTAACAACACTAAGGCTTTGGTCTCCTATAAACGCCGTTGGCCGCGTACAGCGTCACGCCATACGCCGTGACACGAAGCTTATTACTACAGAAATGTACTGTTGCGGTCTCTATCACACGTCTTGGCGTCGCGTCTCTAGTTATTTCGAACCATCGCAGCGTCAGGTCGTCAAGTGTCAAGCGTCACTACAATATGGCAATGACCGGCGACGCTGTGCGTTGCATACAGATGTCAATCGTAACGTTGACGCTAAAGTTAGACATTGCATGTAGCGTAAAATAGGAGAACAAAGCCTTAAAGCGGTCGTTGACCTCCCCAAAAAAACATCAATCTTTTTATTTTGTATTTTATCGTGTTTAGGTATACCCATTGCGTCTGCGGAGTTCAACTCATCATTCTCCTGCCCTTATCCCAATCTATTTGGGGTCGGCGCAACATGTCCTTTTTTTTTCATACTTCTCTATTATTCGTCATCTCGGTAGTCACCCCCTTTCTAGCCATCTCATCTTTCACACAATCCATCCATCGTTTCTTTGGTCTTCCCCTACTCGTATAGGCATCGACATTCATATTCAAAACTTTCCGCACGACATTTTCCTCACTCCTCCGCATCACATGCCCATACCATGACAACCGATATCCGTACAACTTTTCAGTCATCGGTGCCACTCGGTGATTTCCTCTTATGTACTCATTTCTTATTCTATCCATTCGTGTAACACCACACATCCCTCTTAGCATTCTCATCTCAGCTGCATGCAACTGCTTTTCATTCATCCCTTTTGTGGCCCAACATTCTGATCCATACAAGACAGCAGGTCTAACCATTGTTTTATATATCTTTCCCTTAAGTTTAAGGGGAATGCGGGAGTCGCAGATTGTTCCCGTGACCTGCCGCCATTTCATCCATCCAGTGTTAATCCTATGCTTAACCGTCCGATCTACTTCGCCATCGCTTTCGCATCGCACGAGTGAACCGCAGAGTTCGAGTGAACTGCGGAGATCAACTAGCCAATTAAAAATAACCCTGTAGGTACAGTCCGCGAGGCCTAAGCTGAGCTTTGCATTTGTGTGAGTGCACATAAATAATGTAGGTGTGACGTCCGTCCTAGAGCGCGACGCGTCCTTTGGTTTAAAACCGGTTTATACTGCTTTTTGGCAATCGGCCTGAGGCGCGGTGCGTCCCTCGTGCGCCGTAACTCCGCTTCTTTTGGTGATCACTCACACTAATGCAAAGGTCAGCTTAGGCCTCCCGGACTGTACACCTCTGTTTAAACCTTTGGGGATTACAGGCGCAGTGTTATGTTTTATTATGTAGTGGCGTGGTGTTGTGTTTTAGTTTACAATTGTTGTTTATATTGTGTATTTTTTTCTATGGGTTTGCAGTTTCCTGATACAGATAGTGCAATCCACGAAGACGCGCCCCACTATTCCTCCTAACCGATAAAGATCAAGATCATTTTATTTTGCAAATATGTGTAAAAAGGATAACAAAAATCATGACAAGTTCAGCCATATTTTACCATATAGGCATGCAAAAGATACAATAAACGTACACTAACTTAAAAATCTTTTTCATTCAGGAACTCGCTTACATTATAATAACCTTTCATCACAAAAAAGCTTCGAAGTCTTTTTTTAAATAAAGCGGCAGCCGGCAGCTCTTTCCAACTCTTCGGTAATTTGTTGAAAATTACTGGTGCCATGCAGTAGACACTTTTGCGCATAAGTGCTGTCTTGGCTGATTCTAGACATAGCACGCTGTTATCCCGTCGATTGCGGGGAACTATGTCGGCTAGACGTCTAAAACGACTCGGGTTTGTCTTCACAAACACAGCTACTTCTAGTATGTACAGACAAGGCAATGTTAATATTTTGTACTTTTTAAAGTACTGTACACAGCTATCCGTGGTTGTGAGTTTACACATCGCTCGAATGCATCTTTTTTGTGCCTTGAAGGCGGTTTCTTTTTCAGTGGAATTTTCCCAAAATATGATCCCATACATCCCAAAAAAAAAAAAAAAATATATGATTTCATAGTCTGATTCTACTATTTCATAATAAGCAGTAAGAAGAATAGATGTATCGTTTATAGTATATGTGTGCAAGCTTCCGCCAATGTTTGAGTGTTATCGGTACACACTACAGGTAGCACACGGTAACTAGTGTGTACCGATCAAGCTTGCACACATATACTATAAACGGTTAGGAGGAATAGTGGGGCGCGTCTTCGTGGATTGCACTATCTATAATAAAATTATTGCTTTGTTGATTATGTAGATGCGCCTACAAATAGTTAATAGGGTTTGTGTGAAGGATATTTTTGTCTGTAAATGCAACCAATAATTCAAGAGAAAATATCAGAGTGGGCCAAGTTATCGATGTCGATATAATTATTTTGTTCAGTCTTCCATAAAATATGACAGCTGTACTTGCCACAGCGTAATGTTATCTTAAATTTATCACAAAAGGATCTGACGGGCAATTCTCGTAATTTTAACAACGTTCGCAATCTCAACCTGTCAAAAATTGTATAGCGTCGCTAGCATGATATTGCGACTTCAATTTGAACGTTTTTAGGTCCGATAATTGATCTTCTGGTTTTATTTATTTATTTATTCAAATGTACTCTAGTGGTTTAAGTACTTACCTATAACGATATAGCAATAAACATTTTATTAAAACCTTGTTTTTGTATTTGACACCTCTACTTATAGGTACATACTAGCTTCTGCCCGCGGCTTTACTCGCGTGGTATATCGATAAAAAGTAGCCTATGTGTAAATCCAGGGTGTCTGCTACCTCCATACCAAATATTATCAAAATTGGTTTAGCCGTTTGAGCGTGAAGAAGTAACAAACATACACACACACAAACTTTCGCCTTTATAATATTAGGTCTTTACCTATGAAATTGCCGTTCTGCAGTACTGGCCATTTCAAATCAAAATAATTTTTGTTTGGCTAAGAATTCTAATTTCAAATTAATTTTATTTTAAAAACATGGATTTTTTTTTCCAAAAGTAGTCATTTGTTTATTGATTATAGTGTTACATTTTCATCGCATTTCAATCTTTTTCGTCATCATGGATACGTTAAAAAATCGAGTAATTATGGAATATGAGTACCGTCGTGGCAGCAACGCGGCACAAGCGGCACGCAACATCAACGACGTTTACGGAGCTAACACTACAAACCAACGCACCACTTGTTATTGGTTTGCTCGCTTCCGTTCTGGAAATTTCGACCTGAAAAATGAACCTCGCGGTCGTCCGAAGACTTCGGTCGACAATGACGAATTAAAGGCGATTGTGGAAGCTGATGATACACAATCTACGGCTGAATTAGCAGCAGCTTTCGACGTTAGCGTCAAAACAATATTGGTCCATTTGCGTCAAATTGGCAAGGTAAAAAAGCTTGACAAATGGGTGCCCCACGAACTCAATGATCGCCAGCGCGAAGTACGCGTCGAGACGTGCCTTGCACTGCTCAACACACACAAATGAAGGAATTTTGAACCGCATTGTTACCTGCGATGAAAAATGGATTCTGTTTGATAACCGCAAGCGCTCAGCAAGTTGGTTGGATTCTGGTTCAGCACCTAAACAATGCCCTAAACGAAAACTTACCCCTAGAAAAGTGATGGTCACTTATTGGTGGTCTAGCGCCGGTGTGATTCTTCACAGCTTCTTACCAAACGGGGTGAGCATTACTTCAGATGTGTACTGTGAAGAACTGAACACAATGATGGAGAAGCTGGCACATCTCCAACCAGCATTGGTCAATCGCTCGTCTCCGCTGCTCCTGCACGACAACGCGCGACCTCATACTGCACAGCAGACGGTCTCCAAGTTGCAAGAACTGTGGTTGGAAGCTCTCCGTCATCCGCCCTACTCACCAGACCTTGCGCCTACAGACTACTACTTTTTCCAGAATTTGGATAACTTCTTGGCGGGAAAGAAATTCAATACCCGAGAGGCAGTACAAAATGCCTTTGAAGAATTTGTTGCCTCCCGTCCAGCTGATTTCTTTAAGAAGGGCATCAATAAACTGCCACTGCGTTGGCAAAGATGCATTGATTGCATGGGTGATTACTTCGATTAATACAATTAAAAATGCATGAAAAAAATTCGTTTAAATTTTTTCATACAAAACGGCAATTTCATAGGTAAAGACCTATTATTAGTGTGATAATCATTCGTGGATCTTTTGATAGTCGTTACAGGCAGTTAGCAGCCCGAAAGTCTTACATCCAGGCTAACCAAGGGGTATCGTGTTACTTAGTGACTGGGTTGTGGAGGTCAGATAGGCAGTCGCTCCATGAAAAATACTGGTATTTAGCTGCATCCGGTTAGACTGGAAGCCGACCCCAACATAGTTGGGAAAAGGCAGGCAGGTGATGATCTATAACCATGTCATTATCTACATTTGTGGGAGCTGTAAATGGGATCTCATGCCCTTAGCGCACAGTGCGGTTTTCAATGGGGCAAACAAATATCAACCTTGCGCCTGTTGAAATAAAGTTGAAAATAAACGGACTGAAGTAAGCGATTAAGATTATTTATTTTCGACTTTATTTTGAAAGGCGCAACGCCGATATTTGTTTGGCGGAGAAAACCTCGCTTTATCTCGCTTCACCAAGTCTGCGCCGCGCCAGCCCTAAGGGTGCATTTCCACTGTGCAGGAATCGACCAATAATAATGGTTGAAATCCTCATCGCGTCTCTTGTCTTGTCTGTGATTGGACGATTCCTGTAAGTCTCTGCTCCGCTCCACCCAGCTCCGCGTCAGAGAATATGCACCCTTATGGCTTGGGTTGCTTTTTCTAAATCATGTGGTCGGTAACGGTGACAAATAAAACGAGATAAATAAAAATCATTGTTTGAAAATTGAAAAATCAATTTATTATATTTTATTTACAATATTTACAATTTTCTATTGCGAAGATATTATGAGTACTCATAAATAACTAATCACACTAATATTATAAAGGCGAAAGTTTGTGAGTGTGTGTGTGTGTGTGTGTATGTTTGTTACTTCTTCACGCTCAAACGGCTGGACCGATTTTGATGAAATTCGGTATGTACACAGTTTATAACCTGGATTAACACATAGGCTTCTTTTTATCCCGAAAAAATGTAGTGCCCCGTGGGATGAGCAAGGAATTCAAATATATTTGTTACTCCTTCAAACTCAAATGGCTCGACCGATTTTGATGAAATTTGGTGTGGAAGTAGCTGACACTCTGGATAAACACATAGGCTACTTTTTAGCCCGAAAAAATAGAGAAAGAAAGAAAAAGTATTTATTGTGACTAGCACAGGAAGATCACCAACTAAACTAAAATCACAATAATAAAAGTTTGAAAACAAAAAAACAAAAATAAATAATCACACCATCACACATAATCATATCATACTTCATACTAATATTATAAAGGCGAAAGTTTGTGAGTGTGTGTGTGTGTGTATGTTTGTTACTTCTTCACGCTCAAATGGCTGGACCGATTTGGATAAAATCAGAAATGTAGACAGCTTATACCCTGTATTAACACATAGGCTACTTTTTATCCCGAAAAAAATGTAGTGCCCCCGTGGGATGAGCAAGGAATTCAAATATATTTGTTACTCCTTCAAACTCAAACGGCTCGACCGATTTTGATAAAATTTGGTGTGGAAGTAGCAGACATCCTGTATACACATATCACACATATGCTACTTTACATCCTGAAAAAATGTAGTGTTCCCGTGGGATGAGCAATTTTTTTGAGAATACTTTTCTCACCGATTAAATAATACACGTTTTAGTGTATCTCATAAACCGCGGGTAACACCGCGGGGCGCAGCTAGTAAATAAATATTTACTGAATATAATACTTTTAAATTAACGTAGCATATATTTTTATAATATTATTACTTTTCTTAAAAAATATGGGTTATAAATTGTAATTTATAACAATATAAATAATATAATACAGAAACATTTTTACATAACGTAACATAACTGGGCGAAGGGTGTAATTTTAGTCGCCGTTTTCCTCTTAAAGGTTCATTGTATTGTAGGTACTCATCATTATGAACAACTTTTACTATGGGACCAAAGCCGAAATCACGAAAAAAATCAGCTCTTCCCTAAATTTTGATGAGTTATGCGAACATAAATGTTGGGATTCACTGATTTTTTTTTTCGCGATATCAGGTTTGGTTCAATAAGAAGTTGTTCTTAATGATGAGTACAATGACCCCTTAAGAGGTTGTGCGTTATTTAAGTTACACCTTGTATAGATACATCTTTGCCTGCCCAACCCTTCGCGGAAATAGGCGTGATTTTATTATAGTCAAATAACACATATGGAAAATCCAAATGATTTAACCGTATACATTATTTTGCTTTTACAGGACTTTAAAAACACAACATTTATCTTTTTTTTCCCCTTTTAACGGCAACAAATTCGCCACCTATTACATGGTAGGTAGGTACATAAGGGGCTAAGGTAATCCGTAAAATTCAAATTTTTCAGGTTGTATGTTGATCAAAATATGATTCGCAACCGGAATAATTTATGTATTTAATAGAATTACCTATAATCATCAATACAACTCTGAGTTCTTGAATATTACCCCATTGAATGGCTATTTCACGAAATTATGACATTTGAAGCCACTTGCCTATAATTATGTAAATATAAATATTTTTGACGGTCGCCAATCATGTTTTGTTCACCATACAACCAGACACTGACCTGCAAATTGCAAAAAACGTAAGAAATTGAATTTCGCGGACGCATCCCCCTTAAAAATAACTGAAAAAATGTGTCAATACTACACACGTTTAAACATATAGAAGTGATATCTACATCCTCATCTCATACTCAGGATGCTGGCTCTTCATATGCCCTTTCAGACTACAGTTCTGTATAAAGGCCTGTCCACACACATGACACCGGTACCTGCGATCATTCGTGTGTATTCTCATGTGATCTTTCAAGGTCTTGAGTCTGGGATAGCATTTCTCGCAAACTTTACATTTAAAGTTACGTTCGCCCGTGTGGGTTGGCATGTGGTTGTTAAGGGCGAAACGAGTGAAGAACTTTTGGCCGCAGCACTGACATTCGTACCTGGATGTGGAGAAAAATAAAAGTTAATTTATTATGAACTAGGTAGAGGTACTTAACGCTAAGCTTCGCTTTCGTAGAAGAGCGGTGGCCGCTACATAAAGGCCGCAGTGACAGCTGTCATAAAAATGACGGCAGCGAGGTTTGACTTTTCGGTGTCAAAAAACGCTCTCTAGGAAAAGGTAAAAACCCGACTTCAAAAACCAAAAACGAATAAAGTAACGTTGATAAAAAAAACTTAACAGCTTTTGAAGTCGGTGCCAAGCTGTGTAGGTACCTTAGGTTGGCACCAACTTCAGAAGCTGTTAAGTTTTTTTATAAAAGTTATTTTATTCGTTTTTGAAGTCGGTTTTTACTTTTTTTAAAGTAAATTTATTTTTCCATTTTTAGTTGAATATACAATTAGATAAGTAACGAACGAAAAGAAGAATCATCAAAATCAGCTTAGAAATGCCGGAGATACAGTACATTTATGCATATAACTTCGTACATAAGAATAATTACATAATGTATTATATACTAAAACCTTCCTGAAAGTATGTAGATCACGTTAGTGAAAGAATCATCAATTGAAAGAATCATCATCAGAAATTGGTACGTTAGTTTTTGAGAAAATCACGGACATACAAACTGTACTGGACGGGCGTGATCGTCGGACACGGTGTGTTGAAGGAGTGTGTAATGCCTATCCAGGTGTATCCCTGCTTGAGGTTAGGCCTCCTAGTCCAAACGGCGCTGACGTCCTGTACCTATAGGCTCAGGATAACTGCAGACTGGCGACCAGTAGCTATGTGTGAAGTCTTGACGGGGAAGGGTTTCTTGATGATGAAATAATAACAGCGATTTTGATAAGTCTTCAGGAGATTTCAGGAGACGATTTGCGTAACTCTTCAGGAACAGAACGATGAATAGGTACCATGCCGATGGCTACGATTCTATGTTTTCGCTTGCGCGCTAAGGTACCTCGAAACTTTACCTTAACGAGAACCGCGAACCGTCTCCTGATTTCGAGTTTATTTTTATTTCAAAAATTTTACAAAAGTGTTTTTAGCAGCTGAAAAATGGCTATAATAACATTATATTATACACCGTTACAATCGTCATTAGATTGTCCAGCGATTGAGACACCTGCATTTCCTGTAACTATATTCGCTGAAAAGATTTCAGCGTGTAAATACAAAAATGTTAATTGTTTGGATTTTAAATTATTTTTCAAACTATTTTATTCGATAACCAAAGAAGATATTTCAACGGGGTAAGCAGGTATCTCAAGCTGGTCTAATGACCTAAAAAACTATGAAAAATTCATGATTACATCTATATTTTTCAGGGCGTGACAGGCCCTGAAAACCTAAATTGCTAGAACGAGTCACCAAAAAACAGCAAATTAAAGTTTCCGACCCCTATAAATCCAATCAAGTAGGCTTTTCAGGACTATAATGGTACGTCCAGGGCTAGGTCTCGGTCTAGGGTACCTGGACGCACCAATTAAACTATAATTTCGGCTATGTAGCCCACCTAATTGGAGTTTATAGGGGTGGTACTCACGTTTTCCTTAGGAAACACTATTTTTCACTGTTTTTTAACTATAAAACACTATTTAAACTGATTTTACTGTTATTTTCACTAAATTAAGCTATAAACAACTGTTTGGTGACGCATCGTAGCGAACAAAAACGTAGCTCATTCGCGACTCGGTACGTTATACGATGGCGGTCCCTCCGCTACTTGCGCTAGCGTGCGCCAGATAGGGTCTCGCAGCTGACACTATGGAAACGCCTAACTTTTCATGTTTTTTGATGATGCGTCGTCGCGAACACAAACATACATACAACTTTCTTTTTTGAGGTCGATTAAAAAAAACACGCGACTTATTTTCATAAATAACGTTTCACTGACAGCGGCGAACGACATGTGGCGGCCACCGCAACAAACTACAAACTGCAGTTTTAGTGAAATTTTGTGAGACCAATTAGCGGGCGTCCACAACCAAATAAAAGAAACTCGTAAATCGGCTCAGAAATGTAGGAGAAAACTGGTCAGGTGCGATACAGACTCGCGCACTTAAGGTGGAACTAGTCGATATTTATTCCATACAAATTTCGGGGGGGTATTACTCCACTGTTTGACATTGTGCATCCAAAGTTAAACATGATATCGTTTTGTATCACTATTAAGTTTGTCTGTGCGGAAACAGAATATTTACTTCGGTACATTTATTGAGAAAATGTATCTATCTAAAATTATATATATAGTTCAGAATCGTACCATGCACATCTATCAAAAGTTGCGCCAAAAAACATTTTAAGAATGCAAAGCAAAGCATTTTATTTAATAAACATACTTTTGTGTAAAAACGTAATGATTTGACTACCCATTTGTAACAGCGTCCTTAAGTTAACACTAAAACGTAGTCTTTCTCTGTTTTTTCTTAAAACTTCTGTAGCGTCCGGTATAGAAAGACATCGACAAAATAAAAATAACCTTCATTTTCATCACTAATAAGTTTCTATTCTTTTCTAAAACTTCCTCTCGTTTTCAATTCATAGTCGACGGTATAGCGCGTTCCGGGTATTTTTCACGATACAAGGGCGCGTGTGGCACTTTTATTATTTAAGAAATACGCTTCTAATAAATCGCAATATTCTTTATTTGTTAGCTTCACAAAATTAACTTTTGTTTGAATATTTTAAATAATTATTTGAATACGTTAGCTTTAGCTGTCAAAATATTTTTGGCGCCAACTGCGTGTTTTAAGTCTATGATTGCTAGTAAAAAAATATCACTAGAGCCTAAAATGTCATAGATTATAATAAAAAAAAAAAGTATGGAAAATTAAAAAAACGCTCCGTTTTTTGATTA
Source organism: Cosmia pyralina (assembly GCA_946251885.1). Classification (NCBI taxonomy): domain Eukaryota; kingdom Metazoa; phylum Arthropoda; class Insecta; order Lepidoptera; family Noctuidae; genus Cosmia; species Cosmia pyralina. The sequence goes on along the minus strand of OX276368.1, from coordinate 8,078,989 downwards.
TCATACAACATTCCTTTGCAATATTTTATCCTTTCTTATCATCAACAATATCGATTGGTGTAGAAGTGCAATAAAATTGGCTATTTTTTTTTGTAAAGAATCAATTATATTATAATAGTCCTCAGAGTAAAACTGCGGTCAACATCTAGTTAAATAAATTATCACTATTTAACCGACTTAAAAAAAGGAAGTTTTGTATTATTCTACCCATATGTCTACCATGCTTGTATGTCCGCGATTTTCTCAAAAACTAATTAATTAATTTTGATGATTGTTTTTTTACCTGAAGTCTTTGAGGTGGTCTTTCCGCCTGTGAATAGTGAGCGTTCTTCTAGTGTCAAATATTCGCTCGCACATCGTACAGGGGAAACTTAGAGGCTCTTCACCGTGTACCTGGCAATAAAAATTTCATAAATTAATTAATAATGTCATCAACATCTGCCTGCCTTTTGCCAACTATGTTGGGGTCGGCTTCCAGTCTAACCGGAAGCAGCAGAATACCAGTGTTTTACATGGAGCGACTGCATATCTGACATCCACAACGCAGTTATTGGGTAACACCCCTTGGTAAAACTGATTAATTCAAGTGCGATTTTATTATGATGAGCATTTTGTTAAACACACTAACACAACCCGACGCCAAGACTTGCGCAGTAGCTAAACACATGTTTGTTTGAGCAGTGTCTAAGCACGTGCCTTTGTGCGCAGTAGATGAGCGCATGTCTTTTGGGCTTGTCCCAGTTTCGATGCCCAGACGTGACATTATTTTATAAATCCTACTGATTATTATGACATTTATAAACGCCTGGGAAACAAGAAAAAATTAAACAATGTACTTACAGATTTTTACCCGACAACATCGGTTTCGCTGTATGTAACAATTGTGTATATTGTTTTATTTTTTGTTTTAAAATGAGGAAATCTCACCTCAACCAAATGCTTAAATTTCTGCGGGTAGGACATAAGTTTGACGTCACACTTGGGATAGTACACGCACCCCTTCTTCCGATGCACGCGGTCTATATGCAGATCCTTAAGTTTCCTCTCTGTCGGGTTACCTAATTCAGTCTTAGATCGTCATTTGTCTCTTATAAGGTTTAAAAAGCCTTTTGGAATTACATAGAGTGGTTAATCATTAATTTTGTAAACATGGTAATACTAAATAAACCCAGAAATCGAATTCAAGATCAAAAATGTGAACAAAGAAATGTCATTGCCAAAGTGACAGTTCAGGGGTAGTCTACATTTCCGTAGTCTTCTAATTATTTGATTTCAATTTTGAAAATTTGAAAACGTAATATATAGGGTGACTGGTAATTAGTGACCGATACTTACAACACATGATTGTACTTGTGATAACAAACAACTTTTACTATGGGAACAAACCTGAAATCGCGAAGAAAAACAGCTGTTCCCTACATTTTGACGTGTTATGCGAACATAAATATATGGAGCAGCAGATTTTTTTTTCGCGATTTCAGGTTTCGCCTCATAGTAAAAGTTGTTTGTTATCATGAGTACCATCATGTGTTTAAGTATCGGTCACTAATTACCAGTCACACTATATAATAAAAAAAAACATAACAAATAAACCCTCAGAGGGACACATTCAATCACGGCAAAAGGCAGAAATTGGATGACAGTACTATTACTTTCCTCTCTACCAGGTTGAGACCCTCAACTTGAATCGATTATTAGGATAACGCAATATTGTTTACGATATTTTAACGATTATCTTATTTAGAAGGAAAAACATTGTATAAATAGAAAATAATTCATGAAAGTCCCAATGTTCAGAGCTTAAATAATAGAATGATATGATGATAGGATGCTTAGATGTTAGAATAAAATATATATATATATATCGTAAATAATATTGCGTTATTATAAAAATAATTTGCACGATTTTATTTCAAACAGTTTTATTTTATTCTTGTATCGTAGTTTACGTCACTTTAAAGCTGAAAACTGTGTGCAATATTATATTTTATCTGTTTAAGATATGCCTACAATTTCAGCACTATGTTATAGTACTGTTTGGCAAACTGCACAATTGATGTTATTATTTAAAATTGGCAACACCTTTGTTTACATTTTTGATTTCGAATTCGATTTCTGGGTTTAGGTAAGTATAGCCATGGTTGTAACAGCTCTATATTAGATTTCATCATCGCGCGTTCGTATTTCCGAAAGTAGACGATGATTCCCGAAGCGCATACTTTTCTTTGGAAAGCTGTAGTATAATGTATTCAAGCGATATCTTTTTTTTTTTTTTTAAAGGTTTCTTTTAAAGGACAATTTTTATCCGAAATATACCCGACTGCACGAAGCTAAAAAGAGGGTACTGTTATTAAATCTCACCTCGACCAAATGTTTCAACTTCTGCGGGTAGGACATAAGTTTGACGTCACACTTGGGGCAGTACACGCGCCCCTTCTTCCGATGCACGCGGTCTATATGCAGGTCCCTGTTGTACTGCGCCTTGAACACTTTGCCGCAATCCGGACACGGGAAGTCCCCTTCTTCGTGGCGTTGTTGATGCATCATGAAACGGCCTTTGTCCACGAATCCTGAATAAAAATTCGATATTTTATTAACCACAAAAAAAGTTTTATAAAGAAAACTAGGAAATAATCCATAAATTGAATGCGAAAGTAACTTTCATATGTCTGTTACCTTTTCACTCCTTAACTATATATGCTACCATCATCAGCGGAACATTTCAACAGGCATGTACGGTCAACAACAGAAGTACTATTTTTAGAACTATTTTTGACATCATCTAAATTAACAACAAAATGATTTGATAAACTGCTTTTATTTTAACGAAATAAAAGCAGTTTATCAAATCATTTTGTTTAATTAAACAACAACATTGTTGTGTGTGTGTGTTGTGTGTGTGTGTGTGTTGTGTGTGAGTGTGTTGTGTGTGTGTGTTGTGTGTGTATGTGCTGTGTGTGTGTGTGTGTGTAATGTTGTTGTGTTGTTGTTATGTTGTTGTGTGTTTTAAAAAACTGCAAGTGTTAATCGACTTTTGTTGCTGTCTGTACTATTAACTATGGTTTAAAACTAGAACAAAAGTAAAAAAAATAGTATAAAGAACTCACCCAATCCACAGGTCTCACAAACATAATTACTGAAATGCTCATTCATATGCTTATTCAGAGCATGGAAATAAGGGAACAGCACATCACAAATAGCACACTTCAACTCATTTCTCGTCAGCCGGAACGGCAACACTGAGTCTTTATAATTAAAATAATACTTCTTCTTATGTACACTAGATATATGTTTTTTGAACTCTTCCAAATCATTGATTTTTACACCACACAATCTACAATCAATTCTTGTCAAATCGATTTTGACCATTTTCTTGTGTTCGGTTACTTTGAATTTCTTCGGGTGATGCATCTCAGTCGTATGGTGCCTTAGTAACGCGGGATCCGAGTACAGTTCCCCACAATAGTAACACAGAAGATGGTTGTGTCTACACTTAAATGGACAAACGAAGGAGTATTCTACTATGGTTAGTATGTTCGTCTCTGTCATGTATGTTGAGTCTCTTTCTCGCATTAGTTGTTGGACTTTTGACATCGGGAGTTCTGCGAACAAATAAAAATACAAATAAATTGTCATATTTTATCCGATTGGTCGATGGGTAAAATATAGTTCTATTTAATGAAGTCACAATAATAAATATATGCACAGCATAAACTTCTTATACTAAATTAACTAACAAACTATTAAATCAATACAAAAAAAAAACCGGCCAAATGCGTGACGGACCACGCACAATGAATGGTTCTGTAGTTGAAAAGAATTTATCCCCAAAAACAAACTCAACATTGTAGTTGAAAGACATGTTTTACCATACATTGATAGATAGAAAAACGTCACGGAAAGTTTGTAATCGACAAAAACAATTTTTTTTTGTGATAAAACTACAAATTATCGATTTTCTAACTTTTTCCTTTACTTGTGCTGTAAGACCTTGCTTCGTACCAGATCACATGATTTTAGGTCAACAGGAAGTACTTATTTGATTATACCGTATTTATAAGGTATATTTTTTTATTGCGTTAACTTCGAAGCTTTATTTTTTTAGCGCTCCAAGAAACCATAGATCTATGTATTTGACATTAATTTCAACTTGATACCTGCACGCGTTCCTAAAAAAAGGGTCTTGACAGACTGACAGACAGACAGACGGACAAAGAAGTGATCATATAAGGGTTCCGTTTTTTCCTATTGAGATACGGAACCCTAATAAAAAAAAAAAAAAATGGCGGATTTTTGGCGCCAAATTAAGTCTTAAATTTTTTTTTCTCAAATCCTGTCTAATGGGGTATCAAAATAAAGGGTTTTAAAAGGTGATTACAAAAATATATACAACTTATATGGTTAAAAGTAATTCGAAGTGACATCGTAAAAAACACGTACCAAGAACTAAATCCTCTGCGAAATCTTTAACTATCAACTGATAAGTTAATAATCTGCGTAATCTTAATGTATTTGTGTGGCATGTGTATATAGGTTAGCATACAAACTCATTAAATAATAAAACACAAAAATAGAAAATAATAAAAAGTAATAAAAAAAATTACAACTCAAGCTCTTGTTAGTTCTCAGTAGCCTCCCTGGAGTCAGGATTTGAGCATGGTGAATAACAAAATACTGGTTCCTATTATAATCATGCCAACTATTTACTTTACTTTTGACAGCCCGAGTACTAATCAATTAGCGATGTGCAGACGCCAGCACATCAAGCTACTACAATCTGTCAAATTTCTATAATAGATTTTCATCTTTATCGCTGAAGCATTAGGTTCAAGGTTGATTGGGAAAATTTTACAGTTTCGGGTGGCTCAACCTGCTGGCGTCTGCACTAATGCGTTACCAATTCGATTTCTTGTAACAATCGACTTTATTTATGAAGAAGTTTTAATCGATTTAACACATTGATATTTTAGTTTAAAGAAAAATGTAAATAAAAAACAGCGTCCATGAAGTATTATATTTTTTCGTCTATGGTTCATCATCTACCTATCCTTTTCCCAATTATGTTAGGGTCGGCTTCCAGTCTAACCGGATGCAGCTAAATACCAGTATTTTACATGGAGTGACTATCTGACCTCTACAACCCAGTTACTGGGTAATACAATACCCCTTGGCAAGACTGGTTGTCAGACTTTCGGGCTTCTGACGACCCTAAGAGCCCATACTACCTCAGCTTTTTATCTCGCTCACACGATACTGCTCGCGGACTGAGTATGAGCGAGACTGAGTGCGGTGCTGGGCGCCGATAGTTTAAGTTTTGCTTTTTACGGTGAAAATAATGGTAATTTGAAAAAAATAAAAAACATAAGACCTGCTTTATAGTTATTTCAGTTAGTATGCAAAGTTTCATGATCTAATTTGAGGTATTTTTTGAATACCAGCGGTTTATTGTTTGGTTCGGAGGTAACTTTGGATTTTTTTTTTTCTATTGAGAACATTTTGTGGAATCGTGTTTTTGTCATTAATCCCCAACATTAATCCTCAACTTTACCATATATTTAATTAAATATTAATACTGGAATATTTTCGACATAATGAAGGTGTACTGGACGGGCGTGATCGTCGGACACGGTGTGTTGAAGGAGTGTGTAATGCCTATCCAGGTGTATCCCTGCTTGAGGTTAGGCCTCCTAGTCCAACGGCGCTGACGTCCTGTACCTATAGGCTCAGGATACTGCAGACTGGCGACCAGTAGCTATGTGTGAAGTCTTGACGGGGAAGGGTTTCTTGATGATGAAATAATAACAGCGATTTTGATAAGTCTTCAGGAGATTTCAGGAGACGATTTGCGTAACTCTTCAGGAACAGAACGAAGTGTAGGTACCATGCCGATGGCTACGATTCTATGTTTTCGCTTGCGCGCTAAGGTACCTCGAAACTTTACCTTAACGAGAACCGCGAACCGTCTCCTGATTTCGAGTTTATTTTTATTTCAAAAATTTTACAAAAGTGCTTATTAGCAGCTGAAAAATGGCTATAATAACATCATATTATACACCGTTACAATCGTCATTAGATTGTCCAGCGATTGAGACACCTGCATTTCCTGTAACTATATTCGCTGAAAAGATTTCAGCGTGTAAATACAAAAATGTTAATTGTTTTGATTTTAAATTATTTTTCAAACTATTTTATTCGATAACCAAAGAAGATATTTCAACGGGGTAAGCAGGTATCTCAAGCTGGTCTAATGACCTAAAAAACTATGAAAAATTCATGATTACATCTATATTTTTCAGGGCGTGACAGGCCCTGAAAACCTAAATTGCTAGAACGAGTCACAAAAAAACAGCAAATTAAAGTTTCCGACCCCTATAAATCCAATCAAGTAGGCTTTTCAGGACTATAATGGTACGTCCAGGGCTAGGTCTCGGTCTAGGGTACCTGGACGCACCAATTAAACTATAATTTCGGCTATGTAGCCCACTTAATAGGAGTTTATAGGGGTGGTACTCACGTTTTCCTCAGGAAACACTATTTTTCACTGTTTTTTAACTATAAAACACTATTTAAACTGATTTTACTGTTATTTTCACTAAATTAAGCTATAAACAACTGTTTGGTGACGCATCGTAGCGAACAAAAACGTAGCTCATTCGCGACTCGGTACGTTATACGATGGCGGTCCCTCCGCTACTTGCGCTAGCGTGCGCCAGATAGGGTCTCGCAGCTGACACTATGGAAACGCCTAACTTTTCATGTTTTTTATGATGCGTCGTCGCGAACATCTCTCCCGCCGTGCAGCGCTGTGACGACTCGTAGCGGCGTCGGCGCGGCGCTGCATCTTCTCCGGTGAGCGACGACTGTAGCCACGGCGCTCGCTGCTGCGACGCCCGCCGCCACGACGCTCTGCCGTCGCGACGCTCGCCGCCACGACGCTCGCCGCCACGACGCCCGCCGCCACGACGCTCTGCCGTCGCGACGCTCGCCGCTACGACGCTCGCCGTCGCGGCGCTATGCCGTCGCGACGCTATGCTGCTACTTCGGTAATGGGACGAGTTTCTTCACCGGACGCTTCAAGGTGCCGCCGGCAGTGCGCACCTCAGCGATCCGGACTTCTCCGTCGGCCCCGGGGAATATGGTGACTATGCGGCCTCGCGGCCACGTGTTACGAGGCAGCTGGCCGTCTGCGATGAGCACGGGGTCGCCCACCTGTAGTCCGGGTCCGCGGCTATGCGGCTCCCGCCGGTTTTGAAGCTCCGGCAGGTATTCTCTGACCCAGCGACGCCAGAACATGTCGGCGAGTATCTGTGTTCGACGCCATAGCCTCTTACTGTTTGCGTCTTCCTCGGAGAACACGCCGGGTGATGGTAATCGCGCCGACCCACCAAGTAGAAAGTGGTTCGGTGTGATTGACTCGTCGTCTTCGCTGTCCACGGATACGTGCGTCAGCGGTCGGCTGTTTACTGTGTACTCTGCCTCACACAACAGTGTGGACAGCACCTCTTCGTGTGGGTGCTTTTCTGTGAGCACAGTATATAGTGCGGACTTCACACAGCGCACTAGACGCTCCCAGGCGCCTCCCATGAATGGCGCCGATGGCGTTATAAAGCGCCACACGATGCCTCGACGACTGGCCTCCTCTCGGAAGGCGTCTCGGAGCTCCTTGTCGGCCCCGTGCATGTTGGTGCCGTTGTCGGAGTGTATTTCGGTTGGGCAGCCTCGACGAGCAGCGAATCGGCGCAGCGCCTGTATAGCGGAGTCTGCGCTGAGGCTAGCGGCGATCTCGAGGTGGACGGCTCTGGTGGTGAGACACGTGAACAGAGCTACGTATCTCTTGTGATGTTGACGACCGACGGTGACTGATAGCGGGCCGAAATAATCTAGCCCGGTGTATGTGAACGGCCTCTGATGATGCGCGAGGCGCGTCTTCGGATGATCGCCGGTCGCCGGAACGGGTGCTTGGGCCTTGCGAATTCGACACTGTAGGCACTGTGCTACCACCTTCTTCACTGTTGGTCGCATCTTGACGACCCAGTAATGCTGCCGTACTTCGTTAATTGTGAGTTCTGTCCCACTATGCTGTAGACTGCGATGTGTCCAGTCTATGTACATCTGTGTGATGTGATGGTCACCGTGTAATATCGGTGGACGTTTCACATCATCGGTGATCTCGTTGGTCGCTGCTATACGGCTTCTTAGTCGTATAACGTTGTCTATGATTTCTATTTGCAGCGGCCGCAGTCGACTATCTTTTCCTAGTGTCTTCTGTTCTCGGAGTCTGGCTATTTCTGCTGCAAATGACTGTTGCTGCGCGACTTGTACGAGTATCTTCTCTGCTTGATGGAGAAATTCAGCTTCTATAATCTGTTTCTTAGCCGTTTCTGATGGCTTCGACGTTCGTTTCGGTGGGAGAGGTGCTGTTTTTTTCTGTTTTCGCCAGTCAGGATCCTTCTCTGTGTTCTGTCTTGTTCTTTTGTAGAACGTTCTCTCCTTCTGTCCTCGGCAAAGAGATATAAAGCGTAGTACGCTTGCTGTAGCTCGGAGCAGTCGTTCCCACTTTGAGAACTTTGTAGGATCTGGTATGGCTTCTATTAATTTACTGACGTCGGTTTCTTCGACGGCGGTTAGAGTCCTTTCTTCCCCTGTCTCCTCTGTTATGGGAGGTCTCTCTGATGGCCACATAGACGGCTCTTCGTACAGGAATTTGGGGCCACAATACCACTCATGATGTGAGTCAAAGTGATGTGGTACGTCACGGGTAGCGATGTCAGCGATATTCATCTTTGTAGGTACCCATCGCCAGTCTTCGACTTTGCTATTCTCTTCTATGGCAGCTATTCTATGGGCGACGAACGGCTTGTATACTCGTGCCCCTCTCCTTATCCATGTCAGAACGGTTTTGCTGTCTGACCAGTATGTCACCGATGCGGGCTTGAAGTGATGCTCGCGTACGACAGCTGCTGCTACACGGGTTCCCATTACCGCGGCCTGTAGTTCGAGGCGCGGTATCGATTGCAGCTTCAATGGTGCCACCTTTGCCTTGGCCATGACGAGGCTGACGTGATGCTGGCCGTCTTCTGTCGTGGCTCGCCAGTATACTGCTGTTGCGTATGCCGTTTCGCTTGCGTCGGTGAACACGTGGACCTGTGTCTCTCTGGCTTCGCTGTAACCTGGATAGCATCTTGGTATGCTGACATTCTTGAGCTGTTGCAGGTGCTGTATCCAGCTCTTCCACTGGGTTGCTAGGTCTTCGTCTAGCGACTGGTCCCAGTCGATTCCTCGCCTCCATGCCTCTTGCAGTATTTGCTTGGCTCGAATTGTTACTGGTGAAGCGAGTCCGAGCGGATCGTATAGTGACATGACGATTCTCAATGCCTCTCTCTTGGTTGGCACCTCCTTTTCTATGACGCCTTTCGGTAGGCGGGCGAGTGTCAGGTTGAAGCCTAACGTGTCTTCTCTCGGTCGCCATATCAGGCCGAGTATCTTCTCTGTATCTATATTTCCGATGCTGACGACTTCAGTTCGGATCTGTGTGGCGTCTATATTTTCTATGAGTTGCGTGCTGTTTGAAACCCATTTTCTTAGTTCAAACTTCGCCTGTTGGTGAATTTTCTTCACCGCTGTTGCGATACGTGTCGCTTCTTCTACTGTCGCGTAGCTATCGAGGTAATCATCCATATAATGATTCTGTATGATGGCTTCCACTGCTTCTGGATGCTCTTCTGTATGCCTTCTCGCGTTCCAATTCTTCGCGAAGATGGCTGTGCACGGCGAGCTTGCCGCGCCGAATATGATGGACGTCATGCGGTATTCTTCGGGCGACCCTTCTCTTCTATTGCCTCTCCACAGGTATCGAAGGGCGTCTCTGTCCTGTGGTCGCACCTTCACCTGCATAAACATCTCCGCTATGTCACCGGAAATGGCTATACGGTGACGTCGAAATCTCATCATGACGCCGGGTAGCGACTGCAGCAAGTCCGGTCCAGTAAGAAGGAAGTCATTGAGTGACAGCCCTCCTGACTTGGTGGCAGCGTCATGTACTATGCGGAGTTTTTCAGGCTTCATTGGATTGAACACGTCGAAGTGAGGCAGGTACCAAGTTCTACCCGGTGTGGTGGTTTTGGGCGCCTTCTCAGCGTATCCCTTTCGGATGAGTGAGTCCATCTGTTCTGTGTATCTGTCTCGAAGAGCCGGTTTGCTATCGAGCTTCTTTTCTATTGAGACGAGCCTTTTGAGTGCTGTCCCGTAACTATCTGGCATTTCTATGTTTTCATTTTTCCACAGCATGGCTGTTTCTATGTGTCCATCTTCTAGTTGTTGAGTGTGACGAGTCAAGATATCTTCTGCTTTCTTCTCGGGATCGGAGTCTGGTCGTCTCGGATTGATAACCAGCGATTCTATAGCGAAGAATTCACGAAGCTGTTCATTTAGATCTTCATCGCTAGCTGTAAGTCGGTTGACGTAATGCACCTGCTGACCCAGTATTCTAGTGTGCGCGCCGTGAAGTGTCCAGCCCAGTGTGGTTAGCGACGCAACAGGCTGGTGTTTCGGTCCTCTTCGAATCTCACTGGCCAATAATAGGTGCCAGTTATCTTGACCGATGAGTATCTTCGGTGCGCCTGTGTCGTAAATCAGCTGTTGCCTGAGGTCATCTAGATGTTTGCAATGTGCAACGTCCTCTTCGCTGACTGTCTGCGGTGCGAGGTTGAGCTTCGGTATGGTGCGCGCTCTGAATGGCACCCTATTCTTCAGCTGGCTTGCGAGAGTTACGGTGATTCTTCGAGAACAAGGAGTGTCGATTGTGGTGTTTCCGATCGCACCTATCTTCAGAGGGTCGATATGGCCCTCCGCTCCGACTTGCTTCGATATTTCTTCGTCAATCAAGGAAACGGTAGATCCATCATCGAGAAGTGCGAATGTAGAAGCTTCTCCCGCCGGTCCTATGACTCGAACCGGTACTATTTTGAGGTAGGCGTGACTTGATGTTGTTCTTGAGCTGGCTACCGTTTCCTGAGCCTCCTTCTTCTGTTCCGAAGCGTCGGGCTTCTCGACATCCGTCGCTGCTGGCTTCTTGTTGTAGTGAAGAAGCCGATGATGCGTGGCTATACATCCCTTGACGTCACACTTCTTCGCTTTGCATGTGTGACCATTGCGACGGCTTCGCAGGCATCGGAAACAGAGATTGAGTTTCTTCGCGAGTTCCCATCTCTCGTCACTGGATCCCTCTTTGAACTTCTTGCAATCAGAAGCATAGTGTCCCTCCTTATCGCAGATACGGCATTTATTGGCTGTGTTGTCTGTAGCTGCGTGAGTTCTCTGTATGACACGCTTGGAGGATGTCGCTTCAACAGGGCTGATGTTCTCTGGCGGGGCGAAGGCGCTGCAGAAACGAGCTTGCTCGGTGATGAAGTCGCTGAAGAGTGAGAGATCTGGAAGCGACTGGTACTTCTCGGTATATGTTCGGTACCACTGTACACGCAGGGAGTTCGGCATCTTCTCTGTCAGTAATCGCATCAGCTCAGCATTGATCAAGTAATGTTCTTTCTTCAGTGCGCGCAGAGTGACTACGCCGCTTCTGACTCGACTTGCGAAGTTGCAGATATCTTTTGGTGATTCGCTGCAGCGCGGCAACCCACGTAGCCTGTCTGTTTCAGCTTGAGCGATTGAGTCTGGACGGCCGAATTGCAGCTCGAGTTCCCTCATGATGTCATCAGGTCTGGCATTTCCAATGAGTTCTGAGCTCACTGTTTCCAACGCACGTCCACGCAGGCTTCTTCGGAGTCTTGCTGTGTTCACAACATCATTGAAGTATGTTCTTGTTGTTTCATAGATGGCACGAAATGAAAGCCATTCTGTATGTGCTCCACTGAAGTTCGGTAAGGTCATGATGGCCTTTGACGCCGAGGGCTGGTTCGATGTCCACTGTTCTGTTTTCCTGTCGGCGAGCGACGCTATAGCGGACGTCAACTCCGTTATGAAAGGACGGAGTGAGTCTTTCCCCTTGGTGTCTTCTATTGCTTCTTTGGAGGGCACTGTGTTGTTTCTCACTTCATTTACTGTAGGATTCGATTGCGTCTGGAGGCCCGCTATAGCATCGGCGACCACAGGGGGGGGCTGTTGCACACGGCTTCTATTTCTGTAGTCCCCCTCGGCGGCGTTGTCCCCTTTCGGCGGCGCTGGTTCTGGTGCCTCTTCAAGCCAGGAACGCACGTACTCATTGTTTGAGCTTCTATCATCCATATATTCGCCGTCGGAGTCTTCTTCCTCGGCTTTTTGAAGTGCTATTTGAGCAAGTTCCAACTTAATCTTCAATAAGTCTTCACGCGCTCTTGAAATTTTTCTGTTTGACCGCGTCGTTCTATTCGTAGTCGACGGCGGCTTGTTCTGTTCGGTACGGGCGTCACCCCGGGTAGTCATCGGCATGGTTCGGCGGTGTTCCTGTTCCGATTCTTTTTCTATTCTCGGCTGTACTGTTCTGTTTACTGTTTCATCTGAAGTTCCCTCCGACTGGGTTCCCTCTCCTGAAATATACGGCTGCTCTTCAGACTGTGCTCGTACAGGCAGATCTTCTCCCTCCCGGGGGGCGGGGCGCTGCTCGGTTCCTTCGACGGTGGACGGTGATCGTGGTGGTTGCTCATGACGGATGCCCGTAGTACTGCGTTCTCTGCCCACCTCCATCGTCGAGGATTCTGGTGCTCTGCCTTGTGATCTTGTAAACCTCATTATGGATCTTCAGTCTTCGCAACGAATCTTCAAACTTGAATTGTGTGATAAGGTTTCAGTGATAAATCTTCAGTCTTCGAGCTTGACTCTTCAATCTTGAATCTTCTATAATAAATCTTCAGAGATCTATCTTCATTCTTCAGTCTTGAATCTTCTATAATAAATCTTCAGGACATATCTTCAGTCTTGAATCTTCTATAATAAATCTTCAGAAATCTTCAGAGATCTATCTTCATTCTTCACAGGAACAGATGATCCCAGCCGCAGCGATCCGGCTCGCAAGGACCAGAAAATGTACTGGACGGGCGTGGGTCGCTGCTGGTCCCAGTTTCTATCCGGCTCGTAAGGACCAGAAAATGTACTGGACGGGCGTGATCGTCGGACACGGTGTGTTGAAGGAGTGTGTAATGCCTATCCAGGTGTATCCCTGCTTGAGGTTAGGCCTCCTAGTCCAACGGCGCTGACGTCCTGTACCTATAGGCTCAGGATACTGCAGACTGGCGACCAGTAGCTATGTGTGAAGTCTTGACGGGGAAGGGTTTCTTGATGATGAAATAATAACAGCGATTTTGATAAGTCTTCAGGAGATTTCAGGAGACGATTTGCGTAACTCTTCAGGAACAGAACGAAGTGTAGGTACCATGCCGATGGCTACGATTCTATGTTTTCGCTTGCGCGCTAAGGTACCTCGAAACTTTACCTTAACGAGAACCGCGAACCGTCTCCTGATTTCGAGTTTATTTTTATTTCAAAAATTTTACAAAAGTGCTTATTAGCAGCTGAAAAATGGCTATAATAACATCATATTATACACCGTTACAATCGTCATTAGATTGTCCAGCGATTGAGACACCTGCATTTCCTGTAACTATATTCGCTGAAAAGATTTCAGCGTGTAAATACAAAAATGTTAATTGTTTTGATTTTAAATTATTTTTCAAACTATTTTATTCGATAACCAAAGAAGATATTTCAACGGGGTAAGCAGGTATCTCAAGCTGGTCTAATGACCTAAAAAACTATGAAAAATTCATGATTACATCTATATTTTTCAGGGCGTGACAGGCCCTGAAAACCTAAATTGCTAGAACGAGTCACCAAAAAACAGCAAATTAAAGTTTCCGACCCCTATAAATCCAATCAAGTAGGCTTTTCAGGACTATAATGGTACGTCCAGGGCTAGGTCTCGGTCTAGGGTACCTGGACGCACCAATTAAACTATAATTTCGGCTATGTAGCCCACTTAATTGGAGTTTATAGGGGTGGTACTCACGTTTTCCTCAGGAAACACTATTTTTCACTGTTTTTTAACTATAAAACACTATTTAAACTGATTTTACTGTTATTTTCACTAAATTAAGCTATAAACAACTGTTTGGTGACGCATCGTAGCGAACAAAAACGTAGCTCATTCGCGACTCGGTACGTTATACGATGGCGGTCCCTCCGCTACTTGCGCTAGCGTGCGCCAGATAGGGTCTCGCAGCTGACACTATGGAAACGCCTAACTTTTCATGTTTTTTATGATGCGTCGTCGCGAACAGAAGGATCATGCTATCTTAAGCAGTTTTTAACCGACTTCAAAAAGGAGGAGGTTCTCAATTCGTTGGAACCTTTTTTTTTTTATGTATGTTCCCCGATTACTCGAAGATGGCTGGACCGATTTGGATTTTTTTTGTTTTATTCGAGAGGGTATACATCACAGTTGGTCCCATATAAAATTGATTAACCCCATTGATTCCCCACTTTTATATGGATGATGTTCTAGTTTGTTTTGCAGATAGTGGTATTAGAATTTGTGTGGGGTAGGTACGCAACTAAAAAGTGATAAATAAAAACTTTTTTACAAAAAAATACAACCGACTTCCAAAAACAACACTACAAAGTGAAAAATAACTTTAATTTCGGAAGTCGGTGGCAAAAAACGAAAATACATTTAACACCGACACCGACTTCCGAAATTAAAGTTATTTTTCACTTTGTAGTGTTGTTTTTGGAAGTTGGTTGTATTTTTTGTAAAAAAGTTTTTTATTTGTCCTGTAAACTATGGGAAAATGGACTTGGCAAGTTATCATATTAGGCCGACGATGTTAAGCTTACTTGGTTTAGGCATTGGTGGGGGCGCCACTTTCGGTTGAAGTATTAGTTTTTCTTTTTTGCGTGACTCTATTTCTGCTGACTCTGTTAGTGTACTGGATTCTTTCTTCTTTTGTGTGACGTGGTGCTTTAGAGGTAAGTCGTCAGGATCTTCTTCCATTTTGTCCGGTTTTAGGTCATCTGAAATGGGTTTAGAAATTATTATTACCATACTTTTTTAGTTTAGACGTATAATTCTATACTAATATTAAAAAAAAAGCTGACGAGTTTATTTGTTTGAACGCGCTAATCTATGGAACTGCCAGTCGGATTTGAAAAGTTCCTTATGCATTTCATGACACTTTGTGGCCGAGCAAAAACAAAAAAAAATCTGAAAGAACGCTAAGCGAAAACAAAGTAATAGCGTCGAGTGGGCGATGCGACGCGATGGGTCGGGGGCTGAGAGTTTTATAAAATCTGGCTGTTATTTTAGTATTGTGTATCTTACGACTAAATAATAACTGTCGCACGGATCGATCAAAGGTACAAAGCTACGCTTGCTGAGGTCGGTCCGGGGATGCATGACATATCGAGACCCTTCCGTGTGTCGGAAAGCACGTTAGTCCAGGCTGCCATTTGCAGATTTTTGACAGATAGATAGGGCTACCAGTGGCAAAAGCACCTAATAACACGATTCCTACTGGCTTCCCTTCGGCGGTTCGCTACTCTACCGCTATTGAAAAATGGCACAGTCTAGTGTCCATTATTGCCAAAAACAAGAGTTACACTGTGGATATTTAATTCACCATAACATTTAAACAACAAAAACGCCTATTTAGCTTTGAATTACAACAACAAAAACACAATTCTAAAATAACTCGGCGCCAGAACGTCATAATCGGGAACTAAAAATTCATACAATAGCGATCCTATCATGACGTCACTCTAGGTCATGTGGCATCGCTTGATAATGGACGAGAGCAAGCCGATGTACAACGGGTTACGATAGAGACAGATATAGGAAAAATGCGTCAGCGAGAACGAGATGAAGGAATATTGCACATGTTATTTAGTTTTCACCTGTTCAATTTACTGCATTGTATGTATTCGATTTTTTATATTCCTATAATAATTTTAGAATGATAGTACCTAATTTAGTTGAGTTTATTTCTCTAAAACATTGAAGTTTTGTTTGTGTAGCTTCTTTTTGTTTCTGCTATTTGACGATAGATGGTGTTTAATTCAATAAAGAAAATACTTTAATTTTTAAGTGAATAAATTAATTTTTACTTTATTGGTGAGTATGTAAGTTGAAATCGGCTTCTCTCTTACTTTTGTTCACACCTCGCCACTAAGGGCTACCTGTCTAAAATCTTTCAACAACTCGACGACGACGACGTTAACCGAAGTCGGCTGACTTTCGGGCTTCTGGGTAAACAGAAGCCCGGAAGTCAGACAAACAGTCTTACCAACGGGTATTGTATTACCCAGTAACAGAGTTGTGGAGGTCAGATAGGCAGTTGCTCCATGTAAAATACTGGTATTCAGCTGCATCCGGTTAGACTGGAAGCTGACCCCAACTTGGTTGGGAAAAGGCTAGAAAGATTGGGTTGACTGTATTGTTGTAAATAATATTGTGTCATACCTGGCGCATCGGCCAATGCATCAGTACAATGTTCATCGTCACTCTCCGTTTGTACTGTATCCGGTTCCTCCTTCACAAGTATGTCTATATTAACCTTGGTATGCCACTGATTGTCCATCTTTGAGTCTGAAAAATAACAACACATAACATCACGCCTGTAATCCTCGAAGGGATGGGCAGAGGTGTACCTACAGTACACCCACATTTCCGCAGTTATGTTTAAGTCCTATGTAATAGGGGGCAAGCCTATTGCCATCAACCGGGCACAAATCCAGACTCCGAGTTGATAGAAAAACCCAATAACACTTTGGCCAACCTGGGAATCGAATCCAGGACCTCATGCTTAGTAGTAGCGCTTGCAACCATTACAGCAATGATACAGTCAAAAATAAATAAAGATTTATTTCTCACCACAACAAAGTACTCACATTTTTTAAGGTATCAAGAACAATACATAAACATTTTAATTATACTGTGGGAGACTGGTGCTTAAGCTAGGCAAAATACCTGTATTTTAGGACTCCATAAGGCCAATTTTTCGTATCTAAAAACATTCAAATTCAAGTCGCAATCTAGTGCCAGCGACACATCAAAAATGTAGGTAAACGCTATACAATTTTTGACAGATTGAGACTGAGATGAGATTGCGAATGTTGTTGAAAACACGGGAATTACCCCTCTGGTCTCCAACCCGTCAGAATCAATTACAATTATACATTCATACACAAATATGTTATGTTCATACAGTAAAATAAACAGTCCACAATATTGATTATTACTTATTCAGTCAGTATGTCTTTAGTTAATGTTTTAACTTTATAATAAGACAGCATATGCCCAGAAATTACATTGATGTCAACATAATTTCTGGAAAATTACTAATCTTCTTTTAAAATGTTGAATTAATGAAAAAAAGAAGAAGATTATTAAAGAGTAATCTATTCTATTCTAAATATCTGCTTAATTTAATTTCTCTTAAGATGTAGAGGAAGATGAACAAATCAAAGTAAGCTTTTTTTATAAGTAGTTTAAGCAATATCAACACATTTCTGGGACAGGCCTTTCTGGCAACAAGTTGATAATACTCAGGGTTGCCTGCACTGAGTATGTTTCTGTAAGACCCACAGCTTACCATCGCTTCTAGCATCATAGATCTTCATCTGTAAGAACGCCTCCTCACACCTCAGCACCTGCCGCCTGAAGCTCAGCGCATCACGTATCCGAGTCACACACGTCGCACAAATCAGCCGCTCAGATGGTACGCCATCTAGGTGCGACAGCTGCGAATATAAAAATGAAAGAGTTTAACAAAAAAAAAAGTTTAATTTGTCAATTAAATGAGCGACTTTGGTAGCTAGGGTAGCTTGCTCCAGGCTTTGAAGATAGACAGAAGTTATCTCATTCGATAGTTGCCTTAAACCGACACTAGTGCTAATTTGAAGCAAATATATGACCCAAAAAGAAACCTTAGTTGAGTCGGTCAAAATTTATTCATAAAAGGATGTGTAGGTTTAATTACTTGCCAGTAAACTGAAGCAGTCCATTATCATATCCGAATAAACCTCTTTTTGTCCCAAACTCTCATATTCAATGTTCAAAACACGACACTTTTTCATATTTCCACAACATCGACACAAACCCGAATCGAATAACGGACCTTTGCCCTTTTTCGCAGCCATTTTTTACTATTTTCTGTGGCGGAGGATTTAATTCACACTGATTATAGTACAGTTAACATTGAAAAGGTGTTATAACGTAATATTTATGTTTTAATTTAGAAATCAACCTTCAAGTACAACATAAATCGACAATTCGACATCTACACTTTGATTTTGATTTGACAAGTATCCTGTGTGTTGCCAGTCAGATTTGTTTTTGAAAAAGTTCTGACTAAATCGGCAAATTAACTGTTCTCTTATTATTATTACAATTTAGACATCGTGGTTCGTCACGCTTTGTTACTTTCTCTAAAATCATGAACTTATCAACTCGAAAGAAATCCTTTTGAATTTGAATATTTTGATATGAAGTTTTTGTGGTAGGTAGCTGCCACAATTATTTATTTAGATAAGCAAAATTTCTGAACGAATTCTGTAAAGTCGAGCCGCTGCCGAACCCAAACCCAACCACAACAAAAAAATATAAACATTGGCAACAAAAATTACTGCATTCAATTTTTTAAAATCCTATTGGAATTCTATCTAAAATCATGAAAGAGAAACATTTTTGCCGATGTTGTTTATCAGAAGAATGTTACAAAGACATGGCCAACACTTATTATATTGGGAGTAAAACAGAAAACTACTTTGATATGTTGTTGAATATTTTTAATATTAATGTAAGTAAGTTTATTTCATAAATTCGGTAATATTGGCTGGAAATAAACCCTTATATTTTGTTTTAAGGCACAGTTCCAACTGTTCCTAGCATACTACGCTAGTAATAATAGTTCTATGTAGCATACTTATTGTTGTTGGATTGCAAATGGTAAACAAAAAACAATGTTGGGCATTTTTTTTATTTTTTTTTTTTTTGTTGCATTCAGATAATAAATGATGATGCTGAAAAATGTCTTATTTGCGAGGATTGCGTCTCAAAGCTTCGAGATGCTGCAGCCTTCAAGAAAAAGGTTATGGACATTAAAGAAATTTTAAAAAACAACATTTGCTGGGATCTTAATGGCACAAAATTAGGTAAGTAAGTAAGGAATGTTACAAATAATAGAATAGAATATTGTCTATTGTTACTGCAGGTGCCCTAACAAATAAAGTTGGTCAAAATTAAAAAAAGGCGGGCAAGTGCAAGTCAGACTTGCACACAAAGTATTCCACACCACCATACAAAATTTAATTTTTAAACACACAATTAAAAAAAAATACTATAAACTAAAGAGAAGAAGAGATGAAGTTATTTTAAACTAAAGAGTTAAAAAAACACGTTTGGTCAGTGGGTCGTCTTAGGGCCGGAGTTTGTATGTGGGGGGGGGGGGGGGGGACCCCCTTTTCATTTTTAATTTAATTTAATTTTATGGAACCCTAAAAAGTATCTCTACAACATTCCTAAAGGGGCTGCACTTCCCGCAGCGCCGGAGACGTTGCAAAAGCAACTTTAAAGCGTTTTGAGTATAGATTACAATCATTAGTTTTTCTCAAGAACTGTGCGTTACCTTTTTATGGGAGTGGTACCAGGGGAGGGGGGCACCCCCCACCATCCCACTGAACCCCACCCCCTCCTCACAATCATTAGTTTTTCTCAAGAACTGTGTGTTACCTTTTTATGGGAGTGGTACCAGGGGAGGGGGGCACCCCCCTCCACTCTCCCCACCCACCCCCTCCTCCTGCCAAACAATACTAGATTTCAACCATGTTAAGTATATTAATTGTTGCAAAAAAGTTTGTGCTTGCAAGGTCTTCTGTTTGCAGACCTATTAGTGTTAGTTATTAACACAGCATGTCTTCCATGTCTGTTAACCATCACCTCATACTCACCCCTTTCTAGTCATTTCATCTTTCACTCAGTCCGTCCATCGTTGCTTTGGTCTTCCCCCTACTCTTACTCCAAACTTTCCTCACGACGTTTTCCTTATTCCTCGTTGCTAACAAAATAATTTTAATTATTTATAGATACAAAGATAGAAGATGAAGATGCAGATGATTTTGATGATAATGTCAGTGATAAAGATTTTATATGGGAAAATTTTACTCAAAATGGCTCCCAGAAAGGTAAGTAATAAACAAGTAATTATATATAATATAAGTAGACCATTTAGGGGTTCGTAGCTCAGGGAGACCAAGGGTGCCCAGACACGGGGTCGCCTGGCACCCATGTGCTGGTTTGGTCCCTGGAGTGATCACGGCGTGCAATGTGTTCTGGTGCGCCGGTAATGGGGGTTACTCCGCAGAGGAGGGTCCGGTAACGGACAGCCGCGGCGGGTTCACGGATGAGTGCTAACGCGTGCCTGTGTTCCCATCGTAAGCGGCAGAGGAGGACACCGTGGAGTTTTAGTGGATTAGAGTCCCACATAATTGCACTATCTCCCCGTGGTAGTGCAGTATGCATGAGCATTTCTCCATGATAAAAGAAAGGGGTTCGTAGTTAAATTATAACATCCGCACGGGTCAATCGAAGGTAGGCTACGTTTGCGTCGGTCGAGTCGTGGTGGTGGACCTTCCATTACATAATTATAGAAACCCCTCCTTCCCCGAAAGCACGCTAAGCCGTTACGGGTGGTCAGAAAACCAGTCTTATCAAAGGTACCTATTGTAATAATAATAAAATAATAATAAATAAATATGTTTGGACATATCACACAACGCCATCTAGCCCCAAGCTAAGCAACCTAATGCTTGTGTTATGGTAACGAGATGGCTGATAAACTACTTATATACATTTTTTTTTTTTTTGTAAATACATACATATTATAGATAGAAAAACACCCAGACTCGGAACAAATACTTGTAGGTCGTACAAATATTTGTTCCGTGCGGGAATCGAACCCGCGACATGCTGCGCAGCAGTCAATCGCTCAACCACTGCGCCAACCGTGTCGTCAAATTGTGTTACCCAGTAACTGTGTTGTGTAGGGCAGATAGGCAGTCACTCCATGTAAATTACTGGTATTAAGCTGTTTCCGGTTAGACTGGAAGCTGAACCCAAAATAGTTGGGAAAAGGTTGGGCAGATTGATATATCTTATGTATAAACAAGCTATTGCGCGACCTTCCAGAAAAAATTGTATAAAACAATCAGTGGAGGTTGTGTAATTTTAAATTAATTATAGATCATCGCTTTTTTTCACTAAAACCTAAAGCTGAGCGTCCACTAGTCCGCGCCGGCCGCAACACACGCACGGCACGCAACGGATTTTGGTTGTTTGTATGAAGAAATGAAAATGCGGGCGCTACCGGTAGTGGACGCAGTGCCATATGAATTCATACAAAGCAAACCGAAATCCGCTGCGTTGCGTGCGTGCGTTGCGGCCGGCGCGGACCAGTGGACGCTGACCTTACATGTACTACCTAAATAAATGCACAACTAGTGTTAGCAAAAATTTAGTTTGATTGACGATTAAAAACTAAAAGTAAACTTTTTTTTTACGTAATTACTTAGTTGAACTAATGATTAACGATTGAATTTGTTTTAGTCGTGTAATTTTTTTTTTTTTTTAATACTTTATTGAATTAGTTGTAGTTTTCAATTTTGATTGAAATACACTTCTCATCAAAAACATCGAAACTCCTGTGAAGTTTGGTTTTGTATGAGTTCTGACTATGCCCTGAATCCAGCAACGCCACGACTTGGGCGGTTTCCGTGGGCGAGGTATCAAGATTTGTTAGGAAAAAATCGCTTTGGTAACAAACAGAGTTTAGTTAACAATCACTATTAGAAAAACGATAGTTTTGGCAAAAAAAAAATGAGATACGGATTAAATGCACAAATTCCGACGGAATACACATTGAAAATAATCTCTAGATTCATTTATTGGATGAAAATTTGAAAATTTAAATTCAAATTTGGAATTGTGGTACGCCATTGTGTACACTAAACTGCCAGCTATTTATTGGCGTATTTTTTTTTAATAATATCAGTCCTATTTTTTATTTAAATTTCGCCTTAATAGTACAGCACATCCCCAATCTGTCAAATTTTCCCAATTGAATATGAACCTTATTCCTTTGCAATAAAGTTGAAAATCTATCAAAGAAATTTGACAGATTGGGGTAGCTTGATGTGCTGGCTCCTGTACTTGCAGTAGTGTTTCGATTTTTTTGATGAGAAGTGTAGTAATGTCAAGGAAAATGCAAAATAAAAATAACGATTAACTATTAAACAAATGGTTTATTCTTTTATTAGTCATGCATAGTGTGCAAAGCTCGTGGCTAAGTAATAACAGCCGCATGGGTCGATCCATCAGGTTAAGCTACGCTTGCCGGGGTTGGTCCGTAGATGGGTGACCATCTTTACATACCGAGATTCCTCCGTGCCTCGGAAAGCACGTTAAGCCGTTGGTCCCGGCTGTCATTCGTGGATCTTTGACAGTCGTTACGGGTCGTCAGAAGCCCGAAAGTCTGACAATCAGGCTTACCAAGGGGTATCGTATTACCCAGTTAATGGGTTGTGGAGGTCAGATAGGCAGTCGCTCCATGTAAAATAATGGTATTCAGCTGCATCCGGTTAGACTGGAAGCCGACCCCAACATAGTTGGGAAAAGGCTAGGCAGATTGATTGATTGAGTGTGCAAATAGCAAGTCTCAATTATACTTTCAGGACAAGTCCTGGGTTCGATTCCCGGATCGGGATAAAGTTATTGGATTTTTCCACCAGGAATTACTCAATAGCAGCCTGGAGTCTGGATTTGGCCCAGTTGATGGCAATAGGCTTGCCTCCCTATTACATGGGACTAGAGAAATGTGGTTATACAATTCTGTTACTTATGTGTTTCAGGACAAATCTTTTTCATAACATTGGAATCAAATGGCGAAACACAAAATAAACATAAAACTTTACCGAAGTTGAAAAAACCCAATTCATATGAAATAGAAATTGAAAGAGATGAAAGTACTCACAAAAACTCAAGTACACTCGGTGCCAATGAAAAAAATAACGCTAATAATCCTAGAATACTTGGTGCCATAGAAAAAGATAAAACTAAAAACAATAGACTACTTGGTGTCATAGAAAAAGAAGAAGTTTCAAACCAAAATGTTCTTGATGACAGCGCAGAAAACTTCAATACTTTTGACGGAAATGGAGATGACAGTGATGATATAGAGGGTTTGGATTCTGATGAAGACTATAAAATATCAACAAATACGAAGAATATTACTAAAAGAATATCTGCAACGAGGATTGTAAAGACTAAAGCTGGTGCCGGTATGAAACGCTTTGCTTATCCTTAATTATTTTATTGTCTGTCTGTTTGGTAGTTACATTTTAACTGCTAAACAAATGAACCAGTTTAGATATGGTTTGTTCCAAAAGCATCTGAATAAAGTGTAAATAAATGCACCAGAAAACGTAACTGGATGTCAATTTGTAGTGCCACTTACAAATGGAGTGCTTTAAACCTCAATTTTCGTCGGTGATTTTCAATTATAATTTAATAATGTTAGACCGCTTTCACATTTAGGCGGCTTTAGCAAGACTGCACAATGAGCGAGTTTGACACCGAACGATTTATTAGAAATTCAAATACGTCCTGTTTTGTGGGACTCAAGAAGCGACGAAGAAACTAAAGAAGAAAAAGACTTAATAATTCGTAGAAAGACTTTTTTGACATACGAACGTAATTAAAAAAAATATTATTATTATTTTTATTACGTTAAATTAAATACTCTTATATAATCACTATGCGCACGACGATTTCGAAATAAAGGATTAATCTAGGAATGTCTTTTTCGTTTTTTTACGCGAGATCGATGGCGCCGAATGAGTATTATCCTTCTTTTTTTGCTCCGTGGTATTATCAAAAGCAGGAGCAACAATGTTTCCCCGTCGGAAGCCATTTTGAAATGAAGTGCGCCACACTGATCTAAACAGCGGCGTGGCAGCCGCGCTGCTAACGCGCAGCTGTTCTTATAATGTGAAGGCATGTGCTTCTGTTGCGCTGCTAACGTCGTAATGTGAAAGCGGCCTTATTCAAACTAACTGATGGAAAAGGTGGTGAGATATAATGTTTGACAGCTAAATAAAGATGAATGTGTTACTAACGTTAGTGAGTGTTTGAGTAAAAATTTAACCTGAACAGGGTTATGTTTACACTTTCGTCGGATACTTTAGAAACAAACTATAGATCATGAACCCTGCTCTTCAGCTGGGTTCATGATCTGATTTTTTAAACTATAGTCGCCTATAGTTTAATAAATAACACATCAAAGGACAACTCTGTAATGGGAAGAACCGACGGCTCACATTAGTGTTGCCATATCACAAAATATTTACTAATGCTGCCACGTTAATAACTTTTTACAATCTGATAATTCTTTTTCAGCGAAACAAAACAAGGGGAAGCTGAACAAAACCCAATCCAAACGACGAGAAATCTCTCAGACAGAATTAAGTTTAAAATATAAAAGCGAAAACACACTAATACTCGTTCAAAATTCAAATCTATGTCTCTTTCGTTCTCTCCAAAATAAATTCGGTTGTAATTACTGCCCATCGAAATTTCCCGAATTTAGTCAGTTACGAGAACACTCGCTTATTCATAAGAACCCAGCAATGTTACATATTAAACGTTTAAGGGGCCTTTCATACAAGAACGCCGAAATCACTGATTTAAAATGTAATCTATGCTCCGAAAACTGCTCAGACCTACAAAATCTGACGGATCATTTAAAAAAAGAACACGAAATTTCGTTCCATGGAACAGAGCATTATTTAGTGTCATACAAATTACAAGATGGCTACCAATGCTTGTTGTGCGAATTAAAATTCAACAGTTATTTGCGATTATCGGTTCACATGAACTCTCATTACACTAATAATGTTTGCGAATCTTGTGGAATGTCCTTTATAAACCGAATAGGCTTACGGACCCACGTTCAATCTCAGCATAAAGAAAAAAAGTGTTCGCGTTGTCCCGCCATTTTCTTGACAGTCTCGGCCAAAAGTAAACATTTGAGACAAATGCATGGCATAAGGAATACGAAGCGATATTGCAATATTTGCAACAAAACCTTCAAATATACTTACATGCTAAATGAACACAAAATTCAAGAACATGGAGTCAAAAGACCAGCTGAATCTAGATGTGTTGAATGCGGAAAAACATTTTTATCGCCGTTAAATTTGAAAACTCATATGCGTTCCGTTCATATTAAGGAGCGAAATTATCCTTGCACGAAGTGTAGTATGAGGTTTTTTACTACATGTGATCAGAAAAGGCATGAAAGAACCCATGAGGATGTGAGGTCGTTCTGCTGTAGTTATTGCGATGCTAAGTTTAAGTCTAAGGATTCATGGAGAAGGCATTTGAAGAGGCAGCATGGACATGTGTTTGGGGAGGCGACGACGTCTTGTTAGAAATAAAGTTAGTGTTGAAATAAAAAACATGTTGTCTTAAATTTTTTTATTTGACCAAAACCATCTTTTCACAAACATTCATTAATGCTCAAAAATCGCTAGGATTTTACGCGAATTATTCGCTTAGAGTACCTAAGTATTAATTTCTCAAGATTTGGTTCAGTTGGGCGCCAAAAAGCGGCACAATAACAAATTCCTGTTTGTCGTTCGCACCGGGAACGAGACGTCATCGAGAAAACAGTAACGACAGTACATTCACTAAGGCCGAATAATCTCGTTTCTCGTTGACGTCCCGTTCCCGGTGCGGTAGACAAAGAGTCTTCGTCTTAGATCGGCATTTTTCACCATTCTCGCGCTGTGCCTATGCACATTGAATTTCATGGCTTTTGGATTTATACGAAGCAAAAATAGTATACATGTTATGTGCCTACGGCGCTCAATATGCACGAGTATTGTATAATACTCGTGTAAGTAGCAAAATATAAAACGAGTTCTAAAAGTTAAATAAAATAAACAGCTTGAAATTATAAACAATAAACATTTTAAAATAACTAGTAGGTAGGTATTGCAGTTAAATTACTACGTACGTACCTACTAACAGGTGTTTTTTTTTCTGATGGAACAGTGGGACTACAAGGCGAAATCAGAAACCCTTATGAGAAAAATCCCACCCTGTACCTACTTAATAAGTTTAGAAAACATTAAAAAATATTAAGTTATACTTTCCGCCAGATAAACGTGGAGAATTATAAAAGTCCTATAATCCCGTAGTACACGCGTCAAGGACGCCTCTTACCGCGATACGTTTGTTTTGATCCTGTTAGCGACTCGTATCATTTTGAAATAAGTATGGAAATATATTGGTAGAGGGCGTCAACGACTTTTATTGCACGGTTATCGTGCGGAAGGTATAGTATAAAATAAATAGTTTTAAAAGTAACTCAATCATTGAAGAACCCCAGTCGTCCGCGGTTTACAATTAAAATTTTATGCCGCGAACGGACATAAAACAAAACTCGCGAGTCGTGCGCGTGTACCTAATAGTATAGTTAAAATCTCGCTGCAGACTCGGTCATAAATCATTCGAGTGTTTCGCTCTCTTTCCCACTCACGGGCCTTATGGGCAAGCCACGCCCACACGTAGTCCTGTGCATTACTGCAGTCGATGAGTGATATCGATAGTTTTATATATTTATAAATGGGTGATAGAAATAAATACACATTTTTTTTTTTATTTTATTACCAAATTCTGCATGTTCCACACATTTTTGCCAATTTTCAATGGAGACATTGGAAATGGCTTCATCGACTAACTTCTCGACATCAGCTATCTTGAAGGTTTTGTTTTTCGTTGCAACTTCGTTTTTTACTTAGTTACCCTGCATACTTAATGAATGCAGTATGTTTACGTGATAACCTTAATGATTCTGTTATCGATAATGGCCTTGAGCGCGCGCAACAAGCGCACATCCCTATTCCGATTATGATTTATGACCAAGTCTGCAGCGAGATTTTAACTATTCTATAGTTCAAAACACTTGTGCATTCGGCCCCGTTCACGACCTCGGGCGATGCGAGTTGCGACAAGCGCGCGCGTATCCTGCACTCTAAATTGCGTAACATTCTACTATCAATCAGAATCGGATATATTTTGACAGTTCAGCAACATTCATTTCGTTATTTACGGTCTTTAGAAGGCAAATTTTTCGAACTTAGAAAGCAATGGATTAGCAATTTGCTTCAAAATGATTCGGATTGCTATCGATAGTGTGTAACGTAATTAGGGTGCTGTTTCCGTCTGTCACTCAGCGTGTTGCAAGATAATTACGTGTCGCTTGAACGTGTAGCTCGTGGCCAAGACGTTATAGAGCAATTTCTAGAGACTATAGTCGCACTTTTCAGTAAAACGACACTTCTTATCTCTGAATGACAGTTAAGTATAGATGTGTCATTTTACTGCAGCTAAATAAAAGTCTGACTGACCTCAAGTATGTCTCGCTGCAATTTGTAGAACTAGAGACATCCTAAAACAAAAGACATACCTAGGTAATAATATTCCTGTGCTCCGTATGCGAGATTTCTCTCATGACACGCATTCTGGGTGACTTATCAGGGTGATAAGTCACCCAGTGCCATGATGACAAGCATACGGTGCTATGCTTACTTAAGCTATCTTGATCATGCTTTGTTTTTTCTTTGTACTGTGCGACTGGGTCAGTAGCGTAGCTCACGTGTAGTCGTTTAATTCATCGCCAAAAACCATCATCTTTTTAACGTAGCCACGCAAAGCACATCGCTGATTCGCTGCAGACTGTTCGTTTTCTATCATAATGGGGAGCGAATTACCACAGCATAAGGCCCCGTTCACGGTCTCGATCGATGCGACATGATATGCGTCAAGCGACATGCGCGCGCGTCACCTGTTTTCGTTCATCGCTGTTGCAGGTGACTCGTGACTTGCTCAAAACATCTTTCATTTGTTTTCGCCGCCATTTCTCTCCATTTGTTAGGTACATAGTTGGTTCGCGGCTGGTAAACGAGACTTAGTAGAAGTTTTATTGGTAAAAAAACTATGACGTCTATAGACGTCAACCGCCCGCGATAGTGTTAATGTTGATTAGGCTTGGAAGATGCAGCACCCAACTAACAAATTAACGTTTTATAATAGTCAAGATAACGTTTTACATTTTCATTTACGTTTTTAAGATTGGTCGCAAAAACGTACATATAAACGTCTAAAAAACGCGAAAAGGGCCCAAATTATACGACATTAATATCGTTTAGTAGGTATATAGAAGTCAGCCAATGACCGTTGAACGTTACATAAAAGTTAAATAAAAGTACAAAGACCGACTTTTTGGTCCAATACTTGTTGTGATGAGACCCTTATGTGATCGCGTATGTCACATTGCAGTTGTAATGACGTTGTACGGTGTCAAACAATACGAATCAACGACAACCGTTTTGATTCGCGTGTTTAATATTGTGCGTGTATGAAAGAATAAGAGAAAAAGTAAATGAAGTTTGTAAAATGAAGTAATGAGTGTCGATCCTGACTAGTTTAGGTGTGGACGCGTTTTGTGTTGTGCTAATTAAATTAAGCTGTCTTTTATAGAACAGTATCCCTAATTAAGCTTACAATAACTACTAAAACCGAGTGCAAGTGATCAAGTTAAAAAATCACAGAAACAACGATCTACCTACAGCTACCGAGCACCGAGGTCGCCCCGCTCTGCCTCGGGTAAAAGAGACAGGCTGCGAGTTTAAAATAATTCATCTCTGTCTAGCCCCGCGGACGGGATCTGCAGCGCGTGAGTCACTACAATATAACAACTTCAAATTATTATCTTGAATTACCTGCTTTACTACACAAAATGACAAATAATTGCGCAGCTTGTAACAGGATCGTTAGATTGGCTCAACAAATAAAATGCTCAAAATGCGCTGGTTACTATCACATGGCGTGTGTTAACGTGTCCGATATTCGTAAAATGACAGAGGAAACGAAAAATAACTGGCTTTGCCCGCAATGTCTATGTAAAGAGCCTAAACGCGATAATTCAAACACGCCTGTTAGATCGTCCGTCCCTCACAGCGGCAGCGGAAATGTACCTCCGGAATCCGCGCCGCAGGACGTCACCTCTCAATCTCAAGTCATCGCGCCCAGCTCCATCGCGCCCATTTTATGCCCTGTGCCTACGCTAAACATCGACGCAATTGGTGGCTTGGCCGTTGAGATTAAATTGCTCCGCGAGGATGTAGGCGTTATGAACTCAAACATTACGTCCTTAACCGAACACATCAAACAATGCAATTCGCGTCTCGACCAACAAGAATCCGATTTAAAGCGCGCTGAGGCAAGATTATTATCTCTCGAACGGCGTGAATCCGAAATCGCAATCCTACAGACTACAGTCGTTCAACTCCGTGATCAACTAAACTTACGAGAGCAAGCTAGCTTAAGGAACGAAGTAGAAATTTCTGGCATAAACGAGAATTCCAACGAGAATACAATGCATCTGGTACGCGTTATTAGCGCTAAGATTGGAGTCCCGCTAGCAGAAGATGATATAGACTTTATAAAACGTCCAGGTCCGCGTCGGCAGGTAGCCGGAGAAAGTCAATCAGCAGTTGAAAAACTTCCGCGCCCATTGGTTATCCGATTCGTCCGTCAACATAAAAGAGACGAATTCCTCCACGCGGGTAAAAGTAGACGCAACATCACATGTTCCGACGTCGAAGTCGCCGGCACCCAACGGAAAATTTATTTTAACGAGCGTCTTACGAAGGTAAACCGGCAGTTATTTCGAGAAACTAAAATTCGCTCCAAGGAGGCTGGCTTCACTTTCTGCTGGATCAAAAGCGGGCTCATCTACATCAAGAAAAAAGAGGGAAATCCTGCTATCGCCATCAAATCATTGGAAGACCTTCGTTCCTACGTTGGTCCAGACTCTTAGCATAACATTCTTATATTACACCGGTTACTTTAAATTTCTATTATTGATGTTATCTTTAAATGTCTCACTTTCACTTTTTGTATTTACTTTGAAAATAACCTTTTTTATCATACCTCTTCGAGGTTACTATCTCACAATCACTCGCCACACTTCACAGTCATACTCAAACATAATCAATTTTACGAGCTCATCACTCAAGCACATCACCCACATACCTTCACTTACTAGCTACATATCACTGGCACTAATCATCTTGTACTTGCATGCAATCGAATGGCTAAATGACAGTTTCCCGTTAAAAACGAGCCCCCTATCCTTGCTTTTAGCTTATAACAAAAATGGCGTTACTTGACGTTCTAGATAACCTAGACATCACAGCCGAAACAAACTGTCATAGCTTCGTTTCTGTAGAATCATGCAAGTCTTACCTTAACGGGTCCAAATTTAACTTTAAAGTCTTGTCACTTAATATAAGGAGTATACAGCGCAACTTTGAAAATTTCTTGGTCACACTGAAGCGCCTGGACTCTGCCGTAGACATTGTTGTACTGACAGAATGCTGGTTGGCGGACGGACTCATACTTAACACCCTACCCGGCTACAATGTGTTTCGCTCCTCAATACCCTCAAACAAAAGTGGCGGCGTAGTAATTTATGTTAAGTCATGTCACCGTACCGAGTTGCTTAATTCAACAATCGTAAATGCAGACAATATAGTAATTAAAATTAATGACAAAGTAACTTTATTGGGCATCTACCGTTCCCCGTCCATATCTAATACTATCCACTTCCTGGATTCCCTTGATTGTACTTTAACGAACTTAAAACATAGCTCTTCCGTTATTCTTATCGGTGACATTAATATTGACATCTGCTCTGCTCTCGACGGCTGTAATAGTGAGTACCTATCCTTAATGGCTTCGCATGGTCTGTTACCGGTCATAGACAAACCTACTAGAGGTAAAGCTTGTCTGGACCACATATTTATAAAATCTAAATCTAAATCTGCCGGTATGGTGTGCAGGTCATCAGTGACAGACCATGATATTGTTGTTGCAGGCCTACTCCTACCTAAATGCTGCACGGTAAAAAGAATCTCCCGTTTGAAACAGAAACTCGACGTCGAGGCTGCCTCTGATGAAATTAATAACACAGATTGGTCTCCTGTGACCAGCAGTTCTTCGTTAAACACGGCAATCGGCAACTTCGTTTCAATTATGTCCGCGGCATGTGAGAAACATACACGAGCAATTAATGTGAGCCGAACTATGATAAATATCAAGCCATGGATTACTCCTGGGCTAATTAGATGTTCGCTTCACAGAGATAAACTCCACAGTTACTCGAGAGCACACCCGGACGACGCTATCAGTAGGAAAGTTTACAGCCGATACCATAACTTCTTCGTCTCTCTTCTCCGCAAATTAAAGGGAGATTATAACGCTAACCTAATATCAGAAAATAGTTCAGACCCAAAAAAGCTTTGGAAATCAATCAAAATCGTAAGCGGAACCTCAAACCGTAACAATGATAACACAGAATTACTACACTGCTGCCAAACCACTGAGGCTTCATTAAATAACTGCAATAACCACTTTGCTTCGGTAGGAAAAAAACTGGTCGATAAAATACTCTCTAAAATATCCGAGACACAAGAATCAGTAGTATCTAAATACAAAACCCGTAACCTAGTAGAGCACACGCTTTTCTTATACCCTACTGACTCTTATGAAATAAGCACTATTATCACTCAGCTCAAAGATGACAGTGCACCAGGCCCGGACTCGCTCACTGTTCCTCTGATTAAGAAATCTTTAAAATCCATAGCTGTACCTCTAACGTACATTTGCAACCTGAGCTTAGAGTCAGGTACTTTCCCCGAATGCTGGAAAGTAGCGGCCGTTACCCCAATTTATAAAAATGGCACCAAAAAAAATCCAGAAAACTATAGGCCGATTTCTCTGTTAAACACCTTGTCCAAGGTTCTGGAAAAAGTAGTTAACACTCGCTTGGTTAACTTTCTAGAAAAACACCGTTTGGTCTCGGACAGACAGTTTGGGTTTCGCAGGGGTAAGTCCACCGAGGACGCCGTGACACTTCTGGTTAATGGTATAGCGTCTCACACGGAAAACAGAGATAAGTGCATCGCGGTTTTTCTTGACCTGGCAAAGGCGTTCGACGCAGTGTCCGTGGTTTTACTCCTGAGGAAACTGGAGACGCTGGGAATCCGAGGAGTTACTTACGAATGGTTCAAAGCTACCTCTCAAATCGCGCGCAATTTATAAAAATTGATAATTACTGTAGTCAACAGCTCCCTATAAACTATGGAGTTCCTCAGGGCAGCATACTGGGTCCCACGCTTTTTACGCTATACATAAACGACATCTCTAACCTAGAATTAGATCACGCCGAAATAATAACCTATGCGGATGACACAGTGATTCTGTTTCATGACAAATCGTGGGAACTTGTGTACAGTCGTGCAGGGGAGGGTATGACTTTTATCACAGAGGCACTTGATAATAACTTACTGTCACTTAACACTGATAAAACTAAATACATCGCCTTTTCGAAAACCTCAACTTCTAGTCCTCCAAGCGATCTACAACTAATAATACACACCTGCCCTACTTTGTCAGGTCCACAACTTGCGAACTGCACATGCCACCCAATTGAACGCACCTTGTCTGTCCGATATCTAGGCGTCATTATTGACTCGAGGCTTTCTTTCTGGCCAAATATCGCTGCTTTAGCTGGCAGAACAAGGAAATTAATTTTCGTAATGAAGAATCTTCGTGACTGCCTGCCTCTAGACCTTTTGAGAAAGGGCTACCTTGCTATCTGTCAGCCCATAATACAATACTGCGTCTCGGTCTGGGGAAGTGCCGGAAAAAGCCACATGATTTATGTTGAGAGAGCTCAGAGGGCACTTCTGAAAGTCACTTTTAGAAAACCTTTCCGTTTCTCTACTGACGAGCTCTATAGAGAAGTCCAAGTCCTCCGCGTGAGGCAACTTTTCATTCTAACGGCGACCGTCCGCACTCACAAGACCCTTCCTAAAAGAGCTGACTATTGTGCACTTCTGGCAAAGCGGGTGTTCAGTATACCAACTCCGCCTGCGAAGTCCCTTTTGGCCAGACGGAGCCCAGCTTACTCTCACCTACACACATTTAACAAGGTCTGCAAATCACTGGACATCAAAGACTTGTTCACCGCTCGCCTAAAAAGTGTACTAAAGAAATGGCTTCTGGAACTTACATACACCGAAACAGAATCATTTCTCTAAAGATTTGTCGACAAGCCACTGTGCCAGCATACAATCTCTCACACTTTCACCCTCAGTCACTCACACAAACACACTCACACACCTACCCACACACACTCACACACAACACAATACACGCCTTACTAAACTAGCCTTAGATTTGTAAACCGACATATTTCTTTATGCTCAATCGCACTCCGACCCACAAGATACAAGCCCTGCTTAGTTTGTGGGTCAACGGTCAAACCTTGCATTGTTGTGATGTACAAAGTTATATTTGTGATTGTGTATTCTGTCATCACCTTTTCTTTTGCCAATAAAACTTTTTGTATTTTTGTTTTTTGTATTTTTGTAGTTAATTTCCATGATTTCAAAATATCTATATTGTATCTACATTATTTAAGTTAGTGTGATATAATACTAATTGTGATAGGTATTTCTTCAGGGAACTTTAGTTTTATGACAATGTATATATGTGTTGTTGTCAAGTTTTTAATGCCCTCCTCTATTTCTTTGTAATTCAAGGGTTTTAGTTAATTATTCAAGATATGTTTTTATAATAAAGCTCCAACCATCTTGTCTAAGTTATATGGCGACCTCTATAATACACTAATATAACAAAAAGGTCGCATATACTTTTCCTTGAGACCATGACGCCCCGGCCATTTTCAGCTGACTTTAGATTTCTCTCATCATTACTTACTTTTTAATTGAATCACTTTTGAATGACAAAATAAAATAGAAATGGTTTAATTAAAGTGTGGGTTTGACCTATAGATGATTTAAAAGTCTACTTAAAGTTATGTACTACCGTTGAAATTCAACATTTTAGTCTCTTACAAGTCTTAATTAGTCTTCCATATGACTAAAACAGTTTTGTAATATATAAAGGTCCTGCACAAACTTTTAAGCGCTGTTTTAGTTATATAAAAGTTAAACGGCTGACACCATTATATGACGTCGTATAAGTTAGTCTTGAAAACGTTTACTCAACATATGCACTGACACCATTGTACGACGTCGTATAAGTTAGTCCTGAAAACGTTT
This sequence comes from Cosmia pyralina, assembly GCA_946251885.1. Taxonomy (NCBI): domain Eukaryota; kingdom Metazoa; phylum Arthropoda; class Insecta; order Lepidoptera; family Noctuidae; genus Cosmia; species Cosmia pyralina. Next base: position 8,044,753 of record OX276368.1, on the reverse strand, counting down.
ACTGAACATATACACTGCTTCCATTATACGACGTCGTATAAGTTAGTCCTGAAAACGTTTACTCAACTTTATAATAAGACATTAAAGTCAGGTGACTGAAACATCGTAAGATGAACGTCTATTTAACGTAATAGTTAACTAAATACCGATATATAACCGTTTTATAACATGAAGTCATATAAGACTGGAATTATACGACGTTTTTGCTAGTTGGGCAGGTTTTGTTTTGGTAATATTTAATTTGAATACATGCATATCATTGGGGATGGGAAGCTGTCCATAATGATCGATTCCAGGACCCATAGCCATCTGCATTCGGATATTTGGGCGATGTTTGGGTGTCAGCGACGACATTAATTTTATTTCATTGTTATGGAAGTGTAAATCGCTGTAAAGAAAAAGTTTGTTTTTTGAGTATTGCTTAATTCTAACTACTTACAGAATTCCCTAGACAATCATCATCTATCCCCGGAAATACGAACGAGCGGTGATGAGATCTGACGGGCAATTCCCGTATCTTTAACAACGTTCGCATTCTCATCTCAGTCTCAATCTGTCAAAAATTTTATAGCGTTTAGTTTACAGTCCTACCAACTTATATGTGAACTGAAAGAGGATGCCACCGTCGATGCGTCGACACAATCGAATGACATGCGTCGGCACAATCGAAGACATTTCAACATGACGGCCGTAGTACCAATTTTCGCCATTTCACAGATAAGTTGGTAGGAGTGTACCTACATGTTTAACATTTGATTGTCGCTGGCATGAGATTGTGGCTTGAATTTGAACGATTTTAGGTACGTGAATCGGCCTTCAGTTATGACAGCTGTTACAACCATGCCATGGAAATACTTGCCTATCTATTTTATATTACCCATGATTACAAAATTACAAATTAACAACTATATGCAATTTCAAAAAACTTTTCACCACTTTTAAGTGAGAATTAATCACGATCTGCGACTGGAGTAGGTAACCCGACCAGAGATAAAAAAAATCATAGGTACGCACGGCTACAGATAAAGCTATATTTTCCAGTATAAGCTGATCTCGCATTGTATAGGATTTTCTTACAATGAGAGGTCAGTGTAAACTGGAAATTTGTAGCTTGTGTAGCTGTGTGTACAAACGTCCATTGTAAAAGCGGAGACTGACTTGTAACTTTTGTTTGTAATGTATCATTTGAGGCGAGCTTGTACACCAAGTCGACGTTCGCACGGATGTAAAAATATCGCGGCGATTTTGTTTCGCGCACTGGATTTTCAACGCTCTGCTTAGCGCCGAGAGTTGAAAATCAAACAGTGTTTTTTCGACGCGCTAGAATGCACTCTGTTGTTGTCAGGTTGGATTCTAAATGCTCGGCTAATTACGTTCGGCTGCAATCCGGGATGCAAAGGCCGAGAAACCGAAACCGAGAAATAATTTACTTAAACAATTTTAATCAAGAAAATATTACAATTAAATCGCTAAAACTAAGGTGCGCGACAATTGTCCGATGTCAGAAACAAGAGTGATTCACCAATACACAAAATCAATATTCACTGCTATAGCACTAACTTCGATCCCACGCCTTCGGATTGCTGAGAAGGCGATTCTCACGGTACGAGAGCAGGGCGGTCTTAGTCATTGTCTTAGGAATTTAGGGTTCCACAAGTAGCGACATAACAGGTTCAATAACGAGAGTTGAAAATACAATGCGCAATAAAATCGCGCTGCGATATTTTTACGTCCGTGCGAACGTGGGCTAAACGTGGCGAAAGCTCGCTTCGAGCACATCACTCAAGCGTGCATTTTAATTCACAATTGCGGACGTATAGGTTGTGTGTGCTTCAATTTAGCTATTGTTATTGGAAGAAGAAGAAAAAAACAAAACGATATTGGATGTCCAATTTGTACCAAAGAAGAAACATATTACGCTCGCGATGCTCGCATCGAACGGCTCCGCGCGCTCGCTGCACCGACTACTGTAAGGCCTCTGCCTCGAATTTCGCGGGCAGCGGGGCGGCGGCGCGTCTCGCATTGTCCCGCCCCGCTTCCGCGCCGCTGTTTTCGAGGTCCGGTCCATTTATTTTTACGCATAAAATCCGGCCGCTCCCGCTCCGCCGCCGCTGCCGCCCCGCTGCCTGCAAAATTCGAGGCAGAGGCCTTAGGTATCCTACTGCTGGCTGATTGACGTTCAGCCAAAATGTCGTAATGATACGTTCGCCAAAACGGCGGCCAACCTTTATCTCTATTGCAACAGATGAAAATATAACAATAATAACAACAACAACCAACAACCAACAATAATATGTAACTGCGACCAACTTGGCAGAAGCACTCGCAGGCCGTTGCCGCGGCACCGCTCGGCTCGCGCGTGGTTGAACCTAACCATATTGAAACAACAAAGCGACGCGCCAAATTGTATTATGGCGGAACGTTGATCAGCCGCATAACCGCATTGTAGAACATGATGCTAGCGAATCGCGTTCTACAATGCGTACGTTTATTTAGCCGTATTCATAGACGTATAAAAAAAGATGGACTCCGCGCGACGCATATCGAAAGTGAAGCACAGTAAGTATGCCGGGACCGTTTTTGTAAACATGCGCCTCACGCCTACATCATAGTATGCCGACCGACTGACGGTGTCTTTGTCAAATCACGCACACATAGATCGGTACGGAGCTTCACTTTCGATACGCGTGGCGCGGAGTCCTCCTTTTTTTATATGTTTATGGCCGTATTATACATTTTGGCTGATGGTCAAACTTCGGCTAGAAGTTTTGTATTACGACGACGTATTATACGATCCGGCGGTGACAGATGTTATATGGATAGTCTGAAACATACGCAGGATTTGGGAATTTGAACGGAGAACGCGTCATCCCTTCAATATTTTGAACGTATTGCTTCCACCGACACTTGAGCAGCTCATTCGTTTGCAAAGAGCCAAGTGTTATTCGTTTGTAGTCGCTCATTTTTCGCTCAAATAGTGGCAATACATCCTCTTTTTCACTTTCACTTCCGGTTCGTCCAAGGGCTTGATCTAAAGATTTTAGAAAAAAAATAGTTCATCAATAAATACACTTTGACATGAATTTTCAGTAGAGCTGTTACTCGTACAAGAATCTTTTGGTGCATGATCAAAATCGGAACTAACGCTGCCAGCTAGTGTTTTAGGGGGATGCGCTAAGGAAGCTCGCGAAATTCATATTTTCTTACGTTTTTTGCAATTTGCAGGTCAGTGTCAGGCTGAATGTTGATTAAAATATGACTCGCGGCCGTAGCTAATATGGCTTTACATAATTATAATCATTAGGATCAGCAATACTACTCCATAAGTTAGAATTGACCTCAGATCTAGCGATTTCATGAAATCATGAGGTTTGAGGACAATTCTGGACCACCACTGCTGTCACCACTAGGCCACCACTGCTGTCACCACTAGGCCACCACTGTTGTCACCACTAGGCCACCACTGTTGTCACCACTGGGCCACCACTGCTGTCACCACTGGGCCACCACTGCTGTCACCACTGGGCCACCACTGCTGTCACCACTGGGCCACCACTGCTCTCACCACTGGGCCACCACTGCTGTCACCATTAGGCCACCACTGCTGTCACCGCTAGGCCACCACTGTTGTCACCACTGGGCCACCACTGCTCTCACCACTGGGCCACCACTGCTGTCACCACTGGGCCACCACTGCTGTCACCACTGGGCCACCACTGCTCTCACCACTGGGCCACCACTGCTCTCACCACTGGGCCACCACTGCTCTCACCACTGGGCCACCACTGCTCTCACCACTGGGCCACCACTGCTCTCACCACTGGGCCACCACTGCTGTCACCACTGGGCCACCACTGCTGTCACCACTGGGCCACCACTGCTCTCACCACTGGGCCACCACTGTTGTCACCACTGGGCCACCACTGCTGTCACCACTGGGCCACCACTGCTGTCACCACTGGGCCACCACTGCTGTCACCACTGGGCCACCACTGCTGTCACCACTGGGCCACCACTGCTGTCACCACTGGGCCACCACTGCTGTCACCACTGGGCCACCACTGCTCTCACCACTGGGCCACCACTGCTCTCACCACTGGGCCACCACTGCTGTCACCACTGGGCCACCACTGCTGTCACCACTGGGCCACCACTGCTCTCACCACTGGGCCACCACTGCTCTCACCACTGGGCCACCACTGCTGTCACCACTGGGCCACCACTGCTGTCACCACTGGGCCACCACTGTTGTCACCACTGGGCCACCACTGCTCTCACCACTGGGCCACCACTGCTCTCACCACTGGGCCACCACTGCTGTCACCACTGGGCCACCACTGCTGTCACCACTGGGCCACCACTGCTCTCACCACTGGGCCACCACTGTTGTCACCACTGGGCCACCACTGCTGTCACCACTGGGCCACCACTGCTGTCACCACTGGGCCACCACTGCTGTCACCACTGGGCCACCACTGCTCTCACCACTGGGCCACCACTGCTCTCACCACTGGGCCACCACTGCTCTCACCACTGGGCCACCACTGCTCTCACCACTGCTCTCACCACTGGGCCACCACTGCTGTCACCACTGGGCCACCACTGCTCTCACCACTGGGCCACCACTGCTCTCACCACTGGGCCACCACTGCTGTCACCACTGGGCCACCACTGCTGTCACCACTGGGCCACCACTGCTCTCACCACTGGGCCACCACTGCGGTCACCACTGGGCCACCACTGCTGTCACCACTGGGCCACCACTGCTCTCACCACTGGGCCACCACTGCTCTCACCACTGGGCCACCACTGCTGTCACCACTGGGCCACCACTGCTGTCACCACTGGGCCACCACTGCTCTCACCACTGGGCCACCACTGTTGTCACCACTGGGCCACCACTGCTGTCACCACTGGGCCACCACTGCTGTCACCACTGGGCCACCACTGCTGTCACCACTGGGCCACCACTGCTGTCACCACTGGGCCACCACTGCTGTCACCACTGGGCCACCACTGCTGTCACCACTGGGCCACCACTGCTGTCACCACTGGGCCACCACTGCTCTCACCACTGGGCCACCACTGCTCTCACCACTGGGCCACCACTGCTGTCACCACTGGGCCACCACTGCTGTCACCACTGGGCCACCACTGCTCTCACCACTGGGCCACCACTGCTGTCACCACTGGGCCACCACTGCTGTCACCACTGGGCCACCACTGTTGTCACCACTGGGCCACCACTGCTCTCACCACTGGGCCACCACTGCTCTCACCACTGGGCCACCACTGCTGTCACCACTGGGCCACCACTGCTGTCACCACTGGGCCACCACTGCTCTCACCACTGGGCCACCACTGTTGTCACCACTGGGCCACCACTGCTGTCACCACTGGGCCACCACTGCTGTCACCACTGGGCCACCACTGCTGTCACCACTGGGCCACCACTGCTCTCACCACTGGGCCACCACTGCTCTCACCACTGGGCCACCACTGCTCTCACCACTGGGCCACCACTGCTCTCACCACTGCTCTCACCACTGGGCCACCACTGCTGTCACCACTGGGCCACCACTGCTCTCACCACTGGGCCACCACTGCTGTCACCACTGGGCCACCACTGCTGTCACCACTGGGCCACCACTGCTCTCACCACTGGGCCACCACTGCTCTCACCACTGGGCCACCACTGCGGTCACCACTGGGCCACCACTGCTGTCACCACTGGGCCACCACTGCTCTCACCACTGGGCCACCACTGCTCTCACCACTGGGCCACACCACAGCTTTGTTTTGAATGGTATGAACATTATTATGAGAAGCTTTGTCTCTGAAATGGCAACACATCTGATAGCCACACCGTACTTACTTGTTATTCAAGCTGTTATTACATATTTTGGACACCTACGGATGATAGCGGAATCTTAGGCGATAAGCAGAAGGGAAGGCCTTATTATAAATACAGTGGATCCGCAGTGGTAGCTCGCGAAATTAACATTTTCTTGCTTTTTAGGGTTCCGTACCTCAAAAGCAAAAAACGGTACCCTTATAGGATCACTTCGTTGTCCGTCTGTCTGTCAGTCAAGATCCTTTTTCCCAAGGACGCGTGGAGATATCAAGTTGAAATTACTGTCAAATACGAGTACGTATATGCTTCCTTAGTGTTCTCAAAAAATCAAGCTTCTAAGTCAACGCAATAAAAAAATACGGCCATTTTGCGACACATTTTGATACTCGCAACTTGTCGCGTGTCGCAAGTAAATCAAAACCTATAGGGTACCTACTTCCCGTTGACCTAGAATAATGAAATTTGGCAAGAAGCAAGGTCTTACAAGTAAAGGAACAAGTCCGTAAATTGGTAATTTGTAGTTTTATGACATAATTTTTTTTTTGCACTTGGCCGGTTTTTTTGCAATTTGCAGGTCCGTGTCAGGTTGTATCTTGATCAAAATATGATTCGCGACTATAACAAATATAATAAAATAATAATAATAATAAAAACGTTTATTTTCTCCACCACATAATGAAAACTTACTACAAAATACATAATTTGTGAATACAAAAATACATTGATGTTGTGGAGACTGGAGCCTGTACTAGGAATACCTGTGTTACAGGTCTCCAGGCCTCCAAACTACACAGACAAGTCACAGTTCATGAAAATGTTGTAATATGTAAGTATTTACATAATTACTGGTCTGCTTGATTGAGCGACTCAGCAGCACGCGTGTCGGCTGCTACGTGGATGGAGTTGGTTTAAACAACATTAGCTACGCAGACGATATGGTGCTGCTGGCTTCTTCGATCGGTGCTCTCCGAAAGTTACTGAATGTGTAGGTACAGTCGAACGCTGCGACTCATGGGCTAATTTTTGTCGGTAGCAAAACAGAGTGCATGGTCTTCAGGTCTGGCACCAGGTGTCCCACTACTGTACCTCCTCTCCTAAATAAAGGTCACCCGATAAACAGGGTAGGTACTTATATAAATTTAAATACCTGGGCCATCTGGTTACTGATGACCTGAAAGATGATATAGATCTGGAGAGGGAGCGCAGAGCATTGTCATTTAGGGCGAATATGCTGGCCCGCAGATTTTCTCGATGTTACAGACGCAATTAAAATAATACTTTTTAAGACGCACAGCACAGATAGATAGATAGATAAAACATTTATTTGGTGCAAAAGATATAGCACAACACACAAAAGTACAATTAATTAAATCAATATAAAAACAAGATGCCAATAATGAAAACAAAAAACAAAAAAAGCGAAGAAAAACGTACCTACATATACAAAAAAATAAAAAGAAAAAAAAATTAACACTATGACGTAAGTACACACAGCACAGCACAGCACTCAAACAGAGCAAACGTGCTCGAAGGAAGGAAGTATTCCAGTAAGTGCTGGTATCTTGACCATCTTCCGGGCTCTGGGATTGTTCTGAGAGCCGTGGAATAGCTCTCCACTTCTCAAGCACCTCAGGATATGTTCGCCGTACTAGCGACATGAGCCCATGCCATGCTATGGCCATGGCTAGGGCCCATTAATGAGTGTGCAAGTCACCCCCTGCCATTTTTTTCCATGTAATAATAAAACATTGATCAGGAAGGGCCGTAGTCCGTTCATAGTTCTAGGAACCAGTCTACTTTAGCCACCCAAATCCATACTCCAATATCTTTATTTCCAATTCTGAAACAGTCCCACACCAACCGGGGGTTGTCCTTGGGTGCACTTGCATGGTGCGTACAGGGATAATCGTCGGTTGGTGCCTTATTCCATCCAAAGCGTCTAACGGGCCTCTGCAAGTTGGCTTCAGCCCCTCGTACGCATTCCAAAGGTCTGGGACCCCAGAGTCCCGAGATATGTCAAGATATAAAAAAAAATATTATAACCATAAAATCATCAATACATCTCTGTTTGATTTTGGACATCAGATCAAAGAGAACAAATCTAACTAAGAGAGATGTACGTATTAATGATTGTTATGGTTATAATTACATAAATACATATTTGTTTTAGTCGTGAATCATATTAATCAAGATACAACCTAAATTGACCTGCAGATTGCAAAAAACGCAAGAAAATTTGAATTTTGCGGGCTACCACTACGTATCCACCTTAAAATTAATGCTGAGCTGGTCTCGCGGTCGCAAGTGCGGCTGCTGAACGTGGAGTCGTTGATTTGATTCCCAGTTCGAGCAAACTGTTACTTATTATATTTTTCCATAGGGAATTTCTCAGTAGCAGCTCGGATTTAGGAATTTAGTGGCGTGACACCACTCGGAAGGCTGAGAATGGCCGCCGTGACCTAAATTCAGTCCGGAGGATATTATTATTATTAATACTGTGCACGCTGTGCACTCATACCCTCTGGGAGCTCCTTAATATATGTTCTCGGGATGTGTTTGCATTCTGGATATGTATCATGGCCACCTATGCCTTCCATTATTCAAGCTGCATTAAAATTTTATAAAAAGATAAACGTAATTACAAAATAATATAATATTAATAGCAAACAGTAGTAATTGAGTGTAAAACACGTGTAAAACAATTTCATTATATAAATGACATTTTGGTTTTTTTAAATAGTAGTCTGCGGATTCAGAAGGAAGAAGGTTTTTAATCATCTGCCTTTTCTTTGTGCAAGATTGAACACGGCCGATACTGCTGGGAATGGTGCAGTATTAGAGCACTTTCGGGTGACCACTGAAAATCAGCGCTGTGCTGTAGGTCCCCATAGCACAGAACCATGCTGAGTGGAAGCCTTCTTGTCACGATTACGACGTACAGCTGCTGACTATTTCTGTTCTGTGCTACATAGTTTGGATCTTTTTTGTTTTTTTTTTTTATTAATTTTTTTTATTAGGTGTTCGAGTTAACTTATCTTTTTGTTTTAACTTGTTTCTGTGACAAATAAACCTGAGGTTTATTGGGGTAATTACGATAATGGGGTAATTCCGATTGATGATAATTTCTACCAAACGCAGCGGCATTTTACATAATATTGGCAACATAATTATTCTAGAGTCTAGACGCCATTTTATCGGCCGCCGTCTTTCGCTGTCGCTTCATAAAATGCCGCTGCGTTTGGTATAAATTTTCATTAATCGGAATTACCCCATTATCGTAATTACCCCAATAAACTCTATTTTTCTTTCTTTCTTTCTTTCTTTGACTTGGGTAGACCCCCCACGTGGTGGATAGAATTTTCGCGAGAATCAACCGTATTAGAGAGGTTCAGGACAGCTCTTTATGGCGATGCGATGCTTGGGGGAGACCCTAGCCCAGCAGTGGACGTCTTTCGACTGAATTAATAATGCTGGTAGGTGCTGGCCGTTGATCCTACGCTTCTCCACACGTACTGAGAGCCACAGTAGTGATTTTTGGGATTAATTATGACGTCCACTGGTGGTCGTGAGTGTGTGTCATCATCATCTGGCTAGCCTTTTCCTATTTATGCTGGGGTCCGCTTCCAGTCTAACCGGATGCAGCTGAATACCAGTATTTTGCATGGAACGACTCGACTGCCTATCTGACCTCCACAACCGAGTACTGGGTACCTCTGGTTGGGTGGGTCGATACCCCTTGGTAACACTGGTTGTCAGACTTTCGGGCTTGGCGTCCACTGTGTGTGAATTTAAAAAAAAAACCTGTTTATTTAAATTTTAAATAAGTATGTAAATAATTTGCAAGTTTAGATGGATTTTAAATCTGGAAATAAAAAGATTTCATTTCATTTAACCAATAACGGTCCGTAAATTATAATATAATCGGCCATCAGAAGTCTTTGTATCTGTGAGGGATTCATTAATTTAATATACGCATGAACAAATATCGCTTTTATTTTGACACAACTGTTATCCGTAACCAAGGTAAAAATATAAATGACATGCAGTGTCAATTGGTACTGGATGGCCAGTACTCACACTCCTCTTCACGGCATCGTCATGGTCATCAGGACTTCAGGAAACTCCTAAGCTGCTCCGCAATTTCAACATCCGTGGGCCGGCTAGGGCTTTGGTTAGGATATCTGCCTCCATATCTTCGGTACGCAGATACCTGACTTGTATCGCTCTGTCCATTATGCAATTTCGAATGAAGTGCATTTTTAAGTCAATGTGTTTGGACTTGGAAGTGACCATTGCGTTCTGACTTAACTTGAGGGCGGCTTGGTTATCGTTTAATATAACTATGCTTTCATAGTTGGCCCCAAGATCTCTAAATAGACTTTTCAAGTGAATAGCCTCCTTTGCAGCTTCGGTCAAAGCGACATATTCCGCTTCGGCAGTCGATAGTGCTACAGTCTTTTGCTTCTTCGACATCCAGCTTATAGCCGTTCCAGCATATTTAAAGCAGTAGCCCGAAAAAGACTTCCGGTCGAGCTTGCATGCGCCCCAATCTGCGTCGGCCATGCCATATAGTTCTTGGCGAGTTTCTCTAAATATAAGACCGACGCTTTTTGTTCCCTTTAAGTATCGCAGAACTCTTTTTGCACACTTGAAATGCTCTTCTCCGTAACAGTCGTTAAATTGGGAGAGATAACTTATAGCAAACATTATATCAGGTCGAGTTGCCACTGCCAGATACATAAGAGAGCCAATTAAATTTTTGTAGGGCAGATCGTTCCTTTCATCTCTTCTTCCTTTTTCTAGTTTAAGACCTGGTTCTATGGGTGTAGACGTGGCCTTGCAATCTTCCATTTTGATTTTTTTAAGAGTGTCTTCTATGAACTTCTCCTGGTTGAGTTTGATTTCATCTCCATTATAAGTTACGTCTATCCTTATTAGCCGTTTAGGTGTTCCTAAGTCTTTTAACTCAAATTTCTTATTTAACAGGTCTTTTATTTCTTGGAGCTTTCTAGGACACGAATAGGCAATTAACAAATCGTCAACATATATAATTATTATGACTTTAACTCCTCTTTTCTCTAGTAAGTATAGACATGGGTCAGCTTCCGATGCTTTGAAACCTATGTTTTTTAATTCTGTGTCGAGTTTCTTATACCATTGCCTCCCTGCCTGTTTGAGTCCATATAAAGCTTTTATGAGTTGACAAACTTTCCCTTTTGGATTGTTTTTTATGTCTTTTAGCATACTCATTGTTTTGTTGTACAAAGTTAAATTTTCTTGTTTACTTTCTTCAACCATGATTTCAGTGATATTCTTCTAAATAGTCAGGGTACTTCATAACCATCTTTTCTTCTAGTTCACCATTCAGGTATGCCGTTGTAACGTCCATCTGGTTCAATTTCAAGCCTTCTTCCATGGCTATTCCAACAACAGATCTTATCGAACTCAGTTTCGCTACAGGAGCGTATGTTTCATTGTAGTCAACTCCTGGTCGCTGAGTGAAGCCCCGTGCTACAAGTCTGGCTTTCTTTGTGATATTGTTGTCAGGTCCTATTTTGTTTCTTAGAACCATTTTGTAGTCCACTTCTTTCATGTCTTTGTTCTTCTTTTCTATTTTCCAGGTTCCATTCTTAACATGTGCTTTAATCTCGGCTTTTATAGCATCATGCCAGTATTCATCATCTTCATTCTCATCGGATATATAGGATATCTCCGAGAGTAGATGACTTTCTGCAGTCTGGTCCAGTATAAAATCTCTAGTCCACGTTGGCGGACGCCTCTCTCTTTGCGGCCTCCCATCTTCAGGTATTTCTACAACATCTGATGCATCATCGTAAGACTCTATTTCTTCTACCGACGAAACTTCATCTTCTTGCTGGTTGGAATTTTGTAACGTATTTTCCTTTTCATTCTCTGTTATTTCAATTTCTATGGGTTGTACCCTTTTATTCTTGTTATGGAACGTCTCAACTTCGTTTTTGTATTCTTTGAAGACGTTGAATACATCACTCTTTCTTTTAATAAAATAGACGTGACAATAGCGACTATAGTCGTCTGTGAAAGTAACGTAGTACTTTGATCCTGCTAATGTATCACATTCAAAAGGTCCACAAACATCGCTATGGATTATTTCCAAGTTATCGGTTGAATATAGATCATCATGTCTTATGAACGGTAACCTGGACAATTTGCCTTTGATGCAGGTCTCACATGTTTCCATGTCTTCATCATTAAAATTTAAGCCATACATAAGGTTATCTTTAGCCATCTTCTTTAAATCTTTTTCGTTTATGTGGCCGAGTTTGCGATGCCATTCCATAATGTCACTGTCATTTTTTGGTGTGTAGTTTGTAGTTTCTTTTCGTCCAGATTCAAAGTAGTAAAGCCCATCTCTCTTTCGAGCAGTCAGCGTCTTTTCGCCGGTTTTTTCTACGACGTAGGCTTTCTCTTTTTCAAAAACAACCTTATTTCCTCTGTCCGTTATTTTGGCGACAGATAAAAGGTTTACTGATATATCGGGAACATACAAGGTGTCATTGAAATTGTAGCCATGTTTATCGGTACTGATTGTAACTCTTCCTTTACCTTGAATTCTACTAGTGTATTTATCTGATGCCAACTTTAAGGTGCCATTTTCAGGTGTCATAGTAGAAAACATCGATTCATCACCGCACATGTGTGATGAGCAGCCGCTATCTAGACACCAGACATTTTTATCAGCATCTGAATTTACGGTGCTCAGACAAACGTTAAAATTGTATTTGCTTCTGTTGTCTTTTTCATTGGTGTTTTTCTTCTTGCCCCAACATGTCTCGATAGTGTGGCCTATATACAGCTCTTGCAGTACAACCTTTGCCTATTTTTCTTGACATGATATGCTTCTGAGCTTTCAGGCTGTTTATTTCCACTCCTTGCTTGGTATTCTTCCAGAATCTTTATTTTCAGATCTTCAGGTTTAGGCAGGGAGTCTCGAGATTCAATGGCTATTCTAAAGTTCTCAAAAGTTGTCGGCAAACTGTATAGCAGCATTATGTTAAGCAGTTCTGGAGGTATCTTTATATCCATATCTGCGAGTTTATCCACGATGTCCATGAAATTATTTATGTGGTCACGTATATCTTCTCCTGTGGTCATTCGCTTTAGAACCAACTGTTTTAGTAAGGTAGCTTTCCTCGCAGGCCCAGTGCTTTGGTAAGTAGCTTTCAACTTGTCCCATACAGCTTTAGATGTCGCGCAGACTTTGATTTGTTTTAATTCAGACGGTGACAATAAAAGTAGGATTTCAGCCCTTGCCTTCAAGTCCTCTTTGTTGAACGCCGATCTCGCCGCCGCATCCGTAGCTGGTGGTAATGTTTTCTCGCCGCTTACGATATCCCAATAGTCATTTTTAATCAGGACCGCTTGTGCTTGCAAACACCACGTATCATAGTTTGACTTGGTCAAAGGTTCTATGTTACGATAACTCGTAGTTGATGCCATTTTTCATATTTGCAAATAACCACGCTCTGCTACCAATTTGTGAGGGATTCATTAATTTAATATACGCATGAACAAATATCGCTTTTATTTTGACACAACTGTTATCCGTAACCAAGGTAAAAATATAAATGACATGCAGTGTCAATTGGTACTGGATGGCCAGTACTCACAGTATCTCAAAATAAATTTCAAGCCAATTAAACTCTAAAAGGCCAGGCCTAAAGGCAGCCCAACTTTAAAATGAGGAAGTAATTTCACAGTAAATTTTTAAATAAAAAAACACTTTCAATTTAACGCATTTATTGCCAAATAACGTAAGTAATTATAAAATCAACCAAAGCTTAAAAAAAAACCTAAAAATATAAAAGTATTTTTTTCTTAATTTAGTGCCTAAGCTTAACTGCCTACGAAACAAAAATACAACGAAACAAAATAAAATGATTAAAAACCATACACATAAGCACTAAAATAAGTATGATGTGTCGCCATTTGCAGCTAAAGCCGCTCCCACACCGCAGCCATCACCTGTAATCTAACAGTCTAAGGTTCGACTTTGATTTTGAGCATTAGGTACGTTACTATCAACAATACCTACTATCTCCCTGACTGAAAACCATTCACCTGTAGTTGAATCATTCAAACATAACAAATTGTGTCACGGGTGCTCATAATCACTATTGTTAGGTACAGACGCTAGCACATCAAGCTACTACAATCTGTCAAATTTCTATAGTAGATTTTCATCTTTATCGTTAAATCGCTAAGTTCAAGGTTGATAAGGGAAAATTTGACAGTTTCGGGTGGCTTGACCTGCTGGCGCTGTACATTACAGGCAAATGCTACCGCTGAATGTAATGTTACAAATTGTATCATAACAGATTGCGCACTGTAATGCTCGGTTCTCCTCACTGACTGATGTAATGCTCGAATCTTAACTGTTACGTAATGCAATTCGAATGCTCCCGATGTGGGAGCGCCTTAAAGAACTAACTGGGACACCAGACGCGCCGCGGCGCAGCGCATTTTTGTAGCGTCAAGGCTTGAGCGTAAAAAATGCTGTAGTTATTTTGGTGATTGCTTCGATGTTTAAATTAAATAGGTATTTAATTAATAAGTACCTAGGTACCTACTTACTAATAGTCTAATAAGTCAATCAAACCTTCACAAAAACATCAACATCTTCCTGCCCTTGTTAATTGGGGTCGACGACGCAACCGCGCAACACGATTTGTCACCTTCATATCATCCTCACAGTGCGAGAAGATGGATGGGTTGTGTGATGCTCAAACAATCCATCCATCTTTTCTTTGGCCTTCCTCTCCCTCTCCATTATCAATATTTATATTCACCATTCTTTTAGTCACATGCAAACCTTCATAAAAAACATAAATTGTCTTACATTTTATCGTCGCAATCACCTTAACCGTTATATTTCATAAAGATAGAACGAATATTATAAACACTATACCTACAATGTATTTATCACCACCACGTGATATATAACAGAACATACCAACGGGTCACTCTTGCACAAAATTCTCAACCTCTCAATGTGGGCGAGTATTTTTGCAACGACCACCCATGCAAATTTTCGACAGGATCTGCTTTTTGCCGAAGAGTTGCGCAAATACTTATTATGTGTAAATATCTTTGTGCAATATGTGAGAGCAATGACCGGCTAACGAAAACAAGTTTAAAAGTTCGAAACAAAACGACTTCTTCGAAGGCTTTTAAGCCACCACAATTTTCAAACCAAAAGCTCTATTTTTTGTCTCCGGCATACCCCACTACATTCTTGTTGGTCTTCTTGTCTCTGGGTTCATAGTGGACAGTCTTGCGAAGTTGCATAATATCATCAGGGATAGGTAACTGACCAAACTTGTCAATACTGGGACCGCTCCGCAAATGAAACCTATGATTTACTCGATTACTTACAGTTTCTTTTGGCTCGTGCATCACTGCGCTATTTATGAAGTGCTCGTCCCTGGAACAAGTAAGTTATAAATACTATGCATACTGTGGCCTCCTCTCGCACAGCTACAGAGCAAGAATGAGTATTGCCTGCATTGACCTCAAAGCTTGCTGTGTAGAAAAATAATCGGCCGCATTCAGCGTCTCGTCATACCGTAGGGACAGATAATATAATACTAAGTAGGTACGCCGCGGCGTCTAGAAGTTGCTATGGGAATGTACTACCTAATTATGTGAAATCTTTGTAACGCTCACTGCAATTTTTAAAATACCAGGTACACACAGCACATTAAGCTACCAAAATCTGTCAAATTTCTTTGATAGATTTTTAACTTTATCACAAAGGAATAAGGTTCATATTCAATTGGGAAAATTTGACAGCTTGGGGAAGCTTGATGCGCTGGCCTCTGTACATACGCCAGATGATACTGACAGGCAGGTTTGATGTTACTTTAATCAAGTCAAGGCTCAGTCCTTATATTTTTACTGTGATACTGTTTATGGCGCGGGTGTTTTGAGTGGAAAAACGCTTACTTATGCTAAGTAAGTATGTTCCTAGAGTCTAGAGTCTCTAAAGTTGTCAACATAGGTCACAGAATAATTAAGCTGAAGTGGCAATAGGCCGGCCATACTAGCCGTAGAACCGCACCCTAACTGCGTAACACACTATTAATCACAATCCGAATGAATTAATGATTTTGAAACATATTGCTAACCCATTGCTTCATGACTTCGAAAAATTTGTCTGCTCAACAACGTAAATATCGCAATGAATGTTGTTGAACTGTCAAAATGAAACCCATTCCTACTTTATGTGTACGCAATTACCCCACCGATGACCGTTGGGACTTGGGGTAAACATGTTCATGAGTGGAGA
This sequence comes from Cosmia pyralina, assembly GCA_946251885.1. NCBI lineage: Eukaryota > Metazoa > Arthropoda > Insecta > Lepidoptera > Noctuidae > Cosmia > Cosmia pyralina. Next base: position 8,028,572 of record OX276368.1, on the reverse strand, counting down.
GCGCGAATCGGCAAACGTAAGGTAGGACGCCCTTAGGCTAGGTGGAGCGACGACCTTTGCAGGGTAGCAGCTGGATGAGAGTTGCCGAGAATCGAGCTGAATGGGGTGCTTTTGAAGAGGCCTATGTTCAGCTGTGGACTGCCGAAGGCTAGCGATTCATAGTGTATAATAAAATGCTTGTTGATTTTTAGCAGTAAAACTGTATTTCCAAAATAATTACTTTAACTTTACAACAAGAGCAAAAGTCCATGGCACCGAGAAGATTCTACTCGATACAATGTTACCAGTGTATAAAATACTAGTGAAAAATACAAATGTTGCTAATGCAAATATAATGTTTAGATTATTCTTAAACATAGTTGGGCCGGGGCCATGCAATGACAAAAAAATGTTGTAACTACATAATAGAAACATAAGAAATGGATAAAAGTAAGAAAAGTTAAATTTAAATTGTGTTCAATCTAATTTATCGGTAATGGACATAATTTTCTGAGAGATCTAACATAGGTTTTATTATTTGACAGTTTAATTTCTGCCACTCTGACCATACCATCTGGTCCAGGTATTGTCTTCACAATTCTTGCCATGGGCCATGTCATTGGAGCAGTATTATCACTACGAAGAATAACTAGGTCTCCTTCTTTTAAATTAGGATTGACATGGTGCCATTTTGGCCTGCTTTGAAGCTGTGTAAGATAATCCCCAGACCAGACTTTCCAAAAGTCTTGTTTAATTTTACATAAAACATTCCAAAATTTTAGGTTATTAATAGAATAATTAGCTAAGTCAGCTTCGGGATAACTCATCATAGAGGTACCTATGAGGAAGTGGCCAGGCGTTAAATACCCAAAATTGGAAATATCTGAGCTCATGGGAAGGAGAGGTCTTGAATTTAACACAGCTTCAATTTCCGTGATAACAGTATACAAACCTTCAAAAGTCAAGACAACAGTTCCAACAATTCTCTTAAAATGGTATTTAAAACTTTTAACCCCTGCCTCCCATAAGCCTCCAAACTCCGGAGAGTAACTAGGGATAAACTTAAACTTAATAAAGTTAGGAGTACAATAATTATTCACAGAATCTACATGAGTTTTTGATATAAACAATTCATACAGTTACAACTCATTGGCAGCACCTTTAAATGTTTTTGCATTGTCACAGAATATTTTCTGTGGCATTCCTCTTCGAGAAATGAAACGTTTGAGGCATGCTAAAAAAGGCTTCAGTTGTGAGGTCACTGACTAGCTCCATGTGGATTGCCTTTGTAGCAAAGCACACGTAAAGTGCCACATAGCCTTTTGTGATTAATGGTCTCCTGATTCTAGAAGTTTTAACATTAAAAGGTCCACAGAAGTCCACGCCAACTACATTGAATGGCCTAACAGCTGTAATCCTATCTTGCGGGAGAGAACCCATAAGCTGCTTCGCAGCTGCAGCCTTTAGACGGAAACATTTGACACACTTGTTTACCACCTTCTTGACTTCACGGACACCACTGATAAGCCAAAATTGTTGTGAAAGTGAGCCCAACACTAATTTAGCCCCTGCATGCAACAAGCGAAGATGCTCATTACGAATTAGGATATCTGTGAAATTACATGATTTAGGAAGTATAGCAGGATGCTTTTTATCATATGCCATGTCGATGGCACACTGAAGACGGCCACCAACTCTAAGCACACCAGCCTGATCCAGAAAAGGATGTAAACTTGATAATCCAGATTTGATAGGTAAATTATTTTTAAGACACTCCATTTCTTTAGGAAAGTGTTTTCTTTGAACACTACGAATAATCGCCAACAAAGCACTACGAAGCTCTTGCAGTGTCAAAGAACCATACAATTTATCAATGTTTTTGGAACAATTTTTGATAAATCGCAATATATAGGCAACAATTCGCTGAAGTCGATTAAAATCTGATATTTTTTCAATTAAATCATTAAAAATTCGCTCATCTTTTTTAGAAGGTTCATTGACTTCACATATATTATTTACTATATTATCTGTTTCAGCTAAATAAGGAAGTGGGAACTCGACATTATTAACAGAGTGTTCAAAGTCCTTACTTAACAATTCCTTAGGACCATGCCACCAAAGCAAATTGGACTTTAATTTGTATGGGTCACAACCTCTTGATAATAAATCAGCAGGATTACTAGCCGTGCTGACATACGACCACTGAAAGTTTGAAGTTAATATTTTTATTTGGTTTACCCTATTAGCCACATAAGGATTTGATTTTATGTTTTTAGATTTAATCCATGCTAGTGCTATCTGGGAATCACTGTATAAGTGAACTGTGAGACTAGGGAATCTGCATTTTAAAATATTGTATACCCTATTCACAATTTGTGAAAGAAGCAAAGCACTATTTAATTCCAGTCTTGGGATTGTTAATTTTTTCTTTAATGGGGCAACACGGGACTTAGAGCACAATAAATTAACAAAAACTGAACCATCCGGTTTAACCGTTCTTAGGTAAAGACAACATCCAAATGCTTTCATAGACGCATCAGCATATCCCACCAACTCTATGATATCCACATCACATGAACTTACATATCTTGGCACAGCAATTGTATTCATCAAAACTAAGTTTTTTATAAATTTATCCCAAACATTGAGTTGCTCTTGGGGCAATATTTTATCCCAGTCTAAATTCATAGACCATAAAGTTTGCATGAAAATTTTTGCCACAACTATAATAGGACCTATGAGGCCTAGCGGGTCAAACATTTTACCAATGAAACTCAGAATAGACCGTTTGGTCATCATATCATCATTGTTAATCATTGGACAGTTAAAAGTAAATGTATCATTTAAAATGTCGCATTTTAAACCTAATGTCTTGACAATATTGTTTTTATTGATGTCTAATTTTTCAAAACATTTGTGCTCATTGGGGAGAGCATTAATAGCCTCGGGATAGTTTGAACACCACTTATGAAGCGTGAAGCTGCCTTTTTCCAAAAGAGCAATAAGTTCACATTTAAGTTGATGAAGCTCTTGAGTACTATCAGAACCACAAATGACATCATCGCAATAAGTGTTCAACAACATGGCTTGAGCAGCAAGCGGGAATTCAGCTTGATATCTACGAGCCAACTCTATCAGACAACGAGTAGCCAAAAAGGTGGAAGACTTTAAACCATATGTGACAGTTTGAAGCTGCAAACAGCTTATGGGTTTGCATGGATCATCCCGCCATAAAATATTTTGAAGACAAGTTTGACTTGGGTTTATAAGAATTCCACGAAACATCTTTTGAATGTCACAGGTGAGCGTGTAGAAGTATGTTCTCCAAAGAAGGAGAATATCAAAGAGTTCGCTCTGAACAACCGGACCATTCAACATTACATCGTTCAGTGACACCCCAGCTCTAGACTTCATACTACCATCAAATACTACACGTAATTTTGTGGTTAGACTTGCCTCATTTAATACAGCATGGTGAGCTAAAAAATAAACAGTGCCATTTTGGACATCATAGCTGCCTACATCCACCGTTTTAGCATGCCCCAATGCTATGTACTCCTCAATAAAGCTCTTATATTTTTCTAAATATACAGGGTTGATTTTAAATCGTTTCTCCAGTGATAGGAATCTTTGAAGAGCCACCGAAAACGAATCCCCGAGCTGCAACTCTTCCATTTTGGAAGCTAAGGGCATATCAACACAAAACTTACCATTTTCAAGTTTAACAGATTGTTGGAAACATTTTTCTGATTTATCAAATTCATTACAGCCTTTTGTTGTAGACTGAGGAATCGTCTCAGTGAGCCAAAACTGTTCCATTACAAGTTCTAATTTGTTAGTATCACAAATAGCCAAGTTTGTAACTAAATTATTTTTATAATCATCAACAAATTGCTTTCCACCAATAGTATAACCAAACAAAGTATTCTGCAATAACAAGCCATTATGAATTTTAACTTGACCATCCATTAAAATATTAAAATAAATATCAGCACCTAAAAGCATAGATATTTCTGTTGGTACATTAAATTCATCATCTGATAACTGGATGTCTTTGGGAATATTTAACCCTGAAATATCAAAATGATACTGAGGCAAATCTGCTGTAATACAGTTTACAACATGGCATTTTATTTTTAATTGTACATTTTTCACTGGAGAATTGATGGTAATGTCAACATATTTGTTGATTTTATTACAATTGTTCCCTATGCCAATAATATTGGCATTTTGGCTCTTAAGCTTTAGCTGCAATTTTTCCACAAGATTTGAGGTAATAAGTGAAACTTGACTTCCTGAATCAAGTAATGCTCTGACATAAAGTTCGGATCCCTGATAGTCGATCAACTTAACCTTTATGGTGGGCAATAAAGTATTCATAGATGAATTAACAGAATGCAATGATATAGAAGCCTGAGGGCTAGGATCACTGTCTTTATGCAGGAGGGTATTGTGCCCTTGCTTGCAAATTTTACAAGAAAATGAAAACTTACACTTACCAGTGTGAGACTTTAAACACATAGTACACAACTTTTTGTCATCTATGAATTTTATACGGTCTTCTATTGAAGCCATTTTAAATTTAGGGCATGAATGCAACAAATGTGCAATACCTTGACAAAAAGAACAAGAACTAGAATTTTTAGTGACAACATTGCTCACTTTTTGTACTGTATTCTTCTTATTGTCAGAATTACAGCTATCTTCAAACGCTATAGCACGTTTCTCTAAAAATGAAAGGAACTCTTCCATCGTTGGAAGTGTATCTATATTTCTATCTAGCTGATAAGCACGATTGGTATACAAATCTAATTTTTTAAATAATATTGAAATTAAAAGCATGTCCCATTGCTTAACAGGCTGCTGCAAGTTTTTAAGTGCATACAATTGTTGTTGCACTTGTGATATAAAAGACCTTATAGAGGCCGCTGTACTTTTCTGCATCACAGGCAATTGCAATAATATATTTATGTGATTAAATATTAATCGTGACTTATTATCAAAGCGTTTTTTCAAAAGCTCAATGGCTTCTTTATAAGATTCATTCACAAGTGGTAGGTTAACAATAACAGCCAATGCTTCGTCGGACAAAAATTTGCGCAAATAAAATAACTTTTGCACATCTGAGAGTGCCCTGTTTCCGTCAATAACAGCCATAAATAAATCAATGAACGGAGTATATTTTGTAAAATCCTTCCCATCAAATATCGGGATATCAATGTTAGGTAATTTTGAAGTCGAAACATTCGAGCATTGTTTTACCTCAGATGTATTTAAGTTTTTTAAAGCTGAATTTAACTTTGAGATAATGTCAAAATATTTATCCTCTAAAATAGCAACATTTTCCTTGTCTTTTTCATCACAAGATAAAATATCTAATTGTGTTCTCTCATAGTCTTTGAAAGTTGTATTCAGCTTGTCAATACGAGCTTGTATCATTTCGATAGACGCAGACGCAAGATTGATTGGATCACTAATAAAGTTCTCGATGCGTGTAACAGTACCTTTTTGTTGTGCTCGGGCGAGACGCAACTTTTTAAGCACTTCCTCCGCCGTCGACATGGTAAACACGTTAATTTACGCACTAACGTACACTTAAATACTCACAAAAACACTTCGCTTTACGTATCCGCACACTTTTTAAACCGTAAACACCGGACGAACTTCTTTGCAGGTTATGTTGATGTTTACAATCAAAAGATAATCTCGATGACTTTTTTTTTTTTTTTTAATATTTTTTTATTCATGACCATAGATACAAGTCTTTCAGTCGCATACATAAATGGTAATATTACAATACAAAGGTAATAAGGTACGAGTTACACTTCAGTAAATAACATTAACATATTAATAAGTTTTTACATCAATAGTTTTGTTCATTATTACCAACTGGCCACCCTTTCGGGTTGCGTGGGTACATCTCAGTGATATTATGTTAACATCGTTATTTTCATACTAAACATACAAACCTAGACATTTAAATAACAACATTAATTAAATTTTTTCTATAGTATTACAAATATATTTATACAACACACTAAAATATTCCTTATTTTCTAACAAATCCTGAACGCGGCGGGGAACACTTTGTGACGGTTGACGTTCACTTTCAATGTCATTGTCATTGTCATTTAATTCACTCAATTCACTGACCAAAATCAAACGTTGAATATTAAAACTTGAACACTGTAAGATAATATGATCCAAATCAGCATCCTCTGCTCCACAATGATGACATCGACTATTGTTAATTATGCGAATCCTATTCAGGTGAGCTGGTGTTAAGCAATGTCCCAATCTCATGCGTGCTATAATAGTTATAAATCTTCTTGTGATGTATTTGAAGTTATGATACCAAGGTTTAATCGGTAATTCATTTTGTATTTCAGCATACCATCTGCCTTTCGTTTCCAGGGTTATGTCCCAATACTCCTTCCATAAGTGTCTATTAAGTTTTTTAAAAAGGCTGTAGTAATCAGTGAATGGAACCTTGAGCAACTCCGATCGATCCTCATCATGATCTGAACGGGCCGCCGTGTCAGCTACCTCATTTCCACGAATGCCACTGTGTGAAGGTACCCATACAAATTCTACTTTAATATAGTTATCAAGTAGTTTTTGGATTATAAGTCTAATATTACAAATAATATAATTTAACTTATAAGAAATATTTACATTATGTAGAGCAGACAAAACACTTCTGGAGTCTGTAACTATCAAAATATTATGTACATTATTTACAAGACTATTTACATGCTGCAGTGCACAATAAATTGCATAGCATTCTGCAGTGAAAATGCTACACACCCTGTTTAATTTGATACATTTGGTGAAGTCTAGCTGTGGATCATAGAAAGCTGCATTTACATTATGGTCTGTTTTAGATCCATCTGTGTATATAATATAATGTTCTGGTCTATTGTCTTTAAACTGTAAAAAATCAAATTCATTGTGCACCGTGTCAAAATGGATTGCAAAGCTGTTAATAATACCATTATAAGGAATTTTGTATATAGGCCAAATATTGTTTTTAACAATATCTTGTGAATTCTTATTTACATGTCCAAATATTGTTGGCATTTCAGGTAGAGTTCCACCAACCAAGGAAGAAGCAGAAATGGCATTGGGAGGAATTGACTGTGAGATTTCAGGATGTATTGTTAGTTTCTTTAGTAAAGGATTATCATCTGATGCCATGACTTTTAATAAAAATCTCTCAGCCAACAACAACCTTCGTAATGTCAGGGGAGGTATACATGTCTCAACTTCTAAAGAATTAATAGGTGTGGAGCGCATAGCACCACAAATAAGTCTCAGTCCCATATTTTGAATTACATCCAATTTTCGTAACAAGGTGCTATTGGCATTCATGTAAGCTAAACTACTGTAATCAAAATGGCTTCTCACTATACTTTTGTACAGCATACTCATAACTTTGGGGTCAGATCCCCAAAAACTTCCTGCTAAATGTCTCAATAGATTAATACCTTTCAGTGCTTTGTTACTTATATGGTTAATATGTTCATCAAACTTTAATTTATCATCAATAATGACGCCTAGGAATTTGTGCTGCTTAACAACAGGAATTTCTACATTATTGTATGAAATTTTAATATTGCTAGGAGTATTTACATTTTTACTGATAACTAAAACTGAACTCTTTTCTGGACTAATTTCTAATTTAAGTTTACTATGGTAATATCTGTATAATTGAGACAAAGCCTTATTGATATTAGACATTGCTATATCTATGTTTTGATTTATGCTGTACAAAAGCAAGTCATCTGCAAATTGCAGGATATTTACACCTGGGACATCTACATATTTTAATATTTCAGAAGTGTATAAGTTATAAAGTAAAGGTGACAAAGTTGCCCCTTGCATTGTGCCTTTGTTGACAGTCCTAGGTCCATGCAATTTATTATTATATTTAACAAATACAGTTCTATTGTTTAAAAAAGAATAAAGCCATTTTAGAACATGACCAGGTATACCAATATCGTGAGATACTTGAATGAGTTCTTCTATATTTACATTGTCAAAAGCACCTTTTACATCTAAAAACACGCAGATTGCATTAGAGTGACTTAATTTAACCTGTTTTGCATCTGATAATAATGATACAAGGCTTTCAGAGCAACTTTTACCTTTTCTGAAGCCAAACTGTATAGGAGGAATTAAGTTTTGAGATTCAACAAAATAATCTAATCTTAACTTCAACATATTTTCAAAGAGTTTACCCAGACAAGATGATAAGGAAATAGGTCTATAAGAAGAAGCACTACCTACAGGTTTATTAGGTTTTAAAATTGGAATGACACACTGTGTTTTCCAAGACTCGGGTATTACTAATTCATTCCATAGTTTATTATAAATATTAATTAATGTTGTTTGTGCATTTAAATGTAATTTTTTTATTAACATGTAAGGTATGTCATCCAATCCCGGTGTAGTATCTTTCCTACTCTTTAAAGATGTTTTGAACTCTTCTATAGTGAAATTGTTCTTGAGAAATACATTTACATCATTTTCTGTAGCATTTTCGAACAAATACTCACACCTATTATCATCTATTTCAGTAGAATCTGCTAAGTTATCTAAAAAACTTGGAACCCACTCATCATTGATGTTTTTGTTTCGATTTGTTCCAATTTTTTTAAATTTTTTAATGTATCCCCATATCCTAGAAACTGGAGTTAACCTATTGAAGCTGCTACATAAATTTTGCCAAGAAGAAGAACTTTCTTCCTTCAGAATTATTTTCTTTTTTGCATCTAGTTTTTTATACCTTATCCAGTTTTCAATGTTGGGTTGAGAAAAATAATACTTTAATGCATCTTTTGATTTTGCGACAGCGTCACTACATTTTGTATTCCACCATGGTACTGGTTTTTTAATTGCTGTGTTTGCACCTAATTTTCGTTTTGGAATTGTTTTATTCCTTAAATCATTTAATGTTTCTATAAAATGGTTATATGCATTGCAAGGGGAATCATTTATTAAGTCCAAGTGGGAAAAACAAGTTTCTGATAGGCTATAATATTCGTCCCAATCTGCCTTGCTATAAATATATTTCTCTTGATCCACAGGAGGTGATGTGTCATACATAGATGGCTGAATGTTGATCTCAAGTAAGGTTGGAAGATGATAGCTACCCATGGGATCGTCATGAACATACCAGTTACATAAATGAGCTATTGAAGAGCTAACAAGGGCAAGATCTATCGCTGAAGCTTGTCTATTAGGATATGGAACAGTTGTTGGTGATCCATCATTCAAAATACATAAGTCAAATTCATCAATTATATTATATAAACATCTACCTCTATTATTATCACTATGGCATCCAAAGGCTATGTTATGAGCGTTAAAATCACCCATAACTATACAAGGTTTGGGTATGTTATTGATTATGTCCTTTAACTTTGCCGAGTCAAACCTGATACTTGGAGGGCTGTACACACAAAGTATTGCCATTGCTCCAAATTGTGTTTCTATAGTGATACATAAGTTTTGAATCGATTCTGAGAAGTGTGTATTAACTACTTTGTACTTTAAACGATGATTCACCAAAATGGCTACTCCATTGTGAGAATTTATGGAATTTTTGTGGATTAAATTATATGTGGGAAAGTGTGGAATTATAGAATTAGATTTGAACCAAGTCTCATTAAGAAGACAGATATCTATATTTTTTTCAATTAATAAATTTTGTAATAGGCTTCTTTTACTCTGTAAACTTTGTATATTATACTGTAAAATATTTAGATAATTATCCATGTTTAAATTAAATTTGATAAAAATATTTCTTTTATTTTCTTATGTGTGAGTGGTCCATCAGAGTCACTCTTGTTTCCTAATGCAACCAACGATTTAACAATTGCGTTAATTATAATATCATTATTTGCTACTTGTTTAATATCTAAAGTTTCATTAGTTTTAGCCTTATCAGTAACCTTGGGTAAAACAGGGAAAGATTTCTCATTAAATGTAGGGGTTGGTTTCACAACAGTGGCATACGATTGCTGCAGAAATTTTGCCTTTTTCTCTTCAATTTTTTGTTTTTTAATGGGACAGTCTCGTGAAATGGCAAGATGATTACCTGCGCAGTTGATGCATGTGATCTCTTCGACATCGCATTCTTTGTAGGAGTGACGACCAGCACAAGAAGAGCAGTTTTGCTCGCCTCTGCAAGTCTTAGCAGAGTGGTTAAATTTAAGACACTTATAACATTGCAATAGTGGTGGTATGTATGTTTTCACCTCGTATCTAAATAGTTGTATGTAGGCGTATTGCGGTAAAGATGTTGATGCAAAGGTGACAGCAACTGTATTCAGAGGCACTAATTTTCCTTCTACCTTACGCATAAATCTCTTAATTGATATTACTTCAGAGTCACACACTATATTTTTATATATATCTTCATTGGAAAGTTCTTTGGGCACAAACCTCAATACACCAATCCTTTCTGTCAGATAGGATGGTATGAATGCTTTAAATTTATTCCTCCACAGGAACTCTTCCATTTTTAGAAAATTATTGGCCGCAGTCGCTTTTCTAAATGTTACTCCTATTTTATGCGCATTTACTCTATGTACACCTAGGACTCCTTTAACATTGTCTGATATTAGGTTGGTGAGTGTGATAGGATTTTTATTCCCTACCTTCTCCTGTTCTGTCGACTCGACGTATACTATATATTCTGAACTCGTATTTTCTATAAACAATCTTTTATAGTTTGGTTTAGTAAAAATATTGTATTTATTTATAGAGTCAGAATTTCGAGTACCGGTAATTTTTCTTTTCTTCTTTTCCCCTGGCTCTGGCGGCTCCTCACCGCCACTGGTGACACTCATGGTGGTTCGAGGTCTTGTCAGAAGTTATTTATGTGGTATTTCCGTATAATTTTATATTTAATAAACTTTTTGCGAAATCAAAATTACCGCCTCGTTTGACTTCCCGCCAAAAAGTCCATCTCGATGACAGTTCCGCAATGCTGCCAACAGTATTGCACGACGATGACGACCACAGACTATTGAGACGTGACGCAGTAACTTGACGAACCGACCGTTTCCCGCTCCACGATTATGAATGATATTTGAAGGTAGGTAGAAGTGAATGAGATGCAAAATTATAGATTTGCAATTTAACACAATTGAAATAATATTGAATTGAATGTATTCCTGTGAAATAAGCAGAAATCTTGACGAATCTTCTAGTATTTTGCAGAAAAATTATAGATTTCCCGCAAAATCTTGCCCGGCGACCACGAACAATAACTCAAGTTCTCAATGAGCTGCAAAATTATCGATTTGCAATCCACAACAAAATGAACTTATTTCTGTGAAAAATGCAGAAATCCTCGCGATTCTTCTTGTATATTTGCAGAGAAATTATAGATTTCTCGCAAAAGCTCGCCCGACGAAGACGACGAACTATGGCGTCGCGTGGCGTCCGCGCCGATTCACGAACATAGTAACTTGAATACGCGATTTACACACTGCACAACTTTTCACAGGTTACGAAGGACCACAGCCAGCATGTATAATAAAATGCTTGTTGATTTTTAGCAGTAAAACTGTATTTCCAAAATAATTACTTTAACTTTACAACAAGAGCAAAAGTCCATGGCACCGAGAAGATTCTACTCGATACAATGTTACCAGTGTATAAAATACTAGTGAAAAATACAAATGTTGCTAATGCAAATATAATGTTTAGATTATTCCCCTTTTCTTGACAATGTATCTTGTAAGATACATAATTTAAAAAAAAAATACAGCTCTTATAAAATTCATTTAAAACGGAACGTTCACTTATTTTTCTTTAAAGTATACGTTTCTGAACGCACACTAGTGACACAATGTCAGCTTTCGTCAACTACTTTTTCAAAACTTGTCAAAATGGCGAACCGGTTGAGTGCAATTCCGCGGAAGAAGGTAAGAATTTATTATTTTTAATAGTTTTTCTTTTAAAATTGCATGAGGAATTGGTGTTATAATATTTCCTATGTTTGTACTTATGCTGGGAAGTAATTAAACAGAAGGAATAATTACGCTTGGCTTTGCAAACTAACAAATAAAGTGAATGTATCCTACAGGATACGTTGCTAGGTGTACTAAGATTTTTTGTACAAGGTTAGCGTATCTTATAGGATACATTGCCAAGTGCACTAAGAGTTTATCAATATTATTTTTTTAAATGTGTTTTGGGGAAAGGGCATTGTATGCTTGGCATGAGTGTGAGAGTGCGCTTTTTTTTCCAGGGAGGGACGCAACCATCTTTTTCCAGAGCAAAAAGAATTTGTGCTCTAGTACCAAAACCACGTAAAAAATCTGACGACGATGAGTCTGAATCCGAAGATGAACTTCAGCAGATTCCAACTGGCTTGAGTCATGTCCATACCCATGTGACTGACTCCGATTCTTCACCTGCGCCATCTTTGCCTTCTTCTATAGAAAACTTGAATTTGCTATCTGATGAAGAAATAGTAGACGTACAAGACGCTGTTACTCATTCTCCTTTGCTACCTTCGCCTGTGCTGCCTTCACCTCAGCCGCTTCCAGCTCGACTACCATTTTCATTGACGCAGAATGGCTCTCCTTCACCACTTTCTTTGCCACCATCTCCATTAATTGCCTCTAACAGCCGGCCAAGAAGACAACCTACAACATCCGGAAGGACTGCAAGATTAGTCACACCCCGACGTATTTTTCAAAAGCCTCTAAACTTTCAGTGGACTAAAAATAAATTCAAACATTTCGCCCAGATCTCAGATAAAAATCTTCCACAACCTGAAATAGCCAAAACTCCTTACGAGTATTTTACAGACTTTTTTACAGACGAAATTTTTGATTACATAACCGAGCAATCGAACCTATATTATGTGCAACAAAAAGGAAGACCCTTAAATTTAACTAAAGAAGACATAAGATGTTTCATAGCTATTAACCTTCTTATGGGAATTATCAATTTACCAGCTTACACAGATTATTGGTCACGTGAGTTCCGCTACAGTCCCATTGCAGATATCATGTCACTTAAAAAATTTCAATTAATACGGAGATACATTCATTTTAATAATAATTTGTTAGACGATGGTGACCGTTATTTTAAAGTGAGACCCTTATTACAAAAAGTTCGTGAAAACTTTTTGAAAGTCCCACACGAAACCAGATTTAGTGTGGATGAAATGATGGTCCCATATAAGGGTAAAAAAGCTGGCAATAGAAAACAATATGTTAAAAACAAGCCAAAAAAATGGGGCTACAAAATTTTTGTTCGAGCTGGCATATCTGGTTTCGTGTACGACTTTATTGTTTATGGTGGTGAAGATACTTTCCGGTATGATTCGCTAACGCCGGAGGAGTCCAGTTTTGGTCTTGGTGCTAAGGTAGTTCTGGCTCTATGTAAAAGTATACCAGACCGTGCTTGTTCTGTGGTATATTTCGATAATTTTTTTACAAGTTTAGAGTTGCTTAACTATTTACGAGAAGAAATGGGCATATTTTCTTTAGGTACCATTAGGTCTAACAGACTGCGAGGAGCGGAAAAAAGTTTACTTACAGACAAAGCCCTGAAAAAAAAACCTAGAGGCTCTCATTCGCAAGTTATCTGTAACAAAAATAAATTATGTATCGTCAAATGGTACGACAACAAATGTGTAACCACAGCTAGTAGTTATGTGGCTGCTGAACCTCTCAGTACCATACAACGTTATGACAAAGTAGCGAAAAGAAGAATAGCGGTACCCTGCCCGGAAATTATTAAACATTATAACGCCAATATGGGGGGCGTCGACTTAGCAGACATGTTGATCGCCCTGTATAGAACAGACTTCAGAGGCCATCGATGGTATTTGCCATTAGTGTCGCAAGTCCTAGATATTTGCATAAATAACAGCTGGGTTTTATACAGACGATATAGTGAGGGAAAGACAATGCCTCTAAAAATTTTCAGGTACCAAGTAGCACAGGGCTGCCTGAAAAAGGGCCGAGGAGATACGGTCGATAACTGTGAAGTTTCTGGACCAACTTCGTCGAAAATAATACAGGCACCTGTAGCACCACGACCTCCACCGGATGTAAGGTACGATCAGGTCGGCCATTTTCCAATGTTTGGTTCGAAAGGGCGATGTAAATTTTGTGTCAAGGGCCAAACTACAGTAATATGTGCCAAGTGCTCTTTACGCTTGTGTTTTAAGCCAGAAAGGAATTGTTTTGTGAAATTCCATACTGATAAGTAATTATTTCAGCTAATAGTACACCTCAAAAGTTTCGGTAACTTACAATTTTTCTTTTTGTTTTAATTAATCTTTAAGTTGATTTTGGTTTTATAACTATAATTGTTACTACATGCAAATTTTATACATTATTATTATTAAGAAAATTTTGTGTATTTTATTTCTTCAAACCTGGCAACGTATCCTCAAAGACACTTACACATAAGGTCAAAGATTTTTGCTAAGCTGGCAATGTATCTTCAAAGATACATACAGAATCTCATTATCTGGTCATGTGCGATTTTTTTATATATTTTTCCCTAGATCCTAGGTTCATAATTAACATTATATTTGAAAATTATTTGAAAATATATATTTTTTTTTTTTGCCAAGAATAGGGTTAAACACATAGGAATGTTTTGTGTACAAGCCGTGTATAAGTGGCTAGTCGCGCGCCGACAAAAAATCTCAAAGACAATCCTATGACGTCGCGCAGGGAGCGGAACGCGTCAGTGGATAAGGTCCAGGCTCAAACAAATTAGTTAAAACATAATAATATTATAATAAATTACTTACTTGTCACAAGGGAACTTGCACGGTGTTTTCGGCATCATTTTATTGATGAATTCACCCCACCGGCACTTGAGCAGTTCATTATTATATAAAGCCTTTCGTATATTTATATTTACGAATTTTCTCTTCAAAAAGAGGAAGAACTTTTGCCTCCTGCGTTATGGTCTCTAAAAAACCTGTAAAAAAAAGGCTGATACAGATTTGTAACATAACGCGACGCGCGTCGCGATAAAATTGACAAGCAGAAAAAAGATACATAATTATACAATCTTGCGGTTTACTACCGAGGCTACTATTTACGTATTTTTTTCTTTCTCAATTTCAAGTTCGACTTTTGTGCAGAGTTAAATCGAAATCGCTTTTGTAGAGAAATCTCGTCCTGGCGTCATTCAATGTGACCCAGAGTTATAAAATCAAATCATTGATGTGAACCAGATTGTGTTTTTACTGTTTTTAAAGCCGAGGTCGTGACGTGATGTATTAAATTGGAGTTAACTTCTGCCTGGGTTCGGACAAATGCACGACTGATTACGATACGATTATCGTATTGTAGCGTTGCCAATGATCTTGTTTTAAGTACCGTCTTTCTTATACGAACTGTAAGGCTGTCTGTTTTCGGCGGACGGAGGTCCGATATACGTATACCTGGTATAACGGTATAACCAAAGATTTAAATCGTATAAGGTACGCGGCTTCCAACTCTTTGACAGACGTCCGTCCGCGTCACGTAGCGGACGGCGTAATTAGCCAGTATACTATAGTAGTCTTTGGGCGTAATAATCATGGATCATACCTTGATCTACAATACCATCAGCTGTAGGTCGCTCTTTATGACTACCAGCACGATAATCACGATGATCCATGATTACTTGGTTACTAATTCTGTTCCTAGGATTAATAATCCCACCTACCTACCACCACCTACCACACATAAATATTCGGAAAAATACTGATACTGACAGACAAGTTTATTTTTGAATAATCTAGTAAACAATCGAATCAATTATTATACTTTAGCTAAAAAGATATTTATCGAAATTATTATATTTGTTTACATCTAATTACGTAATTTGTCAATGTTTTATTGGAGTTTTAAGTTTTAGAACTAACTAAACGTAGGCTCTGTCAAACTGACGGGAAAACCGAAACAGGTTAATATCTAGTTATAAAAAGCATAAAAAGAGTTTGAAAGAGAAAACAAAGCATTTCGTAAGTGAGTTAGACAGTGACAGAAAACCCACCTAATGACATTGTAAAGTGGAATGGAGACTGGAACGCCATCACAATGTCAAACGTTTGTCAAATTATACGATTTAGAACATCACAAAATCATGGATATTTAATTGAAATACAATGAGAAACTAATTATTTAATTGTAAAAGTAGTCTTAGGGAATCAAAGATGGATACAGAGATAATGGTGGAGGCGTTGCCTTTGCTGGGGATGTGCAATTTGTGTTTAAACGAAGGTGCGGTAAAGAGTATGTTGATTGGGCATAAGCACAATGGAAAATCGGAAGTTTATGCTGAGATGCTGGTGAAATGCTTTACAATAGACGTAAGTAAAATCTAAATAGGTAGTATTCTAACCGATGCTAGAATTTTTTGACGTTAATGGTCTGTAAAAAAAATAAAAAAAACTTTTTTTTAAACATGGACGAAACTTTCCTCTGTTTCGCCCGCTTGCTTAGCCGATTCCTATTAGAACGTCAACTATACAATTTAAAGATATTATTATTCTATTCAACTTAGTAAAGGTGTTGCACAAAACAAAATAATGAGACCATTTTATAGACATGATTGAAATAGTCCTTTAATTTTTATGTTAAATAGCTGTAGTAATTTACCCCCTTTTTTCATAAAAAAAACTAAAACGCTCTATGAGCCTATTTTAGTTATACCTACATAGAAGTGTTTTGTCAATATCTTTCAAATTATGATTTGAGTTTGAAAGAAGAAGACAAAACACTTCTCTAACTAAAGTAGGTTTTTATAGTGTTTTAGTTTTTTTATGAATAACATAACATAACATAGATGTGCATGGTACGATTCTGAACTATAAATATATTTTTAGATAGGAACAGTTTTCTCAATAAATGTACCGGACTGAAAATTTTTACTTCGGTACATTTAATGAGGAAATGTACCTATTTAAAATTATATTTATACTTCAGAATCGTACCATGCACATGTTTCAACAATTTGGGCAAAATACTTTTTAAGAATGCAAAGCATTTTATTTAACCCGTCGCACGCTAATTAGCAGACACAATTGAAATTTTATTGTTATCTGTACACATGGTGTGCAATCGACATTTTAAGAGTTAATAAACATACTTTTGTATAAAAAAGTAATGATTTGACTACCCATTTGCAACAGGATCTGAAAGCAATAGTAATAATATTACATTATATTACATTAAATTACAGGTATCGCTACTCCAACTGGGTGATACAAAGCGTCTTATATGTGAGCTGTGCGTCAGTAGGTTACGAGACTCTGTGCTGTTCAGGGAGCAAGTGGAGTTGTCATTGAATAGGCTGGAGACTACGTATAAATTGCACAGTAAGTTTTTTTTCCCCCTCCTTCTCTTTAAGCCGACGTTCGTAACGACGGACGTAAAAATATCGTGGCGGAATTTTATCGCGCACTGGATTTTCAACTCTAGTATTTGAGCCGAGCATTGAGAATCCAACCTAACAACAGAATGCATTCTAGCGCGACGAAAAAAGACACTGTTGGATTTTCAACTCGCGGCGCTAAGCAGAGCGTTGTAAATTCAGTGCGCAAAAAAAAAAAAATCGCCGCGATATTTTTACGTCCGTGCGAACGTCAGCTAAGCTGACGTAGAGAGAGTTAGAGGCAGTATACGAAATTTTGCCGATTTCACTGATTTGTGTGATTTTACAGATATTAATTTTACAGTCAAAATACTGTACCAATTTCTATAAGTATAAATGCACAACAAAAAAGAACATTACAAAAATGATCAAATGAATGAGCAAAGGAACTTTATTATACAGTATACAAAAAACAGTACAGTATACGAAATTTTGCCGATTTCACTGATTTGTGTGATTTTACAGATATTAATTTTACAGTCAAAATACTGTACCTATTTCTATAAGTTTTAATGCACAACATAAAAGATCATTACAATTATGATCTAATGAATGAGCTAGGTACTTTTTTATTTTGTGTCGAGTTAATTATGCGAGAATTAGGTTGTTTTAAAAGATTTTTTAATGGCAAATGTTTTTAATTTTTTGATTTTTTTTTTTTTTTTTTTGTAGGAAATGGATTGATTTTGAACTGAAGTTTATGCCTGTTGTTTCAAGAATACATTGTAATTTTTCCATGCCCTTTAGACTTCAAAACGATTCGTATTATATGTGATCTCTTACAGCAAAAATTCACAAAACAGTCGCCGGTTTAGGTTGATTAATCAAAATTATATAGGTACTTAATAAACATAAAAAAGTAGCTCATACATTAGATCATAATTGAAATGATCTTTCATGTTGTGCATTAAAACTTATATAAATACTGTACCTATTATAACCGTAAAATCATTAAAAATTTGCTTGCTTCCTCCGCTTTAGGTTTTTAGACAAGGTGTTATGATTGTTTAATATGTTCTAAATTGTATTGAAAAGTTAACTTAAATTAAAAAAAGAAATATATTAATAAAAAAAAAATTTAAAAAAAATCTGTGAAATCGGCAAAATTTCGTGGACAAAATTTCGTCCACGAAATTGTCCTGGCTGAGATAATCAGCAATAGGTAGATGATGGTTCCTGAACTTGCACGGTATGAAGCCACTGCCACATCTGATCGATACTACAGCTCATTTATGCTGGTTGTAAGTCTTGGGGTGCCGTTGTTTTCAGTCTAGTGAAGGTAATTGCACAGCAAGCAGGAGACAGGCCACTGTTATACATACCTACACTTGCGTGCAATAAAATCGATCCACCCTTCGATTTGAAACGAGATATTTTAACAAGTTTAATTAACAATAACCTAATATTAGGTCTTTACCTATGAAATTGCCGTTCTGCAGTACTGGCCATTTCAAATCAAAATAATTTTTGTTTGGCTAAGAATTCTAATTTCAAATTAATTTTATTTTAAAAACATGGATTTTTTTTTCCAAAAGTAGTCATTTGTTTATTGATTAGTATTACATTTTCATCGCATTTCAATCTTTTTCGTCATCATGGATACGTTAAAAATTCGAGTAATTATGGAATATGAGTACCGTCGTGGCAGCAACGCGGCACAAGCGGCACGCAACATCAACGACGTTTACGGAGCTTACACTACAAACCAACGCACCACTTGTTATTGGTTTGCTCGCTTCCGTTCTGGAAATTTCGACCTGAAAAATGAACCTCGCTGTCGTCCGAAGACTTTGGTCGACAATGACGAATTAAAGGCGATTGTGGAAGCTGATGATACACAATCTACGGCTGAATTAGCAGCAGCTTTCGACGTTAGCGTCAAACCAATATTGGTCCATTTGCGTCAAATTGGCAAGGTAAAAAAGCTTGACAAATGGGTGCCCCACGAACTCAATGATCGCCAGCGCGAAGTACGCGTCGAGACGTGCCTTGCACTGCTCAACAGACACACAAATGAAGAAATTTTGAACCGCATTGTTACCTGCGATGAAAAATGGATTCTGTTTGATAACCGCAAGCGCTAAGCAAGTTGGTTGGATCCTGGTTCAGCACCTAAACAATGCCCTAAACGAAAACTTACCCCTAGAAAAGTGATGGTCACTGTTTGGTGGTCTAGCGCCGGTGTGATTCATCACAGCTTCTTACCAAACGGGGTGAGCATTACTTCAGATGTGTACTGTGAAGAACTGAACACAATGATGGAGAAGCTGGCACATCTCCAACCAGCATTGGTCAATCGCTCGTCTCCGCTGCTCCTGCACGACAACGCGCGACCTCATACTGCACAGCAGACGGTCTCCAAGTTGCAAGAACTGAGGTTGGAAGCTCTCCGTCATCCGCCCTACTCACCAGACCTGGCACCTACAGACTACTACTTTTTCCAGAATTTGGATAACTTCTTGGCGGGAAAAAAAATCAATACCCGAGAGGCAGTACAAAATGCCTTTGAAGAATTTGTTGCCTCCCGTCCAGCTGATTTCTTTAAGAAGGGCATCAATAAACTGCCACTGCGTTGGCAAAGATGCATTGATTGCATGGGTGATTACTTCGATTAATACAAATAAAAAATGCATGAAAAAAATTCGTTTAAATTTTTTCATACAAAACGGCAATTTCATAGGTAAAGACCTTATATTGTGTACTAAAACCTTCCTGAATGTATGTAGATTACGTTAGTGATAAAAATATCAAAACTGATTCATAACTTTTTGAGAAAAGCGCGAATTTAAAAACATACAGATCGAATGAGGAACTTCCTTTTTTTTCAAGTTGGTTAAAAATTCAAGTTAAATGATCAATAAACGAACAGTAATAAACAAAATTAAGCTTATGTCAACTTCACTGTGACAAAAAAAGCCACGCAGTTTTTTCAAACAAAAGTGAGTGATGAGAACATCTGAAGAATCGAATAGATCTTGTGAAGAATATTGCTTTTATCAAAGTATAGGGTATTTGTAAATAAACTTTATCTTACCTACCTTCACACAAAAAAAAAAAAAATATATACATTAACATCTTTGAGCTATCTCCTCTCAAATAGAGAGCATGGGGTGGGCCAATTTTATTGCACGCAAGTGTAGTTGACAAGCCAAATTGTGTCCAGAATGATGGTCTATGTCTTTTGGTCTGTATTTCACCAATGAAACTGAACACGATAAGCACATAAATGGCGTTTAAGAGCTGTCACTGACATTATTGTTGTGGAATATTCAGGGTCAAATTAAATTAGCTAGCGAAACTATGCAGAAGTGATGGGTATCGGTATCTAAACATGATAAAACGAAAAATATGTTTATGTTTAAATATATGTTTAATATGTTTTTTTTTTTTTTTTTTTTGGACATATCACACAACGCCATCTAGCCCCAAGCTAAGCAACCTAATGCTTGTGTTATGGTAACGAGATGGCTGATAAACTACTTATATACATTTTTTTTTTTTGTAAATACATACATATTATAGATAGAAAAACACCCAGACTCGGAACAAATACTTGTAGGTCGTACAAATATTTGTTCCGTGCGGGAATCGAACCCGCGACATGCTGCACAGCAGTCAATCGCTCAACCACTGCGCCAACCGTGTCGTCAAAAAATAAATGATGTTGATGATTTTTTTTTGTGCTTCATCCGTAGTTTGGCTAGCTAAATTAATTTGACTCGTAGACAGCCCTTGAAAGTTGAATGCCGTTTAGTTGCGCTGATCGCGTGCAGCTTTATTTGTGAAATTGGACCACGTCATGACATTGGCTCGGTGGCATTTCATGTATTTGTGTCTTTCAAATGGTTCGGGGCTCGTGGCTAAGTAATAACAGCCACACGGATCGATCAATCAGGTTAAGCTACGCTTGCCGCGCTTTTTCCGTGGATGGGTTGATCATCTCTACATACCGAGACTCCTCCGTGCATCGGAAAGTAAGTTAAGCCGTTGGTCCCGGCTGTCATTCGTGGATCTATGACAGTCGTTACGGGTCGTCAGAAGCCCGAAAGTCTGACAACCTATTTTACCAAGGGGTATCGTATTACCCAGTAACTGGGTTGTGGAGGTCAGATATTCAGACTCCTGTAAACTATTGGTATTCAGCTGCATCCGGTTAGATTGGAAGCAGCCGGTCGATTCTGTAAAAATCTCACCGTGAAAACTTAGGTGAAGTGAGTTTGTTTTTGCTAGGAATTGACATTATTGACAGCTCACTCCACGCTCACTTCACCTAAGTATTCACGGTGAGATGGTTATGCAGAATCGCACTGCTGACCCTATATCGATAGCCGAACACAGTATTTGGCTTAATAACTGTAAAAATATTATAATTTTCCCATAATAAGTTGTGTTGTTGATGATAAAGGATGTAGAAAGAAGTAGTAAAAAAAACCCCTAGAGTTTCGAATTTGAGCTTCAGATTCAATACCTGAGTCAGACAATAAGTAAGTTAATGTTTATTTTTAGTTGTTCGTGTTGTTTTCATACAAAAATGCCATCCAAATTTCCGACATTTCCGGTGAATTTTCCAAAAAAAAAATCTGTCATACAAGCCTTGTCCTGACAATTACAAACACAACAAAAAAGAATTAGCCAAATAGGTGCAAGCGTTCTGAAGTGATGCGCTTACATACATTCGGCAATTAATTTTTATGAAAAGATAAAGATAAAGTCTTATTTATTGCATAACTGTGTACAGACGCCAGCAGGTCAAGCCACCCGAAACTGTCAAATTTTCCCAATCAACATTAAACCTAATACTTTAGCGATAAAGATGAAAATCTATTATAGAAATTTGACAGATTGTAGTAGCTCGATGTGCTGGCGTTTGTACATAAAGATAAAAAAAAGAAAAAAAAAGATAAAGATTAGAAACTCAGTATCAGCTACATTTGTGCACCCGCCTATCACAGCCGCGACACCAGAGGGCCAATTCTCGTAATTAAAAACGTTCAAATACAAGTCGCAATGTCAGCCAGCGACAATCAAATGTCAAAAATGTAGGCAAACTCTATACAATTTTGACAGATTGAGACTGAGATGAGATTGCGAACGTTGTTATAAAAATACGGGAATTGCCCCTCTGGTATTTGATTACATATCGATTTTTTTTTAATGTAATGAAATTATTTTTTCAGAAGAAGAAAAACACGAGAATGATGGCATTAAAAGAGAGATCACGTTGAATGTAGATTTTGATGATGACTACCACCACGATGTTGATGATGATGACGATGATGATGAAGGGGATCCAGGTAAGTCTAACAAACGCCCTGCGTAACATAAAAAACCGGCCAAGCGCGAGTCGGACTCGCGCACGAAGGGTTCCGTACCATTATCTATAAAAACGGCAAAAAAATTACGTTTGTTTTATGAGCCCCCCCCCCCCCCCCCCCTTAAATATTTGATTTATTTTAATTTAATTATTTATTTTTAAAGTGAATATATAACTAAATATTTTGTTAATATTTTAAGCGTCTACTTTAACAAGAATCCGTTATCAATATCGAGCAAAGACGAGCATACAAATCACGTTTGTTGTATGGGATTAAATATTTATTTTATTCTGTTTTTTTTTTTGTATTTGTTGTTATAGCGGCAACAGAAATACATCATCTGTGAAAATTTCAACTGTCTAACATCACGGTTCATGAGATACAGCCTGGTGACAGACGGACGGACAGCGGAGTCTTAGTAATAGGGTCCCGTTTTACCCTTTTAGTACGGAACCCTAAAAAATAAACGTTCAATTTATAGATGTTGGTCCCGTGTCAGTAAAAGCGATATATACAGTGTATCAGAAAGGTGTGTTCAAACTTAAGGGTGTGGTACATACAGACCGTCAAACTGAACAACTTTCTCCATGGGACCAACATCGTAATCGAGAAAAAAATAATCAAGTGTCCCCTACAAAGATTCAATACCAACTCGACCCATAAGTATGGGAAGGCTGATAATTTTTTCTCGATTACGATGTTGGTCTCATGGAGAAAGTTGTTCAGTTTGATGGTCTGTACCACACCCTTTAATTTGACCACACCTTTCTGATACATTCTATATAATATTAATAGTTGATTGCTGAATGTTCACACCGCTGGCGAGTGCTCGTTTGTCGCAGCGACAAGAGCTATCAAAGAGAGTCCACGCTAAACACTCGCTGAGAGATTCACGCTTGGTACTATTGACAAAATGGACGCCTTTATACCTTATAGTTGCTTTTTGTGTACACTGATTCATTGAAAAAACCTTACCTTGGTCCTGGTCCTTTGTTTTACTTTGTCATAAGTACAATTGCAGCTAGCAAGCAACATTGTTTCAAAATTGGAAAGGCCTAGCGTTTGTCGATGGTACTTACGCATACCAGCGAGTAATCGCTCACCGCCGTCGCGCACTCGTTGCTCGTTGATAGCCAACTCGACTTCGGTAGGTCAGGTGCCTAATGCCTATGTCATTAGCTCAATGATACATAATCTCAAAACATTTATTTATTTACAGAAATAAAACCTTTAATTAAAACGGAGCCAGAAGAATGCACAAGAAAAACCAGAAGCAGAACTGTGAAAAAAATAAAGTGTTCCGCGAAAAAGTTTCACGATTTTAGCGAAACGGAGACCATGTTAAAAACGGGATTATTCCCGTTCAAAATACGGAAAAACAGAACTTTCTCGTGCTCCATATGTCCTGAAAAATCCACGAATTTAGACGATATCAAAGTTCATATAGTTGACCACAACAAAACTAACTTACATTTGGCGTTCAAAAAAATGATTTTTTCGAACTCGCAACGGTTTTACAAGTCGGGAACGAAATTGAGATGCAAGATATGTACCACAGACGTCGCTACGTATGAAGAATTAAGACTGCACGTAGAAAATTGTACCCGACTAAAATTTTCCAACCGCAAATGGAACAATTTACCGTTCAAACTAGAAAAAGATCAGTTAGACTGCCCGGTCTGCAAGAAAACGTTTTTAAACTACGTCAGTTTAAATACGCATATGAACGTGCATTATCCTAATTATATCTGCGAGAATTGTGGCAAGGCCTTCGCCTCAAAAGCAAGGCTAAGAGGTCACATGAGGACGCATGAGGTAGGGAACTTCCCTTGTCGATATTGCAACGCAACATTCGACAGGGTTACAAAAAGAGAGAACCACGTCTCGAAAGAACACAAATCCGGGATTAGGTACGCTTGTAAGCGATGTAATATCTCTCTGACATCATTTTACGCACGACAAAAACACTTAGCTGAAGTCCACAACGAAGAATTGAAAAGATATAAGTGTAAGGCGTGTCCACAGAGTTATATAACACCGGGACATTTGTCCAGCCATGTAAGGAGGGACCATTTGAACGAACGTAATCACAAGTGTGATAAATGTGATCTTGCGTTTTACACAAAGAATGCTTTGAAAATGCATATGATAAAACATGATGGAGAAAGAATACACATTTGTCCTGTTTGTCAGAAGTCTTATCAAAGGAAGAAGACATTAAGAGAGCATTTGCGGATACATAATAATGATAAAAGATTCGTTTGTCCTGTGTGTGGGAGGGCCTTTACACAGAAGTGCACTCTTAAAGGTCATTTGAAGGTCCATGAGCGGAAACCGGATATTGATGATCGTGTAGTCCAACCTTTACATTCGATTTAGATTGATGTGTTAAAGTTAAAAGAGGATGCAGGTCATCTAACATAGAAATAATTAGCCTTTAACGTTTCCACTGTTGAGACACAGGCCTCTTCGGGAGCGGGCCGTAATCCACCTCGCAGGCCCAATGCGGGTTGGTAGATGCCACACGTCTTCGGATTTTTGGTTCTAGGACATGCCGGTTTCCTCCCGATGTTTTCCTTCACCGTTTTGAGAGCAGTGGTGATGAAATAACTTACACAAAGTAAAGTCCTTGCCTAGGTTCGAACCTACGACCAACAACTCTGTAAGTCGCGGCCGTTTCTACTGGGCCACCACAGCTGCACAACACTAGCAATAATTTTATTATGTGAAAGTTACTTATTCATGTTATTCTTGCTTAAACTCACTATGTATAGTGGTCAAATTAAATTAGCTAGCGAAACTTTGCAGGCTTGATCGATATCGATAGGTATCTAAACACGACAAAATAAATAAAAATGAAAGCATTTGATAATTTTTTTTGGGATCAATGACCGCTGGTACTTACTACGCTGGTTATTACTTGAAGTTTGAGTCGATAAAATCTATTTTATCGTGTTGATATGTCGTTACCCATCACCTCTGTGAAGTTTACACAAAAAAAAATCGATTATTAAACTGATATTTTAAGTAACTATACTACCGGTGATTGATGAGGAGCTCGTGTGTAAGTAATAACAGCTGCACGGGTTGATCCATCAGGTTAAGCTACGCTTGCCGGGGTTGGTTCGTGGATGGGTGACCATCTTTACATACCAAGACTCCTCCGTGCCTCGGAAAGCACGTTAAGCCGTTGGTCCCGGCTGTCATTCGTGGATCTTTAATAATCGTTACGGGTCGTCAGAAGTCCGAAAGTCTGACAACCAGTCTCACCAAGGGGTATTTTATTACCCAGTAACTGGGTTGTGGAGGTCAGATAGGCAGTCGCTCCATGTAAAATACTGGTATTCAGCTGCATCTGGTTAGACTGGAAGCCGACCCCCAGCGACCGGCGATTGATGACCCCCAAAAAAAACATTATCATTCGTTTTTGTTTTATCTTGTTTAGCTATACCTATCACGCAAAGTTTCGCTGGCTAATTTAATTTGACTCTGAAATTAGCAATAAACCAGGTATGTTATATCGAATCTACGTGAAACGGGGTGAGATTTGTATTTAAATACCTATGTTATATTCTAAGGCCCACTTGCATCGCAAACCACTAAATTCGTTTAGTGCTAAAACTGATATCAGGCGCTTTAGGCACTAACTACACTTATTCAGCTCAATTCAACTTTTATCCATAGAAAACACCAGTTTTGTATGGAGACGCGTACGCATCCGTTCATCTTTCCGCGTCTGAACGGATGCGTACACATCTCCATACAATACTGGTGTTCTCTATGGAAGTCTGTTAGTCCCAAACTAGAGTGAATGTTCATTTTTGATTCATTCCACGTTCACACGACACCGACAAAATTACAAAGGAATGAACGTTCATCTGTTCATTTTATTTTAATTTTCGATTCTTCGGTAGGCGAGTGAAAGATGCGGCAGTGTCGAAATCCAGCGTTGTTGAATCAATTCACTAATTAATTCATTTTTCACTTATAATTCTGTGATTAGACGTTACACTTCATATGAAAGTTGATGGAAGGCAAAAATGAACGAAAAAAAAGGTACATTCAGGAAACTATTGGTAACTTCTGTATACGACGATTTGACTAATATTTCTAAATAGAGTTGAATGTAAGAATCCATACACCACTACAACACTTCACACACCCCCACACACCCACGCCTACCCACATTACACACTTTGATATGCTTGCTTAGATGGTTCTAGCATGTCATCCTTTTGTTTCTGATGCATGTAATCAGTGTTGCTATAAATTGTAAATCCGTAATTGGCTGTAAGATTGGTTTTATCTATTGTAAGTAAAATTGTTAAAGGGCTGTGGATATTGTAATAAATAAATAAATAAACTTGAGAAGGCTGTCGCATTTTGTCACCTCTCTCTCTCATATGGGACCAAATTTTTCAGAATGTTAAATGAAAAGGTGTTTTTTTTTTTTTTGAAAAATGTAATCAATTGGCGAACTAATAAATTGTACTAATTTAGTAGTTATTAAAAACATATTTCTATTGTATAAGTATTATGATCTGTTTTTGAGAAGAGTTAAATAAATGCTATTAAAATAATATTATGTATTACTTCGCCAATTGATTACATTTTAAAAAAAGCATAGAATTATATAAAATTCTTGAAAATTTGGTCCCGTGAAAACGAGAGAGTGAGACAAAATGCGATAGTGGCTAAGTAATAACAGTCGCACGGGTCGATCCATCAGTTTAAGCTGCGCTTGCCGGGGTTGTCCGTGGATGGGTGACCATCTTTACATACCGAGACTCCTTCGTGCCTCGGAAGTCGTTGGTCCGGGCTGTCATTCGTGGATCTTTAACAGTCGTTACGAGTCGTCAGAAGCCCGAAAGTCTGACAGCCAGTCTTACCAAGGGGTATCGTGTTACCCAGTTACTGGGTTACAGTAAAATACTGGTGTTCAGCTGCAGACGGTTAGACTGGAAGCCGACCCCAATATAGTTGGGAAAAGGCAGGCAGTTGATGTTTAGCGCTAAACCTATTTAGTGATTTGTGGTGCAAGGGGGCCTGAAATAAGTAAGTTATTAATTATTAAACATAATTATTATAGAAAAATGTAAAATATAATAATATTGTTAACTTTAAATAATGTTAAATTTGAAATGATCACTTTAAATTAACGCGGGCGTTAATATGACACATAGGTTTTTAAAGAGACGTCACAGAGGTACAGTATTTTTATCTCACGAAGCGACGCGTGCTTTACTCGTGGTAAACACGCTGCGAATGTGTGCGTGAAGACGAGTAGCGTCAGCATTCAAAACACACACATTTCCGACTTCGCCATTGTCTCGGACGGTACCGAGAGCTCCTGCGCTGCTTATTCACACATTCACAGCGTGTTTATGCACTTGGTTACCACAAGTAAAGCGCGCGTCGCTTCGTGAGATAAAAATACTATGAGTGACGGAGATGAAGCTCTACAAAGAGGATTTTTTTCTTAAAATCGATGTGTTATGTTCACGGCATCGGCAGGGTCCTGTCCCCAGTAAGGTCAATTTTGACTTCCAAGAGTGATCGATTTACTAAAATATTTCGGAGTGCCACACTTTGTAAAATAAGCCGGTTTTTAATCAACTTATTGTCCATTTTCACTGGGCGCGCTATTGGATTTTCAACTCTCGGCGTTCAGTCGAGCGTACACACAATGTTGATGGTTTTTGGAGCGAAAGTTTTTGTGTTAAGATAACATCACACCTGTATTCTACGAAGAGGTAGCGTAGGTGTATAGGACCTACATTTGCGTTCTGACAGTTATGTCTTTCTCCCACGTACACGGCTACAGATCAAGCTATACATTTCCAGTATAAGCTGATCTCGCATTGTATAGGATTTCCTTACAATGAGAGGTCATTCTAAACTGGATATTTAACTTGATATGTAGCCGTGTCACCGTGTGTAGGTAGTAGGGGGCAGGCAGTTACACTAAGCGCAAAACTTCATGAGCTCTAGGAAGTTGGACGCGATTGGCCTAAAAGTATATTAATAAGTAGCTTATTATTTTTGTGATGAACAAGTCAATGCTGTAGGTACCTATATGCCTAAATAAGTAGGTACCTACTTTATTTTTTGGAGTATATTCCTTAAGGCGCGGACTGATTACGATTTTAAACGGCACACAACCGCGTAATCTATTGTCACCATTAGGTGGCTTGAAATAAGGTTGAAATTTGAAAATAACTAAGCTGCGAATGTGCATTTATTTTACACTAAATTAAATAATTGTCCGATTAAAGTTTAAAAAAAATGCTAATTCTATTAAATTCTTTAAAAAAAGAATGTCGTTATTAATGCAGGTACCGTTTCCAGTGAATGGCTCAATAGAAAATATAATACACTTCTGGACACATCTATTGGCCCACCTTAGAGTTTAGGTTTCGATGGCCCCTACCGAAATATGATTGCTAGATTGAACAAAAACTGTTGATGCAGTTTTAAACCTGATACATTTTACCATCTTTTTCGATCATATTGTTTTAAATTTGAATTCAGAATACCATACGACATGGAGCTACGCCTAACAAGTCGGATATGCGCCTTGTTAAAGGCAATTGATTTTTGAATAAAAAACATGTTTTATCAAATAAAGGTTTAATTTAATAACGCGTGTTGCCTCCATGGGCATCTACCACAGCTCTCATACGATTAGGCATAGAGTTTATCAACCGCTCTATGAAATTTTGAGGGATCATCTCCCATTCCTCTTCTATGGCAGTTTTCAACTCCTGCATCGTCTGGGCAACTGGCTGACGAGCCCTAACACGTCTTTTTAGCTCGTCCCACATGTGCTCAATGGGGTTCATGTCTGGGCTTCTGGCTGGCCAGTCCATAACTGTGATGTTCACATCCCGAAGATATTCCCTGATGATGCCGGCCGCATGGGCTCTTGCATTATCATGCATAAAAAGGAAATTTGGGCCCACATAGTCCGCGTATGGTATCACGTGAGGTTCTAAGCACTCACGAATGTACCTTTCAGCATTTAATGTTGGCAGCCGTGGTCCTGTAACAACCTCAAGTTGAGTTTTGCCGCTCGCGGATATACCGCCCCAGACAGTCCATGAGCCACCGCCATAAGCAACCCTCTCTTCAAAGCAGCATTGTGCGAAACGCTCTCCCTTACGTCGGTAGACCTTCTTCCTTCCATCATTGCCATGTGACACAATTTTAGACTCATCAGAAAAGAGTACACGGCTCCAATCTTGCTGTGTCCAATTTAAATGACTGCGTGCGAAATGAAGGCGCGCTGTTCGGTGGGCTCGCGTTGGTTTGGGGCCATTAGCTGGCTTGTGTGGTACCATATCGCGTTCTTTTAACCTTCTCCGAACAGTTCGAGCGCTCACAGATACTCCGTGGAAGTCGCGAAGTTGGTTTTGTATCTCAATGGAGGTAAGGTGACGATTTCTCAAGCTGGTCGTCACGATGAATCGATCCTGCCTTTCAGTTGTGACCCGAGATCGTGGCCTTCCTTGACGACGAACAAAGCCGCCAGTCTCTAGGTACCTCCGATAAACATTTCGGACCGCAGATCGACTTAAATTAAGTTGAGCACTCACGTTTCTTTGGCTGTGTCCGGCCTGAATAAGTGCCACAGCTTGGGCGGCGACTTCAGGTGAAGTATCCATAGATTATTGATAGAACCTCACCTTAATGTTAAGAATAAGTAATGTTTGTTGCAGAACCAAAGATATCAATCACTTTTTCAAGAATTAAATCCAAGTAAACCAATAAAACTAAGTTTTCTTAGTATTCGATTGTTTGATATCAACAAACAGGCTCCAAATTGTCTTTTGTTTCTTTAAATTCTGTGTTCGAAATTCAAAAAAAGACTATTGAATGAAATTGTGAATGTGCCAGGTTCAAAACTGCATAAAAACTTTTTGCTCGACCTAATATAAAATTTTAGCTACGACCAAACGGAACTGAAAATACAAGGTGGGCCAAAAGATGTGTCCAGAAGTGTATAATATGTATGAAAGTCGTAAAGAGAATAGGTACAAAAGATTAGCAAAACAACACGGTTCAACTTGACACACACCACTGACACAATGTTTTATTATTTTATGTCACTGCAGCTGTCGCATGCCAAAAAGGCTTTAATACTTTCCCTCAGCTGCTAGTCGACCTTCTTTTGCCTAAACCCTTTCACGATTAATCGGGCTTTATATTTCTCGACTGTACCGTCTGGGTTGGATTTAATTTTATAAACCCATTTACATGGCAGGGCTTTTCGATCTCTCGGTAGATTTTGCAAGTCCCACACTTTAAACTTCTGTAAAGAATCGATTTCATTCTTCATGGCTTCTATCTTTACTTGAAAATAGTGACATTTCGAGTAACTTTCAGGGAATGGTCCGCACACATCGGCGTGAACCGGCTCTCCAGGTATACTAGCTCTTTCTCTTTTGCCAAATTTAAGACGCTGTGCTTTTCCATAAATGCATCCTTGGCACTGTATATCATCTTTATAATTTAGATTAATCCCCAGTTCCCTCTTGACAAGAACTTTGATGTATTTCTTGTTTTGGTGACCAAATCGTTCGTGATATAACTGGAGTAAGCTCGATGGGTTAACAGCATTAATTTCAGGTTTGTTTGTTTGGTAAAACTGTCTTCATTTGTAACTTATACAGTCCTCCACTCTGCTGCCTGTTTCCAACTGCTAGAATCTGACCGTTAAATTCCAGCCTGCACTCTTTCGTGGTGGAAATAAATTTACTATTTTGCAGTTTATCTTGTGCAGCTAACATGGATAGCAAATTCTTTGTAAGCTTCGGTACATACCAGACATCACTCAGAGTTAAATTCATTGTTTTGCCGTTAACCTTGGTTTAAACTACCACAGACCCTTTCCCTTGTGCAGGAACTACAGTACCATCTGCCGTTGTAACAGTGTGGTTCGATCCAAAGTCCTCAAAATAAGTGAATATGTCTCCCCTATTGGTGACGTGAGTCGTGGCACCATTATCTACATACCAATTTGCTGTATCGCTTTCTTCAGAGCAAGTGTAAATCATCAACGTTATATTTTGCACTTGCTGCTGCTTGGACGAAGACTGTGTAGATTTCTTCGGTCTGCCATCATTAATCCACTGCTTGCAATTCTTAATGCGGTGGCCTATTATTGAGCAGTACCTGCATCTTACGTTCTCGTCTCTTATCTGCGATTTTTGCTGCACCTTTGAGGTAGAGGCGAGCACTTCCTGAGTCTCTTCAATATGACCACTTAGCGCCCTCTCATACCCGCACAGTTGTGATGTCAGTGATTCAATTGTCCTCTCTTGTTTGCAATTAAACTTTTTAAACTTTCGCGATTTGCACACATTATAAACAAAACTAAAAACGGGTCTTCTCACGATATTCCTTTTTACGAGGTAAACAGGTACCTACTTGTTTCCCGACGTTTCGACCGCCTTGCAGCGATCGTGGTCACGGGAGGACTGATGACAGCTCAGCGACGTCTTCGTAAAGTGCGGGTATTGGCATCTACCCTCACTTGGTCTTCACAATTTTTATTATTGTCACTGTCGGTACTCTCTTGTTTAAACAAACAAAATCAAAGATCAAAATCAAGTTGGATGCTGCTAAACAGCAGCATCCAACTTGATTTGAAACTGAAAAATTTTTCATTGAGGGAATCTAAAATTTTACAGATCAGGAACATTTCCGGCAACTTCACGTTAGGATCGGTCTCCAAAATTTCAGCATTCAAATTGTTCCAAATGTTTTTAAGGTTCTACATCATAGTAGACACGTCATCCTTAGAGTTATTTGTGAAGCTAAAGAATTGCATGCACAATGTGTATGCTCTGTCTTTTGATTGACCGTCAAACAAGCGGTGAAGTTCCTGCCATACTTTGTTTGCTGTTTCAAATCGCATGATTTTCATTAAATTCTCTTCGGTCATGTTGCTCGTTATGATTAGTAGAGCGTTGCTATCTGCCTTCTTATATTTTAACAATTCTGCATTACAGGCCATCAGCGCACCATTGCCTACTCCTAAAACTGGTTTTCTAAGTTTTCCTTCTGCCGCCTCCATGGCACCTTCTGTGCCCCGCAGCATGATGGACACCTTATACTTCCAAGTAGCCCAATTCTGGCTACCTATGAGCTGACCGATCTGAATCTTGGTGTTAGTAAAATTTTCCATATTGACAACACCGAAAAAACTTTTGTTTTTTGTTGTTAGTACGCCCTGGGTCTTATCCTGGTATACTGGGTATTCTGGGTATGCTGGGCCCATAACCTAATGCAGGTACCGTTTTCAGTGAAAGGCTCAATGGAAAATATAATATGTATGAAAGTCGTAAAGAGAATAGGTACAAAAGATTAGCAAAACAACACGGTTCAACTTGACACACACCACTGACACAATATTTTTTTATTTTATGTCACTGCAGCTGTCGCATGCCAAAGAGGCTTTAATACTTTCCCTCAGCTGCTAGTCGACCTTCTTTTGCCTAAACCCTTTCACGACTAATCGGGCTTTATATTTCTCGACTGTACCGTCTGGGTTGGATTTAATTTTATAAACCCATTTACATGGCAGGGCTTATCTCTCGGTAGATTTTGCAAGTCCCACACTTTAAACTTCTGTAAAGAATCGATTTCATTCTTCATGGCTTCTAACCATCTATCTTTACTTGTACTACTTGATACAGCTTCTTTATCCTCGTAACGCCCAAGCATAAAACATATCGTGAGAGCTAAATGCCCAGTGTTCATTTTAATGTACATAATATATCAATATGGTTAATGCCCAAGCAAGTATACGCTTATTTTTGCTTAAGTATGTGGTTAGGATTTTTTTGTATATTTTTAGGCATACTTTGGCGTTATGTAGAAGATTAAGAATTAAATTTGAAGGCAATTTATTTTGTTCATTTAAATGAACACTAGACGTTACTTACTTCATTACGGTTATTTATTTTGTTCATTCAAATGTACATTGGGTGTTACTTATTTTATAAGGATAAAAAGAAAAAATATTTATGAATCAATTTTTTTATTTTAGTTAACGTTCATACATTGAGATCTTTAATTGAAATCAGTCTTAACGACAAGTCTCTTAAATTTAACCTCCTTCCTATTACTGTAATTATTATAGTTACAGAAATATACCTCTAAAATCAATCAAATATATTTTTATCTAATTAAAATGTGCTCTTAAAAAATCAACATCCAAGTACTACTCAATAACACTAAAAAAAACGTTGTTCTCCAATAACAAAAAAAAAAGTACTCATACATAATAATAATAATATGTAACGTAAATATTGTTCAGAAAAAACATGAAAATGTTACTAATTACCTGAACCATTTTGATGGAAATCAAAAAAACAATTACGGTGTCTCGTGAGGCATAAACTTACTTTGCAATGCATGCATTTGAATAGAGTCCTATTGTAATGACAGTGACGACATCTACTAGCATTACCATCGCTTATCATGGGTAGGTGTTTAGCTGCATGGGTACGATATTTCACGCTCGGCACTACTACCGTTGAGGGCCTGCCCTTTCTTCTAGCTGAAACTATTTCTCTCTCAGATGCTTCTTCGTCTTCAGAATCTATGAGAGCATGTGACTCAATAAGCATTTCTCCTAGTTCCATTTTGAAGGCACGCAGTTGCAGTATTTTTGTTGAAGGAACTCCTAATTTTACCTGATCTTTTTTGTACTGCAACCAGGAGTTTGTAACAGCTAAATCAATCATGTGTGAGAAAAATCTTTGTGTCCATTTTCTGGTACGATATCTGTTAGGGCAAACAGCCAACATGCGATCGGCTAAATCGACACCTCCCATTTTTTTATTATACTCCCTAACAACTCTTGGTCTTGGCACAATAACATATCGTTTATCTTTTTTGCACCATCTTTTGCATTCATCAGCCTCAACATCGGCCTCTACAGAAGACAATAATAGTACTGGCTTGTTATCGTACCATTTCGTAAGTGCAAGACGTTTATCATTTCTGACCAAAACTTGATAGCTTCCTCTTCCTTGAGACTTTAGTTCGTTATCACTTATTATTGATTCTCTCACATCATATGGTATTCTATTTTTCATAATAGTCCCTGTCCCTTTGATGCCCCGCTTATCAAGTTCATCAAACAACTTTTCTGAGGTAAAGAATCTATCAAAATAGAGTATATGTCCTGGTACTAGTTGGTCAGCCAATGTTAATACTGCCTTTTCACCCAACCCAAAAGGTGAATCAGCATAGTCTGAAAAGGTCGTTTGCCCTTGATATACTTGGAAATCGCAAACAGTTCCGTCTGGATTTGCTAAGACAAATGCTTTTATGCCTACGGGATTAGGTTTTCCTGGACAGTATTGTTTTATGGAACATGACCCAGTAAATGGAATGATCATTTCGTCCAAGGAGAGGCTTTGGTCTTTTTGTTGAGCGCGACAACCAACCTGCATATATTGGATTAGAGGGCGAACTTTCCAAAGTATATCCTGAGATCTCATTTGCGACGTGACATCATTGTCAAATACAACTTTCAAACTGTTTCTCAGCTGAAGAAATCTGTTTCGAGACATATTATCAGCTATGATAGGCACCTTCCATTTCTTCTCCCAAGCCATTCGCAGATTAGGATAGTTGATGGAAGACATTACTAATGTTATACCCAGGTACACGTGCATTTCAACTGCAGTCAAGTTTAAGCTCCGCCCATGTCTCTCAACTGCGGTTTGGTTGCTTTTCAGGACAATTAAATTGATTAAATCGTCGTTTATATATTGCTTCCAATAATCTTGCTTCTGATAACCTTGACTATTTATTGGCAAATAGGCCGGCTCTAATAAAACTGGAGATTGAGGAAGAAACTCTTGTATGGTCCAGTTTGAAGGTACCGATGACCCATCAGATGTTGTCTCACCAGTCACATTGATTTCACCCCATTGACCCCTCCCCCTTCCCCTTCTTACGCCTCTCCGTTGTCCAGTTTCACCTCTACGACCTCGCCCAGCACCACGTCCTCTCGCAGCACAGCGTCGACGACCTTGACCACGTCTAACCGGCCTCTCTTCCACCTCCGATTCAGTTTCATTATCACTGGAATCGGATCTATTGCGTGTCCTATTTTCTGGGGAATCTAAAACTGGCATGTATTCCGGATCCCCTACATCTTCATCTGAAGGAATAAAGTCTTCAATTTCAGAGTCTACCAATAATCGTTCAATATCGAACTCCTCCAGACCTAGAGAATAAAAAAAAACAAAACCATTAATTATACAATAACCCACTGTGCAATAGAATGTACATATTATTTTGTAGGTTAAATTGAAGTAACGCTCAATGTGCAATCAAATGTACATAATATTTTAAGAGCGATTTAAAAAATGTTTTAGTATCTATGTGCTAAAATAATAATAACACACAACAGTTAAGTAATAATTCTTTCACTAAGGTTAAAATCTGACACAAAAATCTCTAAAATTAAAAAGATAAAAGTGGATCAAACTTACGTGGTATCTGCCGGCGCGCCATCTTGCCACGTGTGTGCAATTTTGACTTTTTTTTTTTTTTTTTTTTGGAATGGCATCTCGTAGTGTGACCATGAGAGGTCTCGACTACTTAACCGGACTTTCCTGTGGGTGCCTTTAAGCGAGCTCAAAAGCCTCCAGCCAGGGGCATAAAATACTAACTAAATTATAAACTAAACGACTGCGCACTAAGGGCACCCCCTGTGGGGTACGGACCTCGGCTTAGGGAGTCGTTGTCATTGACCAATGATAAACAAGGCAAAGCAATAGGCTGGATCAAGTTAGGGGAATTATTATTATCAGGGGAGTTTAAAGCTACAGGCTCAGCTACGCCACCAGCTGGCTCGATTAAACCGATCAAGGGACATGAATTTACATTTACGTTAGATGGTCTTAAACGCGATGGGCCTCGGCGGCGAGGCCGGAATGTAGATCTGTGTTTGTGTTGGACTGTACTAGTGTCCCTACTACTTTCCTGGAGGAGGGTGATAGGGTCATCGGGTTCAGTGAGGGCATGTCGCGGACGGCGGATACTACTGATTCTACTGGGGACATAGCTAGCGGCTTCGACAACCAAGGGGTTGCGATGTTTCACGGCGGAATCAAAGAAACGCTTGGAAAGGCGTTTCAAGTACTGACGGATGGTCGGGACTTTAAGGTCAAGGTGGAGGTCCGCGTTCCGAACGAACCAGGGGGCTCCCGTTACCTTTCGGAGGAGACGGTTCTGAAGGGTCTGCATCCTATGGATGAGGTGGGGCTTTGCATGCGCAAAGACTGGGCCCGCATAGGTCATGATAGGTCGAATGCACGCTGTGTAAATACGCAACTTGCACTTAAGGGACAACTTGCTGCGTGCATTCAGAACGGAGTGTAAACGACCGAGAGCAAAGTAGGCCCGCGAACGAACCTGCTTTATGTGCTCTGAAAATGTTAAATGACTATCGAGCGTCACACCTAAATATTTGGCTCGCTTTTCCCAAGGGATCTGCTTGCCAAACATGGTGATCGGCCGAGGAGGGGCGGTGAGCCGACTACGCCGTCTCGTAAAGAGAATGGCTTGGCTTTTATCGGGATTGACTTCGATTCTCCACTTTCGAAACCACTTGCCGAGGGCATCGACTGCGGTTTGGAGGGTGCGAGCGATCGAGTCAGGGCGAATTCCCTTGGAGAAAATGGCCGTATCGTCTGCGAACAGCGCCAACTGTGCCTTTTTACTCTTCGGGATATCGCTGGCGAAGAGGATGAATATGAGGGGGGAAAGCACAGAGCCCTGAGGGACTCCTGCGCGAATAGGGTGGGGGGAGGAAAGTGCTCCTTCAATGCGATAGCGAAAGGTGCGGTTTGACAAAAAGTCT
Organism: Cosmia pyralina; assembly: GCA_946251885.1. NCBI lineage: Eukaryota > Metazoa > Arthropoda > Insecta > Lepidoptera > Noctuidae > Cosmia > Cosmia pyralina. Next base: position 7,990,973 of record OX276368.1, on the reverse strand, counting down.
CGTAGGATGAGCACGAGACGATCCGGCACACCGAGTTGGTACAGCTTATATAATAAGCCGTTGTGCCAGACTTTGTCAAAGGCTTTCGCTATATCAAAGAAGACAGCACCAGTCATCGCACCGCGTTGGAACCCAACGCTGATGTGCTCGACAATACGGTGGACCTGCTGCACGCAATAGTGCTGGGTTCGAAAACCGAATTGCTTGTCGGGAATGAGACCCTTTGTCTCGGCATAATCTCTGAGACGCTTATAAATAAGCCTCTCATAGATTTTGCCGAAGACGTTGAGCAGACTGATAGGCCGGTAGCTAGAGGGCTCGCTCTTAGGCTTGCCGGGCTTAGGGATACCGATAACGGTAGCCTGTTTCCAGGCGTGAGGAAAGATATTATTACCCATGGCACCATTGAAGATGATGGTCATGAGCATAATCAAACGGGCAGGGAAAAGTTGGAACACCCTATTGGTGATTCCATCTGAGCCGGGGGCTTTACGGTGTTTTAGGCCCTTGATTATCTCGTGCACCTCGTCAGGAGTGACGGGAGGCAAGGGACAATCAGGGTCCTCAACGGGGGGAAGGGAGGCTCTACGTTCGACTTCAGCGTCAACCTCAGAGAGGTGGGCTTCGTCTACTGGTTGAGAGCTGGGTGAGCACTGGGCCTCAAGACTATCGGCAAGGCATTCGGCCTTGTCGATATCATCGAAAGCGATGGTATTGTCTGGGCGTAGTGCAATTTTGACGGACAATCAATGCCTTTTATAAAGTTGACAGACGTCAAAAAGTTAACTACACTATACACGAAACAAATAAAAGTCACCATAAATATGTATCCTGGCGGGAAATTTAAACAAGTCATAAAATTTATTTTGTTCATCGTAATGTACGCTGGGCGTTTACGCGTCCTTTTAAAAAATATGTTTGGGCTTTAATGATTTCCAATATTATGTACATTTAAATGTACAGGGGGCGGTACGAGGTTATACTTGAAGGTTCTCTTTCTATTATCGAATCAACCAAGAATAATTTAAATTCATCCAATTTTTGTGGAGGTCGCAGAGTACTTCTGTCTCTGAGATTATACCTTGAAACGTCCGGTATAGTAACATCACTCTCTGAATTCATCGGCATCTCATCATCAGGAGGAATAGCATCTACAAGCTCTTCAGTATCACAATCTGAAAATGCGTTTTCATTTTCTATGATTTCACTTTCTTGTTCTCCCTCTAATTGGACCGACTGTCTCACAGGAGAAGCTACATGTTGCGGACAATCATCTTCCGGAATGATCGGATCTCCTGTTCTATCAAATCAGAATCTCCCTCGATCTCAGCGCTCATTGGTAAATTGACATCTTCCTGAGGACCAGGTCCCAAGGCCGTTGGGATTCTCAATTCCATGGTTGGACAAAAGGTGACATCTCTAGATCTTTCGGTCTGTTTTCCATTCCAGATGCGATATCCGTCGTCGTTATCATACCCGATAAGTCTGCCTTTGGTAGCTTTCTTATTTAGCTTCTTCCTTTTTTGTTTAGGAATGTGAAAGAAACATTCACTCCCTATCACAGGCAAGTGTGAGATCTTAGGCTTCTTCTTATGCCACAGCTCATACGGTACTTTCCCTTCTTCTCTTGTGGGTCCTGTGCGGTTGAGGACGTATGCAGCTGTCTTGATAAGCTCTGCCCACAGGGCTTGTGGAAATTCGTCTCCTCCGTGCATGTATGATCGAGCTGTTTCCACAAGAGTCCTGTTCTCTCTACCTTAAAGTTGCTTTTTGTATAGCACTGATTCATTGATACCCTGCCCGACCTACGGTGACCGGTCCTTTGTTTTCGTCCAACTATAGAAAGACGGAATGGCACAAAAAATAATAGTAAACTCCAGTCGTGCGTCGGAGCTGACACACACTTTTTATAAAATTTAATGTTATGTTATTAGCTATTAATATAGGTACTTTTAGGCCACTCGCGAACAACTTCCGAGAGCTTATATTTTTTTGCGCGTAGGTACTGTATTAAAAATTTTGAATCTGACACAGTGTATTATTTATTTTGTCTACAGCAGCATTACGAGTATTTAAATAAACGCTTAAATTATATCATCATAAGGCCCACTTTCACCAATCACTAAATAAGTTTATAGTACATATTTGCATCTCACGAAGTGATGCGGGCTTCACTTGTGGTTATGAATGTGTGCGAAGACAAGTAGCGTAAGCACATAACACACACACACACACACTTCCGACTTCGCCATTGTCTCGAAGCTCGGACGGTACCGAGAGCTCCTGCGCTTTCACACACATTCGCAGCGTGTTTGTACACAAGTAAAACGCGCGTCGCTTCGTGAGATAAAAATACTGCAACACTAAATTTATTTAGATCATCTTTCTGTCTCTGTCATCTTCAACCGATTGACAGAAACAAAACGATGTGTTAAATGCGTTTTCAAGTGGACCTTAAAAAGTTGATTCAAAATCGGCGTTAAGGTTGTAAAAATAATGTGCAATATAAGAAAATCGTCCTAAAATTGTGAGTATAGTAAAATTATTATTATTATTTATGTAAATCCAATGTTTTATTTTTAATTATACCGATATTATTAATATTAAAATACATGAATGTTTTATTTGATGTTTGTTTTTTTTATTTTCCCTCCATAGGTTTAGGTAATTAAATAAAAGTAAACAAAAAAAAAACCTCGAGTCTGATTAGCCGACTAAACGTCTGAACCTGTCACTTCAGTCGTCATGCTACGACACAGTTGTATTCTTTAATTTGGCAACGATATTCAACGAATTATAAAGTTGCTAAATTTAAGAGTACAACTGTGTTGTAGCATGACAAAAGTGACAGGCGTTACGTTTAGTCGGTTAACCAGACAAGTTGTTTTTTGTTTACCTTTATTTAATTACCTAAACAGATGAACTATAGTATGGCCCACCAGTATGTAGGTACACCGTACGTACCTACGAATTCCATGGGCCCACTATGGCCCTAATTCACTATGATCACTTAACAATTCATTACTTCGAAACCACGACTATTCCTTGAGCAAATCACGACATCTGCTAATATCGTATTCGCTAAGACACAATTAACGAAAGCGCCTTTAAAATACAAAGTACTCTGTGATGGGTTTCTACAAGACACGATATTGGCGTGGTAAGATACGTATAACCGGGGAATCATACAGAATTGGGGCCTTGGTGGTTATAATCACAGAATAATAAAGCTACAGTAGTTTTTATTATTTATTTATTTATTCGACTAATATCATAATTAACAATCATTCATAGGCAGGACAATTTGCTAATGATAAGCTTCCACATATATACTTCTATATACAAATATTTCAGTTGACTGTGTTTGTTAACAGCGATTTGGGTCGAGTTGCTTAGTTCGATAAATACTCCACCTCTTGTGTTACCTTACCAGTGCGACATCAAGTATTCCGTTTCTTTGATGGCATGGTCGAAAAGGCAGGCCAACTTTGCTTCACGATTTCTGATGGCCCCTTGTCTGTGGCCACCAGCAGCGCGCCAAGTGTCTAAATAGAGATGGCAGTACCTATAGTTGCCGGCACGAGTCGTGAGCACAAACTATACTTACTCTTACACCTAACGAATCTTAATTCCCATCACAGCAGGTTGCACAGGGGCGGGAGTAATGAAATCAATATATTATCAAGCATATTTAGATAAAGATTGAAAATATATTACAAAAGCACGCTGACGAGGGCAGTTAAAGTTAAGCTAGAATTTGTGCTCACGCACGACTCGTGCCTGCATTTATACCAATAAAATTCGTGTATCCGAAAGTGCGTCGAACTATCTGAACTTCTAGCAACGACGCTATTCAAAGATATTTGGGTCGTAGTGCGAGTAAACTCAAACCATTTATTTCAATTATAAACACTTTTGAAAATTGTCAAGCGGTCGATCACTCAGAAAGATGAAGCAGTTGCCCATTCCAAAGCGTAGTAGCGTAGTAGCGGACCTGTGCCAACGAAAAGTGTTGATTCTTAGGCTAGTTTGAATAAGGGTGCGGTTACCCTTATTCAAACTAGCCACAAACGCCGCCACCGAGCTGCGGTCTACATTTTGACTCTTAAATCAAACCATTGTTACAAAATTGGTTACGGTCCGCTTGGTTTGTAAGGAATGTGTTGACAATGCCGCCGAGGCGGCTAGACAATTCGAATACCTACTCAATAATATGAATATTAAGTTCTCATTAATAATAGGTCTTTACCTATGAAATTGCCGTTTTATATGAAAAAATTTAAACGAATTTTTTTCATGCATTTTTTATTTGTATTAATCGAAGTAATCACCCATGCAATCAATGCGTCTTTGCCAACGCAGTGGCAGTTTATTGATGCCCTTCTTAAAGAAATCAGCTGGACGGGAGGCAACAAATTCTTCAAAGGCATTTTGTACTGCCTCTCGGGTATTGATTTTTTTTCCCACCAAGAAGTTATCCAAATTCTGGAAAAAGTAGTAGTCTGTAGGCGCAAGGTCTGGTGAGTAGGGCGGATGACGGAGAGCTTCCAACCCCAGTTCTTGCAACTTGGAGACCGTCTGCTGTGCAGTATGAGGTCGCGCGTTGTCGTGCAGGAGCAGCGGAGACGAGCGATTGACCAATGCTGGTTGGAGATGTGCCAGCTTCTCCATCATTGTGTTCAGTTCTTCACAGTACACATCTGAAGTAATGCTCACCCCGTTTGGTAAGAAGCTGTGATGAATCACACCGGCGCTAGACCACCAAACAGTGACCATCACTTTTCTAGGGGTAAGTTTTCGTTTAGGGCATTGTTTAGGTGCTGAACCAGGATCCAACCAACTTGCTGAGCGCTTGCGGTTATCAAACAGAATCCATTTTTCATCGCAGGTAACAATGCGGTTCAAAATTCCTTCATTTGTGTGTCTGTTGAGCAGTGCAAGGCACGTCTCGACGCGTACTTCGCGCTGGCGATCATTGAGTTCGTGGGGCACCCATTTGTCAAGCTTTTTTACCTTGCCAATTTGATGCAAATGGACCAATATTGTTTTGTCGCTAACGTCGAAAGCTGCTGCTAATTCAGCCGTAGATTGTGTATCATCAGCTTCCACAATCGCCTTTAATTCGTCATTGTCGACCAAAGTCTTCGGAGGACCGCGAGATTCATTTTTCAGGTCGAAATTTCCAGAACGGAAGCGAGCAAACCAATAACAAGTGGTGCGTTGGTTTGTAGTGTTAGCTCCGTTAACGTCGTTGATGTTGCGTGCCGCTTGTGCCGCGTTGCTGCCGCGACGGTACTCATATTCCATAATTACCTACTCCAATTTTTAACGTATCCATGATGACGAAAAAGATTGAAATGCGATGAAAATGTAACACCAATCAATAAACAAATGACTACTTTTGGAAAAAAAAATCCATGTTTTTAAAATAAAATTAATTTGAAATTAGAATTCTTAGCCAAACAAAAATTATTTTGATTTGAAATGGCCAGTACTGCAGAACGGCAATTTCATAGGTAAAGACCTAATATCAAAAGAATAAAATTATCACAAGGTCATGTTTAATTTTAATATATCAACATGCCTACAGTACTATCTACCTATACTAGCTAGCTAGGTAGGTAGGTATTTATTTCCAGTTTAAACTGACTTCTCATTGAATAATACGAAGTCTATACAATGACAGGTCTGTTATTTATATGATTTTATTTCTGTAGGCAAGTAGATAGGTTGTACAAACACTTTTACTCGTCATATCATATTTTTAAAAACTAGATGAGGTCGGCGTTGCCTATCTGACTAAGTACCTACTCTGAGAAGAAAAGCCGAAACAAACTAGAGGTCACAGTCTCTTTTAAAGTCCAGACATAATCTTGGTCAGCTCATGTGAAGACCATGTAGATTGTTGTCTGAAATAGTCTTTTGAGGAAAGAACCACACAGATAGAGTGGACCTGTCCAGTCAGTGCACGCATTTGTCAGTAATCGTGCAGCTCAACTCGGAACCTATTGGAAATGTATCGCTTGCGTCACAGAACAGATATTATCTGTTCCGTGGCTTGCGCAATATGTAGGTACAAAGATTCGAAACATTCGCTTACTTTCCTCCAAGCCGTCCCTTTTTTAGTAGGTAAGGGTTGAGTGGGGTCAAGGTGACCAAGGCGGGAGACCAGCTTAACGATGACTGGTCGGTGGTCAGAGTTTAATTCATGTATCGCTTCTATAGAGTCCAATCGAAGATTGACATTCTTTAGAAGCGCTACATCAAGTACATCAGGGAGGTGGTTAGGGTTGTCGGGGAAATGAGTCGGAGTCATTGGGGCAATGACGTCAAAATTTAAAAGGGGACAAAGGTCGAATAGGCGTTTACCTCTGGTGTTGGTCGCACTGCTATTCCAAGCGGAGTGCTTGGCGTTGAGATCACCCGCAATAATTACGGACTCACTCAAGCCAAGTAGGATAGCGAGGTCATCGTTAAGAATTTGGAAGTTTTCTGTAGTGGAAATGGGGGGAAGGTAAGCCGATACCAAGGTGATCGGCTGATGACCTGTCATGCCTAGGCGGCAGACAGACACTTCCAAACGTGAGAGAGGGGGGGATCCAAAGGGATGCAATAAAGTGTGGCTTTATAATAGACTAGCTGCGCCCCGCGGTTTCACCCGCGTAAATGTCGATCCCGTGGGAATATCGGGATAAAAAGTACTTAGCCTATATGTTAATCCAGGGTGTCCAGCTACCTCCATATAAAATTTTATCAAAATCAGTCCAGCCGTTTGAGCGTGAAGAAGTAACAAACATATAAACACACACACACACACACTCATAAACTCGCACTTTATAATATATATATATATATATATATATAGCGGTCGCCCGCAGCTCCGCCCGCATGGATGTCGGTTACCGCTGCAAAAAGCCTACCCAGGAAAGACACGGTCAGCAAAATGATTCCCAGGTCAATTCACAGACACCGACACTAACATCGACGACGCAGTCATTATCCGCAGGCTGCACAGATTGTCTTTCTGTGGATGTTAAAGTTGTTAATGATGAAAATATTTAAATAAAAAATACTAATAGACACCGGATCAACACGCTCATTTATTAAACCCAATATAGCTAAAGAACCAAACGCTAAGCTTACCAGATGGAAGTTAAAACTGCAAGAATACGACTATGAAATATCACATAAAAAGGGAAGTACTAACCACGTAGCAGATGCTCTTCTAGAATCATATTAATGCATAACTCAGACCAAGCAACGATACATAGCAACTTGGATGACTCAGATGAAGGATTCATAATAAAATCAGAACATCCCCCTAGGCGTATGAATAGAATAATTTTGTAACGACAGAACCCTATCAAGTGAAAGTAATACAAAAAGACAACCACACCTACGATTATAATCTAAAAATAAACAATCCCCAAGACTTTATAAAATTCTGTAAAGAATATCTCGGATCAAAAGGATATGCTGTACTCGTAGTAGGAAATAGTAATAAACTCATAGAACAACTGTCTGAAATCTATAGGAAACATTTCAATAATAAAGAACTCACAATCATTTGGTATACACAACCACGTGTAGAAATCACAGATAAAGATGAAATTCTAAAAATAATTAGAACAACGCATGAATTTATAGATAGACACATAGGAAACCCAGCTTTAATAAAGGAAATCTCTAAAACATACTATATCGAGAACATCCAAAAACATACGGTAAGGGCGGGTTACTTTGACTCTAGGGCATAACTTTGGCCCAAATCGAGACAACTGTATAAACTGCCCGAAGTGTCACGACTACACAACCGAAGGTCGTATGTCCTTCGGTAACTATTAGATGGTGATATAGACGCGTACTTGCGGAACCTTGTGTGGATTTAATGACAGTAAACATCTGTCTCGATTTGGGCCAAAGTTATGCCCTAGAGTCAAAGTAACCCGCACTTACTGTACACAAAACTATCTGAATCAGTGCGAAACATGTACTAAAGTAAAATACAACCGACAACCTTTTAAACTTTCTTTGAAAAAACCAAAACATCAACAAAACCAATGGAAAAATGGCAAATAGATACGTTCCACTTTAAAAAGAAAACCTACGGAATAGACACATTTTCTAAATGGACTTTCGCCATAGAACTAGTTGAAAACAACTCCCTACAAGTAATAGAAACGCTATTACAACTCTTCGCTTTATTAAGAACCCCCGAACTAATCTCAACGGATAACGAGACTACACTAATATCGGAAACAGTAAAAGAATTACTAGCGGGATTAAAAATTAAACATCATGTGACGACACCCCAGCACCACACGTCTCATGGAGACATAGAAAGGTTTCATTCCACCCTAATAGAGAGATTAAGAGCACAACTAAAGAAAGAAGATGTTAACTTAGCAGTACTAGCATATAACTCCACTGTACACAGTGTCACTAACAAAACACCTAACGAATTACACTTTTTACGAGAAATTAACTTACCCGTACCGAACAACCAAACCTCTGACTATCTAAAGAACATAAACGATAAAATAGAAAGGGTGAAAGAATGCACACTCAAAAGAAGTAATAAATTCAATACACCTGTGACTAAAGAAATCACCATAGGAACTAAATTATATATCGCTAAGCATGATAGATCAAAACACGTTAACCCCTTTAAAGGCCCATACATAATAAAAAAAATCACGAAATAAATTCTCCTATGACTCCAGATATAAACAACACCAAATTCACATAAGTCAAATTCGTGTTACAGATGCGACGCAAACATCATAAAACTAGGGCAAGGGATCAGTATCATACCTCAAAGGAAGGTACAAACACAAGAAGACGAATGGAACTTAATCTATCCTATTAATTTAGAACCGCTCCAATCAAATTATGAGTCTAGAACGAACTTATACAACAGCGAAGGACTAACTAATGGTATACAACACCAAACACAGAACAGAATATTTAAAAACACACTTTAAGTGAATGTCTATCGCGAATGCAAATCAAACGACCGAAACGAGGACTTATCAATGGGTTAGGATCTATAATTAAAGCTATCTCAGGAAATCTAGATAGTGACGACATGATAAACATAGAAAATAAATTTAATCTAGCAGCCAACGCAATGACCGCAATGAACCACAACATAAATAACGTGACCCATCAACTTAACCAGTTAATAACAATTGTAAACCGTAAACTCAACACTAGAGAGTATTTCTTACAAGAAGTAATTTTAGTATACAAAACACTGAAAGACATTTGCGAACATCTCGAAGAAGCTTACGTCCTAGCCCAACACAATATCTTGCAACCCACAATATTTAACCAAATACATTTACAGCAAGGATTAGATAAAATCCCCAGCAAAATTAACGTAGTACGAGACATAAACCAACTACAATCCCTAATAGTCCCAAGCGTTGCTATACAAAGCAACTTTTAATATTCCAATTTGCTATACCCATGATCTCTAAAGAACAATATAATCTAGAAGCAGTAGGTAGTTAGCGTAATCACCCCATCTAACCAATATTGTCAAATGCCTAGTATAAAGAACGGCCAGTATTTAACGGGAACCAATCATGTGTATAAAGTAGACAAATGTAACAGCAATATATGTACAGCTTCACCGACAAAGAAATGTCTAGAAGAAAGCATCCTGAAACAACGCAACAGCTGTAGCGTTATAAAAATCTACTGCCCAGAACGATACTCATACAAAATTCAGAATGACTTATAATTCCAGTTCAGATTAAAGGAACAAACAATCTATGATAGATGTGCCGACAGAAGCGTGTCCATTGTAGACTCATATATAGAAGACAACAACAAATGCGGAAGCACTCAAGATGCTGTGAATATTCAGACCTTTACTGAAGTCACAGAACCAGCAAACAAATTACCAATAACGTTACCAGAAAATATGGACAACATAGAAGAACAGATCGCAGCAATTAATAGACCAGACTTAACCTCTGATAAGATCAAACACATAGGGATCCTAACCTATACAACGATAGTAACCATAATCTTGTTAACTATCGTCTTTTTAACTCGTCGAATCATAAAAACCCGACAAAGTACAAAAAGACTAGGAGGGAAGAGTCAAGATAACAACGGCATAAGCAGAATCGATTATAAATCAACTCAATCTGCCTAGCCTTTTCCCAACTATGTTGGGGTCTGCTTCCAGTCTAACCGGATGCAGCTGAATACCAGTATTTTACATGGAGCGACTGCCTATCTGACCTCCACAACCCAGTAACTGGGTAATACGATACCCATTGGTAAGACTGGTTGTCAGACTTTCGGGCTTCTGACGACCCGTAACGACTGTCAAAGATCCACGAATGACAGCCGGGACCAACGGCTTAACGTGCTTTCCGAGGCACGGAGGAGTCGGTATGTAAAGATGGTCACCCATCCACGGACAACCCCGGCAAGCGTAGCTTAACCTGATGGATCGACCCGTGCGGCTGTTATTACTTAGCCACAAGCTCCTCCTAAATCAACTGATAAACATAAATATGAAAGTCAAGATAACGAGATCAGACAGTCAACCATAAAGATAACGCCAGTGCCCGATAACAACGGAATAAGCGGAATCAATTATAAATAGTGATAAACATAAGATGAAGTGTGGTGAGAAACGTCCTGTCCCCACCACTGTATTAACTGATAAGACTTAGTATATAAACTAACCTAAATATAATTCAAGGATCAAAGTCCGATACGGTGACCGACATGCCTCCGCTCACACGTCCTAATCAAAGCTTAGCCTTCGATGACGCTGACAAGGCTGAATGCCTAGCCGACAGCCTAGAAGCTCAATGCTCGCCAAGCCTACTACCTGTAGACCTAGAACACTGCGACATAGTGGACGCAGAGGTTGAACGTAGATCCACCCTCCCCCCCCATGAGGACCCCGATGAACCCCTCCCCCCAGTGACCCCCGACGAGGTACTCTCACTAGTGAGAAACCTCAAATCCAGGAAAGCTCCTGGTGCCGACGGCATCACTAATAAAGTGGTGAAACTCTTCCCTGCCCCGTTAATTGTACTAATGACAGCTATTTTTAATGTTGCATTAAACAATAACCTCTTTCCACAAGCGTGGAAAGAGGCTACAGTTATCGGCTTTCATAAGCCCGGCAAGCCCAAAGCTGACCCGTCCAGTTACCGGCCCATAAGTCTCCTCAGCACAATGGGGAAGATTTATGAACGTATAATCTTTAAAAGATTAATGGACTATGCCGAGTCCAATAAACTCATCCCCGACGAACAGTTTGGATTTCGAACCAAGCACTGCTGTGTCCGCCAAGTCCACCGAATTGTTGAGTACATAAGTACTGGATATCAAACGGGACGATTGACAGGCGCGCTCTTCTTTGATGTAGCGAAAGCATTCGACAAAGTCTGGCACAACGGCTTAATTTATAAGCTATACCTACTTAAGGTGCCTGACCGTCTCGTACTCATCATACGGGACTACTTGTCGAATCGCACCTTTCGCTACCGCGTAGGAGAAGCCCTGTCCTCCCCCCACTTGATCCGAGCCGGCGTCCCTCAAGGATCCGTGCTATCCCCCCCCCCTTTTTTCACTCTACACGAGTGACATACCCCGACATAGTAAGTGTCAGTTGGCCCTATTCGCCGACGACACAGCTATTTACTACTCGCACACAAATGCCAGTAGAATCTCTGACCAACTACAATCGGCAGCCGACGCTCTCGAGCAATGGTTCCGTAAATGGCGGATAGAATTAAACCCGACCAAAAGTGCAGCCATACTTTTTACCAAGCGTGGTAAAAAAGCAAATGTGCAAACCCGCACCCGACCCATCTCTATGTCCGGTCAACCTATCCCATGGGATAAAAAGGTAAAATACCTAGGGGTAACCCTCGACAATCGTTTAAGCTTCGCCGAGCACGTAAAGATAGTACGTAACCGTGCTTCATTCGCGCTCGGTCGCCTTCACTCACTCCTCAATGCACGAAGTAAACTCGACCTTAAGTCAAAGGTGCGAATTTACACTACGTGCATACGCCCTATTATGACGTATGCTTGTGTTGCGTTCGCGCACGCCAGACCGTCACTCATTAAGAAACTCCAAGTCCTCCAAAATCGATTCATGCGACGTGCCACGGGCTGCCCCTGGTACGTTCGTAACGATCAATTACATATCGATTTAAAATTGCCGACCATCAAGCATTTTATAAAAAATATTAGCAAACGCTATTTCGATTCTGCTACCACTCACACTAACCCATTAGTGGCAGCAGCTGCCAGATACACACCATCCCAAATATCACGCACACGTCGTCCTAAACACGTCCTATTAGATAAGGATGACGACATCACTCTCCTTCAAGAGAGTCTCAGACTAGCTCACCAAAACACTACACATGACCGACGCCCTACCTTTAGGTACCGTACTCGACGGCGAGTACCAACGCGTAATAGTAGAGTTCAATGACCCCCCCCGACCCTTGACCCCGCCCGCCCGCCCGCGCGGAGCGAATAGTTTTAAAAATAATGTCCCTAATAATAATAATAAAACCGACACTTACAAGTCCCCTACTTGCTCAGTAGTCAGTAGCGCCCTAAGCCTAGGTTCGAGTCCCACTATGGGACGCCCTTAGCTGTGCTACTTAATAATTATTTTGCAAGGCGAGAGGCCCATCTGGCCCCGCCGACGCCCGGTTAAGCAACAGAGGCTCCCGGAGCCAATTGCGAAAAGGTCAGTACCAAAAAACAAAAAAAAAAAAAAAAAAATTCAAGGATCATTATTGTATTGACTCTGTAACATACCACTGTACTACTAACACGTTTTGAGAATAAAACTATTTTTATCTCCACCGCAAGTCTCAGTCTTTTAACTCGCGCGTAACTCGGAGGTTCTCAGACTTTGTTCGGCAAGGCGTTGCGAACGCTCGACACTTGACTCGTTCGCGTAAGTCAGAGGTCCTTACATTTTGTTCATGAAGACGTTGGGAACGCTCCAGCCTCGACTCTCGTGCACGTAACTCAGAGGTTCTCAGATTTTGTTGTGCAAGGCGTTGCGAACGTTCAGGTGAAGATTCTCCCATACGACGTATTCTTGCTGCCCGTGCTTGAGAACTATGATTAGAAAGTTGAGACCTAGCTCTCTTAGGCATTTTCAAATGTTTAAGAACATACATGTTTAAGAACATAGCGTGTAATATTCTAGCTCTGAAAAGAACTGTTGTTTAGCCCTGAAAAGAACTGTTGGTTAGCCCTGAAAAGAACTGTTGTTTAGCTCTGAGAAGAACTTTTGCGTAGGTGTAGTTTTAAGAACGAAATCTAAAAAAAAATCGCACGAAAATTATTAGACTTCGCGCACGACCGCTGCGTAGGGAGCCGACTTCGTCTGAGCCGCGCGGGTACCTTACTCATAGATCTAAGCTCCCCTCCCGCACGCGCACCCCCCGCCTTGGTGACGCCCACTTCGCAACGGGCCGTGCAGCAGAAATCGTAATATTTTAATTTCGCCATATCTTCATAACCAAACGTCCAATTTTAATCATTCAAAGACCAAATATTATCTACATAAACTGTACTTAGTGATGAAATCATTTATTTTGATTTAAATTAGTCCAAAAAAAATTCAAGATTTTCAAATAAAAAAATGTTTGTTGTGCCTCACTCGACATAGATAGGTATAGTGTGTCGCGGACTTTTTTGAGATCTGCAATTAATTAGAACATTTTATGGTTCTATCTTTTATAGTTTAGGCAGCGTACGCAAAATAAGTAACTTTTCTGGTTGATTTTTTACACCTTGTGTCCGAAAAACCCAAATATCTTACGGAACCCTATTTTTTCCAAAATAAAATATAGCCTATGTTACTCGTGGATATTTCGAATGGTGCAAGAATTTTTAAAATCAAACAAACAAACTCTTCAGCTTTATAATATTAGTATAGAGCAGGGTACCGCCCTTGTGGCACCGAGTCCTGTCATTGCGAGTTATGCGATAATTCGCAATTGACGGGTTACGGTGGCTGGGTTTTAAAAAGATTTCCTGTACGAGGAGGATATCTAATTCGTGGTCGCGGAGGAAAGTGGAGACGTCATCGCGTTGGCCTTTTAGGCTATTGGCGTTAAAGAACCCTAATTTAAGGGATCGGGGTTTAACTCTAGGAATGATTTTTGTATCCATTACTGGTTAGATTTAGTGGAGAGGGAGATCAGGACTTGCGTAATTTCGGGGTACGCATTATAAATATTTTGGATCCTGCGGATCGCCTGCAGATCGCCGGCGCTTGTGGCGGCGGTCAGCTCATTAGCCATCTGAATAGCACGGGGGGTGCAGAAGGTAAGGAAGGTCCCAGTGATAATGTTGAACGAGTCAACCTGACTGGAACCGACCACCGGGGTGGTGGTAGGGGCTAGAGGCGGGGTAGCCTTATCGGCGGTGGTGACGGCTGCCTTGGGAACCGGCGCAAGTTTAGGGGGGGGGGGGGGGCAAGGGGGGGTTTAGGGATGCTAAGTTCCATGAGAGCCGGGGGTGGTTGTGTGGGCACCAAAGCAGGAAAAGCCTGCTGATCGAGACCTGAGAACCACGGGTTGGGTCTCTGGGGACTTAGCCGCGTAGGGACAATTCGGACGAGGGGATTTTCAAATTTATGAATGGGCATTCCCTTTGCTGACGAGCGTCCGCACGCCTATATACCTTGATCCGTGTGTGCTACAGCACACCAAGGTACACCTTGGTCATGGGCGGAGATCCATTGAAGTAAGAAGCAATTTATTTACTAATATTAGGTCTTTACCTATGAAATTGCCGTTCTGCAGTACTGGCCATTTCAAATCAAAATAATTTTTGTTTGGCTAAGAATTCTAATTTCAAATTAATTTTATTTTAAAAACATGGTTTTTTTTTTCCAAAAGTAGTAATTTGTTTATTGATTATTGTTACATTTTCATCGCATTTCAATCTTTTTCGTCATCATGGATACGTTAAAAATTCGAGTAATTATGGAATATGAGTACCGTCGTGGCAGCAACGCGGCACAAGCGGCACGCAACATCAACGACGTTTACGGAGCTAACACTACAAACCAACGCACCACTTGTTATTGGTTTGCTCGCTTCCGTTCTGGAAATTTCGACCTGAAAAATGAACCTCGCGGTCGTCCGAAGACTTTGGTCGACAATGACGAATTAAAGGCGATTGTGGAAGCTGATGATACACAATCTACGGCTGAATTAGCAGCAGCTTTCGACGTTAGCGTCAAAACAATATTGGTCCATTTTCGTCAAATTGGCAATGTAAAAAAGCTTGACAAATGGGTGCCCCACGAACTCAATGATCGCCAGCGCGAAGTACGCGTCGAGACGTGCCTTGCACTGCTCAACAGACACACAAATGAAGGAATTTTGAACCGCATTGTTACCTGCGATGAAAAATGGATTCTGTTTGATAACCGCAAGCGCTCAGCAAGTTGGTTGGATCCTGGTTCAGCACCTAAACAATGCCCTAAACGAAAACTTACCCCTAGAAAAGTGATGGTCACTGTTTGGTGGTCTAGCGCCGGTGTGATTCAGCACAGCTTCTTACCAAACGGGGTGAGCATTACTTCAGATGTGTACTGTGAAGAACTGAACACAATGATGGAGAAGCTGGCACATCTCCAACCAGCATTGGTCAATCGCTCGTCTCCGCTGCTCCTGCACGACAACGCGCGACCTCATACTGCACAGCAGACGGTCTCCAAGTTGCAAGAACTGGGGTTGGAAGCTCTCCGTCATCCGCCCTACTCACCAGACCTTGCGCCTACAGACTACTACTTTTTCCAGAATTTGGATAACTTCTTGGCGGGAAAAAAATTCAATACCCG
Organism: Cosmia pyralina; assembly: GCA_946251885.1. Taxonomy (NCBI): domain Eukaryota; kingdom Metazoa; phylum Arthropoda; class Insecta; order Lepidoptera; family Noctuidae; genus Cosmia; species Cosmia pyralina. Next base: position 7,975,102 of record OX276368.1, on the reverse strand, counting down.
AGAGGCAGTACAAAATGCCTTTGAAGAATTTGATGCCTCCCGTCCAGCTGATTTCTTTAAGAAGGGCATCAATAAACTGCCACTGCGTTGGCAAAGATGCATTGATTGCATGGGTGATTACTTCGATTAACACAAATAAAAAATGCATGAAAAAAATTCGCTTAAATTTTTTCATACAAAACGGCAATTTCATAGGTAAAGACCTTATTAATATAATTAAAATTTTTTGGTTCACAATTCTTATTAAATCAACTAGAATTCTGAGGAAAACGCCAAGTATTCCGGAAATATAAAAATCACAAAACGAATGTCAAAATAAATCTTCTTTGCAGTCTTCTTTCTTCTAATTATTTTGCATAATTGAAATGTATTTATTCTTTGCTATAACAATCAATAAATCTTAGCAACTCGTAGGTACTTTGTGAATGACATGCATGCAGTATCTGAGTGAGATCTGAAAGAAAACTAATAATATTTAAATAAGTAGTATCACTTATCTCTAGAACCTAAATTAGGAATTTCTCAGATGTAATCTGTGTTTTTAAATTTAATTGGTGACTGGAAATAACAAATTTTCTATTTAAGGAATCCCGCTGTACAAACAACAGCACATCAGGTCAAAACAGGTCCAAACTGTCAAATTTCTCCAAATGATTTTAAACCTTAAAATATTGACGGTTAAGTTCAAAATCGAATGAGAAAATTTGACAGTTTGTAGTAACTTGACCTGTTGCTGTGCGTACCTTGATCATGATCAAGGTACAGCGGGATTCCGTGGATCAAGGTACAACACCCCTACCTGCCGATATTTAATGGTTCGTAAAATTTTGGAGATTATCTTTAACTAAAAACCACAAAATGATTCGTAAACATTACTAAACAGCCTCTAAAGTAGCCAGATACAAAAAAATACAAAACATAATTAGGCGAGTTATTTAGAAAACAAAAAAATTATAAAAACTTACTTTTCACCAGTTAAAACTTTCAATGTAGTCTCACGTCGGAACGAAGTAAAATGATTGACAGCAACCAATCTGCCTAGCCTTTTCCGAACTATGTTGGGGTCGGCTTCCAGTCTAACCGGATGCAGCTGAATACCATTATTTTACATGGAGCGACTGCCTATCTGACCTCCACAACCCATTAACTGGGTAATACAATACCCCTTGGTAAGACTGATTGTCAGACTTTGGGGCTTCTGACGACCCGTAACGACTGTCAAAGATCCACGAACGACAGCCGGGACCAACGGCTTAACGTGCTTTCCGAGGCACGGAGAGTCTCGGTATGTAAAGATGGTCACCCATCCACGGACCAACCCCGACAAGCGTAGCTTAACCTGATGGATCGACCCTGCGGCTGTGATTACTTAGCCACGAGCACCTCGATAAACAGAAATATAATATAATATAATACTTATACATGTATATTTATATACATCACCTTTCTGTGAATTCAGCCTCTTATATTTTCTATCACATTTCCCTACTTCCACTCACAACACGACACACACATCACACCCACACACACACATACACACACACCCTTACTAAACATAGAATTACAAATAATCATTAGTACTTATAATGTTTTTTCTGGTTTTATAATGGGTCTTTACCTATGAAATTGCCGTTTTGTATGAAAAAATTTAAACGAATTTTTTTCATGCATTTTTTATTTGTATTAATCGAAGTAATCACCCATGCAATCAATGCATCTTTGCCAACGCAGTGGCAGTTTATTGATGCCCTTCTTAAAGAAATCAGCTGGACGGGAGGCAACAAATTCTTCAAAGGCATTTATTTTTGTACCTACTGCCTCTCGGGTATTGAATTTTTTTCCCGCCAAGAAGTTATCCAAATTCTGGAAAAAGTAGTAGTCTGTAGGCGCAAGGTCTGGTGAGTAGGGCGGATGACGGAGAGCTTCCAACCCCAGTTCTTGCAACTTGGAGACCGTCTGCTGTGCAGTATGAGGTCGCGCGTTGTCGTGCGGGAGCAGCGGAGACGAGCGATTGACCAATGCTGGTTGGAGATGTGCCAGCTTCTCCATCATTGTGTTCAGTTCTTCACAGTACACATCTGAAGTAATGCTCACCCCGTTTGGTAAGAAGCTGTGATGAATCACACCAGTGCTAGACCACCAAACAGTGACCATCACTTTTCTAGGGGTAAGTTTTCGTTTAGGGCATTGTTTAGGTGCTGAACCAGGATCCAACCAACTTGCTGAGCGCTTGCGGTTATCAAACAGAATCCATTTTTCATCGCAGGTAACAATGCGGTTCAAAATTCCTTCATTTGTGTGTCTGTTGAGCAGTGCAAGGCACGTCTCGACGCGTACTTCGCGCTGGCGATCATTGAGTTCGTGGGGCACCCATTTGTCAAGCTTTTTTACCTTGCCAATTTGACGCAAATGGACCAATATTGTTTTGACGCTAACGTCGAAAGCTGCTGCTAATTCAGCCGTAGATTGTGTATCATCAGCTTCCACAATCGCCTTTAATTCGTCATTGTCGACCAAAGTCTTCGGACGACCGCGAGGTTCATTTTTCAGGTCGAAATTTCCAGAACGGAAGCGAGCAAACCAATAACAAGTGGTGCGTTGGTTTGTAGTGTTAGCTCCGTAAACGTCGTTGATGTTGCGTGCCGCTTGTGCCGCGTTGCTGCCACGACGGTACTCATATTCCATAATTACTCGAATTTTTAACGTATCCATGATGACGAAAAAGATTGAAATGCGATGAAAATGTAACACTAATCAATAAACAAATGACTACTTTTGGAAAAAAAATCCATGTTTTTAAAATAAAATTAATTTGAAATTAGAATTCTTAGCCAAACAAAAATTATTTTGATTTGAAATGGCCAGTACTGCAGAACGGCAATTTCATAGGTAAAGACCTAATATAACTTGCCGCATTTGTGTACGAGTGCATAATTCTATTTAATTGTCCTCCGAAGGGGTGGAGACCTGAAATATAGGCCGCTTAGGCCCGCTCTGCCCGGAGCGGGAGAAGTCATTTGATGATTTCCCATCCACAAAAAAAAAAAAAAAAAAAAGGCCTAGCTTAGGCACCAGTCTCCCACAGTATAATTAAAAATATTATTAGGTATGTGTTCTTAATCATATTTTGAAAATGTTGATTTATATTGTCGTGAGAAATAAACCATTATCTTATCTTGCACTTTTTAGTGTTTTTTTTTATGGAAGTCAGTGTTATTGTTATTGTAATAAGTTTTTTTTAACGATGGGCATATAAATAAAATATTGTAGGTATTAATTTTAAAGCGGGGGTGTAATTTTTACAGTTTTCAGGACTAAAAAGAGGTACAAATAAAAAATGGTGTAGGTACAAAATGTTCGATAAGGAGGTGTCATCTTCATAGTTTCCGAGGGCGCTGCTGGGCCGAAAATCAGGAAATTAAAATCCAAGATGGCGGCCGTAACCAGAGATGGATATCAGTAAATGGGTTGCTTTTCAGTTTACACGGACAACCGTAGCTCAAACATCGTTTACAGAGAAGCATTTTGTTATATAAAACAAGTTTTTAAATTTTTTTTTATTTGTTTGGATCTCCAACAAAGGTACACATATAATAGAAATCACAATAATATTATATTGATTATTTCATAGTTGTTTTGCGTGTTTTCTTGGGAAATTTTCAACAGCGCTCATAAAGCGTGATCCTTCTTCACCATGATAACACCTCAGCACACTCCGCCAGTCGGGCAGTCGATTTATTGAGTACGGCAGGAGCACAGTTAATAAGCAGGTGCCATGATATTTATTTATTTTTTTATCTTGCCAGGTGGGAAAAGCATTACTTCCCACCAGGCAAGATCGGAGCATTCTTCATTTTCATTGGAGGAGTTTTAAAGGATATACTTATACCTTATCTAAGCTACACATTATTCTTTTCCGACATGCACGCGAACGAAGTCGTGGGTACAGCTAGTACTAATAATAAAACTGAAGAGTTTGTTTGTGTGTATGTTTTCGAACGAGCTAATCTCTGGAACTGCCTGTCGGATTTGAAAATCCTTTTCGCATTTGATAGCACAATTCTTGAGGAGGCCATACGCTATTAATTTAACATCACGCTATGACCTTTAGGAGCCGAGCAAAAAGAAAAAAAATATCTGAAATAACGCTAAGCTAAAACGAAGTTAGTAATAGCGCGGACAGGTTACGCGAAGCGACGGGGTGGGTCGGGGGATAAGAAATTTCACGCGGACGAAGTCGCGGGCAGAAGCTAGTATGCACGGCTACAGATCAAGCTATAAATATCCAGTAAAAGATGATCTCGCATTGTCTAGGATTTCCTTATAATGAGAGGTTAGTGTAAACTGGAAATGTATAACTTGATATCTACCATATAAAATCATCACTGCGTATTATGTTATATAAAACGTTTATAACACAGCTGTGGCAGTCGGCGAGTTAGCTCTGTCTAGTAAACACCTGTCGCGATCAGCACCAGCACCTACCAGTACCTTTATTCGAACATGCATTTAAGAATTTTCATGGTAACCATTTTGATGGTGTTCGTTATATCTCCGGTTTTCATCACTGAAACGCTGGGTAAGATTTTTTATTTTCTTTTTTGCTACGGTTTTATGAAGGTCATAGTAATATCCTCTGTCTAGCTAGGTGTCCGTACGCCGTCTCCACAACTTTCATAGAACTGTTTAATTTTGCGGCAAAACTCATTTCGCAGTTCGCTTCTGGGTTTTCACGACTGTACCTACCTACCTACTCGCAGAAACTCGGGGAGATTTAAAGACATTTTGGGCGCTTTCAATTTAGACGTTTCGTGTCGGACCGCTGCGGTGCCGAAGCGCTGCGTTTGTCGTACTGCGTACGGACGTTCGTTTGTTTTCATACAAAGCACGCGGTGCGGCAACGGTGCGGCGTCGGTACCGCGAACGCTCGACAACAGGACAGCAACGTCGCAAACTCCACTTGTATGAAAACAAACGAACGCTCCGTGCGCAATACAACAAACGAACGCTCCGTGCGCAATACAACAAACGAACGCTCCGTGCGCAATACAACAAACGAACGCTCCGTGCGCAATACAACAAACGAACGCTCCGTGCGCAATACAACAAACGAACGCTCCGTGCGCAATACAACAAACGAAAGCTCCGTGCGCAATACAACAAACGAACGCTCCGTGCGCAATACAACAAACGAACGCTCCGTGCGCAATACAACAAACGAACGCTCCGTGCGCAATACAACAAACGAACGCTCCGTGCGCAATACAACAAACGAACGCTCCGTGCGCAATACAACAAACGAACGCTCCGTGCGCAATACAACAAACGAACGCTCCGTGCGCAATACAACAAACGAACGCTCCGTGCGCAATACAACAAACGAACGCTCCGTGCGCAATACAACAAACGAACGCTCCGTGCGCAATACAACAAACGCACCGCTTCGGCACCGCAGCGGTGCAACACGAAACGTCTACACGAATCACGATGATGGTGGGGATCTTGACCGTACTTCCGGGATTGTCCTGATAGCCGTGGAACACCTCTCCACTCCTCAAGCACCTCGTGACATGTTGCCCCCTTGTCGCTACGTCACTAAGTGCTAGCGACAGTTTCCGGGGGCCCATTATTGAGTGTGCAAGTCACCCCCTGTCAATTTTTCCGTGTAATAAAACATTGAGCAGGCAGGGGCCATAGTCCTTTCATAGTTCTAGGTAACCAGTCCACTATAGCCACCCAAATCCATAGTCCCAATATCTTTGTTTCCATTTCCTGCAATAGTCCTACACCAACCGGGGGTTGTCCTTAGGCGCACTTGCATAGTGCGTATAGGGATAATCGTTGGTGCCTCATATCATTGAAAGCGCCTAACTCTGAGAGTTGGCTTCGGCCCCTCGTACGCCTTCTAAAGGTTTGGACCCCAGAGTCCCGAGATATGTAAACATATAAAAAAAAAACTTTATTTATACTTCAAGGTTAAAAATAAAAAAGAAAATATATTAGAATTTGCCGGCTAGCTGAGCCGAACACTTTTTTATCTGGTTACAGCTGACAACGAGGAATGCAAAGATGATCCTCACGCTTACATAGGGTGTGCTGGCCGCTGTCACAGGCAATGTAGTGACTTCCAACTAGCCAGTAAACCCTATTTATGCCCGCACGCATGCATCCCAGCCTGCGATTGTGTTGAAGGATATGTATACGACTCTTACATCAAGAAATGTGTCTTGCCGGAAAACTGTAGTAAGTACTCAACTCATACACATACCAACAAAAGTATGCGCTTCGGAAACCATCGACTATCTCTCATTGAAGTAGGTACTTGCTTATTTCATATTACCATGTTAGCAAAATTACCTATAGATAATCAACTCTTTGTAATTCCAAAAACCTTTGAGTGGCAGATGATGATGACTGTGCAACCGGAGTGGGTGACCCGACAAAGAGAAAACTTCATACAAACGCGTAATGATAAGTGCACTATTGCAAAGCGCGGCAGTACAAAACTTGAAGCTTTGTCTCTGTGGGGGGTTGCTCTGTGGCGCAACGTTATAAATGCTAATTTGGAAACACGAAGATTATCGAAGCGCAAACCTTTTTAGGGTTCCGTACCTCAAAAGGAAAAAACGGAACCCTTATAGGATCACTCGTGTGTCTGTCTGTCTGTCTGTCCGTCTGTCACAGCTAATTTGCTCCGAATCTAATGGACTGATTAAGTTGAAATTTGGTACACATATCAATTTCTGTGACCCAAACACGGACGGGTAAAGTAAATAAATGAATTTTGAATATAGAGGTCACTTTTGGGGGGCAAATAAGAAAATTAAAAAAAAAAAGTTTCGCAAACTACACCATGTGGCATGTTAAATGAAAGGGCTTACTATGAGGGTCTCAAATATATTTTTTTTATAATTTTAAAATAAATTGTTTTGAAGTTATTTAAGAAAATAGACGAAAATTGACCATTCCCCCCCTTATCTCCGAAACTACTGAGCCTAAAATTTTGAAAAAAAATACAGAAAATAGATCTTTGCCTGTAGATTACAGGAAAATCTATAAGAAGTCTGTGGTCTTAAAATAACATGGTAAATCTATCAATATTTTGAGTACAAACTTACATTTACAGTTGGAATGTATGGGAGAACATGTTTTTCAACTACAATGTTAAGTTTGTTCTTAAGATAAATTCATCCCAACTACGGAACCCTTCATTGTGCGTGGTCCGACACGCACTTGGCCGGTTTTTTGGTTTAACCGTAGATACCAATTATGCTAGAAGCTAAACAGATATTATAGGTACTTAATTATTTTTTTGCGCCAATACTGTTGGATTGGTATTTGTTAGTTTTAATTAGGTAGGTACATGTTTTCTAATTTTCAGCGCAGTTTGATGACGGGCGCGGTCTTTTTCGATATAGCGAAAGCGTTTGACAAAGTCTGGCACAACGGCTTAATTTATAAGCTGTACAAACTCGGAGTGCCTGACCGTCTTGTGCTCATCTTACGAGACTTTTTGTCGAACCGTACTTTTCGTTACCGTATTGAAGGTGCACTTTCTACCCCCCACCCGATTCGCGCGGGGGTCCCACAGGGCTCCGTAATTTCTCCCCTTATTTTTACCTTATTCACTAGCGACATCCCGAAAAGTAAAAAGGCTCAGTTGGCTCTGTTTGCAGACGATACGGCCATTTACTGTTCGGGACGTGACCAAAACGCGATAGCTCGTAACCTCCAAACAGCAGTCGATACCCTCGGCTGCTGGTTCCGTCGGTGGAGAATCGAGGTCAATCCTGACAAGAGTCAAGCGGTTCTCTTTTTGAAACCGTATTTCTCACGTTCCATTCCCCGACCAATCACCATGTTTGGTAAGCCGATCCCTTGGGAGAAGCGAGCCAAATATCTGGGGGTGACTCTCGATCAACGCCTCTCCTTTGCGGAGCACATTAAGCTGGTACGTTCACGGGCCGCTTTTGCCCTCGGTAGATTACATTACGTTTTAAATGCACGCAGCAAACTATCTCTTAAGTGCAAATTGCGCATTTACACTGCGTGCATTCGTCCCATCATGACGTATGCGGGTTCGGTATTTGCACACGCCAAACCCCGCTATCTGCATCGGATGCAGACATTACAGAACCGTTTCCTCCGAAGGATAACGGGCGCCCCTTGGTTCGTTCGGAACGCGGACCTCCACCTTGACCTCAGGATCCCCACGATCCATCAATTTTTGAAGCGCGGCTCGAAGCGTTTCTGTGATGCCGCCGCGAAGCATCGCAACCCTTTGGTTGTCGAGGCCGCGCGCTATGCCCCCTCTAAAATTAGTAAGACTCGCCGTCCGCGACATATTCTCACCGACCCTGATGACCCCATAACCCTCCTTCAGGAGAGTAGCAAGGCCACCAGTACGGTTTACAAACGTAGACCACCCAGGAATACATTCCGACCTCGCCGCCGAGGTCGCAATCGTAACCGCCCCCCCCCCCCCCCCCATCCCCTACTCGGTGAAGCTGTGCCAGCTGGGGGCACAGCTGAGCCTGTAGCACTTATCCCCCCTGTTATGATCCAGCCTGCCCCGTCTGGCTGTCCTATTATTAGCGACGCTCGGTCGACTAATAATTTACCTTAGTTTTAAGCCTGGCCGGGGGCTTTAAGTTCGCTTAAAGAACCCACAGGAAACGCCCGGTTGAGCAGTCTCGACCCTCAGTGGTCAACTGCGAGATGCCATTTATAAATAACTAATAACTATAACGACATATATATATATATATATTTGACGACACGGTTGGCGCAGTGGTTGAGCGATTGACTGCTGCGCAGCATGTCGCGGGTTCGATTCCCGCACGGAACAAATATTTGTACGACCTACAAGTATTTGTTCCGAGTCTGGGTGTTTTTCTATCTATATTAAGTATGTATTTACAAAAAAAAAAATGTATATAAGTAGTTTATCAGCCATCTCGTTACCATAACACAAGCATTAGGTTGCTTAGCTTGGGGCTAGATGGCGTTGTGTGATATGTCCAAACATATTTATTATTATTTTATTATAACTAGGTACATGTTTTGTTAAAGGCCCCACACATTATACAACGTACGTGTTGTTTTGCATCCTCGTCAAATTTCAGGGTGTGGTACAGAACATCAAACCGAACAACTTTCTCCATGGGATCAACATCGTAATCGCGAAAAAATTTTCAACTGTCCCATAGAAAACTTCAATACCTACTCGACGCAAATGTATGGGACGACTGATATTTTTTTCGCGATTACGATGTTGGTGCCATGGAAAAAGTTGTTCGATTTGATAGTCAGTTTGGTATACCACATCCTTAAATTGGACGAGGATGCAAAACGACACGTTAGTATAGTCTGCCGGCAAGCGGTCCATTCATAAAAACTGGCTGTCCATTTTTAACGAGTGGGCCACTTGTCGGTTAACTGGCCGGCGAACTGTACCTAAATGTGTGAGGCCCTTTAGTTGTTTTTACCGTACCGTACGGTTCCGTACCCAAAGAGTAAAACGGGACCCTATTACTAAGACTCCGCTGTCCATCCGTCTGTCGCCAGGCTGTATCTCATGAACCGTGATTGTTAGACAGTTGAAATTTTCACAGATGATGTATTTCTGTTGCCGCTATAACAACAAATATTATAAAAAAATAGGGCTCCGTAGTTGCACAATAATGCGCACTAAGAAGAGGGGTTTTTCTTGTTGCATGAATGTTTGACTAATACTCGTAAACTTGAAAAGGCTACTTAGCTGTGATAGGTACTGCTACTGTGAATTTTTTCACCCATCCTGTCGTCGTCCCCACCCCCTGCCAGGCCAGCTAAACGGTTAGTAACGGGGGACACTTGACTCTAACAAAAATTAGCACTTAAAGCTTACGAAAAATTGTTCTCACAAACCCGCAATATTTTTGGAAGACCCATCCAAGAACACCCCATACCATGGGATAGACGAGAAAAAAAAAACATCCCACTTTACGTGTAGGTACAGAAGGTACCCTAAAAAAAAATTTTTTACCACTGTCGGCGTGATGAGTACCTATGTGCATCCATGCCAAATTATAGCTTTCTAGTACTAAGAGTCTCTGGGTTTAGGTGCGAACGGACAGACAAACAGACGGACGGACATAGCGAAACTAAAGGGTTCCTAGATGACTACGGAACCCTAAAAACAGAATAAAACAAATATTTAAGGGGGCTCCCATACAACAAACGTGATTTTTTTGCTCGTTTATGCTCGATATTGATAACGGCAACAAGTAGACGCTTGAAATATTCACAGAATATTTAGTTATAAATAAATAATTAAAATAAAATAAAACAAATATTTATGGGGGCTCCCATACAACAAACGTGATTTTATAGATAATGGTACGGAACCCTTCGTGAGCGAGTCCGTCTCGCACTTGGCCGGTTTATTGTGTATTATTTGTTATTGTTAAGTATTCCTTCCACATTGTAGTCTGTTTTTATTTAAATTTAACTGCGCAATAACTTATTGTATCGGGTCTGTAATGTTGTGCTTCTTTTTACATAATAAATAAATAAATTTTGAAATCCGATTCGTAGCTAGCGATGTTCGAGTCACCGACGACGCCTAAAGTGGATGCGTGTTAATTGTGTATATCTAACACAATCCCGCGTCCTAACTCACAGCCCGACTCCCGGAAATATTATTATCAAGCCGTGTCCTAACCGAAAGCGATCATCGCGCGAGTACACGATCGCCGCGCTCTTTTATATGAATTACTAGCTTATTAACCGACGAAAAAAAAGGAGGAGGTTCTCAATTCGACACGTGTTTTTTTTTTTATGTATGACCACGCATAACTTTTACAGAGTCGTCCGATTTGAATTTTTTTTGTTTTATTCGAGAGGGTATACATCACAGTTGGTCCCATATAAAATTGATTAACTTTGCTTGGGTAGTTTTTGAGTTAGCTTCAATAATATGTATTTTTTCCCCACTTTTTAACCGACTTCAAAAAGGAGGAGGTTATCAATTCGTCGGAACCTTTATGTATGTTCCCCGATTACTCGAAGATGGCTGGACCGATTTGGATTGTTTTTGTTTTATTCGAGTTTTTTAGAGAATTTTATATTGGACCAACTGTGATATATACCCTATATATCACAGTTGGTCCAATATAAAATTGATTAACTTTCCTTCGGTAGTTTTTGAGTTAGCTTCAATAATACGTATTTTTTCCCCACTTTTATATGGATGATGTTCTAGTTTGTTTTGCAGGTAGTGGTATTAGAATTTGTGTGGGGTAGGTTCCACAACTAAAAAGTGAAAAATAAAAACTTTTTAACAAAAAAAATACAACCGACTTCCAAAAACAACTACAAAGTGAAAAATAACTTTAATTTCGGAAGTCGGTGTCAAAAAACGAAAATACATTTAACCAGACACCGACTTCCGAAATTAAAGTTATTTTTCACTTTGTTGTGTTGTTTTTGGAAGTCGGTTGTATTTTTTTGTAAAGAAGTTTTTTATACCCGCAGCTTCGCCCGCGTGGAGAGCGGAACTTATCCCACGGGAACGTAGCTATCTGGATAAAGAGTATCCTATGTATACATATAGGTACAATCCAAGTTATTAACTACCTGTGTGCCACATGGTGTGAAACACAGATAAAATAGCTGAACGGATTTGGATGTGAGCCACATCCAAATCCGTTCAGCTATTATTGCGTGATTGAGTATGTAACAAACATCCTCTGTCCATCAGTCACAGCTGGATATCTCAAGAACTACTAATGCTATCAACTTGTAATTTGGAACCGTTTTAGATGATGTTTGCCGACCTATTTTGCAAATAAGAAAGAAATAAAAATATAATGTTTTTTTTTTTTGCAACAGGGACTGAAAGGAGTTCTTAAAAATTCGAAGTGGGGCTACTAGGGCATGTGGGGTATCATATGAAAGAACGCTGTTTGCACATTCTCAAACATTTTTTTTTTCTTTTTTTTAGGCCGCATAGTTTTCGACTTTTGATGAAAAATGTTTAAAAAAATACCATTCCCCCCTCTTGTCTCCGAAGATTGCATAGAGAAAAATCTGAAATTATTCTATGTGGTAGAAGTTTATGTATAGATTACAGGAAAAATAAAACGATGTCTCTAAATAGCACAGTTTTTCAGAAATCATCAACAAAAATTACATATAAATGATAGTACGGAACCACCAGTGCGCGAGTCCGACTCGCTCTTGACCGGTTTTTTTATTTATGTACCTACTTATGCTTTATTCTTGCAGGTCCCGAGGGCTTGAATGGCGAGGTGGAATAAAAATGTTCTTCAGTATAACAGCAAAATAAAATCAACTAGCTGAAAAAGAAAGCGCGATTATGAAACGTGCGTGCTCTATAATTAATAAAAGATAAAATAAATAAATTGTATCGTTTTAATAAAATGGTTGATATCAACTCGACATTCATGGTCAAAGGTGATGTAGGTATGCTATTTTGATCTTCGTTGTCAAGTGATTAAATATCAGTTTTCCGTGCAATAAGTACCTAGTCTGCTGAGTGCAGCTTCAAAAGGTATTTTGTGTCCTGACTTGCTAAAGAAAATAATTTGAAAACTGAAAAAAATATATAAGACTGTAAATACCTACAAGGTGTAATTTAAATAAGAGACAAAGCTCTTAAGGGGTCATTGTACTGATCAATATGAACAACTTTTACTATGGGACCAAACTTGAAATCGCGAAAAAGAAATCAGCTGTTCCCTACATTTATGTTCGCATAACCTACGGCCTAATTGCGTAACACATTATCAATCGGAGTTGGTTTCATTTTGACAGTTCAACAACATTCATTGCGTAATTTATTTTAGTTGTCGAGCAGACAAATTTTTGGAACATATGAAGCAATGGATTAGCAATTTGTTCCAACATGAAACCAACTCCGGTCTATAATGTGTTACGCAATTAGGGTTGTGGACGACACTGCCCTCTTTTCTTCCTCAGCAGCTGAGCTAGGCCAAATGCTCGCACAACTGAGCCACGCCTGTCTTCAAGTTAGACTTTATTTATTTATTAACACAACTATTATTACAGGTTTTAATTAACCAAATGCAATAGTTAGTTCTAGTAAGTACTTATATCTAATATAGGTAATAACAACTTGCATGTATTTCTAATATTATCCAATATCTATCGAACAGTCAGTATTATTAATTTTGAGAAGTAATACAATATGCAGTTTGTGTAAATTCACTCAGTGTACAACTAAATAGATCCACCTGTTGTGATATCGCGTTGAGCGCCCGCAAAGCGCGCGTGAGGGGCGCCTGCTGCAGCAAGTTGGTCCGCGCCACCGGCACACGCAGCAGCGGCGGCCGCCGCCGGCGCGACACGTACTCATCCGGGACACACAACCTGACTATCCCTAGAACGACTGGATTGTGTATCCTTTTTTTTTTTTTTTTTTTGTAATGGCATCTCGTAGTGTGACCATGAGAGGTCTCGACTACTTAACCGGACTATCCTGTGGGTGCCTTTAAGCGAGCTCAAAAGCCTCCAGCCAGGGGCATAAAATACTAACTAAATTATAAACTAAACGACTGCGCACTAAGGGCACCCCCTGTGGGGTACGGACCTCGGCTTAGGGAGTCGTTGTCATTGACCAATGATAGACAAGGCAAAGCAATAGGCTGGATCAAGTTAGGGGAATTATTATTATCAGGGGAGTTTAAAGCTACAGGCTCAGCTACGCCACCAGCTGGCTCGATTAAACCGATCAAGGGACATGAATTTACATTTACGTTAGATGGTCTTAAACGCGATGGGCCTCGGCGGCGAGGCCGGAATGTAGATCTGTGTTTGTGTTGGACTGTGCTAGTGTCCCTACTACTTTCCTGGAGGAGGGTGATAGGGTCATCGGGTTCAGTGAGGGCATGTCGCGGACGGCGGATACTACTGATTCTACTGGGGACATAGCTAGCGGCTTCGACAACCAAGGGGTTGCGATGTTTCACGGCGGAATCAAAGAAACGCTTGGAAAGGCGTTTCAAGTACTGACGGATGGTCGGGACTTTAAGGTCAAGGTGGAGGTCCGCGTTCCGAACGAACCAGGGGGCTCCCGTTACCTTTCGGAGGAGACGGTTCTGAAGGGTCTGCATCCTATGGATGAGGTGGGGCTTTGCATGCGCAAAGACTGGGCCCGCATAGGTCATGATAGGTCGAATGCACGCTGTGTAAATACGCAACTTGCACTTAAGGGACAACTTGCTGCGTGCATTCAGAACGGAGTGTAAACGGCCGAGAGCAAAGTAGGCCCGCGAACGAACCTGCTTTATGTGCTCTGAAAATGATAAATGACTATCGAGCGTCACACCTAAATATTTGGCTCGCTTTTCCCAAGGGATCTGCTTGCCAAACATGGTGATCGGCCGAGGAGGGGCGGTGAGCCGATTACGCCGTCTCGTAAAGAGAATGGCTTGGCTTTTATCGGGATTGACTTCGATTCTCCACTTTCGAAACCACTTGCCGAGGGCATCGACTGCGGTTTGGAGGGTGCGAGCGATCGAGTCAGGGCGATTGTGTATCCTACCACGCATAACTTTAAATACATAAGTGGCGAGAGCTACCTCCCTTCTCACTTCAAGTTTAAAATAGCCAATAATACCCAATAGAAATAGAAAGACTTACGATGAACACGTCGAAAACAAAGCTGATGACAAACAACAACGTAAAAATTGGGGGTGTGGAGGTTGTGTATGTCCATGAGTATATCTACTTCGGCCAAATAGTGTCTTTCCAGGCGAGACAGGACAAAGAACACACACTTTAACAGCTGTTTTTTTTCGAAGTGTAGGTAAATTTATTTAGGCGCGTTGAGCGATTTTTGGTAGGAAAAAATCTTATGGGTTGAGGTCACCGACATCCTAGTGTAAACAATAGGTATTTCTGGAAAAATCTGACCGTGAAATATAAATAAATAAATTATTTATTTATTTACATTTCAAAGTCACAAACGTCTGTGTAGCACTGACTCTTGTTCTAGGAGTTCCTGCTCTCTAATTGCGTAACACATTATCAATCGGAGTTGGTTTCATTTTGACAGTTCAACAACATTCATTGCGTTATTTACGTTGTCAAGCAGACAAATTTATCGAACATATGAAGCAATGGATTAGCAATTTGTTTCAAAATGAGCCAAGACCTCTCAGTTTACAGGGAATATGATGTAAAAGCGAGATAGACAAAAAAAAATCCAAAAACTTCAATATATTACAGTTATGGTATGCATTGACAGGCAGGTTTACAAATATACAAGAGAACAAAAATTAAAAAAAAAAAATATAAAAGAGTTTACAAATTAACAATACGTTCTGTAAAAAGTGTGGGTGAGTGTGAGTGATGTGTGTAAAAAGTTAGGTGAATAGTAGGTATTGTCAATGCAGTACCGGTCGTGACCCCTAACTTCACCTATTAACACTAACTTCGCCTATTTTACTTAAAATTAAAATTTACCCAAAAATTATATGACTACCCATGCGCGAAACTACCAAGTACAAACCAATTTTTATTCCTAGCAACACTTTAAGGATCAAAACGTAGCTAGCTTCACTCTGCTGCTGGCACAACGCATTTTTTTCTGGGAATGGAATACAACAAAATTGCAACACGCAAGAAACTTTGGATTGTGTGGACTACAGACAACAGGTAATGCTGAACTTGAACCTACAACGTTGTTTTTCAAAAATCAACTCTAGGCATGTACATTTTAAGATCAATTTCGTTTAACAGGCCATTCAACGTTTTTGACAATCACATATATAAACAACCAGGTGTCTATATTATGGAGAAACATTAGGCAGGCGAAGATAGGAAACAATGCCTAAACTTCGCCTACAACATTTGCATTGTTTTTTCATTTGTTTATATTAATAATTATTATTAAGTGTCGATGGTCTTTAGCTGTAGCCATAGTTAATTAAAAACAGTTTTTATTTATTGTGGTTCAATATACCTACTTGACAATTTGAGAGCACGTTACAAAAATGTGTCAAAAACCAGGCGAAGTTAGGGGTCACGACGGTAACATTTTTCGCAAGATAATAAGGTTCATATTCATACGAAACGCTTAGAGAAAAGTTTTAACGACAGAGGGTCAAAGATGGCGGGAAGAAAAAAAACAGTGCGATATAAATAATTTATTTTAATTCACAAGATTCTTCAGAATAATATCAGTACATTTCTTTTTAATTAAGGACGCTGTTACAAATGGGTAGTCAAATCATTACTTTTTTACACAAAAGTATGTTTATTAAATAAAATGCTTTGCATTTTTAACATGTTTTTTGGCCAAATTGTTGATAGATGTGCAAGGTACGATTGTGAACTATAAATATAATTTTAGATAGGTACAGTGTCTCAATAGATGTACCGAAGTGAAAATTTTTACTTCGGTACAATTAAAGAGAAAATGTACAGACGCCAGCAGGTCAAGCCACCCGAAACTGTCAAAATTTCCCAATCAACCTTGAACCTAATGCTTTAGAGATAAAGATGAAAATCTATTAAAGAAATTTGACAGATTGTAGTAGCTTGATGAGCTGGTGTCTGTACATGTTTAAAATTATATTTATAATTCAGAATCGTACCATGCACATCTATCAACAATTTGACCAAAAAACATTTTAAGAATGCAAAGCATTTTATTTAATACTTAAATGTTACGGTAACATAGAGGTAACGCGAATGTAACGCATAATTTTTGTAAGGCCAATTGCATCACGCGCTATTTTTAGCTCTAGCCGACTTCAAAAAGGAGGAGGTTTCGACGCATAATAAAAACGAACTGTACAGTTCGCCAAGTGTGTGAAGTTTTGTGATAGAAAAAAAATAAGTTAAATACACGAGAATGAAACTGGAAAATGTTTATTTTCTGTCAACAGTAAAAAAATATTACACAATCGTGAAATACCGCCAAGTTTACCAAATATAAGAATATTATCAGGAAAATAATACTACGAAATAATTGAAAAAATACAAATTTTTAATGTCATAGATAGAGTTTCTCAAAAACTCTTCTAAAAAAAACTAAATAACATTCATTCAAATGTTTTAAATATAAAAAATAAGCTACACAATGAGATCGTGATCGTGATCGTTAAGAATGCAAAGCATTTTATTTAATACTTAAACATACTTTTGTGTAAAAAAGTAATGATTTGACTACCCATTTGTAACAGCGTCCTTAAAGACAAATTACTGCCTCGTTGGTGTAGCAGTCTGAGCATGAGGTCCTAGATTCAATTCCCGGGTCGGGCAAAGTGTTATTAGTTTTTTCCATCCGGAATTTCTCAGTAGCAGTCCGGTTGATGACAATAGGCGCGCCCCCTATTACATGCGACTTAAACATAACAGGCGAGATGTGGTTGTAGTATAGCTACTCTTCTGCCTTACCCTTCGGGGACTTCAGGCGTGATGTTATGCTACGTAAATTGCAGCCTTCAGCCTTCAGCCCTAACGCCACTATTGAGCGTAGACGTGGGTGTAGATCGGACAGAGTTTGTGGCATAGTGTCGGCGAAACTTGAAGTGGTCCGGCGGCAATACGATTTCTTTAGTTCGAGGCTGTACAATAAGGTAAACAGTGTACTCCATGTTGATTCTCGTTCTTATAGGGACTGTAAAAAACTCACTGACGACTGGCTTCAACCCCTCACCTATGAAGACCTGGAGAGCTTGGTCAAACCCTGATTTGTTTCCAATATCGACCTCTTCCTTCCGAAATAGATTCATAACATATAAATTAAGACACACTCACGCACACACACACATACTCACATACCTATGCAAACACCCACACGCACATAATACATTCGCTCGTACCTACACATATTCACATTTTTAACCTATTATTCTAGTTTGTAATCTATCTCCTGTGTTTAGTATAAATTCTAGAACGCTATCGTCCTTTTCCTGAGGTGGGCGTTAATTCCTACGACACAGTATTTTACTAATGTAGGTATTATCGCACTAAATGTTTTTGTCATACTGTGTTTTTGTTCAATAAAGAATTTTATTATTATTATTTATTATTATTTTCTTGTTTTCAGTATTATGCTAATAGAGGGCAGGGGCCAGGAGCGCGTGCCCCACGCCCCCTAACGGGTGAAATGGAACTAACACCATGAGTTCTCTTCATATGACGCCTCAAAGAGTCTTTGCTAGCAAACAGATTACTACACAAACCACACGAGAACTTTTTCTCACCAGTATGAGTCACCTTATGCCTCATTACATCAGAGTTCGTATAGAAAAAATTATGACATATCTCACATTCGTGACTTTTCTCCTTCAAATGTACACTTTTTAAATGATTATTACACAAACTTTTAGTTATAAAAACCTTTGAACAAATATTACATTTGAATTCGGGCCTTTGTAAACCGTGTTTCTCTACTAAATGTTGAACCCGAAAGTTCTCTTGGAAAAACCTTTCGTTGCAGTATGGGCATGGAAAGCGCAGTTTTCTTTCATACTTTATGTTATGCACTGTGATTTCATGGTTTCTTTTTTCAACTTTATTATTAAAAGCCAAATCGCACTGCCGACATTTCAAAGGCTTATGTGACCTAGTTTTGTGTAAATTTAAAAACACTAAATTCGAAAACCCTGCTCCACAAATATGGCACACTTGTTTCTGGAAATGTTTATTCATATGTATGTTTAAAAGGCGAAAAACTGAAAAGCTCTCCGTGCAAAGCTGGCAAGATAACTCTCCACCTATTTTGAACGGTACCAACAAATCCTCTTGAAGTTCGAATTGAAAATTGTGCGAGTCAATTAAATGTTCCCGGAGTGTGCCTAAGTTTTGTAGTGATTGGTCGCATATTTTACACTGTAGGACAGAAATCTCGACCTTCACAAGTCTGTTTTGTTGATCAATTATTTTCTTTTCTATATTTTTTAGTGTATGTGTTGTGTTAGTGTGTTCTCTTAGTAGGTTGATGTCTGAAAACGGCTCCTTGCAGCAGAAACATCGGTAGCGACTCTTGTTCCATTGGAATACGAATATTGTTGAGTTTGCGAGCAGCTTTAGTGAATTTTCTCGTAAAATGGGTCCGTTTCCGCGCCTCTCCGCTATTTTAGACCAGTCCTTTTGAGATTTCCTATCTGTAATAAAATTTTTCATTATTGTGTGACTGAAATCCAGCATACGCAATCATAAAATTGAATTATATTTAAAAGTAACGGTACTGACAGACGTTGTCCTGACCGAACACAGCGCCGTCTGCCGGGTCCAATTGTGAATCTAAACCATCCAGGGACCCACTCAAACACACGCAGAAAATTTCATCAAAATCGGTCCAGCCGTTTAGGAGGAGTTCAGTAACATATACACGTAAGAAGAATTTTATCATACAAGGTGTAATTTAAATAACGTACAACCTTTTAATTAATGGGTCATTGTACTCATCATTATGAACAACTTTTATAATGGGACCAAAATCAAAATCCCCAAAAAAAAATTGCGGTTCCCTACATTTATGTTCGCATAACTCGTCAAAATGTTGGGAACAGCAGATTTTTTTCCGCGATTTCAGGTTTGGTCCTATAGTAAAAGTTGTTCATAATGATGAGTACAGTGACTCCTTAAGCGGTTGTGCGTTGTTTAAATTATACCTTGTATTTAAAGCTTATGAGACAATTTTTAATTGTTAAATGATAGTTATTTCCGTATAATTAGTTCAAAAACTCTTTAAATCAAAAATAAATTATGTTTTAAATCTAGAAGAAATTGGTGTTTCCTATCCAACTACTCTGAGAAACAGTATCTAGCCCAAAAATCTGACCAACAGTCTTACCAAGGGGTTTTGTGTTACCAGTAACGGGTTGAGGTTGGATAGGCAGTTGCTCCATGTAAAATACTTCTGTTCAGCTGCATCCGGTTAGATTGGAAGCCGACTCCAACTTAATTACTTGGGCAAAAGCTAGGCAGTTTGGACATAATTTTGTTCAGGTAAGATAAAACTTACCTATGTCAGTTTTCATTTTACATTTCTTCAATCTGGTCTTTCTCTTGTGCACATAGTGCTTTCTCTGTACAGAATCCAATATGGCGTCGTTCTGTAGTTCCGATTTAAGATTTGCTAAGATTTCTGTGGAATAATAAAAAATAAATTAATCAGGAACAAATTAAATTAACAGAGGATGGTAAGGTAAAGGGTACACAATGTTCGCCTGACTCGGCAGTCGAATAAGTATGTAGATATACATGATGTTTGGAAGCTGGTTGCAAAGCCTAAGGCTGCCTTTCCACCAGGGATCTGAATAAGCACGGCGTTGTTCTGCTTATGCTCACCGGGAGCGCTGCCTGCGCGGTTGTCGCCGCTCGCTTCAAGAAATTAGTTTTAAATAAAAATAATAGATGGCGCGTAAATCGCGTTATAAACAGTGAGATAGCGAATAAGTTAGATTAATATAGTTATTACCATGATTTTTATTTTTCATTTCGAGGGGCATGTATGTAAGGGACTACAGGGTATGCAGAGCTTATTTGCATGTATGGAGTGCACGCCACTGGATGTGCGAGGATGCGTAGCGAGGGATGTGTTTGTTCAGAACCAATAGAATCACTTCATTTACCTAGCCTCGCTCGGCGCAGTTCTAGTGAAACGGCTCGGCGGAGCGAGGTTTTTGTACGTTCAAAACAAGGGATGGATGTGTGCTAGGTGTGCTAGGGATGCACGTATTTTTTGCTTTATCGTATGAATAAAAAAATCGCTTGGCTTGACTTGACTCATTAAAGTTGGGACGTGGGGGCTCGCTACGTCACAACTATAACAAACTACGTTTAAAGACCTAGCAAGGAAGGAGTGACGTCATGCCACATTTTAAAGCAAATTTTTGAATAACGGACAAAAAAAATTTGTCATCATCTATTGAGGAATTACGGGGTAATAATAAGAGCAGCAGTGGTCTGATAGTACTAAATATTAGGTCTTTACCTATGAAATTGCCGTTCTGCAGTACTGGCCATTTCAAATCAAAATAATTTTTGTTTGGCTAAGAATTCTAATTTCAAATTAATTTTATTTTAAAAACATGGATTTTTTTTTCCAAAAGTAGTCATTTGTTTATTGATTAGTGTTACATTTTCATCGCATTTCAATCTTTTTCGTCATCATGGATACGTTAAAAATTCGAGTAATTATGGAATATGAGTACTGTCGTGGCAGCAACGCGGCACAAGCGGCACCAACATCAACGACGTTTACGGAGCTAACACTACAAACCAACGCACCACTTGTTATTGGTTTGCTCGCTTCCGTTCTGGAAATTTCGACCTGAAAAATGAACCTCTCGGTCGTCCGAAGACTTTGGTCGACAATGACGAATTAAAGGCGATTGTGGAAGCTGATGATACACAATCTACGGCTGAATTAGCAGCAACTTTCGACGTTAGCGTCAAAACAATATTGGTCCATTTGCGTCAAATTGGCAAGGTAAAAAAGCTTGACAAATGGGTGCCCCACGAACTCAATGATCGCCAGCGCGAAGTACGCGTCGAGACGTGCCTTGCACTGCTCAACAGACACACAAATGAAGGAATTTTGAACCGCATTGTTACCTGCGATGAAAAATGGATTCTCTTTGATAACCGCAAGCGCTCAGCAAGTTGGTTGGATTCTGGTTCAGCACCTAAACAATGCCCTAAACGAAAACATACCCCTAGAAAAGTGATGGTCACTGTTTGGTGGTCTAGCGCCGGTGTGATTCATCACAGCTTCTTACCAAACGGGGTGAGCATTACTTCAGATGTGTACTGTGAAGAACTGAACACAATGATGGAGAAGCTGGCACATCTCCAAACAGCATTGGTCAATCGCTCGTCTCCGCTGCTCCTGCACGACAACGCGCGACCTCATACTGCACAGCAGACGGTCTCCAAGTTGCAAGAACTGGGGTTGGAAGCTCTCCGTCATCCGCCCTACTCACCAGACCTTGCGCCTACAGACTACTACATTTTCCAGAATTTGGATAACTTCTTGGCGGGAAAAAAATTCAATACCCGAGAGGCAGTACAAAATGCCTTTGAAGAATTTGTTGCCTCCCGTCCAGCTGATTTCTTTAAGAAGGGCATCAATAAACTGCCACTGCGTTGGCAAAGATGCATTGATTGCATGGGTGATTACTTCGATTAATACAAATAAAAAATGCATGAAAAAAATTCGTTTAAATTTTTTCATACAAAACGGCAATTTCATAGGTAAAGACCTATTATATTCGTGGTGATTACTTTACAAGCAAGTGACAAGTAAAAGCATAAACAAGTCCGTAACTACGCTTATTTAAAATTTGGTGACAGACATGTGTAAAAGATTATTCACACATGCCAGTGCATTTATATATGCGACCTCCAATACGCCCCCTTAATCTATTACATATGCGTATGATTACTTCTGTACTTGTCAGTACTCGGTACATAAAACTAAATAAATCACTAACACTTCTATGTCCGACTGTACTACGCTGTACCCAAAAGTAGAGTACAAAAACAGAAGAAATCCAACAAAATAAAGCATGCATAACGAAACTAAATTTAGAAAATTATCTATTACACAAAACACTTACTATTGAAAAATTACGGGGTAATAATAAGAGCAGCAGTGGTCTGATAGTACTAAATATATTCGTGGTGATTACTTCCAAAGCAAGTGACAAGTAAAAACATAAACAAGTCCGTAACTACGCTTATTTAAAATTTGGTGACAGACATGTGTAAAAGATTATTCACACATGCCAGTGCATTTATATATATATGCGACCTCCAATATCTTCCCTATTACGCCGGCTACCCAGGCGCTTGCACCTTAAGACCCATGTAATAGGGGCGAGCCTATTGCTATCAACCGGGCAGTAAACCAGACCCTAGGCTTCTATTGAGAAATTCTAGATGGAAAAAACTCAATAACACTTTGCCCGACCCGGAAATCGAACCCAGGACTTCATGGTCAGCAGTAGTGAATAAAACAATTCCCAGGGAACTCAATTCCAAGCCTGCTACCTTAAGCATAATAAAACATTGACACATGAGCTTCCTAAAATAGGGGGTATCCCTACGAGGAATAACATAAGAAATTTTTCACATGTGGTAAGTATTTTGCACATTAGACTTTTTGCATTTATGATGAAGAAAACTAACTCGCCTAATTGTGTGGAGTGTGGAGTTGTGGAGGACTTGCATCACTTGTTGATGGACTGTGTTCGATACGAGTCCAATAGAAAGGAGCTGTTTGAGGTATTGAGCTTGAACCGACTTGAAGTAGGCACATTCCATGAAATTCTGTCTCAGCCAAATGGTGATGATGCGAAGAGTCTGTTCAGGTTCATGACCCAAATGTAAGCTGTATCAGTGTGTATTTAGGGTACGATGGGACTGTCATACGCATTGCGATCATAAAAGTCCCTAATTAAACAAAGAATTAAAAAAAAAAAAAAAACCATAAATTACGTCACACGGAAAAGGAGAGGGAGGGAGATCAAAAAAGTGTGACATCGGGTGACAAGGAGGGGACGAGTCATAACCTTTGTGATGTCACATGTATTATTTTGATTGTAATCAAAAGCATTAAAACTCCAAACATCAACTATCACCAAAAACTTTTAAATATTACCAACTTTATCAGTACTACTAGCTTCTGCCCGCGACTTCGTCCGCGTCAAATTTCTTGTTCCCCCGACCCACCCCGTCGCATCGCATTGCCTGCCCGCACTATTATCTACTTCGTTTTCGCTTAGCGTTTTTTCTGACTTTTTTTCTTTTTGCTCGGCTCCTGAGGGTCCTAGCGTGATTTTAAATAACCTGTAGCCTTCCTCAAGAACTGGGCTACCAATTGCAAAAAGATTTTTCCAAATCCGACTGGTAGTTTCAGAAATTAGCGCGATCAAACAAACAGAAAACAAACTCTTTAGCTTTCTTATTGGTTTATAGAAATAGATTAGTATAGATATAGATTATAAGGTTTAATTTATAATTGTATAATATGTGACGTCACACCAGGTGAAGTGGTCACAAAGATGACCACCTGGCATTTTTGTGACCACCTGAGACAATTACAGGGGCTGGTCACAAAGATACAACCACAAGGACAATTTGTGTGCCATTTATTGATGACCCAATTTGACACACGGATTCTTCACAAGAACTAGCTGTACTGTTAAGAAACTTACCATCATCATCATCATCATCATCATCATCATAGCTGTTATCACCAAACTCCATCACATTTGGTGATTCACACTTTAATTGTTCCAATTTTACTTCATCACCTGGCATTTTTGTTTCTGAAATAAAATAATAATTATTATTATTTTTAGCCTGTGATGTGTGAAAATCGGTTGCCATGGTATGGCATGCCACATGTGATGTGGAGGAATGAGGAAAATGTTGTCAGGAAAGTTTTGAGTATGCAAGTGGAAGGCTATTAGAGTAGGGAAAGACCAAAGAAACGATGGATGGACTGTGTGAAAGATGATATGGCTAGAAAGGGAGTGACTACCGAGATGACGACTAATAGAGAAGTATGAAAGAAAAAGACATGTTGTGCTGACCCTGAATAAATTGGGATAATGTCAGGAGAGTGACGATATTGTCCCACTGCAGGGCAAAAGCATGATATAAATATTGGATTTGCAGCTGAAACTAAACTCTAAGTCAAGGCCTCAAACTTAATTATCTGAAATCACATAAATTGAAAACTAAATTAAGTACGCACCTCTTTCTTGGTCAAACTTTAGAGTCTCGATAATTTGAAGATAATGTTCTTCATTCTGTAACACCATTTGTTTAAATGTGGTTGCTTCTCGCAGCTTGGCAATGCAGGCATCACATATGAGATACGTAACTAAGTCCATTCCTTGGTATCCCACCACCTAGAAGATATTTTATGAAAAGTATTGTAATCTTTGTAAATACTTACCTGAATTTCTTAAATATTTTAGTTCTTTTAGTATCAATCTTACTCGAGTTTCTTTTTTTATGATGATGTATTGTGTAGGTACAGGTTGGAAATAAATAAAGGGCCGATCTTTAAGAAGCCGATGATAAAATAAGAGGGCATAAACAGTAACAGTAGTCAAAACTACATAATTTATAAGTGTCACAGAAAACATAGATAATTCTTTATGAATCCGAAATGAAACTTGATTGGAATCTTACTTGAATATCAAAAGTAGTCCTCAGCATTTCCCCATAAACTTCTTTTTCTCCTGAACAGTAATATTCGTCAGAAATATTTTTAAAACAACCGGCCTTCATGCAACATCGGCAAATGTTTGATCGTGTTATATCAATAGCGTTATTTGACCTAATATCCATTTCGAATTAAATAAATCTATGCTTTACCCTTTCTGGTTTTGTTTTTGGGTAGGTACTACTTAATTGATAAAACTGTTTATTTCTTTATTTTTTTGTTTTGATTCCATCGATCTACTTCTGAAAACAAGTCGATTGATTTGACAATTTAACTGACTCTGACGGATGGTTGACAGTTGACACTTGAAAATGACAGCGACAGCTGTGAAGTGTTGACAGAGCTGCGTTCATTTATATAGGCCTTTGCCAAGGGCCTATTTCACGATGTCCGAATGCAACTACTCACCGGTTAATTGCTTGAAGTGATGTTGTTTTGTTGTAATATGTCGCTGTCATTGGGAGTTCGAGGAGGAGCTCGTGGCTAAGTAATAACAGCCGCACGGGCCGATCCATCAGGTTAAGCTACGCTTGCCGGGGTTGGTCAGTGGATGGGTGACCATTCTTTACATACCGAGACTCCTCCGTGCCTCGGAAAGCACGTTAAGCCGTTGGTCCCGGCTGACATTCATGGATCTTTGACATTCGTTACGGGTCGTCAGAAGCCCGAAAGTCTGACAACCAGTCTTACCAAGGGGTATCGTATTACCCAGTTACTGGGTTGTGGAGGTCAGATAAGCAGTCGCTCCATGTAAAATACTGGTATTCAGCTGCTTCCGATTAGACTGGAAGCCGACCCCAACATAGTTGGGAAAAGGCTAGGCAGATTGATTGATGTCGCTGTCATTTTATTGCGCGCTGGCTATGTCGTTGTAGATACTTTATTGTAGATGAGCCTCAAAATTGTTTCTATGCGGCTGAGTTGAGTGTGTCGGCGACGATGTCTTGGTTAACACTCACGTGCCTTATGTCTATGGTAAATTCGCTCATAAACAAAAGTTGTCTCGTTCGTCTCTTTTAGTTTTTCGTTTTTTTTTTTCGTTGTTTCGCATGCGGTGGAGTAGTTGGTCGGCTTCTGATCTCAGAGTTCCATCTCTGACAGCAATTTTTGGAACTGGCGGCTGTCAGGTTCCCCGTAGGCGGATATTAATCTTTCTTTGATGGCTTTGTACTGGTCCATCTCTGGTGGTCCATGATCAGCTCATCTGTCGCTCCAACTGTGCTGTGACCGACCATTTGGGTGAGCGTGCTTGGTTTTTGTAGGGACTACAGGTAGCAGGAATGCTAGCAGTGCAAAATGCAATGTCCCCCGAGCATTCCAGCCAGTCGTTTTCCCAGCGTGCCCACACTAAAACTTTCTGCTTACTGTTCGTTCACTTTAACGCACTGTCCGTATCTTATTTCTCCACAACCACGTCTCTAAGATCACGCCGGGGTCACCAATGTTGGGACCTTATGAGTATCGTGGTTGGAGAAGGAGATAAATTCAGGTGTACAAGATAAAGTCTATTCAGATGACCATGAATCTTAAGCACTATGACGCTTCTTACATTAGTTACACAGTACACAAGTTATTGCCAGAGCGCGGCGCTGGGAAAACGACTGGCCGCTAAACCTAATGCGCAGGGAACATTGCATTTTGCACTACTAGCATTTCTGCTACCTGTAGTCCCTACAGTCTTTCTTCAGATCGTTGGTAAAAGCCTCGAAGTTAATACACCAGAGTCGTGGTCGATCGCCCAGAATGGTGGAATGAGCTTGGGAGAGAGATGCCGGCAGCTTCAGCCTTCGTGACGGTGTGTGATGTCGTTGAGTTTGACTGTTCTTCCGTTGGGCAGGGAATCAGCATCTTGATAAGAATCGATGGTTTTTCGGCGGTTGAATATTTTTCTTCAGGTGTCTGTTTCGGGGTCACCACTTTGGTGATAGTGGATAGGTGACATAAAACTACTGCCTCCAGTTTGTAGTTTAGCGAAGAATGATGATTTATTTTTAAAATGATAACTTACTATTTAAATCTTTGGGTATTCGGCACAGTAAGCCGTAGCACGGTAGCCGTAGCCGCGTAGCACGGACGCGAGAATATCGCGGCGGGATTTTATCGTGCACTGGATTTTCAACTCTCATTATTGAGCCGAGCGTTGTAACCATGTTGCAACAGAGTTCATTCTAGCACGCCAAAAAAACACACTGTTGGATATTCAACTCTCGGCGCTAAGCAGTGCGTTGATAATCCAGTGCGTGAAAAAAAAATCGCCGCTATATTTTCACGTCCATGCGTACGTCGGCTAACTTGTGGGCTAACTAGCCAGCACCCTATTTCCGTTAAGCCACGAAAATTAAGAAAAATAAATGCCATTGTGATTGATTTGAGTTGTTTATACTCTTTGATCTTGTCTATATTTTCAGAAACAGCAACAAGCAAAACACAGAGAATTCAAGTGAAAAGATACCGATTCATTATTCCGTAATTTTTAGATTGATTTAGTAGAGACCATGTCTGGACTACCGACTTACCCTGATTGTCCAATACAAAGAGAACTTCCCTCGATCACTATAAACAAAGGTAAAACATTAACGTACTTAGTTGTATCTTCGTTTCCAAGTTAGGCTGCCCCGCAAAACGATGGTTGTACGTATCTGACACGCATACTCGGCGAAAGTGCTTGCGCTTTCGCCTAGAATGTAATGCGTTGCGCTGAAGGTTGAGCTCGAGCAATGTGAGAATTTATTTTATACTAGCCTAAAGCCGCGTACAAACTGATGCCAATGTAACATGCAATGCAACTTCTATTGCATCTACTACATCTTCTTTAAACATATCATAAAAAAATCTCTTTTCGTCTCTGTCTGTGCGACTGTGAGCGAGTTGTTTTCGCCATTATTTAGTTAGAGCATTATGCCGGAAGTTTCAAGTGTTAAATACAATACCTACCTAATATATACATTAATTACAAACTTAGGTTTAGGACAAAAAGCTCGAAGTTTTGATGTGTCACCATTGCAGCCGTGCGAGGAGGGTCGAGCGCGCGGTGCGTCCAGGAGTGAGTGAAGTGGAGTGTGGAGTGTGGAGTGAGTGGAGGAGTGGAGTGGACTCCAGACTATGGGAATTTGTTACAACATGTTTGTTTTGTTATAACTGTTACAACCCTGCAAGTTACATTGCAGAAATAATATGCTATAGGTACCTACGGCAAATTTTTATAGTCTTGCATCACCTTTTAAGTTTCGTTCTTTTCCAGAAATCGCCGAAAGATTCGGCAAAGAATACGACATACTGCCTTTGTTCGAGAAGTTTCTTTTTGAATACAAATACAGACAATACTACTCGTTACAAACAAACAAGCTCTTGCAATGTCGCTGGCGGTCGTACGTGGAACATTACGACGAGCGCGATTTCGTGCCATTTACTTTCGTGGATATAAGGTAAACCGTTGGTCCCGGCTGTCATTTGTAGATCTTTGACAGTCGTTACGGGAAGTCAGAAGCCAAAAGCGCCGCAAAAGCCTGACAACCAGTCTTACCAAGGATGTGTTACCCAGTAACTGGGTGATGGAAGTCAGATAGGTAGTCGCTCCATGTAAAATACTACCTCTGCATCCGGTTAGACTGGAAGCCAACCCCCACATAGTTGGGAGAAGACTATGGCAGATGATGATTGATAAGTTAAACTCCAACATGCATGGCCAAAGATCACACAAATTAGAGAGGTTTGAAAGGAAAAACGGCGACAAGTCGTAATAGTTTCTCGTTCTGTCACCTGTTGTCACATTGACACATACGTAGACCCGCGCCGACATAATTATTGTGCAACATCAATTAGTCAAGGATTGATTTGGCAAAAAAGACGAAATTTTGTGTTATAATGTAAAGTATATAATATACCGTCAAGCCGGTCGTCAAAAGGAAGAGAGAAGACTGCTGCCCATCGTCCTTTTAAAATACTCCATTAGTCGTCTTTAACAATAACCACGGGAATAGATGGGTGGTTCTATTCGTTAAGACTTTATTGAGTAACTAGTAGATAGCACTTGAGAGCAATAAAATCGCACACCCCTTGTAATTTGGTTTATTAATGATTTTTTTCTTAAATGAGTACAAATCATTAGCCAAAATTAAAGAATACAAGCTTAGCTATAGAACAACACAAAATTAAAATCATTAGAATAGAATAGAATAGAATACTCTTTATTATGCACACCATTTAAATGACTGACCACTGACTTTTAATCATTGACCTTCACGTAACTTACAGAAACCAGCCGTACACCAAAGTTAGCCAAATTCACCCGTTAGCATTGTCACTACTTGCACCCCTTACCCGCAGGTATAAAAGGGTCGGTATTTTTCCGACAATCCGTCCACCCAGGAATACATTCCGACCTCGCCGCCGAGGTCGCAATCGTAACCGCCCCCCCCTATCCCCTACTCGGTGAAGCTGTGCCAGCTGGGGGCACAGCTGAGCCTGTAGCACTTATCCCCCCCATTATGATCCAGCCTGCCCCGTCTGGCTGTCCTATTATTAGCGACGCTCAGTCGACTAATAATTTACCCTAGTTTTAAGCCTGGCCGGGGGCTTTAAGTTCGCTTAAAGCACCCACAGGAAACGCCCGGTTGAACAGTCTCGACCCTCAGTGGTCAACTGCGAGATGCCATTCTTAACTAACTAACTAACCGACCATCCGTCAGTACTTGAAACGCCTTTCCAAGCGTTTCTTTGATTCCGCCGTGAAACATCGCAACCCCTTGGTTGTCGAGTCCGCTAGCTATGTCCCCAGTAGAATCAGTAGTATCCGTCGTCCGCGACATGCCTTCACTGAACCCGATGACCCTATCACCCTCCTCCAGGAAAGTAGTAGGAAAACTAGCACCGTCTATAAACACAAACACAGATCTACATTCCGGCCTCGCCGCCGAGGCCCATCGCGTTTAAGACCATCTAACGTAAATGTAAATGTAAATTCATGTCCCTTGATCGGTTTAATCGAGCCAGCTGGTGGCATAGCTTGAGCCTGTAGCTTTAAACTCCCCTGATAATAATAATTCCCCTAACTTGATCCAGCCTATTGCTTTGCCTTGTTTATCTATTGTCAATGACAACGACTCCCTAAGCCGAGGTCCGTACCCCACAGAGTGTGCCCTTAGTGCGCAGTCGTTTAGTTTATAAGTTTAGTTAGTATTTTATGCTCCTGGCTGGAGGCTTTTGAGCTCGCAATCAGTTGCATACCGAAGGTCAACGTGATAAAATGCCTACTGAAAGCATACGGAAAAATATGGATACCACGCCCGCAGAAGCCGCTCAAGTTATTGCCTTGCTCGAAGCAGGCCATAATCAAAGTAAAGTTGCTCGACGACTAAATTTGAGCCGCTACTCTGTTCGTCGTGTGTACCAGAGGTTTCAACTGGAGGTTCAACTGGGACAAGAGCTTCGAGAAGTTCGCAATGTCAGTATAAGTCGATGGACAGTCAGAAGAAGACTTGGTGAAGCAGGACTGACTTCACATCGCCCAGTAAATGGTCCCAAATTGACCACAGCTCACCGACAAGCCCGACTACAATTTGCCAAGGAACATTTAAATTGGACGTATGACCAATGGCGATCTGTTATGTTCTCTGATGAGTGCAGAATGACATTACATGGTCATGATGGACGCTCTAGGGTCTACAGAAGGTCATCAGAGCGATTTTCACAATGCTGCATAAGCGAACGTGTGGCTTTTGGCGGTGGATCGTGTATGTTTTGGGGTGGCATAATGTTGGACACTAAAACTGACATTGTATTCATCACTGGGGCGAATACCGGCCCGAGATCGAGAGGTTTGACGGCTGCACGATACGTCGAAGAAGTGCTCGATGGCCATGTGAGGCCGCTTGCGTGGCTTATGGGAGAAGATTTTCTCCTAATGCACGACAACGCCAGACCGCATGTCGCTAGAACAGTTTGCGATTACATGGAAGACGTTGGAATCACCGCGATGGAGTGGCCAGCTCGTAGTCCTGATCTCAATCCGATTGAGCATGTCTGGGATGAGCTAAAAAGAAGAGTTCGAGCTAGAAGCCTTGCTGCTACGGTCTTCCGAGAGCTTCAACTTGCCATTGAAGAGAAGTGGAACGCTATACCACAAGATTTCATGGTAAAATTAATACGGTCTATGAAAAACCGATTAACAGCTGTAATTAAGGCTAGGGGAGGGAATACACCTTATTAATAAACAATTTGATCAAGAATTTTGAGTTTGATTTTCATTATTTCTTAAGCGAAATTGGGAAATGTTACCTGTTTGTTGGGTTTTGTGCCGTAAAACCTCTTATGGGTACTTTTTACACTGTATTTGATATCATTAGAAAGGTAATGACTGATGAGGTAGACTTTCAATTAATGTGTGTGTTTTTTTTAATATTTATTCAGATTCATGAAAAAAAACTGCCTTAACAAAAAAAAAGTCAAGGTGTGCGATTGTATTGCTCTCAAGTGTAGTTCATATATCCAGAGAATATCGATTTTCGTGGACGTGGATTTTCAGTAAGTATTAAAAGTATGGTTGTTTCAATATCGTTAGATAATAAGGCAACCGACCCTAGTCCGGCCCTGTCACAGAACAGATTTATCTGTTCTGTGGGCCCTGTATTGGATTGATAACACTCCGTAAGTGTGCGTAATGGCTACGCAATTTTTTGCGAATGTTTGGTCTAATACTCTTTATAATGTCTGTGTTATTAAATAACAGGCACAATGAAAATACATTACATTAACAACGTTTGAGAGTCTATGGAATAATTTTTCAATCGTCAGATAACTTTTATACTTATGGATTATGGCGGTTTGACAGCTTTTATATAGAAAATATGTCAAACTGTCATAATTATTCTTCAGATAAAAGTTAGCTTTGAAGAGACTATTGAAAAAACTTTTTTACAAAAAAACAACAGACTTCCAAAGGGAAAAATAACTTTAATTTCGGAAGTTGGTGTCTTTGGATCTGTATTTTAGTTTTTTGCCCCCGACTTCTGAAATTAAAGTTATTTTTCCCTTTGTAGTATTTTTTTGGAAGTCGGTTGTTTTTTTTTTTTTTTTGTAAAAAAGTTTTTAATTTTTTACTTTTTAGTGGGTCACTGCAATTTATCTAAGTTACAATACCTAACCTAATGTCAACTGCCATCACCTTTTACAAAATATTGCTTTTTCCCGATACAAGGACGTTAATTGTTGAGGAGTTCGCCCAATAAGGAACCAGGAGAACTGGAACTGATGGTGAAGTCACCATCAGCTCCACTTCAACATATGTCTTGTGACGAACATAAATTGCTTAGCAATAATCAAATCACAACCCGTGAAATACGTAATATTGAATAGCTCTGATGGCCATCTGTGGTCTTCCTCATCAGTTTCACTTCACCAAATGGTGCTTTCCGAAAGCAAATGCGCGAGTTACTATAAAAATACCCAAATCGCTATAGGTGTGCCTATAAAATTTCTCTGGGATTCCATCATCAGATCCTGGTTTCCTTATCATGGTCCCACCCTTCTTTTCCAACAAAAAAATAATCATCAAAATCCGTTCATAAACGACGAAGTTATCCGCGAACACACATAAAAAAAAAGTAAAAAAATATATACGGTCGAATTGAGAAACCTCCTTTTTTTGAAGTCGGTTAAAAAATCTGCCCTAAATGAATAAGAAACACACAAACACACATACACTCCTACCAACTTATCTGTGAAATGGCGAAAATTGGAACTACGGCCGTCATGTTAAAATGTCTTCGATTGTGCCGACGCATGTAATTCGTTTGTGTCGACGCATCGACGGTGGCGTCCTCTTTCAGTTCACAGATAAGTTGGTAAGACTGTAGGTAGGGACTATAGCAAGTGTCGTGACGTGACGGTCAAAATGTTAACACTTTTTTCGGTCTAGCTCTCATTCACAAGTGTGCAGAGTACCTATATCGTGCGATAAGGGACTTCGTTCCAAAAAAGCTAAATGGAAAGGCGAGTGTATTCAAATCTATGTTTCCAATGGATGGTACAATGAAGATCAACTTTATGCTAAAAAAATTTAAAAAAAATCTTGGCGAGTCTGAACATAGGTTCAGACTCGCCTAGTTTTTTTTTTTATTTTTTTTATTTCGAACGTTCGTATTGCCTATGCACTATGAACTTTCGCGCATGTTCTCTCACTCATACTCGCCTCATGTCACCATTTGATTCCTTAAAAATGTTACTGCGCAGCCTTTTGCGCGAAATTCAGACTTGCCAAGATAAATCGGCCGTTCTGTAAAGGCGCTCATCAGGTGGCACGGCGCGGCATGGCATAGCAAAGAATTTTCGTAAGAGGAAATGATTTTGAATCTTATTTTCATACTATTAGCACTCACATTTCGTTGATATTGTCACAAGGGGACTTAAGCACACCGTAGGAAACTGCGGTATGCCACGGAAGGCTTTGGCAGGACATATTAAATGCTTTGCCATGCCCATAGATATATGAAATAAGTTTTTTATATTTCTATGGCCGTGCCACTTCTTACGCCTATAGTGAGCCGGTCTTAAGTTTCATGTATATGTGTATAATATGATTTACAGTTAGTTAACCTTTTCATTACCCGACTGAACCTTATATCAAAAATTTAAATCGTTAGATTCGCCCTACCGCGTCAAAAGATACTCGCTTTTCTGTTTCGTTTTGACACCTCTGACACACAATGACGCAGTGACTTGACTTGAGTGTCAATGGAAACGCTATTATGTGTGAGCTCACTTTTCTCAGTTTAGAAACTTTTTCGCGGGACTTCTTCTTTTCGAGTCCATGGTAAACGTAAAAAATATTGTAGCATATTAAAGATGAGCAGCGCTTTGAACTTTCCAACATACGGGACATGGTTTACTCGGGTGCACCGCATTCGCACTGGGTGTCGGTTGGGTCAATAATCCCCCATTTCGCTAGATTGTGCTTGGGCCTGCAGTCGATTGATTGCTTTCCATAGGCCACTGCAGGTCATGTGTCCGGGTGGCAGCTAGGTGCTTTTGGGGCTGAACGAAATTGGGTGGTGGTGGGCGGGTGATGTTTGTGACTAAGTACGGTGAGGGCAAATCTAGCGATTCAAATCTTGCATAAACTGGATAAAACTTTTAACTTATTTTCATCATATTTTCAGAGATTTCCACTTCTACAGTGGCATGAATAGACTCCTACCGGAGAAAAGTATTCATAGAATTAAACAATTTCCTTACAAGCTAGGCGTAGGACCGGGGGTCGACTTCCGGGGCCAGATGCCCATACCACAAGACATGATGATGAAACGAGGCCTGGTGAAGCCTAGGCTTCACCAGGCTAAAGGAAAGATTTATCATAAGACTACTAATGAAAGCCAAAATGAGATAAAAGACAAGAAATAATTATTTTAATTAATAGGTATCGTATTATGTTTTTAATCTGTTATATTTGTCCTGATAGCTATTCACATCCATTCGATTACACTCCTACCAACTTATCTGTGAAATGGCGAAAATTGGAACTGCGGCCGTCATGTTGAAATGTTTTCGATTGTGCCGACGCATGTCATTCGATTGTGTCGACGCATCGACGGTGGCGTCCTCTTTCAGTTCACAGATAAGTTGGTAGGACTGTATGCTTCCGTACCGAATCGAACAGCTCTCGGAAGAATAGTGGTCGTCTATTTGGTGTCTGTCATTGTCAAAGTTTTCGGGTTTCGGATTTGTGAACAGCGTTTAGTGGACTCCTTCGATAACACCCTATCAAATTTTTTTGACTTGCAAATTGCAAAAAACGTAAGAAAATTTGAATTTCGTGGACTACTTGTCAATGTAATTCAGGCGCCACGCCAAAAGATCCTTGTACCACTAAGTAGACGGTGGTAGCCATAGCTATGTATGAATTTTATTTTTTATTTTTAAACATTGCTTTAATTGTAGTTTCTTAGAAATAAATGTTTTAAGTTAACATGTGCTTTGTTTGTTTTTTAAACTATAGGTACTAGCTTCAGAATCTAAAATTGTAGAAACCCACAGTCACAGAGCTGATAACACAGGTGGCAGGCACATCGACGCGCAAACTTTAGTTATGAATTCAGCAAATGAATGTAACCTAAAATTTTTTCGTCGGTTATCAAAATACAACCTGCTGTTTCATACTTACTCCACTGCAGTTAGTCACAGAGTGCATAACAGTACAAGTAGTAAAGTGCAATACCTATCTATACCGGCAAAATGTATAATATGGAACAGCAAATTTTTTTTAATAATTTCATCCATGGGTTCAGGTACAATGATTCTGAACCAGAATCATGTACCTACTGAATCCATGGTAACAGCACAGTGTCTATAGTGTGGCTGACACTGGCAAGGCCACCATCACGGGATCTTATATACAGTCCTACCAACTTATCTGTGAACTGAAAGAGGACGCCACCGTCGATGCGTCGACACAATCGAATGACGTATGCGTCGGCACAATCGAAGGCATTTCAACATGACGGCCGTAGTTCCAATTTTCGCCATTACACAGATAAGTTGGTAGGAGTGTACATCATACAGTCGTCCGACGAAGCCCGAGCTGCATACGAAGTTCGGCGAACTACGTAAGCAACTCGGGCTCTCGTCGGGCAGCTGATTATTTTTCACGATTTGACATTTGCGTCGAGTAGGTATTGAAGTTTATTATGGGACAGTTGAAAATTTATTCGCGATTACGATGTTGGTCCCATGGAGAAAAAAAATATTCGGTTTGATGTTCTGTATCACACCCTGAAAATTGACGAGGATGCAAAACGACACGTTGTACTAGCCGTTACCCGCGTGGATGTCGAAAATTATCCCACGGGAACCTACTACCGGGATAAAAAGTATCCTATGTGTTAATCCAGGTTATAAACTATCTGTGTGCCAAGTTTCGTCCAAATCCGTTCAGCCGTTTTTGCGTGATTGAGTAACAAACATCCAACCATCTTCACAAACTTTCACATTTATGATATTATTTATAATATTAGTGATAAATGTTAGTAATGTAGTTAGATTAGATAAATGGTTGATCAAAATAAAACTCGTTAATTTAATGTATGGATCAACTTTATTTTACGAAATAATTAAACAAAAAATATTAAACAGCCACATTTTTGTAGATTACACACTTTTTGTCACCAAAAAGTAGTGTAAAAGATTTATTATAATAAAATTAAGGATATCGCGCCATTTTTATGCAGGGGTACCACACGTTGAAAAATGTCGCGTTCGTAATAATTGACTGAATACAATCTAAAGTGGAGTACATGAATTTAAATATAGAAATTATTCTTAGACTAATATTTTGTACAATAATACATACCTACGGAGTAGCTAATAAATGAATTTTGTGAACATCATAAATTAGGCAAACAGGTATATTAATATGCCATATTTTACTTCGATGATTAGATAGGTAACATTAATAATTAATTTCAAAACAGAAAACAATTTACGTCTTGAAGGTATTTCCGAAATAAATCTAGAAGTTTGCAGAAGGCAAAAAGTTTGAATTGCATTGCAACAGATTAAAAATGTTTTTTTTTTTAACTCTACATAATGGCGAAGGATTTAGATATCGATGCCAAGGAGTTTCTTGTCGAAGATGAACTCTCCAAGCGCGGCGTGGCGGTCCATGAGTTTCTTGAGCGTGGAGGTCTTGCCCGCGATGTCGCGTTGTCCCTTGTATTGCTCTTCCAGGAAATCACCAGTGAGGTAGTCAACCAGCTGTGAGTGATATGATATTGGATGATTAGAAAGGTGTATAGTATATTCGTGGTTTTATACGACCAGATAAGAAAGAAAGAAATAATGTTTAATTTAATATGAGAATAGTTGGGAGCCGTAGGAGGACTGTTATTGATCATGAATAATTTAGGTAATTATTGGGAAACTCCAGTTCACCTGAACTTCGTCTTTTACGAGCCTAAGAATGTCTTTGCTGCTACAAAACTTGATTTTACTAGACTTCAATAACAGCAAGAAATGTTCTCAAAACACTTGTAATCTCTACTAACTTGGAATCTCTACAAACGCTCGCGATTTCGTTTGCGTGAAATTTCTTGTTTTAACATAAAACATATCCTATGCTATGACACTCGGAAAAAATTCTTTCACTAGTGAAATAATTTTCGGAATCTGACCAGTAGTTCCGAAGATTACATTTTGTAAGTTTGTATGTAGGGAACATACAAACTTACAAATTTTAACTCTTTATAATATCACTAGCTTTCGCCCGCGTGGTATGTCGACAAAAAGTAGACTATGTCCTTTTCCAGGTCATAGTCTACCCGAGTGCCCAATTTCATCCAAATCTGTTCAGCCGTTTTAGCGTGAAAGCGTTACAAACAACAACAACAACAACAACAATACAACAATATTAGTTAGGGTTAGTATTAACTAACCCTAACTAATATTATAAATGCAAAAGTGAGTTATACTAATGTATAATCAGCCTTATAATGTTCCCACTTCTGGGACACATGCCTCCTCTCTGTGAGAGGGAGTGGGCTGTAACACGCGCACCACGCAAGCCCAGTGCGTGTCTATAGGAATTTTGGCAATTAACCACATCTACTCATACATAACCTAAAAACCAATCTCAAAACGTCACTTACATGGTAATCGTTGAACTCGCTGTCATCTTCGCATGACTTGATGACGTTTCTGATGCTCTTGGTTACTTCACTCTCCATACGAAGGGCGTGCTCTAAGGCTTCCACTCCACCCTCCCAGGTCTTGCGTTCAGGAGCCTGTGGAGATAAGATGACGTAAATAAATGTAACAAGCTGTGTGTTCTCTGTTATTGGAACGAAGGTCTTTAACTCGGTTTGCGGTAGGAGTAAACTAGCAGAAATTGTGACGTAACGTAAAATTGTTATGCCGTCAGATGCAACCCTCAAAAGTTTTGGTTTTTGTTTTTTAATATAGATCCATCTAGTATAGATTTAGCTCGCTAAAAACGTAAGAACTTTGAATTTCGCGGGCTACGTTAAAGGAATCACCTGTAATGCTAAAGTAGAGTTTGACATGGGCTCAACTTCAAATTCTTAAATCAGGAACCGGATGCGAGGGGACTCTAATTGGGATTTTTTATTATTTTACTTTTATAACCCTGCAAGAAATTGTAACATAGACTCCTCACTGCTGGTTCATATAGTAGTACTTGTAATATTATACTGGATTACTTTTTTCACCGTCTCGAAAAAAATAGGGTATATTCGGTGAACGGAGTAGAAGCCTATGGCATATCTAGTTTTTTTTTTTTTTTAATAAAAAAAACAAAATTCAAATCATAATGCAGGTTGCATATGATTTGATTTTCGATATTTTTAAAGGATTTATTATTTTTCTTCAAAATTTATGTTTTTATTGTTCTAAAATGAAAAGTTTACAACGAATTTGTAATATTTTACTTAGATATTTTTTTTTGACTAAGCTATATAAAAAAAAAACTAGGTATGCCATACGCTTCTACTCCGTTCACCTAATATACCTACCCTATTTTTTTCAAGACGGTAAAAAAAGTCATCCGGTATATTCTGTAATAAAAGTCTTATTCATCATCTATAAAAGAGCCTTATTGAACCTAATACAAGCTACACTTGGGTTCGGAGTTGGTAGATCATCAATCATGTGCTGCTGTACAACTCTCAAAAATTATTAGCAGTCACATCTCGACTGGGGCTAGTAGAGATGTTATTGCTAATAATATGTTTTAAGCATTTCGGCCCCAACTCACCCTGACTTGTAACAAGGTAGTGACGTCAGTAGTAAGTTCTCCTCTCATGAGCAGGTATTCGATCAGCTTCATCGCATGTTCGCGCTCTTCAGATGCCGCTTCGAAGAACATCTTCGCAAAACCTGGACGGTTGACCTGGAAACATAAATAAGAAGTTTAAATGAAAATGCAGAAGTGTATTGAGCCTTAAGGAGAAAGTGCAAGGGTAGCCCATTAAAACTTGCTCACGTTTTTTTTCCTGTATCAGGTTATATGTTGATTAAAATATAATTCGCGACCGTAACAAATATGTATTTACAGAATTATGATTATTACAATCATCTACTCTCCAACATACAACAACCTCACATTGACCTGAAAATTGCAAAAAACTGTAAAAAAAAATTGAATTTCGCAGGCTACCTCAAGCGACATTCCTTGAGTTTTTATACAATTCTGGGGAAAGTTCCGTTGTAGGTCTACATTTCGCCGAAAACGGTTAAATAATGTCTCTCGAGTCTCGTGTGATAGGTGCGAAAGCAAGTACCTCGGTGCGAACATGTTGATAGAGTTGTACAAGGATCTTTCGGCGCGTGGGCAAAATGAGAACTAACGCTGTCATCATGTTTTTTCAATACATTTCACGAAACAATTCACAAATGTTTACCAACAGCACTTCCCTGACAGCATCATTCGAGCGCCAAAAGATCCTGGAAGGACAGTTAGAATGTAAAACCTCATATTATAAATAATAAATAAAAAATAATAAATAATAAATATTAGAGCTATGCTTTATTTTAATTATTCGCATGAACGCACCGGTAGCATTATTGATTGCTGTGAATATTTATATTATGTTGGTAGCAATGACTAACAAACTGTAGTGTGCAAGGTCCAAGCATTGACCTCAAATTGTAGGTACCGTGGCGAAATAGGAAGCTAAAATGTAAAGGTAACATTGATGAATTCTTGTCTATGAACGTGCCGTATTTTCTAGGATATAACATAAAATCACGCCTGTATTTCCCACAGGGTTAGGCAGAGATGATAGTACATCCCCATTTCGCCAGTTATGTTTTATTTATTTTGTATTTTCTCAAAAATGTACCGAAGTAAAATTTTTCACTCCGGTACATTTATTGAGAAACTGTACCTATCTAAAATTATATTTATAGTTCAGAATCGTACCATGCACATCCATCAACAATTTGGCCAAAAAACATTTTAAGAATGTAAAGCATTTAATTTAATAAACATACTTATGTGTAAAAAAGTAATGATTTGACTACCCATTTGTAACAGCGTAGCCCGCGAAATTCAAATTTTCTTACGTTTTTTGCAATTTGCAGGTCAGTGTCAGGTTGTATGTTGATTAAAATATGAGAAGCGGCCGTAGCTAATATGGCTTTACAGAATTATGATCTTTAAAATCAGCAATACACTCCATAAGTTAGAATTGACCTCAAATCTAGCGATTTCATGAAATCAAGAGGTTTGAGATCAATTCTATTGCTGATTGACTTATAATTACTACGACATGAACCAACATTCTCGTACTTTTATCTCACTAGCTTTTGCCCGCGGCTTCACCCGCGTTGTGATCGAAAACTATCCCACGGTCATGGTCTACCTGTCTGCCAAGTTTTATCTAAATTCGTCGGAAAAAGGTATATAAAGATAGATGCCGACACGAAAGAAGTGTAATTTTTTTAGCCTGCGCTTCTTCTGGATCTTTGCCTAGGCTGGCTGGAGTCGAACAGCGCCTCCCTCCACTCCTTCTATCTTTCGCGAGTTTCTACACTCCTTCCAGTTTAGACGGAAGAGTCATATAACAAAGTAAATGATGACGTACCACATCCTTAGAGAAGTGAGCCCCCATGGCCAGGTACTGCAGCGACGCAGCCACCTCCATCTGGATCTGTTGCCTCATGGACACGCGGCAGTTCCGGTGCATAGTCACCCACTCTCGGGGAATGTTGACGGGGTTCACATGGCCTGGTGGACAAGGAAGTATTATTAAGTACCTGATAGAAAGAAAGAATGAAGAAAGAAAAACTGTTCATTCACATGAAGGTGACGCACATTACATAGGAAAAATGTTATATTAAAATTATAACATAAATAATATCACGTCTGTTTCCCTGAAGAGTTAAAGGTGTACCTATAGTAGTAAGTGTAAGTGGGCAAGTGTCCATGGAGGTTTATTTGTGAAACATAGGTATATTATTGGTCTTACACAATTGGTAAAATGCAAAGTAAATACGCTTCAAAAAAAAAAAAGTTGAGAGGTGTCAAGGGACACCCGGATGGAACGAAGTTCCTTTCGATTAATTAGTGAAGGAATTGTATTTTTTTTTTTTAAGTTATAATAATATTTTTTTTTTTTTTAAGTTATAATAATATTTTTTTCCTTTATTTCATTTATGTACATATATTTCACATTTTTAAATATTTTTTATAAAAACATGAAATAAAAAAAAACATTTAAAAATATAAAACATAGTAGCCCACCGGTATCGGGAACAGGGTCCAAGCTACCGGCGGTCAGGGCTCCAGAGAGAGGAACCTCCTAACAATGCGCGCCGTGTCCAGAAGTACCGCTCTCTGAATCAGGCCCTTAATCCAGCTGCCCAACGAGAGCCTCCTTAGATGTTGGTCGAGGCTCTTGGCGATTAAGCCATTGGCTGATACGACTATCGGCACAATGATCGCTGAGTCCACATCCCACATGTCGACAACCTCGCGAGCCAAGTCAAGATACTTGATTTGTTTATCTTTCTCGGCTTTCACGAGGTTCCCGTCGTCATGCGGGACCGTTATGTCAATAATCATTGTGCGCCGCTCTGTTCGATCCACCACCACTATATCAGGCTTATTGGCAACAATAGTCCTGTCAGTGTATAGTCAATATTTTTTTTATTATTAACAAATATAATGTAATTTAAACTTAATCTTTCTATAAGAGAGAGAGAGACAGACAGAGAAACATGCGCACGTCGCACAGCTTACAATAGCTTACAATAGCAAAAAGTGTCGTTACAACTTTTCGTGAGAATTTTTTCCGTCTAGCCCCGTTTCACAACGCGCGATAAGGAACTTCGTTCCAATAAATAAAAAGAAACGTTCTACTATTCATAAAAATTATATCTCATTTTTTTTTTAATGCTGATCTTTTAAAACTCGTCTATTGTATTGTATTGTTGTAGTTTCTTGCCCGTTCTTCTCCATAGCAACTTACTACGCTTTGGAATGGGCAACTAGCTTCATAATTCTGACTGACCGGTTCCTTGACAATTTAAAAGTGTCCGTAAATGATTTTATTGAAATAAATGTTTTGAGTTTGTGCACCCATACATGTCGCCAGTTATGTTTAAGTCTAGGTGGCAAGCCTACTCGTATTGCCATCAACTGGGCACGAATCCAGACTCCAGGCTGCTACTGAGAAATTCCTA
The DNA here is from genome assembly GCA_946251885.1 of Cosmia pyralina. Classification (NCBI taxonomy): domain Eukaryota; kingdom Metazoa; phylum Arthropoda; class Insecta; order Lepidoptera; family Noctuidae; genus Cosmia; species Cosmia pyralina. The sequence goes on along the minus strand of OX276368.1, from coordinate 7,932,684 downwards.
ATAGGGAAAACCACTCTGCCCGACCAGGAACCCAGGATCTCATGCTTAGCAGTAACTCTTGCGACCAGTACGAAGCAGTCAAATAAAGTTCAGCCAGTCGGTCTATGTAAAGTACTGGTATGCAGCTGCATTAATTTAGACTGGAACCCGACCCCAACATAGCCGGTAAGACACTAGACAGATGATGATGCGGTGCAAAAAATAACGATTACACTCCTACCAACTTATCTGTGAAATGGGGAAAATTGGAACTACGGCCGTCATGTTGAAATGTCTTCGATTGTGCCGACGCATGTCATTCGATTGTGTCGACGCATCGACGGTGGCGTCCTCTTTCAGTTCACAGATAAGTTGTTAGGACTGTACTTACCGTCGATCGACGTCGTTTAAAAATAAAAAGATTATCTTTGGTTAGTTGGTTAGCAACACAATTTCGTTTTTGGACTTTGAACATTCGTTGCAAAACGTATCTTATGATCTCATAGTGCTGGTAGTGACGTTCATTTGTTTTAAAACAAAGAAATACTTATTTCTTTTGTTTTAAGATAACTTCTGCGAAATATCTATACAGGTTTTAAGGTTTCTTTTTCATTCCTCGTCAGTAAAAGACAAGTGTTCTTCGAAGCCATTTTCATAACTTAATCTTTATCAAAATCAAACCCCCGCGGATAATTTGACTTGTTATTAAAACGTTCTGGTCTTATTTTATTCACCTTTTGGAAAATAACAAACTATTGATTTAAGCTTCACGATTATAAGGCAAAGGCAGTAAGCCGACGTACGTACGGACGTAAAAATATCGCGGCGGGATTTTATCCCGCACTGGATTTTCAACTCTCGTTGTTGAGACGAGCGCTGAGAATCCCAACAACAACAGAGGGCATTCTAGCGCGTCGAAAAAACACACTGTTGAATTTTAAACTCTCGGCGCTAAGCAGAGCGCTAAAAATCTTGTGCGCGAAATAAAATCGTGCGAACGTCGGCTAACAGTGCTATGTAATACAGCGCCCTAATTGCGTAACAGAGTTTCAATCACAATCCGAATTTTGAAGGATATTGCTAATCCATTGCTTCATAGCTTTATAAAATTCGTCTGCTCAACGTCAGTAACACAGTGAACGAACTGTCAAAACTATAGAAAATGTGATCATTTGTAATAAATTTTAAGTGTTACGCAATTACCCAGCAGCTTAATTTTACTGTAAAATATTTTAAAATCCATTGAAATAACAGTTTAAATGTTTCTACTTGTTTCGTCATTATTTCTTTTTCGCAGGAAGGAATTAACAAAGGAGATTCAGGAAGCTTATTTCAATGCATTTTTTTTTTATTGCGCCTTAAGTTTTGATTACAAAAGAGGCACCAACAATGAGTTTCCTTCGTCATCGTCATTAAAAAACAACACAACAAAGTTTAACAAAGTTCAATAAGTCAATAGTTTTAAAATGGCGGCAAAAGGAATCAAACAAAACTAGAGTGCTACAAGGATATTTTGGTGTATGAATGACATTGACAGGGGGGTTTTCACAATGACAAATCAAAATTGCGGCGTTAGTTCTGATTTTGGCCACGAGCCAAAATAACCTTGTGGGCTGGCATTATACCTTTTCTGGCTTTTGCATTATTTGCAAAATATTTTTAGGAAATTGATGATTGCAATTCCTACACATAAGTAATCAAAGTAATCAAAACATGTCATGTTTGAACTTAACTCGTCGCGCGCTAATTACCAGACACAATGTAAATTTTTATTAAAATGTTATCTGCACACATGGGTGTGCAATCGACATTTTAAGAGAATACCTTGTATCAATGCCCTATCTTATTCGAGCGCAGTCTCAATAACTTGAGCCACGGCTTGTAGCCATTAAAAAAACAATAAGTAACGAAACGTTCTATAAATAGCCAAAGATCTAAATAAAACTTACGTCAATATTCCGGTATCATGAAGAATAAAAAACCAGGAAGTTTTTGAGGCAAAAAGTTACGAGTGAGTTGCGGTTCAGTAACCTAAAAATAACTATAAAATATTCCAAACCAATGCTATTAATAGACTGATAATCTGCTTTTTCACACAAAATCGATTTCCAATTGTCATTCAACTGTAGTTAGCCGGATACCTACTACGTGTGAAATATTTACAACGCACTGGGTGTAAACAGTTATACTTACAGCCAAATGCCAAATTCTTCACAATCTATCAATATTTTGTTAGCGAGTGAAAAGTAAGTTACTGTAACGTTACAAGATTCCATAACTCATGAAAACAACATTATCTAAGCCAGTAAGGTCACCATGTAAACCATAAACGGGACATTCTTTCAAATCTAGTGCGAAATATTTTTTTGAAACTATGTAAGCGGTAAAATATTTCTGGCATCATTTCAAACGTGAATGACATGTCGTGTTCTGTTTATTTATAAACAGAAAACTTACTAATGACAGCACAAACTGGTTTTTATGTTTTGTTACAACAAAAATGTATTAGGAACAATATGAAACTGGCTTAATTAGTCAGAAAAAAAAAACTCACTCTAAAGTGAGCATTTTTTTAATGTCCAGTGGTGAAAAAAGATTGTAGCACTCTAGATGTTTATTTAGTGATTTATTTTCGTAACAATAAACTAATTAACAATCATTCCAGTAGTGAGTTAAGTAGTCATCTGTTTGACAATGACAAATAGGGTAATAGAGTAAGTATGACTATTTGTTTTCTGATAACCACGTGGATCGTAAATGGCTTATGTTTTGTGTTCCAATATTTACGTCTCCGCTGTTATTTATATTGTAGTATTCCCCTTTTGTATGTATTAAAGATATAATGTACAATTTATAAATTTTCCTTGTACCTAATTTATAATTTTCCTTCTTTAATAGCTTGGTATTTTTATGTAACGGTATGACCCTGCGCCTGCCCATGAATGCTTCATGAATGAGTGTTCTATTTTATAATATTAATAGCTTCTGCCCGCGACTTCGTTCACGTGAAACTTGTTAATATATCCTATGACACTCAGCAATACTGTAGCTTCCCATTAGTGAAAGAATTTCTTTATCGGAATCGGAAACTCACAAATTTTAGCTCTATAAAATAAGTGTAGAAGTTTCAATTATGTATATGTTGTATTATAGTTTGTGTAATTATGTTTTAAAGTATCAATGTTTAAGATTCTGAATTGTAAGGAATATGGGATAAATTTTAATAGAAGAATTTCTAGCTCGATAATCCACCAAGATTTTAAGTCAAATTAACATAATCGTATTATGATCTCATGCTAACTGCGCTGTCATTGATTCATCGAAACAGCAAACAGCCAATCGAATCCCTTGACATGAGATGTGACAACAGCCGGTCTATAATGTAAAAATCTCACCGTGAAAACTTAACTTAGGTGAAGTGAGCTGTCATTCCACCTGTCGCTAAAGATTGACACTATTGACAGCTCACTTCACCTAAGTTTTCACAGAATAGATTAAGTTCAATAGGCTTTCAAAACGTGACCAGATGGTATCATAGACACGTAGGTACGTAACATAATCTACGTATTTAAACTCTTCTATTTGTTTAGATATCTAATCTCCTTCAGGTAACTTGTACCTACTTATGTGTTTCAAGACACGTCCGTTTTATCTGACACATAGGTCTCTTAAGTACTTGTTATTATAGATCGAGCGGATTATGTGTAGACTGTAGAATGACGATACTATTTATATCTTTCCAAGACTTTCTTGAAGGCAAAGCATACTGCCTATTCTAGAAACTTAAAAGAGGGCTTATGTTGCCAGAATTACCTGCTATCAAATATTTTTATGCCTGGGTTATACTTGAGCTACAAGGATCTTTTGGCGTCTGAATGACATTGACAGGAGGGCGCTGTTGGTAAACATTTGTGAAATTGACATACAAATTGTATTGAAAAAATTAGATGTCGAAATAAGTTCCGATATTGGCCGCGAGCAAAAAGATCCTTGTAAGTACTAATGTTGCTGTTTTTACGAGAGAAGACACATCCATACTTCATAATTAAAATGCGAAATTAACTGTGGGAACCTTCTCGATGTCATATAATTTGACAGATTGTAAAAGACAGACAGACACACGAGTGATCCTATAACGGTTCCGTTTTTTCCTTTTGAGGTACGGAACCCTAAAATTATGAATTATAAAATAAACAGCAACAGCTAGTACGTTATTTAAATACAGGTTTTGAAAACCCATGGACTTGAAACTCGGTTCCTAATAAATTACATAATAGGGCTAGTTTCTAGAAAATTATAGCAAAATTAATTTGACAAATTGTCAAGCAATTGTAAACTGCTGTGATTGGTTGAATGATTTATCAACAGCCAATCGCATCAGTTGGATGAGAGTTGCCGAGAATCGAGCTGAATGGCGTGCTGCTAATGATGATGAATCGCATCAGTTGACTTGCGTTTAATTAGGACGTGTCGATAATTTTCGTTCCCGAAACTGGGCGTTACTTTTTATTACATGATGGCTTATTTAGTCCGAGGTGATGGATAGGGCTACATATCGAATTCGTCACGTTGTGATTTATAGAGCCAACGTGATTTTTTGAGAGCCTATATTACTCAAGCCAATGACACTTGATTTTATATCTTAGTACGTGTTATTCAATGGAGGAGCTCGTGGCTAAGTAATAACAGCCGCACGGGTCGATCCATCGGGTTAAGCTACGCTTGCCGGGGTTGTCCGTGGATGGGTGAAAAATAACGAGATAGGTGTTAAATAACGAGACTCCTCCGTGCCTCGGACGGCACGGTTGTCATTCGTGGATCTTTGACAGTCGTTACGGGCCGTCAGAAGCCCGAAAGTCTGACAACCAGTCTTGCCAACGGGTATCGTATTACCCAATAACTGGGTTGTGGAGGTCAGATAGGCAGTCGCTCCATGTAAAATACTGGTATTCAGCTGCATCCGGTTAGACTGGAAGCCGACCCCAACATAGTTGGGAAAAGGCTAGGCAGATTGAGTACGTGTTATTCAATGACTGTGATTCGCCTTTACCTCTAACCCCACCGCCAGATGTCTACAAAATCGTGATGATTGGCACGGGTACGGCCATGGGTACGGCACTAGCGAAATGTGGGTGTACTTTATGTACTATGGGCCAAAGTTCCGCATGATCACCTCAAAGGCGATAATCGCATGCACGGCTCACGACTCGATCGCACAATGTTCGTTTGTCACTAGCTGCGCTCTCACAGGAATATTTTCTTAAGTGAGCATGCTTAAGTTTTGTCCATAGTACCTACACCTCTGCCTAACTCTTCGGGGATTACAGGCGTGATATTATGTGTTGTAGTAGACTTTTAATTTGAGCACTCGGACCAAACCATAGAAATATCTTATATCTATGGACCAAACAAAAAACCAAGACAGCGCTGTCAACTGTCAACAGTGACGTGAGGCCGGCTTCGTAAACAGGTGTGCATTTAAGGACGCTGCAAATGGGTATAGTATTGTTAAAATCTCGCTGCAGACTCGGTCATAAATCATAATCTGAGTAGGGATGTGCGCTAGTTGCGCGCGCTCAAGGCCATTATCGATAACAGAATCATTAAGGTTATCACGTAAACATCAAATGGCTTTGGAGCATGGTCAGTACAATCCCATCGAGTTGGTGTGGGCTCAAGTAAAAAATGAAGTTGCAACGAAAAACAAAACCTTCAAGATAGCTGATGTCGAGAAGTTAGTCGATGAAGCCATTTCCAATGTCTCCATTGAAAATTGGCAAAAATGTGTGGAACATGCAGAATTGCTGCAAGATGAAGACTTAAGAAAAGCACATTTTTATGCGAAGAGTTCATCATTCATGTGGATGATGATGACGATGACTCAGACGAAGAATTTTAATTTTCTATTTTTAGTTTTATATATACGTTCTTTTGTTTATATATTTAATATGCTTTGTAGTAAATTTGGTAATAAAATAAAAAAAAATGTGTATTTATTTCTATCACCCATTTATAAATATATAAAACTATCGATATCACTCATCGACTGCAGTAACGCACAGGACTACGTGTGGGCGTGGCCTGCCCATAAGGCCCGTGAGTCGGAAAGAGAGTGAAACACTCGAATGATTTATGACCGAGTCTGCAGCGAGATTTTAACAATACTATAGTGAAATCATTACTTTTTTACACAAAAGTATGTTTATTAAATAAAATGCTTTACATTCTTAAAATGATTTTTGCCCAAATTGTTGATAGATGTGCATGGTACGATTCAGAACTAAAAATATAATTTTAAATAGGTATATTTTCTCAATAAATGTACCGAAGTAAAAAATTTCACGCCGGTACATTTATTGAGAAACTGTACCTATCTAAAATTATATTTATAGTTTAGAATCGTACCATGCACATATATCATCAATTTGGCCATAAAACATTTTAAAAATGTAAAGAATTTTATTTAATAAACATACTTTTGTGCAAAAAAGTAATGAATTGACTACCCATTTGTAACAGCAGCGTCCACAGAGCGATTCACAGTAAGTATTGTTCGCAGCGCTATGTCTTGGTTTTTTATTTAGTCTGAGTTTGAACACATATTTTGCACTCCTGTCTTTGCAGTCTCATAATAAGAGTTCAAATGTTTGAAGCTATGTCTAGTTTCGGCTTGAGATTTACAAAACATCGGTTAACCTCTTGATTTTTCAGATGTCTATTATAGTGATAGTCGCCACATACCATTGATTGGCGCCAATCAAAGTAAAATTATTTAATTACTAGCTGTGCCCCACGACTTCGTTCGCGTGGAAGTCGTAAGATACAAAATATACTAAAATAACAGTCACATTAATAAAAAGTTCCTCCTCCCCCGACCTGCCGCGTTGTATCGCCCGCCCGCATGATCGCTTAGCGTTCTTTCAGTCTTTTTTTCTTTTTGCTCGGCTCCTAAGGGTCGTAGCGTGATGTTATAGCCTATAACCATCCTCGAGAACTGGGCTACCAAATGCAACAAGATATGTTTGTTCACAATTTCATGGGTTTTTTTTTTGCGCGGAACCCTAATTATTTTTCCAAAATAAAAGTAGCCTAATTTACACCTTATAACATCAGCTACCTGCCAATGAAAGTTCTGTCAAAATCGGTCCAGCCGTTTCGGAAATTAGCCGGAATAAACAGTCGGGTAAAACTGTTTTTTTTTTTTGTTATGATTACCGTATATACTTTCATAAATGCATTTAGTAAGAAGCTGTTATTTTGACACTACAAACTACAAGTAGACACTTCAATTGAATTTTTATTTGTATAGATTGTGTGACGCGTCTTCTAATGGCCGATTCCTATAATTTACGGACCGTTATTGGTTAAAATTAAGATTCTTGTAACATTACCACTAATAAAGCAATCAGCCTCTAGATTTGCATTTGCATAGCAGACTCTCCTATATGGTTTTTTTTTTTTTATGTATGTTCCCCGATTACTCGAAGATGGCTGGACCGATTTGGATTTTTTTTGTTTTGTTCGAGAGTGTATACATCACAGTTGGTCCCATATAAAATTGGTTAACTTTGCTTCGGTAGTTTTTGAGTTAGCATCAATAATACGTATTTTTCCCCCACTTTTATATGGATGATGTTCTAGTTTGTTTTGCAGGTAGCGGTATTTGAATTAGTGTGGGGTAGGTACACAACTAAAAAGTGAAAAATAAAAACTTTTTTACAAAAAAATACAACAGACTTCCAAAAACAACACTACAAAGTGAAAAATAACTTTAATTTCGGAAGTCGGTGGCAAAAAACGAAAATACATTTAACTAGACACGGACTTCCGAAATTAAAGTTATTTTTCACTTTGTAGTGTTGTTTTTGGAAGTCGGTTGTATTTTTTTGTAAAAAAGTTTTTATTATATGCCCAGTTTGGCAATAAAAAATGCTACCATTGGTAAGCAAAACGATTCGTTTTTGTTTATAGGAACCGAGCATAAGTCATTAACCTACGTTAAACATGTGCTCCACTATTTTATAATACCTAAGATTCCAAGTACAAGCAAGACAATATCAAAAAGTTTAAATTCAATAAATCTATTAGATTTACACGCTATTTTTCTGACACTAACAATTACCTAATACATTCATGATTTAATTACAAAGCGTCAATTAACAATTAGTAGAGAACAATGAAATTTTAATTTGATTGTTAATAGTGTACGTAAATACTTTGGCGGACTTTGGAGCGCAACGTATGTTAAAACAAGTTAGAAAATCAACTATTATTTCCATGGAAGTTTTTAATTACTACTTTCATAGCAAGAGCAAGAGCCGCATGCATCGATCCATTATCAATCAAATCAATAGATATTCATCCTGCTATTGCCAACAAAAAATAAAAAGAGATTGTCTATGTTCATCAAAGATGGCGTCTGAAATGTTGTATGTTTATGACGTCATAAATACAACAAAGCACGATAAGATCGTTTATACATAATACAAAATATTTTATGTAGGTTCTTATTGATGACATTATCTCAAGATTGATATGTCCGATAGTAAATTGTCATCGTCTACGACCGATAGGTGGAAAAGTTTCGACATCCGAGATACAGTGAGAAAAGATAGAAAAATATCGAGATGAACACTAATTTTCTATATCTAGATTGAAGGACAATACCAATAGGGTATTGAGAAGTAAGTAAAGCCTGATTATCGAGCGATCAAACTTGTTAGACGTTAACGTAGAATGACTGCGCAATATAATTATAGAGAAATGTGACAGCTAAGCGTAAGAGATAATATTTGGAAGTATGTACTTTTGTGGGATTAGAAGTGAAGCGAGTCGAATATTCTCAATAGCAGACCGGACTCTGGATATGATATGATTGTGCCCGGCTGAAGGCAAGGCTCACACAAACTCAAACCATTAATTATTTCAGTTAAGATTACAGGTACTTTTGCATTGTCAAGAGTCGGTCAGTCAGAAAGATGAAGCTAGTTGTCCATTTCAAAGCGTAGTAGGTTCCTATGGAGAAGAACGGGCACTAAACTCTATGGACACTTTTAAATGATCAAAATATTGTTGCAAAATATGTACAGATTACATTACATAAGGCTTATTATAACTGACGAAATGGTACACCATTTGTGCCTTCTTCTTCAGGGCAAACAAGCGCGATGATAAGTTCCAAAACTGCTTGGATAACTAACTTAGTTCTTATCGGTGGCTTTCATCTTTGCCGATATCTGAGCCATCTTGTTCAGGTAGGTACTTGTTATTGGCAGTTATGGGACACTTAAGTCATCATCATCATAACATCACGCCGTGCACGCCTGTATTCGCTGATAGGTTCTGCAGAGGTGTACCTACAATGTACTCACCCACATTTCGTCACATGTAATAGAAGAGGGGGCGAGCCTATTTTAGGTTTCCGTACCAAAATGGTAAAAAAGGAACCCTTATGGTGCGACTCAGTCTGTCTGTCTGTCACAGCTGGATATCGCAAGAACTACTAATGCTATCAACTTGAAATTTAGAACAGTTTTAGATGACGTTTGCCTAACTATTTTGCAAATAAGAAAGAAATAAAAATATATATGTTTTTTTTTTGCAGCAGGGACTGAAAGGGGGTCCTAAAAAATTCGAAGTGAGGCTACTAGGGCATGTGGGGTATCATATGAAAGAGCGCTGTTTGCACATTCTCAAACATTTTTTTATTTTTTTTAGGCCGCATATTTTTCAACTTTTGATAAAAAATGTAAAAAAAATACCGTTCCCCCCACCTTATCTCCGAAGTTTGAAAAGAGAAAAATTCTAAAAAAAAAATTCTAAATTCTGAAATTATTCTATGTGATAGAAGCTTATGTAAAGATTACAGAAAAAATAAAACGATGTCTCTAAATAGCACACTTTTTCAGAAATCGGAACGGAACCCTCGGTGCGCGAGTCCGACTCGCTCTTGACCGTTTTTTATTTACTCAGTGACTGCCTCGTTGGTCTATTCGCAAGCTCGACTGCTGAACGCGGTCTTAGATTTGATTCCCATTGGGTTTCAGTTGCAGCCCGGATGACCGATTGATGGTAATAGCATAGGCATAATCAACCTATAATCACAGAATAAATAATAGTACTAAATGGTCCCACTGCTGGGACACAGGCCTCCTCTCTGTGAGAGGGAGTGGGCCGTAATCCACCACGCAGGCATAGGCATAGATAATAGGCACATCCCCAATGGAACAAATCCACATCGGCTATAAGAAAAAGATCCGCATGCCTGGCATTTTTTTGAAAACGTCCATATTTTTGGATACCTACCTACCTACTTATTTTTAACTAGAACGACGATGTGATGACTCGTATAAATCCACCGTCCGGTGAAACATTATTCAAGTCAGTTTAGTTATTCGGTTGGATTGATTGGTTAATTCGTTCGTAATACGTGGTACTTTTATGTAACATTTTTCAAAAATACAAATTTCATGGCAATTCTTGCCTTGACCGCTGGACCCCGGGGCTCATAAAAATTATAATGATATCATCAGAACAACATAATTAGCCTAATAGTAATAACATAATTATATTGTTCACTTAATGACACACTCTTGATATCCCAGAACTGATAAGGCTAAGAAACAACTTTATTCATATCGGTTTACAGGAAACATTAAAATGACTGCTTCGTTGGGCTAGCTCAAGAGTCGGCATTAGACGGCCGCGGTCCACATCCGAACCGCGAAGGGTCGGTACTTGGACCCCAAAATTATTGTTAAATAACTTACAATAATATTTTCATTTATCTGCCACGTAATATACAATTTGATTAGTCGTTTATCTTTAGTAGGTAGACACATACCTACCTATTGTGTTTTATGTTACTTTTAATTATTATTCAAATTAAAAAATTTCAACAAGTATTGCGAGTTTATACTCGTATATGGACCTCCATAAAATTTGCCAACAGTATCCGGACCCCACTTAAAATTACTTGCCGACCCCTGGTCTAGCTAATAGTTGCAAGCTCGACTCCTGAGCAAGGGTCTTGGCTTGGTGAGTTAGATTTTATTTACAGAATACAGCCACATGGTACCTTTCAAGAGGGATGCGCTAAACTAGCCCGCGAATTTCAAATTTTCTTACGTTTTATGCAATCTGCAGGTTAGTGTCAGGTTGGTAAAAATATGATTCGCGACTGTAACAAATATGTATTGACAGAATTAGAAGTATTAGAATGACCAATACGACTCACTAAGATAGATTTAGCCTCAAATGCCATGATTTCATGAAATACTTAAGTCATTTTAGTAGGGTAATTCAAAGTTAGAGAGTTGTATTGATAATTTTGCTGCTTTTAATTCTGTCAATACATAACTTTTATGGTCGCGAATCATATTTTGATCAACATAAAACCTGATACTGACGGCAAATTGCAAATACTTAAGAAAATTTCAATTTCGCGTGCTACCCTAGCGCTTTCACCTTAAGGGGGAAGCGCCAGGACAGCCCGCGGAATTCAAATTTTCTTACGTTTTTTGCAATTTGAAAGTCAGTCTTAGGTTGTATGTAGATTAAAGTATGATTCGCTACCGTAACAAATATGTATTTACAGAATTATAATCATTAGAATCAGTAATACAACTCCTTAAGTTAGTACAATCCTCAAATGTCAAGATTTCATAAGATAGTAATTCAACAAGATTACCTGGTCTTAAAGAGTTGTATTGATGTATTTAATGATTATAATTGTGTAAATACATACTTGTTACGGTCGCGAATCAAATTTTGATCAACATAAAACCTAAAACTGACTTGCAAATTGCAAAAAACGTAAGAAAATTTGAATTTCGCGGGCTACCCTGGCGCATTCGACTTTAGGCATGTATGAGGTATCTACCAATTTACGCTCAGCTCCAAGTATTTTTTTTTTTTACATAGGTAAGTGTCCAATGACCATATGAAACGTCAACCATGAAACCATGACTTCTTTTTTTGAATGCACAGCGCATGCACAGCATGAACATAGAGTACAACACGATAGTATGGTATCTTTTGGCGCCTGTATGACATTGATACTTGACTTGGGGGCGTTGTTGGTAAACATTCGACGTTAGTTCCAATTTTGGCCACGCACCAAAAGAGCGTTGTACTAGGTAAGTCCTTCTGAATCTGAAGTTACTGCTAAATTAATCTCTCTATGACCGACTTACCGAGTGCCAAAGTATCCATTTGTCTTTTACTCATTCACCACGTGGTTCTAAAAAAGTATTAAGTACGAAATTGCACAATAAAAAACTTTTTTACAAAAAAATACAACCGACTTCCAAAAACAACACTACAAAGTGAAAAATAACTTTAATTTCGGAAGTCGGTGTCTGATTAAATGTATTTTTGTTTTTGCCACCGACTTCCGAAATTAAAGTTATTTTTCACTTTGTAGTTTTTGGAAGTCGGTTGTATTTTTTTGTAAAAAAGTTTTTATTTTTCACTTTTTAGTGGGTCTGTTTATAATTTGTATAAGTTACAATAGTCCAATGTCAATTGCTCATCACATGTTACAAAATATTGCTTTTCCCGATGCTGGGACGTTAATTGTTGAGGAGTTCTGCTGGCAAGAACCAGGAGAACTCCTCAACAACCACTCACCACACGCATTGTGTGACGAGCGGAAATTGCTTAGCAACCATATTAAAGTAATCGAATCGCAACCCGTGAAATATTTATCATTGAGTAATTCCGGTAGCCATTTCTGTGGTCTTCATCATCAGTTCCACTTCACCAAGTGGTGCTTTCCGAGAGCAAATACACGAGCTACTATAAAAAATACCCAAATCACTATAGGTGTGCCTATAATATTTGAAGAGTTCCTTCGATTTCTCCAGGATCCCATCATCAGAACTGGATTTTGACAAAAATGGGACCATTTGGGAAGTATACCCTTTCCAACAAAAAAATATTTTTTCAAATCGGTTGGCATGCGACGGAGTTATGCGCGAACAAACATAAAAAAAAAATATAAACATCCGAATTGAGAACCTCCTCCTTTTTTAGAAGTCGGTTAAAAATACACAATAATGAATGATTATTTATAAATGTTAAACACATACGCATGACTGACAAATTTTCACAGTACATACTTAACTAGTGTCAAACATATCGGTTTTCATTGAAACTGGTCACTAGTGAGCATGTCACATGTGCGGAAATAATCGATAGCATAACATTATGATGAAATATGTAGTTAGGTACTTAATGTACGTTACACAAGAATTTCACGGGTCATTTCAGTACACTAGCTTCTGCCCGCTACTTTGTCTGCGTGAAATTTGTCCCCCCGACCCACGCCCTCGCATCGCATCGCCTTCCCACGTTATTAGTCCGTTTTCGCTTAGCGTTCTTTCTGACTTTTTTTTCTTTCTGCTCGGCACCTAAGGGTCCTAGCGTGATGTTAACTAGCCTATAGCCTTCATCAAGAATTGGGCTATCAAATGCAAAAATATTTTTTCAAATCCGACTGGTAGTTCCAGAGATAAGCGCTTTCAAACAAACAAACTCCTGTACTATTAGTATATAATAGATATAGAAGTATAGATTAGCCCTCTTACTAATAAACATAGAATAAAGTTAATCCAAGTTTAAACCTATGAAAATGTATGGTTATTCCTGAGATAACTTTATTCCGTGTTTGTTAGTAAGAGGGATAGATTACGATTAGCGAGATTTTCATGAAAATTAGATTTTACAGTCATTATGATGGATTACTGCGCTACACACATTTGCATCTACATTGACTCGCTAGCTCATGCAGCGTGAGCTCCTGGGTTCGATGCTCAGCTAAGGCAAAGTGTTACTGGGGTTTTACATCAGCAATTTCTCAGTAGCAGCGCGGTGTCTGTATTGTACCCGGTAGATGATAATAGGGACTTAACATTTTGTGGGACACTGAACGAGACAAAATAGAAGTATTATTGTTATGGCCTCTATTGGAGTTTAGCGTGCCGCAAACAAAGTGTTAAACATTACAGGAGAAATGTGGGTGTACTGCAGGTACCATTGCGGGCAGCGGTAACCACTTTTCAACCTTATTACCTTAGCAATAAGGTAGAAAAGTGGTTCATCGCAAATGTCCGCGATGGTACAGTCAATAAAAGAGATATCTAGGCAGGGTAGAGTAACATATTTGTATATGAATTGCTTTATGTTCAATTTTATATATATTACTTTAGAAAAGAATAGTTTATTTCCATCACTAAATGTTATAAATATCTCTTAATCTAAGGATAATAAGTGGCAACAATGGGTGACATTAAACAAGAGAATACGTTGACGACCGTAGTAGTATGAACTGTGTCACAGCCGTCAGCGCCTTCCGCTCTGTACATAAATTTTATATCTTTACATTGTTTTAATATAAGTTTTGTTATTGTTTTAATATAACTTTGTTTTTGCAATACTCCTACATTGTAACACACCAACACAATATTGTATATTGTCACGAAATTGAACATGAAGCAATTCACATACAAATATGTTAGTAACCCTGCCTAGATCTCTTTTATTGACTGTACCTACATCTCTGTTTAGCCCACAGATATAAGAAAGCATTCAATATTTCTATGGTTTAACCTTTCGGGGAGTACAGGGCGAGGCTGGCGGGCAATGTTATGGGAGCGCATTTCCATACAAGTCAAGGTAACAATGTTATGATAAAACAAAGGATATTTTTATTTATACGCCAGTGCTGGCATCTGTTTAATTATTTCATAAACTTGTAATTTTAATATCAAAGCATCACTTTGTTTGCAAGCTTGAACTTTAAACCTCCTATAACATTGCAATGCAAACCCCTAAATAACTAACGATTGTATGTACACTCCTACCAACTTATCTGTGAAATGGCGAAAATTGGAACTACGGCCGTCATGTTGAAATGTCATTCGATTGTGCCGACGCATGTCATTCGATTGTGTCGACGCATCGACGGTGCCATCCTCTTTCAGTTCACAGATAAGTTGGTGGAACTGTAACTTCTAAATAGATATAGCTGACAGATAACGCGCACGCGTAGTGTGTCCTGATTTTATGCTATATTCTATAGAGTACCATAGACTGTTTATGGTACGGTACTAAGACGCTAGCTAGCGCCACTGCATTGGCCGTTGTTAGGCTATTAGGCTAGCGTTTAGCTATTATAGCCTAGACTTTAGCCTGAAGCTAGTCGAACGGGTTTTTAAGTCCATATAATATGGCAAAAATATGCTCTTTTAGCTAGTAGGTACCTAGTCGTGTAACCTAGTAATTGGGTTGTGAAGTTCAGATAGGCAGTCACTCCAAATAAGATACTGGAATTCAACTGCATTTGGTTAGACGAAGCCAACCTCAACATAGTTGGGAAAAGGCTTGGTAGAAGAAGATAGACATATTCTTTCTCTTTGCCATGTTTAAGCTGCATGAATTTATGCATTGCAATGGATGATTCCTAGAAAGCATCTGCCCTGCTGCTACCTATCTCCATCATCATCATCTGCCTAGCCTTTTTAAACTATGTTGTGGTCAGCTTCCAGTCTAACCGGATGCAGCTAAATACCAGCATTTTACATGGACCTGCCTATCTGACCTCCACTATCTAGTTACTGGGTGTTAATGCAGTAATGGTCAGGAAAAATTGACTATTGACTTAAAATGTGCAATCCCAAATTATAACTGTAATTTTTTACAGTTCTCTGAAAAGCACTGTACCAAATTGCATAAAACAATCTGCTAAACAATTAATTTACCTGACTGTAATTAAAGTAGTTTCCCTAACGAGTAATGAAACTGCGGACAACAGCAGGAACTACCTGTGTGCACTTAGTGAGGTGTAGTTTAGTGTAAATGTGTGCGCGTATGCACAGAGCGAGGTGTAGTTTTGCGCATGCTTCACTATGTTATACATATGTTTTGGATTTTTATTTGGTCTGGGGTACCTACTGAGATAAGAAAATAAGAGTCCTAAGTATAAATAAAACTATATACTTACTTGATTAGAAATGAGCAATTATGTTATCAATAGTGCAAGGAAGTTAATTAATCAAATGTCTGTTTAATAAAGTAAGTCAGTAGATACACTATTTGTTTACAAAGTATAGCCACAGAATAACTTATTATACTGTGGTATAGCCATCCAACAGTCTTGATTATATTTTAATCAGTATAGTACTGTTGGTGGCTAGGGGGCAGAATAGATGTTTTTAAGTTTAACCTCAATCTGTGTGACTATTGGTGATTGTTTCTCAAAAACAGGTGACTATTAATGCATACAATTGATTACTTTGCCTGCTCATTTAAAAAAAGAAACAAAGAAGTATAAACACACATAAGACATAACATCACGCATGTAATCCTCGAAGGGATAGGCAGAGGTGTACCTATATAGTACACCCAAGTTTCATAAGTTATGTAAAGTTGTTCAAAATTTTCATTTTTTTTTTGAAAATCCAACAATGTGCGGTTATTTAGGAATTCTTTTAGATGTCACCTAAATTGTTATTGAAAACTGGCATAAATGCATTTACCATTTAGTTTGTCCCCACGGTTCAACTGTCGGTTATATGCAGAATATATGAATTGTTTCGTTTTTTTTATAAACAAGTCTGCAAACTTTACTATTTTAACAATGCAGAAACAGCTTTGTATTTTTCTTTTATTTTTATTATGCAGAATATTATGTTGTGCCTTTTTGCGTGCACAACATAAATCATCTTTCTTTATATGGCAAACAAGAAACATGTTATTATCATAACAAACAAATGAATGCATTGCATTGACTTTTTGTAAATGTGAAAGAGGCACAAAAAAACGAAATCTACCCTCAATAATAATTATGGAACAGTACCTACATAAGTGAAAAGTTGAAAATTCAAATGAATTTATATGGGCAAACTCAAATGTTTTGATGAAATTGTGGTTCCCCAGATAAAAATGACCAAGAGGTTAATTTTATATAACTTTGTCTACAGTTATCTCTTATAGAACATGACCTCTAGTTTATTATCTTTGTATATTCATTTCATATATGTTTTACTAAACTAAGTGATGGTAGTAGTAAAACAAAAAAACATCTGATGAACAAACTGTCAACCTGCTTTCAAGTAGATAGGTAGGTATTAGATTTATAACAAAAGAAATTGCGTTCGATTTAGTTTATTTATAAAAGCTTGTTTGTAGCGTCCATAGGTGTCCATAACAATGGTTATGTATGACAAATAACGTCAAAATTATAAAGAGGCCCTCATTTTATCGCTTTGTAAAAGACCTGACCAAGAAAAAGTTAGGTAAATGGTTCGTCCGTCCATAATGGGTACATGCTAAATCCATTCAAAATTAGAACAGGAACATGTATTTAGCTCCTCCCGAAACATAAAACACCACAAACAAAGAAAAAAGTCTACTCACATTGTGTAGCAGAAGCAGGGAGACATACAGCCAGGAGTCCGACGACAGCAAGGATGATGGCCTTCATCTTTTATTTTTTTATTTAATTAAAATCACAGATACTTTGACAAATTATGTTATGACAAGCAGTTCCGTAACGTACGAGTACTCGCGAAAGTCTAGCCTTTACACACACTGGCGTAGAAGGCGACTTATCAGAACGCAACAAAATTGGAAAACAAGAACTATTCACGTTGATGCCTCTGATTATATGAAAATAATGAACTGCGCAGCGATAACAGTACCATCTCGTGTTGACAAGTGCTTGGAGAATGACACGTTAGAGCGAGATGCAAGATACCACCAGCCATTGCACAACAAAAATCCCTGAAGAGGTTTCGTGTTCCGAGTCGACTTATGGAATATTTTCCGACCTATTTCTGCTTATTAGCTGTAAATGCCTACTTTTTATAGTTTCAACACCCTGTAAAATAATTAAATACTATATTTCAAAGCAGCTTACGAGGGTAAAATTGTGTATGTGAGGGTAAAATAGAAAGAGGAAGAAATATCTGGAAACGAAAAACCTCAACATTCAGTATGACAGCCATGAGAGGGCTACTACGTCATTCAAGGGTTCGGATTGCGGGGGGATAGCGTAGAGAGGGACGAGGAAATAGGTAATACCAGCATTCCACACTTACTACTTTATATGTAAAATAAAAAGTTAAAAGAACGGGTTTTATTTAATTCTATTTTAATTTATATGATTTATGTAATAAGTAAAACGTCTAATTTATATTTGAAACAGTAGTTTTTGCTTATTTTTCGACATTTTCTTCGATATTTCTCGAAATAAAGGTAATTTATTTTTTTCTACATAGCACCCCGTACTGAAGTGTAGCCAACTTCACGTGACAGATGAACATTTTTCTATTTTATTATTTTTATTATCATTTTGTCGTTCGCTTTGTCAATCGTATTGCGTTTGTATAAATTTTAATTACGTGTACTCTCCGTCTGACGGAGCTTTATCAGTTTAATAGTCATTGTTGGAAGTCGCCTTCTGCGCCAGTGTGTGTAAAGGCACTTTCGACGGAACAATCTTCGTTGCTGCAGAAAATAATCTAACTTTATTCGTCTCACATTAATTTGGTGAGTCCCTTTTACCAATATCTACGACTTATTATTGTTTGTGTTGTAATTTTCTCTACGCTCTATTGTTTTTATTTAAATCCAGAATTTAAAATTCGAATCTAGAATACATTTTGTTTTGATTCGGTGATATGGGATTGAAAAACGTTGTCATTGTTTTTCTTTGTCTTTGTAAATAGTTCGGCGAGTGCAATAATAACGGTACCTAATTATTTATAGAATAAAACGATATCCTAAACGATTAAAATAAATAAATATGCGGATAATCTTAGAATTACCTACCTACATTTTTTAGTAACATGTACAAAGTAACTACGCCTCTTCGTCATTTTTGTTTATCAAATTATCATTGCAAACAACAAACTCAATGACAAACGACTTTACTTTTATATATGCAAAAGAAATAAGTTTCCGAAAAGTTCTGCACAAGATGTGCAGAACTTTTACCTACAGATGAAATATTTTGATGAAATATTATACTTACACAATAATATTGGTATTATTGTGTAAGTGTAATATTTCATCTGTAGGTAGACAGTAATTTTTTTAATCGTTTTTTTTTTTAACAAATCTTGTTTAAAGTAGCTACATACTTAATCTACAATCTTAATAATGTTGTTAATGTAATAAATAATGTGTGTATTGCCGATTATAAGATTAAAACAAATCTAAATCGGTATTATTTTATCATAATTATGGATTTATTGCTATACACTTATCATATCACTCTTTGATATTTTATGTAATGTTTACTGTAGGAAACATAGTTTAGAAAAGAATCAATACCAGCTATTGGGACATATTATAAATTAATTAAAGTCACTTTTCGAGTCTGTCTGTGTGACCGCATTGTTGTTCTAAACTACACAACAGATTTTGATGTTGTTTTCACAATAATTTAGAGAATTTATTCCGGAAGGTTTATGTGTACAATACATTAATGTTAAACTTAGATACAGTTTATTATTTTATTATTTATTTACCTTATCTCAATGTTTTGTCAAGTCGTAAAAACCATGCAAAGCAGGGGCAGGTCACTAGTTACATATTAAAATATGTATCTAAGCAATTCATTATCTGGGTCAATTAAAAACTTGCAATATTGTCATAGCTGTCAGCTGATTATTGTTTGGATTTTTATTAATAATTATTATCAAGTATTATCTGAGTCTTATAGCTTGTTTTGCCACCTCTAGATAAGTCCAGGCACATAGTTTCATACAACTTCTGTTTCATATTTTAATTGATTGGGTAAATTACTTATCCAAATACTGAAACGGGACTTTATTGATATTAATGTTAATAAACTCAGTATTTCAATGTTGTTTCTATCTGTGGTAATTCGAAAAAACAAATTCTCTGTTTTCGTTAGGTAACTTCTAGAGATTATGGAAAAGTTTATTTTCCAATTCCTTATCAATATAATGATATTTTCATCATATTATTGACAGAGTCGTGATGAATCTGCTAAATAGATTAACATTTTAGAACAAAGTATAATAAAAATTCAAGTTTAATATAATTCTTTTTAACATTGTCCCTTAGATGTATTAAACATACAAGAAGTAAAATAAAAAGAACTATCACCAAGCCATCTCGTCATTCTCTTAATTTAATTTGGATTCTGTGCAACGTTTTTGTCTTCATTCTTCACCTACTATCAGCCATCAATAAAAAAAAAAACAGTACCTACGATGTTAAAAATTTCAAAAACTTTAATTTCAGAAGTTGGTGTTTTGTATTTTCGTTTTTTGCCACCAACTTTAGTTTTTTGACAAAAACGTTTCGTCTTTCAAGCAATGTTAATAAAAAAAATATGGGACCGCCGCCGCCGCGCCGTGCAAGCTTCCTGTACCAAATGTAAAAGAAACATGTAAATCAGCCCAGTAATCACGAAGAAATCAGTGTAAATTCATGAAAAAAAATAAAAATTCGCCGAATGCAAAATACGCTCCTTTTTTGGAGTTGGTTAAAAAAAAAAACAAAATTAAATTTTTTTTTCGTCTTCTTCAGAATCGGAATCATGAAGGTCATAATCTTAGCCGTCACCTGCCTCCTGGCCCTCTCCGGTACTTTCGCCGCTGACACTTGCTACCAGGATGTGTCCCTAGACTGCGGACAGGCATCCAACACACTTGGTAAGTTGATACCACTTAGAAACAAAGAAAGAACCACCTTGAATGGAACAATATCAATTTTGGGACATGCTGTATCTTAAAAAGTGGAATTATACAAAATAATAAATCATTTTTATAACAACAAATTGATGTTGATGTTCAGAGCTTGTATGCCCAAGGTCGCACCTACTATAAAAAATATAGTAGGCGAACCTACCATATTTTCGACAAAAAAAATGTTTTTGTTAGCAGCGTATTTTTGATTTGATGTAGGTAAAGTTAAGTCTCTGTGACTTATGTAATCTTTGACCCAAATGTTCGGTTTTGTAGAAAGATGTTCGTAATTATACCGGCTAGTGTTTTTTAATCCACAAAAGACATCTTTCTAGTTGTGTTAGTGTAATATTACTGATTCTAATGTCTAGGTCCTTTCAGACACCCTGTTATCGCTTGCAATTCAAACTATTCTTTACATAAGACATACAACGGTACAAGGATCTTTTGGCGCGCGGCTAAAATCGGAACTAACACCGCCAACTTGTTTTTTTAATACAATTATACAAATGTTTACCAACAACACCCTCCTGTCAATGTCATTCAGGCGCCAGAAGATTCTTGTAGCACTCTAATTTATTCTGTTCATTTATGTATATATTTTCTTCTTACACATCGCTTTATATTTCTTTCAGCTTTTAGACGAAACTGTAAGTAAAATAAAGAAAATAGGGGCGTATTATAACAATTATATGTAACCATTCATTATGCTAACTTGGAAAATATTCACTTGTTAATTTCGAGCTTCCAATCTTCTCTGGGTTGTTAATTAAAATCAGAAATATTATTATCTCACTTAGAGCTACCTACTATTTCGAATTTTGAAAAATCCTGGAACAAAGATTTGCAAACAAGTCCGGACATTTTACTTTTTCATCTTCTTTTTTCTGTAGTCATTGTAATATTTTTATTTGAAAAAATCCCCTTTGTTCGAAAAGTCCGGACAAATGACAAGGCCGTAAAAAATCCGGACGGATGGTAATCTAATCACACCTCGTATTTCCCAAAAGGGTAGGTATAGCTCGACAGAAAAGAGTGGAAAAAATTAAACTATAAAAACCATTTTTCTGACAGAACTTTAGATAGTATTATTAATTTTAAATCAATCTAATCGTTTTCATGCACATTTGTTGTCTGATAAAACACAAACTGAGAACAACACTGACATAGATTAAAAATTAGTTCCGTTTCTAGACGCTTTTGCCGGGCTGTAGGGGTGTATAAATCACAGTCAATTCTTATTCGCCATATAAAAACCCCTTGTACTAATTGCCACCATTATTTGTAAACTAACTCAGTCTGGATCGAACCCAGGACCTCGCTCAGCAGTCGCTTGTGACTACTGGACCAAAGGCGGTACTAGAAACTTTCTTTTGGAACGAATACTTTTGCGTTTCGTCATTATTTTAAGCGTTATACTAATTCTTCTCATTTTTATTCTATAGGGCTTCACTTTTTTTGTGGGGTTTAAAAAACACTGGCTGGTATACCATTTCACCATCGGAAACTACAATACATTATGTTGTTACCTCGATATGTCATATTATATATATTTATTTTCATTAAACACTAATAAATTAATTATTACACTTTGACTTTGCAGAATTGTGTAAGTACTATCTCAATAATATGCTCTCAATAATAATTTAGTATGCAAAGTAGATGCTTTTTTTTATTATATTTACGTACTGTACTCTGATTCACGCATCGAAACCTATATGTATAACTCATCCTATTTAAAAAATAGTCAAGATCTGAACTGAAACTTCTTGTTGAACATTCTGTTAAATGAGTAATTTACGGACGGAGTAGTAAACAATATAAAGTCATCAGTTTCACTTTGATAATTTCGATCAAATCAAAACTTAGTTGTTCGACTGCACGACCACGAGCTACAACATCAAGCGACACGCGTCTTGCGACAGCACCATCGGTGAAAACAAATGAAAGAAGACGTTGTCGTAAAGCATTCGGAGTCATTGTTTCGCGACTTGTGCAGCGACGCGCGCGCTTGTCGCTTGACGCAAGTTGTATAGCTCTAGGCCGTGAATGGGGCCTAAGTCATTTGCCAATCATAACTTTGTTGTATGAGGCGTTGCGCCGATTTTCCAATGACAGGCGTTTATTTTTTCATGTTATCGTTGCGATAAAGTTGATAGCACTCCATTTTGTTTGCTACTCTGTGACCAAATCTCTTGTAGAATCTACAAGAGTATCAATGTAGATACTCTTGCCTCCGAATTCTGAAACGAGACTCAACTTTAAGCCTTGAAAATATTGCCGTCGCTATGAGATTTAAGGTGACTTAAAATTGAGCTGCGTTTGAGCATTCAGCTGTGAGTGAACCCTTCTTCTGTTTTTATAGTGAATGAGCGCAATAGAAAAAAAAAACCTGTTCATGGCTGCATCTAATTCAAAGTCTATGCATTGATGTCATTCACATGTCATTTATTTTAATAAACCTTCACTCGGTTTATGAAATCAAGTAACTAATCAGTACAGCCCGATTCAAACTTTATGGCTGCCCGAAACATGAGGCAAGCCGATACGCAATGACTAATTCATGTGTCAGCGGGGGTGAGGGGCGGGGTACTGCGCAGTGAGTAGCGCACTTCTGAACCGCCATAAAGTTTGTTTGAATCGGGCTGTAAATCGGTTGTCAAATGGCATGCCTGTTGAGACTGGTTGATAGAAATGCAGTGCTACAAGGATCTTTTGGCGCTTGAATGAAGTTGAAAGGTTGGCGCTGTTGGTAAACATTTGTAAATTTGTATTGAAAAAACAAGATGGCGGCGTTACTGCCGATTTTGGCCACGCCAAAAGGTCCCTGTACAACAATCTACGATACAGACTGTTTATTTAGTTTACCTCTGACAGCAGCAATCCAACAGCAAACTTATCGTAACGAGAATAAAGCACTTTGATTTTGACAGTCTTGTCAGTGGCAGCAACCCAACCGACCTTATCATAATGAAAATAAAGATCATTGTGATTTTGACGGTGATGCAAGATCAGAGGTAAATTAACTGTGAACGATCTGTACCAATTATCATGCGATTTTACCACAGATTAAACCTTTCAGTAAACTGTAATCGTCATTGACTTGTCAGCCTTGTCAGAGATCTCAAGTGCATGTGTAACATAAAATCATTACATAGCTTTTCTTGTTGTTGTCTTACTCTAAATATGGTTTTTGAAGCTTAAGACCACATTAACTTTCCATCAAAAGTTAAAAACCTTTGACAGTGGTTCAATGCTTAGAAAAATCTATTTAAGCACTTATTTACATTTTAAACCTCTTCAATCGTTAGCCACACAAGCACAATAAAACTGTCGTTACATATACAAACCTCAGTCGCCCCGCACCTAGCACTCCGTTTGTTACCTACTCCATGTTTAGTAAATAAATCTGGCAACAGCGCTTCCGAGGTGTAACGCTGTCTACGGCGAGTACGGTCGGCACGGCAACGTCGCGACGGAGATGCAGGCCTATGCCAACTTGCATCTGGAACGTTCCTACGAGTATTTGCTTTCTGCTGCGTATTTCAACAACTACCAGACGAACAGGCTTGGGTTCAGCAAACTGTTCAAGAAACTTTCGGATGAGGCTTGGGAGAAGACTATTGATATCATCAAGCATGTTACTATGAGAGGTAAGTTCCTGTCAAGGTCTACTTTATCGTAGGTAATGATATAGTGGTTGCAGCATCAGTAGACTATACAATGTGGAAAAGACAATACGACATTGAAGGAAAATACTGGCAAAACTGATGCTTATGAGTATTTTGGAACTATGTGGTGCAGCTGAATACCAGTACTTTACATGGAGCGACTGCCTATCTGACCTCCACAACCCAGTTCACGGTACCCCACATTCCTGAACCTTATTGATAATACACACTCACAGGTGACGAAATGAACTTCGATCAACGCAGCACCATGAAGGTGGAACGCAAGAACTACACCGTGGAACTCCATGAGTTGGAAGCGCTCGCCAAAGCCTTGGACACGCAGAAGGAGATCGCAGAACGCGCGTTCTACATCCACAGGGAAGCCACTAGGAACAGCCAGCATCTGCACGACCCTGAGGTAGGCATAACCTTTGAGAATGATCACCCATCAGCCTTCCGCATGTTACGTACACACGGCTACACATCAAGCTATAAGTTTCCAGTTTACACTGACCTCTCATTGTAAGGAAATCCTATACAATGCGAGATCAGATTATACTGGAAAGTATAGCTTGATCTGTAGCCGTGCATACAAGATTCATAACAATCCTTTCACAGTTATTTACCTCTGACAGCAGCGACCTTATAATGAAATAGATCACTGTGATTTTTAATAGCAGCAACCCACCAGTAACCTTATTGTAACAGTAATAAAGGTCACTGATTTTGACAGTGATTTAATATCAGAGGAGATAGGACTGTAATTGGGGGGGAGCCTTCTACTATCATGAAATAAATATAAAAAATAAAAGATTAGAGAGTACCTACGCTGCCGTGTATGCCACATCTAGTAATATATTACTTTTACTTTAGATCCGTGTTTACTCGGTTGGTGATTAGTTGATATTTACTTTTTTTTATCACTACCTTCCTATCTATTATTATAAATTTACTTTTAACGTCATTTTTGTACGCTCGTTAAAGTTTTATAATTTATTATTTACATAGTTTCTCATTATGTGAATTATTGTTCATTCTTAATGAGGAATAATAAAGTTCTTAAGGACGCTGTTACAAATGGGTGTCAAATCATTACTTTTTTATTTTACACACAAGTATGCTTATTAAATAAAATGCTTTGCATTCTTAAAATGTTTTTTGGCCGAATTGTTGGTAGATGTGCATGGTACGATTGTGAACTTTAAATATAATTTTAGATAGGTACAGTTTCTCAATAAATGTACCGAAGTAAAAATTTTCATTTAGGTACATTTTCTCAATAAATGTACCGATCTAAAATTATATTTATAGTTCAGAATCGTACCATGCACATCTATCAACAATTTGACCAAAAAACATTTTAGGAATGCAAAGCATTTTATTTAATAAACATACTTTTGTGTAAAAAAGTAATGATCTGACTACCCATATGTAACAGCGTTTTTAAATCATATCATGGGGCGCAAATCCCGACTCCGGGCTGCTACCGAGTAATCTTAATGGAAATACCCATTAACACTGTCCGACCACGGGCTGCAGTCGCGACATAGATAGCGATTGCTTTATGATTCGGTCGTAAAGTCCTAATGGGGTCCCTAGACAGACAAAATTGCTTGAAAAGCACGTGATTTTTTCGTACTTCTCAAGCAATTTTTTCGATCTAGGAACCCCATTATGTCACAAAGTCCTAATGGGGTCTCTAGACGGTCAAAATTACTTGACAAGTACCAGATTTTTTCGTGCTTGAAGCAATTTTGACCGTCTAGGGACCCCATTAGAACTTTGCGACCGAATTCGGTCGTAAAGCGATCGCTATCTATGTCGAGACTACAGTTCCTGAGGATCGAACCCAGGACCTCATGCTCGGCAGTAGTGCTTGCGACCACTACACCAACGATATTGACATTGATGTCTTTAAATCTTTCTACCCAGGTTGCCCAATACCTCGAGGAAGAATTCATTGAAGACCAATCTAAGAAGATCAGAGAGCTCGCCGGTCATACCACCGACCTCAAGAAGTTCATCACTTCCAACCATGGACAAGACTTGTCTCTGTCCCTGTATCTCTTCGACGAATACCTGCAGAAGACTGCCTAAGTCTAGCGAGGCGGAAATATATAGTTTTATTATAGATATGACATCTGTTTCACTCTTTAATATTCTAAATGGGCTTATTAGGCGTTCAAAGTTTATTTTGAGTGTAAAAAATACATCGTTGTTGGTCAAAGAACAGAAAATACACAAAAAGCCTTCGCACTTCGTATATTTTTGAATAATCATCGATTGGGTCACAATTTAGGCGCCATAGAAGCTTTGACATTTGACAAAACAAAAACCGCCATCTTGCAAAAAACGCGCCAAGAGTGAAACAACCGTTTACTCCACTAAAAATTAAAATAAATCAGTTTTTTTATTAACATTATTATTTTTACCTTTGTGTACAAAATTAGGCTGTTACATTGTGATTATATTTCCAATTAAGTTTACCCCATTTATATTGTAAGCGATATAATATTATAAAACTAAGTTGTTTAGCAAAACGTATGTAGATGTATTCACTTATTTTCAAATAAAAGTTTTCATTTGAAATTCATTTTATTGTTGGGTTTGTTATCCCTACTTCTTTTTATTTTCAGTTGTTGGAATCGCAGAGTACAAAGAACAGTACATTTGTATATTGGTTGGAATCTTCGTCTAAAGGGCCCCACACATGGGCGTACCGGGGCGGCAGCTGCCCCCCCTGGATTTTGTATGCCTAATTAATGTAGTCGAAAAAAGTTATGTTAGAGTCACGTCACGTTGCTGTCGTCGTTGTCGTCGTGTACTTTACAATTAAGTACAATTTATTATGCATTAATTTTAGGAAAAACTGCGCTTCGCGTCCATAAAACTGATTTTATTAGTCTATGAATTAAGCGACTGCATGCTAAGGGCACCGCCTGTGGTGTACGAACCTCGGCTTAGGGCGGCGTTGGGGGAGTACAGCAAGGAGGGACTGGCTGGATCATATCTGGATAATTATTATCTGGGGAATTTAAAGCAACAGGCTCAGCTACGCCACCAGCTGGTATTTCTTCACCGATCAAGGACCTGGGAGTCGTCGTCGCAAGGGACCTGGGCGGCGAGGTCGTAATGTATGTAGATTTATGTTTGTGAACTGTACTGGTGGCCCTACTTTTCTCCTGGAGGAGGGTTATGGGGTCATCGAGGTCGGTGACAACATGCCTTCGACGGCAGACTTTACTGATTTTAGAGGGGATATAACTAGTGGATTCGACAACCAGAGGGATGCGATGTTTCGCGGGGGTATCGATGAGCTTGGAATTGCGTTTCATGAATGATGGATAGTTGGGATTTTAAGGTCTAGGTGGACGATTTCGTTCCGAACGAACCAAGGGCATCCCGTAACCGTTTGGAGGAACCGGTTTTGTAAGGTCAACATCCTATGGATGTGTCGGAACTTTGCGAGTGCAAATACTAAACCAGCATAGTCATGTTTGGGAGCATGCACGCTGTATAGATGCGCAACTTGCACTTGAGTGACAATTTGCTACGTGCATTCAGAATGAGACTGCTTTATGTGCTCAGAGGTGCTCATCGAGGGTCACACCTAGATATTTGGCTCGCTTCTCCCAAGGGATCGGCTTGCCAAAAATGGTGATCGGTCGCTGGCGGAGATTGATTGTAAAGCGGTTTCAAAAAGAGAACCGCTTGACTTTTGTCGGGATTGACTTCGATTCTCCATTTTCGAAACCACACGCCGTTTATCGACTGCGGTTTGGAGAGTGCATCAGTGCGAGATATCGGGTCTTGGCGTTGGCCGGATTAGTAAATGGGCGTATCGTCTGCGAACAGAGCCAACTGTGCCTTTTTATCGCTGGTAAATAGCGTGAAAATTAGTGGAGAAAGCTGAGAGCCCTGAGGGACACCGGCACGAATGGGGTAGGGAGAGGATAGCGCTCCTTCATAGCGAAAAGTGCGGTAGGACAAAAATTCTTGTAAGATGAGCACGAGACGGTCTGGCACACAGAGTTTGTAAAGCTTATAATTATAATAAAGCGTTGTGCCAGACTTTGTCAAACGCTTTCGCTATATCGAAGAAAACCGCACCCGTCATATAATAATAATAATATAAATAATAAAACTTTATTGATAAAATAGGTAACAAAGATTTAACATTGGTCCCAAACTAGGCAAGCCTGTATCTTGGGCACCAATATGGAGAGTTTACCATAAAAACAAACACATTGAAAACATATTCGGTAATAAAACTATTGCTTCAAATTAAAAAACCAAATAAAAATCCTAAAATCAAAGCGAAAGAAAACATAACAAACAAATCAATATTAAATAGAAAATAAAATTTATAAAACTAGAAAAAACGCTTTTGTGAATAAGTGTGTGATCATGTGTTGTGCATGAGTGTGGGTGTAAAGATGTGTGATCATGTGTTATGAATGAGTATGAGTTAATGTGTGCGATTATGTGATGGTGGTTTAGATGGTATGTGTGTGTGAGTAAGAACGGGAGAGATACGAACGAATGTGTGCAATAATTATTTTACCACTGTAATTAGCTTTTCTGCTTCGTCATATGACAAGTTTAGTAGCCAGGATGTTAGTCTATTTTTTATTTGATTGCGAGTGCAATTTCCTAAATTGCAATGTTTGATCACCCCGTTATAGACGTGAACATGAAGAAAATGTGGTAGTCTTTGTGCATAGGCGGATTTTACTGGTGGAGTTGGAACTCTGAATCTACGTTTGCCCTGTAAACTATTTAAATCACTTCTTTTCGAAGTTTTGATGTGGGTCTTTGTTGTTACGTTCAGTAAATACAATTTTCTCACGCTCAGCAGGGAAGCTTCTGCAAACAGGATTTCTGTAGGAAAACGGTAGGGTTTGTGTAACAGAGTTTTGAGGACTGCGCGTTGTGCTCTTTCGAGGGTTATTAGATGAGTTTTTGACGCTCCACCCCAGATTACAATACAATATTGTATCAGCGATTGACATAGAGCTATATAGACCAGTTTTTTTACATCCACAGAAGCACTGTCCCTTATCATTTTCATTAAATAGATTTGCTTCCGAACGCGTTTAACCAGTTCCCTAATTTGGGGTTTGAATGAGAGGTGTTGGTCTATGATGACTCCTAAGTATCTTATTTCATCTACTGTGTCGATGTTATTGCATGAACATTGAGTATCAGCGTTAGTTAATGTGTTAGGGCAATCTTCTCCATGAATCTTTAAATTCCATAATGGTACCTTGGTAGCCCGAGTTTTCCTGAATGTTATGAATTTAGTCTTTTTGACATTTAGCGTAAGCAAATTTGTGTTGAGCCATTTAGCGATCCGGATCATTCCTACTTCTGCTTTCTTGTGTAAGTCTTCCCAATCGGATCCGTGAAATAGTATCACAGTGTCGTCTGCGTAACAAATGAGATCAGCGTTTGGGATGGTAATTTTGAGTATATCATCCATGTATATAGTGAAGAGCGTCGGGCCAAGTATACTCCCCTGCGGGACTCCAAAGCTGATTTCCCGTTCATCGCTGACCAAATTATCAACTCTGACACATTGCCGCCTATTGCTCAGGTAACCACGAAGCCAGTCTAGTGCTGTTCCTCTTATTCCTAACCTTTCGAGTTTCCTTAGAAGGATAGGAATAGAGATGGTGTCAAACGCTTTAGCAAGGTCTAAGAATATTCCAAGACAACGTTCGCCACCATCTATGTGTTTAGATATTATGTTCGTCAGCAGTTCGACCGCATCAGCTGTAGATTTTCCTTTTTTAAACCCAAATTGCCTTTCTGAGAGAAGGGAGTGGTTTTCAAGGTAACGAACAATACGGTTATTCATTAATTTCTCCAGGACCTTCGAGAATATGCAAAGCAGAGATATAGGTCTGTAATTATCCGGGGAGTTCGTAGGGCCGGCTTTATGAATCGGAGAAACTAGAGCTATCTTCCACTGTTCTGGGAAAACCCCCGACGACATACTCAGATTACAAATGTAAGTGAAAGGTTCCAAAATAATGGTCCTAATCACTTTAATTAGAGACGGTTTAAATCCATCTAAACCGGGTGCACTATCATGTTTGAGGTTTCTTATAATAGCGTCAACCTCATACATATCTGTAGGCGTTGTGAACATTGAATCAACTGGTGAGATGCTTGTGTCGATATCAGCTGATAGTGCTTGTTCAGAAGTTGATAGTCGCTGAAGTATTCGCTCAGACAGGGTTTTGCCCACTGATGTAAAATATTGATTACAGTAGTTAAGCGATTCCTGTGCGGTACTTTTAGCCTTTAGTAGATCAGCAGAGTCATTTCTTTTCCTTCGTATCTCACATATGTCTTTTATTGTGGTCCACAGTTTTTTCGAGTTTCGTCTGTTATCTTCTAAGGCTCTGCTTTCGTAGTCTTTCTTCGCTTTTCTTAGTATATCTATAAAAAAGTTTCTGTATCTAGTATATGAAAGTTTAAGAGTATCATTTTTAGGGTCTATATTTACCCGACGGTGTAAACTATCTTTATGACGCATACATTTCATCAAACCGGGAGTAATCCATGGCTTTAGGTTGTACTTCGAACGGCTACTTTTAACGAAACGAGTGTGATTGTTTACTGCAGAACTGATTATGTTATTAAAACATTCCAACGCCTCATTTACATCACTCTTATTGGTAACGTTTGTCCAATCAACCTTTTGTAGATCAGCAGACACAGATTCGAAATCTGTCTTCAAGATTGAATTGATTGATTGTCTTCATGGAACCACGTTGGAAACCAACGCTTATGTGTTCGTTGATGTGGTGCACCTGTTGTACGGAAGAGTGATGGGATCGAAAACCAAACTGCTCATTAGGAATTAGGCCCTTTGTCTCGACATAATCTGTGAGGCGCTTATAATGGCCCCACACATTTGTAGTCCGCCGACGTATAATTATCAGCCTTCGCTATTCATAAATATTTTATATTTATTTGACCATTGTTGATAACATTTTGTTGGTGAATGGCGCCTCCTTTTAAGCAGATAATGCCTGTGTTAGAAGACGCCGCTCTTAGGTAGGATAAAAGGCGATAAAAAAACTACATGATGTTTTGCAAAAGATATAGTATGTGT
This sequence comes from Cosmia pyralina, assembly GCA_946251885.1. NCBI lineage: Eukaryota > Metazoa > Arthropoda > Insecta > Lepidoptera > Noctuidae > Cosmia > Cosmia pyralina. Next base: position 7,901,185 of record OX276368.1, on the reverse strand, counting down.
GTTCGCTTGTGAAGAGTAGGAGGGGTGTGGAGGTGTAAGTGTGAGAGTGGTGTAATGTGAAAGTGACCGACATTCGTGAGTGGTGTGGGGGTGTGTGTTAGTTCGTGTGTTGTAGGAGTAGTCACTCCTACAACACATGAACTAACACACACCCCCACACCGGTATATGAGTATGTAAAGGCCAGTCCAGTCCAGCCTGTTTTTTTTTACATTCATGTAGTTGTTTGGGATAATATATGTAATGTTTGTTTATCTATACAGTTAAGCAGATCGATGTTACTATGACAGATTGAGCAAGTGATATATAGATTTCATTTAGTTGATTTTCTAGGAGATCCGCGGGTTCTTTTTGTATTTTTTGGAAGTACTTATATGTCTTAGAGATTTGAAAATCCAACCCAGTTTCCTGAATCTCGCAGCAACATGTTCAATATGGGAATACCAGGATAATTTTTGATCAATTATGACGCCTAAGTATTTCGTCTGCGAAACTTTGTCAAATTATAGGGCACTTGCAATTTTTATCTGAGGTTGTATTGCGTGAGTGTACTTTTTACTTTAATGTCAAAGGCTACTTCTTGAGAATGATTAGAGATTGAGAAACATATACCGTCTTATTACAAAACAAGGTTCATCTTCAAACCCAGGTTTAAACCATGGACCCTTTTTTGAATTTCGAGCTTTATTCTGACACGTTAAGATGTCAGTTTTGTAAAACTGACATCTTAGTACCGGACTAAGTTGTCAATTTTGTATAAAGAACTGTATTTCTATCAAAGCTAGGTTCATATTACAAAAACTGGCTCGATGGTTTAAACCATGACGAAGAAAAACCTCGTTTTGTAATAAGACCGATATAGTTCGTTTTTACTGAGTTTAGTGACAGTAAATTATCTCTGAGCCAATAGACAATTTGGACCATAACCATTTCGGCTTCTGTTTTCGAAGTCTTCTTGGAGTTCTACATCTGACCAATTGTTTCCGCAAAAAACCACAGCAGTATCATCAACATAAGAAAAAATATTTGTTTTTTACATTTAGGTTACAGAGGTCATTTATATAAGTAAGAAATAATGTAGGGCCTAACACACTCACGTCAGCATCCTCACTAGTATACTCAATAGTATATGTGCTCTATCTTAACTCTGATTCCTGTTGGATAAATTAATAATCTTTGAGAAAAATTAGGGGGTTCCCCTTATTCCAATTCCTCCAGCTTTGCTACAAGGGCTGGAACGGGTAAGGTGTCGAAAGCTTATTTAAGATCAAATATCGTTAGCACGGACTAGAAAAAAAACGACTCCGCGCCACGCGTATCGAAAGTGAAGCACAGTACCGGTAGTAGTAGTAGTATTTTGGATAAATCCGATCTACGAGGTGCATTCAATAAGTACCTAGCCTCATCGCCAGAGGGCGCTGTAGTTTCAAAAGAGTTTTACCACAGTGTAGCACATTCTTTTTTAATTCTTTTTTCAAATTTTCATTCCAATCCCTTCATTTGTTTTAATTTGACAACTTATGGAAGCGAACGTGTCGATCGGTTTTACAAAAATGGAAAAAGAGCAATATCGTTCGGTGATTCGATTCCTATTTTTGGAAGGGAAAACGCGCATCGAAATCAAATAGCGCTTGGATGCTGTGTACGGTGACTCTTCTCCATCGATGGCCACCGTCAAGAATTGGTTCAACGAGTTTGCACGTGGCCGTACGTCGGTTTTTGATGAACCACGTCCAGGTGCACCGAAAACAGCTGCTACGGAGGAAAACATTAAAAAAATCCATGATTTCGTATTGGCAGATCGCCGATTGAAGGTTCGGGAGCTGAGACTGTAGGCATTTCAGAAGGAACAGTGCATCATATTCTTCACGAGGAACTCGGCATGAGAAAGCTGTCGGCGCGATGGGTGCCGCGTTTACTCACACCAGAAAACAAGCGCAACCTCTCACGGTTGCGCTTGTTTTTTTTTGTTACAAGCGCAACCGTGAGACCACATCGGAGACGTGTTTGGCGCTGTTTAAGCGGAATCCAGCGGAATTTTTGCGTCGTTTTGTGACCGTCGATGAAACCTGGATCCACTGGTACACACCAGAGACCAAGGAGCAATCAAAACAATGGATCCAGACCGGGGAACGAGCTCCAAAGAAGGCGAAAACTGTAAAATCGGCCGGAAAAGTTATGGCCACCGTTTTCTGGGATTCACAAGGTGTGATCTACATCGATTACCTCGAGAAGTGAAAACAAAACAGGGCTTTACTATGCCGATTTATTGGGCCGATTCGACGCCGAATTAAAGAAAAAACGACCCCATCTGGCGAAGAAAAAAGTGCTGTTTCACCACGACAACGCACCGGTTCACACGTCTGCCGTTGCCATGGCCAAATTGGTCGAATTACGCTACGAATTGCTGCCCCATCCACCGTATTCTCCAGATTTGGCCCCTTGTGACTTCTTTCTGTTTCCTAATCTGAAAAAATCACTCGCCGGGAATAGATATGGATCGAATGAGGAGGTCATCGCCGCCACGGAGGCCTATTTTGCAGAGTTTGACAAAAACTATTTTTCGGACGGGTTAAAAAAGTTGGAGCATCGCTGGGCTAAGTGTATCGAACTAAAAGGAGACTATGTTGAAAAATAAATTGCCACTTTTCCAAAATTTTCGTTTACTTTTTGTAGGCTAAGTATTTATTGAATGACCCTCGTATGTGTGCGTGAGGCGTTTGTACAAACGGTCCCGGCATACTTACTGTGCTTCACTTTCGATATGCGAGGCGCGGAGTCGCTTCTTTTTTTTTATAGTCCGTGATCGTTAGCCATTTCTTTCCTGCGTCCAGATGTTCAGTTACTAACGAGCTAAAAGCGTCAATTGCATCCTCAGTAGATACTTCATGCCTAAATCCAAATTGCGAAGATATCATTTTGAATCTGTTTAAATAGTTAACTAGTCCCGTATTTGTAAATTTTTCTAAATTTTAGGTAAGTAGGTACCTACCTATAGAAAAATTTACAAATACGAGACTAGTTAAATATTTGAACAGAGATCACAGAAGGTTCCCTTTTATGGTGTTTTTGGATTGTTTGGTTGCCGGCGCAGGCCTGCATCGACAGGCCACTGCCGGCGCGCGCGCTATTGCGGTGTGAAACTGTCGACTGCCGCCTGCTAGTGTGTAGACCCAGAGCCGGTAATCGACCATTGCCGGCAGGTAAATAACGGTAGTTCCCATTTGTTCTATGGAACATGACGTTATCGCACAAATGAGACAATATTGTTTTTATTTTGTACTATAGACTAGCGTTTCACCCGTGCTCACTTCGCTCACTTTTAAGCTCGGTTCCTATAAACAAAACGAATCGTTTTGCTTACCAATGGTAGCATTTTTTATTGCCAAACTTAGGTTAGGTTAGGCATACAAATAGATTCCCAAGCTAATTTTACCTGTGAGAACTACTTTCATATGGGAGGGTCTACTAGCAAAGTAACGAGGTCTTTGCTTCATTATTAGTAAAAAAAACAAAGTCTTAAATTTTAACCGATAACGGTCCGTATATTATAGGAATCGGCCATTAGTGACGTCACGGTACAAAATCGGCATTTTATTTTTCCATTTGTCTGATGACGTTATGTTCCATAGAACAAATGGGAGCTACCGGGTAATAATCCTGTAGGCCAGGCCTGTAGTGTGTGTGGCTATGCAGACCTTGGACATCAGGCCGACTGTTATTGTGTGGGGCCTTTTAGTAGCCTTTCAGGAATGGCTACAATTTAATAAAAGAAAACATTACCCTTCTTTTGGGTTTCATCGCAATCAGGTAAAACGGCCAATGAATGAAAAAACAATGTAAGAAAATAAAATTATTTATTACACACAAAATCTTAGGTGAAAGTAAAAAAAATAACATGATTTGTTTGTTAGTTAAATCCATAACGAAAGTCGGTTAAAACCTTTTTTTAAATAATAACATTTCAATAAGAAAGAAAAGGAAAGATTAGTAGATAGATTAAAAGTACTTAACATTAACCCTTAAGTGCATAGTTTATCAAAATTGATAACAGAAATTCACTTGACCGTAACTTCTGTACGAAATAATATTTGATACGGAATACAGTTTCTAAACGTATCATAACCTGTCATCTTTCAATACGTAAAGAAAAAAAAAGCTAGCTTGCACGTTATTGGTTGAAATCTGACATTTCTTATAATGAGCCACAGAGTTCGTAAAGTGACCGTTTTCAAAAGTTTCATCTCTCTAAATCGTTATAAAATTGTGTGTTTTTCCTGCGAAAAAAAGTATATTCAGTAAGGTAAGGATACTTAGTATAATAAAAATAACTAATTTTTTGACTAATCCTTGATAGTGGATACTAATTCTGGTTTTTATCAAAAATGATAATGCATGCATTCCCGCTAAAAAAAAGTTGTGTTTATAATATTTACGTTTCTTTTTGCTGTTTTGGTTTGAAAGCAAATAGCACCGCGTTTGTATGCTTTGGTTGTGGTTTTGCATGTTTTTTTTTGCTTTTAGATTAGCAAGCCTGGTCATGGACGAAAATCGCATTGAACAACTTCTATGGCAGTTGGAAAATGGGGATGTATCAGAGGATGAAGGCGATGTTGACGAGGACTCAATTGATTATTACGATAATGTGGGTGAGCTGGTTGCAGATCTTGAGGATATTGAGGAAATAGAGAAACCAGAGGAAGCGCCAGAGTCAAATGTAATTAATTTAAATTCTGAGGCTCCAGTTTTGCCTGACTCTGTGCCTGAAAATCCGTCCATCAACTATACGACGGCTCGTCATTTGCTCTGGAAAAAAAAGGATATGGCCATCGTTGAAAGAGCTTTCGATTTTCAAGGTGTGACAGACTACCCTGAAAGTATTATGAATTTGACTACACCTTACCAGTTTTTTACATATTTTTTCGAGCAAAGCCTACTAGAACTCATTGTTGAGGAGAGCAATAAATATGCCATACAGAACAATCCAAATTTATCCGACCCCGTTACCCTCCTAGAGCTTCGAAAATACATTGGAATTTTAATTTATACTTCTGTATATCACTACCCAAGTATTCGGTCTTATTGGGCAGGGAATGTACGATTTCACCCAATAGCAGACACAATGACTGTCAATAGGTTTGAGAAAATAAGACAAATTCTTCATTTCAATGATAACAGTTTACACCTTCCTCCTGAGCACAATAACCATGACAGATTACATAAGATACGACCAGTAGTAGACCACCTCAATCTAAGATTCAAATCTGTTCCTTTTGATCACCGTCTGTCACTAGATGAACAGATGTGTTCCACTAAGCTGTCCCATTTTATGAAGCAATATCTCCCTAACAAGCCCCACAAATGGGGATTCAAGTTTTACGTGCTTTGTTGTCTCATGGGCTATGCCTATTCTTTCGAAATATACTCTGGGACACACAATTTTGAAAGGAGACCCAATGAACCAGCGTTGGGAGCTGTTTCTAATACTGTAGTATGCTTGCTTCGACCTGTACCAAGGCAAGTAAACCATATAGTAATCTTTGACAACTTTTACACAAACTTGTCACTGTTTCATTATTTATATAATGAAGGTATTTATTGTTTGGGTTTGTTTGTTTGTACAGAGAAACAGATTAGGAAAAGCATGCAAATTGCCAGACAAGAAAGAGGTCCTCAAAACGTCAGTACCAAGAGGGTCTTACGAAGAAAATGTCACCACTTTCGAAGGGGTTGATTTTTCAGCTATAAGCTGGAAAGACAATAAACAGGTCTTGCTGTTGTCTACGTATGTTGGAGCAGAACCTGTAGGCACTATCACCCGTTATGATAAGAAGCAGAAAACGAACGTGATTATATCTTGTCCTAAAGCAATACGACAGTATAATAGCGGCATGGGCGGTGTTGATACCATGGACAGCTACTTAGGCAGATACAGAATACGCATGAAATCAAAAAAATGGACTAATAGACTGTTCCATCACATGCTGGATATGGCCGTCATAAACAGTTGGGTTATTTATAAAAAAGTTAATATGAAGAAAAACACCAATCCCAAAAATATATTGAAGTTGACTTTAGAACCGAATTGGCGAACACAATGTGTCGATATGGAGTCGTGTCCGAGACTAAAAGAGGCCGCCCAAGTCTCAACAGACCACCAAATGCTACCCTGAAGAAGCAGAGAGTTGGCGCCCAAATATTACCCCCTCAGGATGTACGCAAAGATGGTGTGGGTCATTATAAAACATATCACGAAAAAAGAAACCAGTGCAAATATGGAAATTGTAAGAAATTAACTTCAGTTATGTGTGCAAAGTGCAATGTTTCTCTTTGCGACAATAGAAAGAACAATTGTTTCCATCTTTTTCATTTTATGTAAGCCATTTCTATGTTTGTTTATTTTATATTTACTTACATAATAAATTGATATTTCACTAGAGAACTATATTCTTATTTCATACTAAAATGCAATGCTTAATGCATAGATTATCAAAAATGATAATAACTTTTTTTAATTAGTAATAATACCAATAAAATATATAGGATTTTTTTTATTATTTTTCCTTGAAAATTTGGCTTACTTTCTGTCACATATATTTTTTTCAATCCAAAATAAAAAATCATGCACCTAAGGGTTAAAATAACACGACTTTTTGACTACATACACGAAATACTGAAAACTTGGTGTTAACTTTGGCGATTTTGTTGGACATAACTGACATTGGTGAAGGGAAAATCGTAAAGTAACTTGGGCTTATAGTCAATATAAGTCTGAAATCGCCAACCCGTGTCGAGCAAGCGAGGTGATCAATGCTCGTGCCTTCTCTGTATAAGAAGAAGCCTTTGCCCTGCCGTGGGACAGTAACAGGCTGCTATGAATTGTTGGAGTCGGTCTTCAGTTCAACTAGTTTATTATAACCACGCTTCCCAACCCGGAGGGGTGACAGACAGAATTCTTGGCTCCGTGCAATGTTGCAGAAGACACGATACCTGTGAAGAAGCAGTATGTTTACGTTACAAAAAAAAATATATATATACAAGGTCAAATTAAATTAGCTAGCGAAACTCGACAAACGTGACGGTTTTCGATATCCAATAAACATATTAAAACACCTGTTGACCGCAAAAAAGTGGCACCAAATAAATATTTTTTTGATTTTATCATGTTTAGATATCTGTGGTTTTTTCCTCAAAAGACCTTTACAGACACCAATCTACATGGTCTTCACAGGATCTGACCAAGATTATGTCTGGACTTTAAAAGAGACTGTGCCTCTGAATTTGTTTCGGTCTTTCTTGTCAGAGCAGTCAGATTGGAAATGCCGACCTCATCTAGTTTTTAAAAAATATGATTGACATGTAAGTGTTTGTACAAACACAGAAATAAATCATTTATTTATTTGATACCTACCCATCGTGTCTGCGGAATTTCGCTAGCTAATTATATTTCTGTATACCTAATCTATGCGATCATTAAAAATGTTTAAATAATAACTACAGTCTGATTTTTAATTCGACGGCATTCTGACATTTCAGAAGAGTTGCCAATAATAAAACGGTCCTAATAAAAACGGAACGCATTTAAGCGAATTTAAAAAAAACCTTAAATTTAAGGTTTCAATTAGAAAAACTAAAACTTAAAAATTGACTGATAATTTTTAAATGGCAATCTGATTTTTTATTATCAAATTATTGAAGTTACAACAATTAGTAAGGTAATTATTTTTCTCTCACAGGAATCCCTGTGCACTAGTCCATAGGTTACACACCTTTTTTAGGATTATCTTTTTGTTTGTAAAATCTTCGCTTCTTGTAACTACAGACAGACAACGATGATGATATTAGTGATAATGATACCTAAATAAATATTTAATTTGAAAAAATATGTTAATATACTCTTTTATTCCATTTAGTCATTAAAATTAATATTTTAATTGGTGTGTATTAAATGCACAGAACAAACACTATTTACATTGTCATATAGTTTACTTGATCTCATTCTTTCATATTTTTTGTTATTTTATATCCAGAAAATTCTAATCATTTAAATTACTTATAAAAGGACAAGACAGAAAAGGTTTAGGATATCTGAAGTGTCAAAAAATTACAGCTGTCAGAATTCCGTTGAATTAAAAATCAGACTCTACAGTCTGATTTTACATATGGGCCAACTAAATACGGGAGTCGTAACTCGCCAACTAAGGGTTGTGTATCACCAAACCTCCACTCCCTCTCACAGAGAGGATGCCTGTCAATCTAGTTTGTAAAAAATCTCACCCTGAAAATCCGAAACCCGTGTAGTGAGTTGTCGATAGAGTTAATCCCTAGTATCAGGTGGAATGGCAGTTCACTTCACCTAAGTTTTCACGGTGAGACTTTTACAGAATAGATATCTCTATCCTAGCACTAGGATATTATAGGCTCTCTCTCTCTGCCTAGCCTTTAACCAACTATGTTGGGGTCAGCTTCCAGTCTAACCGGGTGCAGCTGAATAAAAGTGTTTTACATGGAGCGACTGCCTTTCTAACATCCACAACCCAGTTACTGGGTAATACGATACCCCTTGGTAAGACTGATTGTCAGACTTTCGGGCTTCTGACGACCCGTAACGACTGTCAAAGATCTACGAATGATAGCCGGGACCGACAGCTTAGCGTGCTTTCCGTAGCACGGAGGAGTCTCGATATCTGATGGATGGTCACCCATCCACGGACCGACCTCGGCAAACCTTGCTTAACATTGAAGTTCAACCCATGTAGCTGGTATTATTTAGCCGCAAGCTCCTCTATAGGTTGATTATGTATTACAATAAAAATAATGCTTACCTGTTCTTCAACACTATATTTATCTTTTGGTACAAAACTCTCAAAGACTTGATCCAATAGTCTCACAAATTCATTTCTATATTTCTTTTCAGATTGATCAATACACTCCCTTGTTATTTCATAAGATACTGCTTTTCCTTGCAAAATGCTCTTGACGTGTTTCAACTAAAAACAAAATCATAAGTAATTTATTCAAACTAGGCTGAGAATCAGCACTTTTCGAACGTCAAAATTACATAAGACAGTCCCCACAAAACGCTCTTCACCACTTCCTAGTGCTTTAGCTGGGAAGAAGTGGCGCAACAAACTAAATCAAACTGCCTTTTCCCAACTATGTTGGGGTCCGCTTCCAGCCTAACCGGATGCAGCTGAGTACCAGTATTTTACACGGAGCGACTGCAATCTGACCTCCACAACCCAGTTACTGGGTAACACGATACCCCTTGGTAAGACTGGTTGTCAGAGTTTCGGGCCGTTAGAAACTCGTATCGACTGTTAAAAATCCACGAATGACAGCCGAGCCGACGGCTTAATGTGTTTTCCGAGGCAGGAGTCCTGGTATGTAAAGATAGTCAGTCCCCCATCGACGGACCAACCCCGGCAAGCTTAGCTTAACCTGATGGATCGACCCGTGCGGCTGTTACTACTTAGCCACAAAGTTTTTCAAGTCCATGTTCCGTCTTCATCATCAGATCAGCTGAGATATAACATCACGCCTATATTACTCGATGGGGTAAGAATTGGTGTATCTACAGTATATTCACATTTTGCCGGTTATGTGTAAGTCACAAATCCAGACTCCAGGCTGCTACTGAGGTCGCCGGGGTCGCGGGTAGTTCGAAAGAGATACCGTGGCCCTGGCATGGGCAGCTGAAGGAACATGGGTGGGTTTTAGTCAGTAAAAGTCTGACACGCCCTCCCGCCTCTGCCCAGAGCGGGAGAAGTCATTTGATGATTTCCCATCCACAAAAAAAAAAAAAAAAAAAAAAAAGGCTGCTACTGAGAAATACCAGATACCAGATGGTAAAACCCAATAACACTGCCCGACCCGGGAATCGAATACAGTACCTCATTCTCACCGGTAGCGCAAAATTATATATTATGTATATAATCACACTAATATTATAAAGGCGAAAGATTGTGGGTGTGTGTGCGTTTGTTTGCACGTTTGTTACTTCTTCACGCTCAAACGGCTGGACCGATTTGGATGAAATTTGGTATGTAGGTACCCTGGATTAACACATTCGTTGAAGTGTGAGGAAGGTTCTTGAGGAGAAAAATTGGAAAAGTTGCCGGGAAAATTGAAAGTGCATTTTCTACGGGAATTAAGTATGAATTATTGAAATTTGGACAGGACGTCTATCGGAACGGCTAGTTATTACTAGAAATTGTCCAACTGACAAGTGTCAAGAATGCATTTTCTCAACGGCCGGACTGTAGCATACTGTAAGTAGTACCCGGGCGTAAATATGACGACACATTGAGCACAATGTGTCGTCATATTTACACCCGGGTCAGAGGTCTCTTTTAAAGCATTAAAAGCTCTGCCCAACCTTTCGGGGAATAAAGCGTGATGTTATGTTATTATTTACAAATCTACAATAAAGTATATTCATACCTCTTTAAATTCTGGGCCCGACCAATAGAATGATGTCCTGATAAATGCTTCGAACAGTTTTTGTGATTCTCTCAAACATAACAACATATTTTGTAGACGGCTTTCCAGCACTGAAATTAGAATTATAAAATAACTGAAACACTCTTAAAACGGTAATGAAAATCCACTTTTCATCGCCATTATCAGATCATCATCTTTCTCCTGCCCTGATCCCAATTTGTGGATTATTACACTTTGTCCCACCACTGGGGCAAAGTGGAAAATAATCACATAAAATTTTGTCATCTCCTGTGTCCCAGTAATTGATTATGGTGGAGCAAATAACGCTCGCATTAGTTGTATTTAATAAATAATGGTGAAAATAAAAATAGTAAGTAAGTAGTAGTAAGATAAAAAAAAAGTGTAATAGAAACTATTTGTATGCGATTAAGATGGCTCTGAAGCAGCATAAGGCTTGTCCTCCGTAAAAAGCGCGGTCACTCTCGAATTGCATAGAAAAGAAAGACAAGCGCGATGACAATATAATTTGTTATTGAATAAATGAAATGAAATGACACAACGCTAGTAATTTATTGCAAAGCAGTTATCTATTTACAAAAATCTATTGATTGGACTAAAAAAGTAATGACATGAAATCATTCCTTATCATTTTGTAGAGAACTGTATAAAATGAACACTTAATGAAAATTGTAGGAGTCCTGTGGTAAAAACTAGAAAAAAAAGACCTGGATTTAGTTTTTTTTTTCTTTAGTTCTCTAAACTAAAATAGATTTCAGAACAAATTAAATCACTTCTTATGTATTGATTACTGTGTATTTTTTCCTATCAAAAAGTTGCTATAGTTACTGTAAAAGATGGTCACAAAGTTACTTAGTTACTTTCGCCGTATTTTACAGAGGACAAGCCTAAAAAACCACAAAGCGATGACGGGATTTTCATGTTGTTTTTAATGAAGCTGCTTCAGAGCAGATTGATATTTGAATTTTTAACCAATTGGTTAGCCCAGGTGGGTAGGGTAGGGTAGTGGGTTCTGATGACTGCTACCTATACGAATGACAGCCGCAACCGTAAACATTGTTAATAAGTCCATTCCCGAAATAACATTTTACCTTTGACATCGCACACAGCCAGGACATTAGCGGTGAGCCTAGCGGGAGGGAGCTCCTGGCAGCCATACTGGAAGATGGACGCCCAGTCGACGCCGCACACCCCGCCGTCCCGAACGCTGTACATTATGTTCTGTAGGTGACGGTCGCCTACGCCTGACAGTAAAAAAAGAAAAATACCTTCTTTATTTTGCTTAAAGAACACAAAAGTTTTTACAACATATAGGTAGGTATATGATGTAAAAAGTCGTGTTCTTTACCTACAGTATATCCACAGTTTGCCGGTTATGTGTAAGTCACAAATCCAGACTCCGGGCTGCTACTGAGAAATACCAGATGGAAAATCCACTAGACCAACGAGGCATGAGATTATTTGTGAAATTCGTGCAGCAAAGTTAATAATACCAGTTGCCTTCGAGCAATTTGTTTAGAACCAACATAAACATAATGATAAAAGATGACAGTGATGCGGACGTATTTTTTGATGTCCTATGAGTTATTTTCTTTCCTTTTTAGGGTTCCGTACCTCAAAAGGAAAAAACGGAACCCTTATAGGATCACTCGTGTGTCTGCCTGTCCGTCTGTCACAGCCAATTTGCTCTGAATCTAATGGAGCGATTAAGTTGAAATTTGGTACACATATGAATTTCTGTGACCCAACCACGGACGGGTAAAGTAAATAAATGAATTTTGAATATAGAGGTCACTTTTGGGGGCAAAACAGAAAATTTAAAAAAACAGTTTGCAAACTACACCATGTGGCTTGTCAAATGAAAAGGCTTACTATGAGGGTCTCAAATATATTTTATTTATAATTTTAAAATAAATTGCTTTAAAGTTATTTAAGAAAATAGACGAAAATTGACCATTCCCCCCCTTATCTCCGAAACTACGGACCCTAAAATTTTGAAAAAAAAAAATACAGAAAATAGATCTTTACCTGTAGATTACAGGAAAACCTATAAGAAGTCTGTGGTCTTAAAATAACATGGTAAATCTGTCAATATTGTGAGTACAAACTGACATTTACAGTTGGAATGTATGGGAGAACATGTTTTTCAACTACAATGTTAAGTTTGTTCTTAAGATAAATTCATCCCAACTACGGAACCCTTCATTGTGCGTGGTCCGACACGCACTTGGCCGTTTTTTTCTATATACATGTACATATTATTATTTTAAGAATGTTAGATTTTAAATTATGACATGTATGTTTAAATATGATAAAGTACTTACCGAAAAGCCAATTTAGGATGGTCATAGAACCCAAAGTGTCTTCAAACGTTCGTTTTTTAGTTATAAATTCTTTTACACAGGAACAGTTGTTTTCTATAGAAGATCTGAAATATTATTATAAGCTTGATTTTAATAAAAGAAAATTGCAAAAACATACATTTTGTTGGATTGATTATGTCGCAGCTAACTGGCTTAATTAGCCGTTTAGCCTAGCCTGTTATTTATCTAAACGGCGCCGTTCAACTAGCGGCCTGAATGATATTCAATTATAGGATAGGTTAGAACTGTGACCAACCGTGCGCGAGCCGAATTGGTCGCAGTAACTAAGCCAGGGTACCCCGGCCAAATAAATTAGGTTATGTTAGAACTATGACCAACCGCGTGTAAGCCGAGCGAGCGACGCGAGCGGCAGCGGCCGGCGAGCACTACTTCCAAAGGCTAGGCGGTTAACTAAACGGCTAATTAAACCATTTGGTTGCGACAAATACATAACATTAACATTTCCGTACAATAAGAGCTCAGCTTACACTGGAAATGAACATCTTGATAAAATATAGTCGTGCGTAAAATAATACAGGATAGTACTTTTTTGCAAGAGAGAGAAATAACATACATTCATTTGCAAACGTTTATGTGAATAAAAAAATAAAATAAAGCACACAACCACAATCACCATCATTAGCCTGCCTTTTCCCAACTATGTTGGGGTCGGCTTCCAATCTAATCGAATGCAGTTGAATACCAGTGTTTTACTTGGAGCGACAGTCTATCTGACCTCCACAACCAAGTTACCAAGGGGTATCGTATTGATACCCCTTGGTAAGACTGATTGTCAGACTTTCGGGCTTCTGACGACCCGTAACGACTGTCAAAGATCCACGAATGACAGCCGGGACCAACTGTTTATCATGCTTTCCGAGGCAAGGAGGGACACAAACACAATAAGATGAATACAAGATCGGGATTTAATCCTGACTAAACGAGGCACTTTTCAGGAAACAAAAAATACCCCGAAGTTTTTCTCTACTGCCATCAGCTAATGGCTTGTTTGACCACTTAGTTCAATCTAACTTAGTTTTATTTGTCGCCCTGAATTATTCATCCTGTATATTTTGTGGCCTTAGTTATGGCTAGAGTACACAGTGCGAGCTAGCGTGCGAGTCGGCCTACCGAGTAGAGCAGTGCAGCAACTCGAACTATGTGGACATATCATACGAGTTACTAGCACTTGCGAGTTAGACAGTAGCTCGCAGCCGAGTAACTTCAACATTTTTTGTTTTCACTCGCCTGCTCGCCTCGCTCGCCATGCGAGTGATGGGGAACCATCAATCGCATGGCAGCAGCTCGCACATCACTCGCAACGTTTGGACGCTTTCTGCAGTTACTCGCCAGTCAGTCGCAAGGACACAACTTGCAAGAGACTAGGCAGCTACTCTCATAATGAAAACGGCCAAGGCAAGGCAAGTCAAACTACTGACATGCGAGTATACATAGCGAGCAGCTGTCTACTGCAGCTCGCACTGTGTAAACCAGCCATTATGATGATAAAAGTGAAGAAATACTTACCTCAGTATATAGGGTGTAACTTTATCACACATAGCAGTATATTGCTCCATAGCTAGAGAAGGCGCTAGTATCAGCTTTTCGTAGCCCGTTTTGTTTACTGCCACTGAAATTATAAATATTAACTTCTTAGTCACAGCTGGTGACAGAAAATTATACACTACATACATAATATTACGCCTGTAGGAATTCTCCGAAGGACAGGCAGGAGTGGCCCGAACATTTCGCCAGTAATGTTAAACTTCGCAGACGTGATGGGTATCGATATCATAATAAAATGAAAAATATAATTGAATTGATGATTTTTTTCTGGGGTCAACGACCGCAGGCGTGAGAAGTTTTTATTTGTTTTTCGTGTAGAGATATTGATACCCATCACGAATGTGGTTTACACAAAAAAAAAAAACTGATTTACTACGGTCATACTTCAAGCAACTACAATAAACGCGGTCGTTTACAAAAAAAAAGCAATATATGCACTTATTTTGTTAACCGACTTCAAAAAGGAGGAGGTTCTCAATTCGTCGGAACCTTTTTTTTTATGTATGTTTCCCGATTACTCGAAGATGGCTGGACTGATTTAGATTTTTTTTTTTTGTTTTATTCGAGAGGGTATACATCACAGTTGGGCCCATATAAAATTGATTAACTTTGCTTTGGTAGTTTTTGAGTTAGCTTCAATAATACGTATTTTTTCCCCACTTTTATATGGATGATGTTCTATTTTGTTTTGCAGGTAGTGGTATTAGAATTTGTGTGGGGTAGGTACCACAACAAAAAAGTGAAAAATAACTTTCATTTCGGAAGTCGGTGGCAAAAAACGAAAATACATTGAACTAGACACCGACTTCCGAAATTAAAGTTATTTTTCACTTTGTAGTTGTTTTTGGAAGTCGGTTGTATTTTTTTGTAAAAAAGTTTTTAGTTTATCATGTTCTCGATACCCATCACTGTCTTATCTTATCTACTTATACATTTATTAATATTTATTTGAAGCAAATTTTACTGCAGAATAAGGAACTGTATAAGTATCTTATAAAATAAAGTCGCATTTCGTGTCTGGCTGTCTACTGTGTGACCGCGTTGTTCTTCTAAACTACAAAACGGATTTTAATGTGATTTTCGCCGTCGTTTAGAGAGTTTATTCCCGAAGGTTTATGTGGGTTAAGGGGATACATCGATAAATTTTGTGTGGTTGTTAAATCATTTGGATTTTTCATCTGACTAAGTATATTATTTGTCTACTGCTGCACTAAAACCGAAACATGATTACTTGAAATTTTTTCGACAGAAAAAAAATCCAAAGTACGAGGGTCATTCAATAAATACTTAGCCTACAAAAAGTAAACGAAAATTTTGGAAAAGTGGCAATTTATTTTTCAACATAGTCTCCTTTTAGTTCGATACACTTAGCGCAGCGATGCTCCAACTTTTTTAACCCGTCCGAAAAATAGTTTTTGTCAAACTCTGCAAAATAGGCCTCCGTGGCGGCGATGACCTCCTCATTCGATCCATATCTATTCCCGGCGAGTGATTTTTTCAGATTAGGAAACAGAAAGAAGTCACAAGGGGCCAAATCTGGAGAATACGGTGGATGGGGCAGCAATTCGTAGCGTAATTCGACCAATTTGGCCATGACAACGGCAGACGTGTGAACCGGTGCGTTGTCGTGGTGAAACAGCACTTTTTCTTCGCCAGATGGGGTCGTTTTTTCTTTAATTCGGCGTCGAATCGGCCCAATAAATCGGCATAGTAAAGCCCTGTAATTGTTTTACCCTTCTCGAGGTAATCGATGTAGATCACACCTTGTGAATCCCAGAAAACGGTGGCCATAACTTTTCCGGCCGATTTTACAGTTTTCGCCTTCTTTAGAGCACGTTCCCCGGTCTGGATCCATTGTTTTGATTGCTCCTTGGTCTCTGGTGTGTACCAGTGGATCCAGGTTTCATCGACGGTCACAAAACGACGCAAAAACTCCGCTGGATTCCGCTTAAACAGCGCCAAACACGTCTCCGATGTGGTCTCACGGTTGCGCTTGTTTTCTGGTGTGAGTAAACGCGGCACCCATCGCGCCGACAGCTTTCTCATGCCGAGTTCCTCGTGAAGAATATGATGCACTGTTCCTTCTGAAATGCCTACAGTCTCAGCTAGCTCCCGAACCTTCAATCGGCGATCTGCCAATACGAGATCATGGATTTTTTTAATGTTTTCGTCCGTAGCAGCTGTTTTCGGTGCACCTGGACGTGGTTCATCAAAAACCGACGTACGGCCACGTGCAAACTCGTTGAACCAATTCTTGACGGTGGCCATCGATGGAGAAGAGTCACCGTACACAGCATCCAAGCGCTCTTTGATTTCGATGCGCGTTTTCCCTTCCAAAAATAGGAATCGAATCACCGAACGATATTGCTCTTTTTCCATTTTTGTAAAACCGATCGACACGTTCGCTTCCATAAGTTGTCAAATTAAAACAAATGAAGGGATTGGAATAAAAATTTGAAAAAAGAATTAAAAAAGAATGTGCTACACTGTGGTAAAACTCTTTTGAAACTACAGCGCCCTCTGGCGATGAGGCTAGGTACTTATTGAATGCACCTCGTAGCACCATCTATTTTCTGTTTTATATTTACGATTACTAGCGACCCAGCCCTGCTTCACACGGTTTTTACGACTTGACAAAACAGGAAGGTTTCTATAATATATAGGAATAAGTTAAATATTAATGTAATATACATATGAATCTTCCGGAATAAATTCTCCAAATGATAGTGAAAACCGCATCAAAATCCGTTGCGTAGTTTAGAAGCACAACGCGGCCACACAGTACACAGACAGACACTGACACTATTTTATAATACGTTATAGACACGTAAACAGTTCCTTATTGTGCAGTAAAATTTGCTTTAAATCAAAGTATTTAAAATATATTAAGAACTTACTAAGCAAACATTGACTTAAGTACAGCATTTGTCATTTAAATCTACATTTAATCGAAGCGCGTTTAGTTCCGGTGCGTGTGAGTCTTCTATCTCGCGCGTCAAACAAGAAAGCCATAACGGCATTTCACTTACACACCGAGCTAAACCACGCTTCGATGTTTTGTCAAGTCGTAACTGTGCGAAGCAGGGTCGGGTCGCTTGTAAAACAATAAAAATACTTACCATTGATATCATGTTTTTCTTCCATCAAATCTCTCAATCTAACATGGTCTTCTAAATATTCAATAATGGCTGAATCATCGCTCAATGGAGTTACCTGTAAAATTATAATAATAATAATACCAGCATAACACTGTCCCACTGTAGGGCAAAGGCCTCTTCTTATACACAGAAGGCACGAGCATTGATCACCTCGCTTGCTCGACACGGGTTGAGGATAACAGACTGACCCGACAGACGTTGTCTGGACCAAATTTCAATAAATCATACAAAATTGTCATACAAAATCCCAAAGAAAATACACTTTCAGTTTTCCCGAATTTTCCGATTCTCCCGACAACTTTTCCAATTTTTCTCTTCATAAGAACCTTCCTCAGACTTCAACGGATATTTGAAAAAAAATAATTGCTGAATATTGGTCCAGCCGTTCTCGAGTTTTGCGCTTAGCAACACATTTAGCCATTCATTTTTATTTATATAGATAGATAAGTTCAGGTTTCCTCACGATGTTTTCCTTCACCAATATCAGTGATGTCCATGATAACACAGAAAGTACTTACATATGTATTGAAAAAGACACATTATACTTGACCGGATTTAGACCCACAACTTCGTGCAATAGAGGCGAGATCTTAACCACTTGGCCATATCGCACGACACAAATTATTTTACCGTCAAAGTAAAATAACTCTGAAGTCTTAAGGACGCTGTTACAAATGGGTAGTCAAATCATTACTTTTTTACACAAAAGTAGATTTATTAAATAAAATGCTTTACATTCTTAAAATGTTTTTTGCCCGAATTGTTGATAGATGTGGAAGGTACGATTCTGAACTATAAATATAATTTTAGATAGGTACAGTTTGTCAATAAATGTATCTAACTGAATTTTTTTACTTCGGTACATTTATTGAGAAACTGTATGTATCTAAAATTATATTTATAGTTCAGAATCGTACCTTGCACATTTATCAACAATTCAGGCAAAAAACATTTTAAGAATGCAAAGCATTTTATTTAATAAACCTACTTTTGTGTAAAAAAGTAATGATTTGACTACCCATTTGTAACAGCGTCCTTAAAGCCTGCTCATACACGCACGCCGGTTGCGAGTACTACGCACCTGACCTTTCTGAAGAACGTCACCAATAAGATCACAATATGTCCTTCTAGGGCGTTCCCAGCGATTTCACACACCTTGTCTTGCCTTGTAGATAGTCGCCTTTCACTCATCTTCTCAACATGACCACACCATCTAAGCATAAAGATAAGAATCTCTTTTCCAATAATACTTACATTATAGCTCCTAACACGTAAGTCCTGGTTGATACTCGGCAAGATGGCCGCCACCCTTTGAACCGACGCGTCGCGGTACATCGGCTCCCCGCTCTTACATATGAACCGACGCGTCGCGCCGTTCGATAGTAATGCTTTTAACACGCACGGACGTCGGATGGAGTCTGTGAAGACTGATATCTGGAATATAATATCACGCCTGTAGTGTCCGGAGGGGTAAGCAGAGATACATTTCTGCATAGGGGCCATCCATAAATTACGTCACAAGTTAAGGGGAGGGAGGGAGTCGACAAAGTGTGAAATCGTGTGACAAGGGGGATGAGACAAGCTTTGAGGCGTAAAATGTATAACTCTTTAAAATGTTGTTATTCAAACTCAAAGCATTTATTTCAAATAAACCGATTCCAGGCACTTTTAGAGTTGTCAAGGGGTTGGTCATTCAGAAAGATGAAGCTAATAGTTGCCCATTCCAAAATTTCCAAAGCGTAGTAGGTTCTTATGGAGAAGAACCAGCAAGAAATTCCACGGACACTCTTTTAAATCAAAATATTGTTACAAAGTATTGGTTACATCATTCATGTAGAAAATATACATGTGAGAACAATGTAGAAAGACGTGCACGTTAAAAGCGTCCGTAATAAATATATAAAAACATAATTAAAATATGCCATGGCAGCTAAGAGATAACCAGTCCCTACTGACTGCGCCCGTTCACGAACATGACGCATGGATCAGCACCAATTAGCTCAACCATTTTGAAGGAAACTTTATGATGCAACACACCCGCCACCACCAGCGAGACATTTGAGTGAGCATGACATACTCTCAGCCGCCAGGGTGCACATTCAAGTCAATGAAAGACGTACCCACTAAACGGTAGCTTTATAGTAGCTACATAGGGCTCACACATTTGCTATGCAATTTTACAATACAGTAATATTATTTATCTTATAACAACATCGTGATAAATCAATAATCACACAAATATTTCTATATTCTGATAAACTATGAATTGTTTTTTTTTTTTGCAAGTTTGATTATGTTCGATTCCTGGCCAAGCCAACTGTTGTGCAAAAAAATCGAATCAAAAATGTTTGTCGGTGTAGAATAACTTACTTGCTCCGCAAACTTCACGACGTACACGTTGGGGGGTAGTCGCAGTAACCTCTGTAAGTGCACCCTCTTGCGTTCCAAGATGGCGGCCGAGCACAGATCCGGACAAAGCTGAGATAACCTTAGTGCTGTCCTCTGAGGTTTTGAACGTAGTTCCTCTATTATTAGTTTTAATTCACTAGCTTTTTTATCTGAGAAAACAAAATATTTAACAGTTTTGATTTACTTGCGAAGTTGCGAGTATCAAAATACGACGCAAAAATGGCCTATTTTTTATTGTATTGACTTGGAAGCTTGATTTTTTAGAGATCTAAGAGACCATAGACCTACGTATTTGATATTAATTTCAACTTTATACCTTCAAGCGTTCCTGAGAAAAAGGGTCTTGACAGACTGACACAGACAGACGGACAACGAAGTGATTCTATAAGACAGTGATTCCCAGTTGTCTAGGAGCTCGTGGCTAAATAATAACAGCCTCACAGGTCGATCCATCAGGTTAAGCTACGCTTGCCGGGGTCGGTCCATGGATGGGTGACCATCTTTACAAACCGAGACTCCTCCGTGCCTCGGAAAGCACGTTAAGCCGTTGGTCCCAGCTGTCATTCATGGATCTTTGACAATCGTTACGGGTCGTCAGAAGCCCGAAAGTCTGACAGCCAGTATTACCCAGTAATTGGGTTGTGGAGGTCAGATAGGCAGCCGCTCCATATAAAGTACCAGCTGCAACCGGTTAGACTGGAAGCCGAAGCCAACATAGTGGGGAAAAGGCTAGGCATATGATGACTAATACATACCAATTTCAGTAATGTCTTCCATGGCATACAGTTTATTTTTCATTGTATTTAACGATTGGTAGTCGGTGCCTCCGTATTTAGTTTCAAAGAGCCTGGTTTTCATCCGGTTAAATATAGTGTTCCATTCTGTTTCATCTAGAACTGAATATTTTAAAGTTTTTAGATTATGTCACATTGCGTGGCAGGATTTGTAGCAAGGTTTCTGAAGGTAAACTACTGGTATTCAGCTGTACCCGGCTAGACTGGAAGCCGACCGCAACATAGCAGGGAAAAGGTTAGGCAGATGATGATTATGTTTCGAATCAAATCCCAGGTTTTGTTCTCCCCACACAGAATAAATAATAATAACGTGTGTAAAGACGCCCACCACCGTTCCACCACTGTGATATTTTTTTTCGTCCTTGATCATACCTAGGAATCTTCTGGTTACGAAGATTTATGGCAATGGCAAAGATTTAAATCGTTAGATTCGTCCTACCGCGTTTAAAGATAGTCGCATTTCTGATTCGTTTTGAGACCTCTGACGCAATGACGCAGTGACTACACTTGAATGTCATGGAAACTGTTCGCGACGACGCATCATCAAAAACATGAAAAGTTAGGCGTTTCCATAGTGTCAGCTGCGAGACCCTATCTGGCGCACGCTAGCGCAAGTAGCGGAGGGACCGCCATCGTATAACGTACCGAGTCGCGAATGAGCTACGTTTTTGTTCGCTACGATGCGTCACCAAACAGTTGTTTATAGCTTAATTTAGTGAAAATAACAGTAAAATCAGTTTAAATAGTGTTTTATAGTTAAAAAACAGTGAAAAATAGTGTTTCCTAAGGAAAACGTGAGTACCACCCCTATAAACTCCAATTAAGTGGGCTACATAGCCGAAATTATAGTTTAATTGGTGCGTCCAGGTACCCTAGACCGAGACCTAGCCCTGGACGTACCATTATAGTCCTGAAAAGCCTACTTGATTGGATTTATAGGGGTCGGAAACTTTAATTTGCTGTTTTTTGGTGACTCGTTCTAGCAATTTAGGTTTTCAGGGCCTGTCACGCCCTGAAAAATATAGATGTAATCATGAATTTTTCATAGTTTTTTAGGTCATTAGACCAGCTTGAGATACCTGCTTACCCCGTTGAAATATCTTCTTTGGTTATCGAATAAAATAGTTTGAAAAATAATTTAAAATCAAAACAATTAACATTTTGTATTTACACGCTGAAATCTTTTCAGCGAATATAGTTACAGGAAATGCAGGTGTCTCAATCGCTGGACAATCTAATGACGATTGTAACGGTGTATAATATGATGTTATTATAGCCATTTTTCAGCTGCTAATAAGCACTTTTGTAAAATTTTTGAAATAAAAATAAACTCGAAATCAGGAGACGGTTCGCGGTTCTCGTTAAGGTAAAGTTTCGAGGTACCTTAGCGCGCAAGCGAAAACATAGAATCTTAGCCATCGGCATGGTACCTATTCATCGTTCTGTTCCTGAAGAGTTACGCAAATCGTCTCCTGAAATCTCCTGAAGACTTATCAAAATCGCTGTTATTATTTCATCATCAAGAAACCCTTCCCCGTCAAGACTTCACACATAGCTACTGGTCGCCAGTCTGCAGTTATCCTGAGCCTATAGGTACAGGACGTCAGCGCCGTTTGGACTAGGAGGCCTAACCTCAAGCAGGGATACACCTGGATAGGCATTACACACTCCTTCAACACACCGTGTCCGACGATCACGCCCGTCCAGTACAGAAACGATATTTAATTATTCGTGAGCTCACTTTTCTTAGTATGACACTTTTTCTTGTAACTAAGTACGGTGACGGCAAATCTAGCAATTTAAATCTTTGGGGGGCGGGGTTTGACTTAAATTTTTGACTTGACTTAGATTTTTCCTAGGAAACCAAAGCTTAAACAGCGAATTTTCACCTCAATAACAAAAGTTGTTTCTTAGCAATTATTTTTGTGCAATGTTATTTAGTTTGATGTACAGACTGTGTAGGTAACTGGTAAGTGATGGGTCTTCACAACACCCTGTATAATATGTCCCAGCAGTGGGAACGTTATAGGCTGATTATGCTTGTTTACTTACTATTGCTCCGTAGTTCACTACAATATTGTAGTAAGGAATAATTAGCATCACAGATTAACTGAAAATACTCCTTACAGACATCTAAGTCTGAATCTTGCAGCTTATCCAAATAATTCTCATTTATAACGTTTGTTGGCAACACTGCTAAAACTTTCTTGAGTATGGCAATACTGAAAAAGTCTAGGCGATGGAAGACGCGGTATATCTGTAAGATAAATAAAAAAAATCAGGGCTGTCTTCCCCGAAGGGTTAAGCAGGGGAGTAGGTATATCTGCAGACATATGCAGTGCACCACTTTTCGACCTTATTCCTAAGGTAATAAGGTTGAAAAGTAGTCCACCGCAAATGTCTGCGATGGTACCTATAGTACACCCTCATTTCGCCACTTATGTTTAAGTCCCATGTAATAGGGGGCGCGCCTATTGTCATCAACCAGGCACAAATCCAGACTCCGGGCTGCTACTGAGAAATTCCAGATGGAAAACCTAACACTTTGCCCAACCCGGGAATAAAACGCAGGACCTTACACTTAACAGTCATTCTTGCGATTCACCTCACCTCTGGAGCTCAACACATTCAAATATTGCTATTTTGATTCAAAAGTGACCCCCCCTATATTCAAAATTAATTTATTGACGTTACACATCCGTGATTAGGTCACAGAAATTCATATATATGTACAAAATTTTAACTTATTGGGTCAATTATTATCACATTAGATTTAGACAGACGGAGAGTGATCCTATAAGGGTTCCTTTTTTCATTTGTACGTAGAGATCCCTAAAAACAAATATTATAATTATAAATACCTGTTCAAGTAAACTCCTAGCCGTTTCATCGCTTATAGTAGTTTCAAAGTAGGCGAGTCTATTTAACAACACAGAAATCAACAGATTACAGTCTGTAGCTAAATTATGATCCAAAACTTTATCGATAATCTCCGTCATTCGCAGGATAATGTCATTTTGTGTTGATTCTTCTGAAAACAAAAATTTAAAAATACCATCTCTACATTATCATGTCGTTCCGAGTTTATCTTCGACATTACTGACATCGGTGAAAGAAACCTGGACTTAGTTAATTATAAATAAATCTGAAATCCCCAACCCGTCTTGAGCAAGCGTGGTGATCAATGCTGGTGCCTTCTCTGTATGAGAAGAGACCTTTTTGCCCTGCAGTGATTCAATAATATTGAAGTTTTGTTATTGTTTTTACTCCTACATATGACCACACATATCTGATACAAGCTGTATGTTACAATCTAGAAATATGTTTACCATTTTCCATCCATAGTTCATCATAATATAACATAGCCGTTTCGTACATAGATTTTAAAACAAGTGCATTGTTGGATGATATCATCCATCCCTTTTCACGAATTATTTTTGTGCTTACAGCTTGCATTACATCGTCCAGTTTTGTTTTTGATATCGCTGAAAATTAATTATTATTATAACATGTTTACAGGATCAAATTTAATTAGCTAGTGAAACTCCGCAGACGTGATGAACAACGGTACCGAAGTAAAAATTTTCATTGCGGTACCTCTTTTGAGAAACTGTACCCATCTAAAATTATATTTATAGTTCAGAATCGTACCATGCACATCTATCAACAATTCGGCCATAAAACATTTTAAGAATGCAAAGCATTTTATTTAATAAACAAACTTTTGTGTAAAAAAATAATGATTTGACTACCCATTTGTAACAGCGTCCTTAAAGAGACGATTCTAAAAACATTACACACTAAAAGGTTAAAAACAAGACAGTGTATTATTAAAAAAAAGGAGCTTTTATTATTTTGGATTTCATCTAGAACCGTCCTTGACATAACGAATCAAACTTGCGTCGTTTTATTACCGAGTTATAGCCACCGTTCCAGCTTCATCATCAGATCAGATCCAAAGCTACACCTTTCCAAAGAAAAGTATGCGCATCAGTAATTTTCGTGTTTCCGAATTGCCCCGAACGTCACACAGGGTAACCCCCCACAGAGGCAATGCTTCTAAGTTTTGAACTACTACGCTTTGTATTAGTGCACCAATCATTGCGCGTTTGTATGAAGTTTCCTCTCTGTCGGGTTACCTACTCCTATCTCGGATCGTCATTTGTCACTCGAAAGTTTTATGAAACTGCATAGTGGTTAATCTATAATTTTGTAAACATGGTAGTTCAAAAAAGGCAAGTACTTGCATGGTTGTAACAGCTCTATATAAGATCTCATCATCGCGCGTTCCGAATATAGACGATGATTCCCGAGGCGCATACTGTCTTCGGAAAGCTGTATCTTGTGTCGTTTATAAAAAATGTGTACTTACATTCCAAATCGTGATGTAGATGCAGAATCAACTTTTGCATTGAAATATAAGTATCAAATGACGACTGCGAGGCACACCGACTTGTTACTTTTTCTAAAACAAACATACGAATAATAAGAATTGAAAATTTTCAAAGTAGCCTGCAGGTTAGTTTTCTTTTACGGCAAAATTATAAGGGTGTCGTTTTTGTCATACGGAACCGTACAACGTGGCAGGTTAGTGAAACAAAATGCCACATTACCTGCGGCTTCCAACGCCTTCTGTAGAGAATTCAAGTTATTTTCCTTGAGACCTATGGTCCTGTACGCCTTCACTCTCTCTTGAACCCAGGGGAGGATCTCAACGTCTAGTAAACACCTGGAAATCAAACGAATCAAACAACTAACCACCACCGCCATGGTTGGGTTAATGGGTGGTTGGATGGTTGTGAATGGTTGTTTATGTTGTTGTTGTAAATGAATTTTCTTTCTATTGTTCAAATTCTGGTACCTACACCCACATTTCGCCAGTTATGTTTTTAAGTCCCACGTAACAGGGGGCGAGTCTATTGCCATCAAAACAGGCACAAAACCTGAATCCAGGCTCGTACTAAGAAATTCGCGATGGAAAAACCCAATAACACTTTGCCCAACATGGTAATCGTACCCCGGACCTCATGCTCAGCAATAGCGCTTTGGGACGACTAGACCAACGAAGCAGGAAAAGCTATGACTTACTCTTTATTCCGGTCGATGCATTGCAGAGCTAAAACCGGCAGCTTTTTCTCATTGGCTTGTTTACACCATAATAGCTCGTCTTTAGTGAAAGACGCGTGCTCTTGACTGTCTGAATCCATCTGTTGGCTGTAGTACGCTGATCTGAAATAATAATAAATACATTTATTTCGCTCTTAAATACAACAAAACATAATCCTGTTAATGATCATAAGATGTTTTCCTTCACTCATGTATAGATTTTTATCTCACGAAGCGACACGCGCTTATTTGTGTTTACAAAGTGTACAAACACGCTGTGAATGTGTGCGTAGGCGCAGGTCTCGGTACCGTCCGAGTCAAAGGCGAAGCCGAAAGAGTGTGTGCGTGTGTGTGTTATGTGCTGGCGCTACTCGTCTTCACGCCCCCATTCACAGCGCGTGTCGCTTCCAAGTGAGATAAAAATACTATACTACCTATATATAATTGAGAAAGATACTTGGCCGGATTTTAACCCACAACCTCGTGCATGAGAGGCGAGGCGTTAACCACTGGGCCATCACGACATTTTAATTTTAATGATGATATTTATTATACGTGTCGTTACGCATCCTCGTCAAATTTCAGGGTGTGATACAGCACATCAAACCGAACCACTTTCGCCATTGGACCAACATCGTAATCGCGTAAAAATTTTCAACTATCCCACAGAAAACTTCAATACCTACTCTATTATTACTATTATTATTTCGCGATTACGATGTTGGTGCCATGGAAAAAGTTGCTCGGTATGATTGTCTATACGACATCCTTAAATTTGACGAGAATGCAAAACGACACGTATTAAATTGTAAATACCTAATCATAAGTCGAGCCGCCCACTCAGTGAGACAGTCAGTTGAATTGATATTTCCGAATAGTTTCGCCTCATTCTGATGCCACTGTATTGCTTCTATCACCTGGAATACATAACATATCATCACGCATGTAATCCCTGAGGGGTTGGACAGAGGTGTATCTATAGCAGGTACACTCACATTTCGCCAGTAATAGGTAATAGGGGACGAGCCTATTGCCATCAACCGGGCACAAATTCAGCCGCGACTCGAGTTGTAGGTCGTAGGTTTGAACCCACGTAGGCGCTTCACTTTGTGTAAGTTATTTCATCACTACTGCTTTCAAAACGGTGAAGAAAAACATCGTGAGGAAATCGGCATGACCTAGATTCTAGGTCTAGGCTGTGTGTTGGTCTGTTTTCATACAAAAATACCATCCAAATTATCCGGTGAATTTTCCAAAAAAAATCTGCCATTCAAACATTGTGCTGACAATTACAAACAACAAAAAAGAATTAGCCAAATAGGTGCAACCGTTCTGAAGTGATGCGCTTACATACATTCGGCAATTGATTTTTATTTGTATACTATAATAGCTATTATAGCTGACCCGAGAGACGTTGCCCTGTCCTAATTTAAATAATTCATACAAAGTTCCTATAGAAAATGCACTTTCAGTTTTCCCGAATTTTCTAATTTTCCCGGCAGCTTTCCTAATTTTTCTTTCCGATATTTTGACGCCTCACTGGTGGCATTTTCTTCAATGTTATTTGGTCAAATTGTTGATAGATGTGCATGGTACGATTCTGAACTAAAAATATAATTTTAAATAAGTACATTTTCTCAATAAATGTACAGAAATAAAAATTTTCACTCCGGTACATTTATTGAGAAACTGTACCTATTTAAAATTATATCTATAGTTCAGAATCGTACCTAGCACATCTATCAACAATTCGGCCAATAAGCATTTTAAGAATGCAAAGCATTTTTTTTAATAAACATACTTTTGTGAAAAAAAGTAATGATTTGACTACCCATTTGTCCTTAAGGCGAAAGCGCCAGGGTAGCCCGCGAAACTCAAAATTTCTTACGTTTTTTGCAATTTGCAAGTCAGTATTAGGTTTTATGTTGATCAAAATTTGATTCGCGACCGGTACAAGTATGTATTTACAGAATTATAATCCATTAAAGTCATCAATACAACTCTTTAAGACCAGGTAATCCTGTTGAATGACTATTTCATGAAATCTTGACATTTGAGGATTGTACTAACCTAAGGAGTTGTATTACTAATGCTAATGATTATAATTCTGTAAAACCATATTAGCTACGGCCGCGTCTCATATTTTAATCAATATACAACCTACCACTGACCTGCAAATTGCAAAAACATAAGAAAATTTGAATTTCGCGGGCTACCTTAGCGCATCCCCCTTAACAGATAAAACAATGTAAGCTGAAAAACTAAACGTCAATCTGTCAAAATTCCCTAAAGTCTTCTGTATTACTCACTTTTTTATATGGAGATTTTTTAACGAACATTTGTCACATTTTCATGCAATTTTTCAAACATTTTCTTTCATACAAACCTTGTCCTGACAATTACAAAATCATCAAACAAAAAGAAATAATTAGCCAAATAGGTACAACCGTTCTGAAGTGATGCGCGTACATACATTTTGGCAATTGATTTTTGTACAAATAGATATGTATAGATAATATACTTACAGCGGATGTAACAAAGTCTCTTTTCGGCCACTTTTCAGTTTGCTTCAGCCAACTTATTCTGTTCTGAGTAACTTCTTCAGGATAGTATGATGCTACCATTTTGTTGAACCATAGTCCGTAATCTGTTGGAGTCACTTAGACGCTCACGTAAACGCTTAAGTTCGTGGGAGGCGCAGTCGTAAAAAGTGAGAGCGAGACGACACGATACTAAGGTAGGTAGGATTTCAAACACATACGTTTTTGAAGTCCTAACTATTTGCCGTCCTACTTGCACATTTTATAACAGCGGGTTGACGTTTACAGTCCTTTCAGAGTTGTTTTACCTCTGATCTTGCATCACTGTCAAAATGACAGTGATCTTTAATTTCATTACAATGAGGTTGCTGTTGGATTGCTGCCACTGACAAGTCTGTCCAAATCAAAATTATCTTTAGTTTCGTTAAAATAAGGTTGATGTTGAATTGCTGCTGTCAGAGGTAAAATATATGAACGGGCTGAAGTATACAGGATGGTCCAACAGTGACATCCATAAGAAAAATCTGAATTCCTCATACCAGGGGTATTCGAAAATACACAATTTCAAGTTATTTTTGTAATTATGATCGTCTTAAATGTAACTTTCACGTCACAAAAAAAAATATATCTGAAAATAGGTACACACCTACAAAAAAGGTATGAATTTTTGAAGCTCCATCGGCAGAAAACTCTAAATAATTAGAAAAACAAAAATAACTCTAAAACTACAAGAAATCGCGGAACATACATGCGGTATTTTCAAATACCCCTGAGTATAAGGAATACCCAGGAATTTTAAGGATCCACAAAAAGGATTTTTCTTTTGGACGTCACTATTTGGACTATCCTGTACATTCTATTTTTCACTATGGCCACATTTAGTAAAGTTTTTATTTTATAATAATTATGACATCACGCCTGTATTCTCCAAAGTCGTAGTCAGAGATGTATAGTAAACTCACATTCGAGAACTGTTCCACATTGTTGGTACAATTTTTTTTATCAAATTTACCCAAAGACAGTTTGCCTGATTTGGCAATCGAACCCAGGACCCCAGGCTCAGGAGTTACGCTTGTGACCACTGACATAAGTACATCGACACACAACTGTATGACCCATTACCCTTCCTTTTTTCGCTGTAGTTGGGTGAAACCAAGTGAAAAATCAATCAACCCCTACTTTTCTACCTTGGTGGATTATATTTTTAAATTTAAATTGGGACCAACTTCGAGGTATGCCGTGTCCAATAAAAAAAAGAATCATCATAATAGTACTACCTTGTAGTCGGTCATACACAAAAATAACACAAATACAGGATGTATCAGAAAGGTGTGGTCAAATTTAAGGGTGTGGTATTATTCTCCATGGGACCAACCAACATCGTAATCGAGAAAACAATATCAGCCATCCCATACATTTGGGTCGAGTAGGTATTGAAGCTTTGTACGGGAACAGCTGATGATTTTTTCTCTTTACTATGTTGCGTTGGTCCCATGGAGAAGTTTGATGGTCTGTACCACACCCTTAAATTTGACCACAACTTTCTGATACATCCTGTATACGCGTAGACTTGAAAACCTCATTTTTCGTCGTTTAAAAAATGGCAACAAAGATAACTTACCAAGTTTCTTATTAGCTCCATCAAAATATTCTCTTAAGGAAATGGTAAAATGTTCATTTTTCGTCCACAAGGGCGGCAACCTCTCTTCTGTTTGCCTTTTATCTTGAAGCCTCAAGTCATCCCAGTTTGATAACGATCCAAATACATTAATTAATCCTAAAAGTATCAGAAGTTAGAGTGCTACAAGAATATTTTGGCGCCTGAATGACATTGCCAGGCGTTTTCGTTGCAATTCTTACTTAGAGAATTGTATTGATAATTTCAGTGGTTATAATTCTATAAATGCATACTTATTTGTGAGAGAGCAGTGGTGGCCCAGTGGTACTGGCTCCGAATTACGAGTCGTGGGTTCCAACCCAAGCAGGCGCTTTACTCTGTGTAATTTATAATTTCATCACCACTGCTCTCAAATTGGTGATGAGGAAACCGGCATGTCCTAGAACCAAAGATTCAAAGACATGTGACATCTGCCACCCCGCACTGGGCCCGCGTGGTGGATTACGGCACACCCCCTCTCACAGAGGAAGCCTGCGTCCCAGCAGTGGCTAAATATTAACGCAAAAAACGAGTTAAAAAAATAAAGGGCTGATTTTACCAAAGTAAGTATGTGTCTGTGTAAAATTGACAGTGTTTGTTAGGGAACCTGTCAAAAATTCAAAAATTATTCGCTGGATAAGAATTATATTCAACTAACGGCCGATTTGACAATCGTCAGATAACTTTTATCTGAGGTAAATATGGCGGTTTCACATATTTTTTATACAAAAGCTGTCAAAACGTTAAACATATTCCCCAGATAAACATTATCTAACTATTGAAAAATAAGTTAGTTAAAGATTACCTTGTAATGTAAATTCTTCATCTCTCATCGTTGCATCGGAATCTTCTTTAAACATACTGTAACAATAAAGCACATAATCAGAAGGATGGAACAGTCAGAATCCCGAACATCTGACAATTAGCCATAGCAAGGGGTTATCTTGTTACCCAGTAACTGGGTTGTGGAGGTAAGATAGGCAGTTCGCTTCATATAAAATACTGGTATTCTGCTGCATTCGGTTAGACTGGAACTGACCATAACATAGTTGGGCAAAAGGCGAGGCAGATGATGACGAATGTAATGGGGAAAAAACTGTCAAATTAGTTCCACGTAGATGGCGCTTGTTACTTACATTCAGGTACCTTGTTAAAAACTTTGCCACGAGAGGGCGCTAAGTGTATTGTCTTGTCGCCGATTGGTCGATTCATTCAATGATCACTTTGACAAGTGACAAACACTCGGTGCTCTCTCGCGGCGAAGCTTCCAGGAAACAACCCCATTGGCAGATCGCCGTTTTATATTAAAGTAAATATGTAAATATAAATATAATAGGTCTTTACCTATGAAATTGCCGTTTTGTATGAAAAAATTTAAACGAAAGGCAACAAATTCTTCAAAGGCATTTTGTACTGCCTCTCGGGTATTGAATTTTTTTCCCGCCAAGAAGTTATCCAAATTCTGGAAAAAGTAGTAGTCTGTAGGCGCAAGGTCTGGTGAGTAGGGCGGATGACGGAGAGCTTCCAACCCCAGTTCTTGCAACTTGGAGACCGTCTGCTTTGCAGTATGAGGTCGCGCGTTGTCGTGCAGGAGCAGCGGAGACGAGCGATTGACCAATGCTGGTTGGAGATGTGCCAGCTTCTCCATCATTGTGTTCAGTTCTTCACAGTACACATCTGAAGTAATGCTCACCCCGTTTGGTAAGAAGCTGTGATGAATCACACCGGCGCTAGACCACCAAACAGTGACCATCACTTTTCTAGGGGTAAGTTTTCGTTTAGGGCATTGTTTAGGTGCTGAACCAGGATCCAACCAACTTGCTGAGCGCTTGCGGTTTTCAAACAGAATCCATTTTTCATCGCAAGTAACAATGCGGTTCAAAATTCCTTCATTTGTGTGTCTGTTGAGCAGTGCAAGGCACGCCTCGACGCGTACTTCGCGCTGGCGATCATTGAGTTCGTGGGGCACCCATTTGTCAAGCGTTTTTGTACCTTGCCAATTTGGCGCAAATGGACCAATATTGTTTTGACGCTAACGTCGAAAGCTGCTGCTAATTCAGCCGTAGATTGTGTAACATCAGCTTCCACAATCGCCTTTAATTCGTCATTGTCGACCAAAGTCTTCGGACGACCGCGAGGTTAATTTTTCAGGTCGAAATTTCCAGAACGGAAGCGAGCAAACCAATAACAAGTGGTGCGTTGGTTTGTAGTGTTAGCTCCGTAAACGTCGTTGATGTTGCGTGCCGCTTGTGCCGCGTTGCTGCCACGACGGTACTCATATTCCATAATTACTCGAATTTTTAACGTATCCATGATGACGAAAAAGATTGAAATGCGATGAAAATGTAACACTAATTAATAAACAAATGACTACTTTTGGGAAAAAAAATCCATGTTTTTAAAATAAAATTAATTTGAAATTAGAATTCTTAGCCAAACAAAAATTATTTTGATTTGAAATGGCCAGTACTGCAGAACGGCAATTTCATAGGTAAAGACCTAATATTTATAAAAACGTGGGAAAAATACATAAATGAATAAGGCAGCGCAGAACCGAGTGTTGGCGATGTTTGGAAGAGACATGTCCAGCAGTAAACGTCTTTCCGATCTCTGATGTCCCTAATTATATGTCACTGTATGCTGCACGGGTCGACGTGATCACATCAACGCCGAGTATCGCTGAAAACCAGCGCTGGGGCTCGTCTAGCATGCGGGTCGTAGCATTATTCTGAGCGATGGCCGTTTTGCGTGGATGTGACGCAAATTTTTCCCCAACATGTTCTTTTTTGTGTTTGTGCTCTTTCTTTGCGTCATGTTTACCGCAAATAAACATAAATTTTCTTTCTTTATGATGATGATGTGAATAATGACTTAATAATACAAAAATACCGGAGAGCAGTGGTGGCCCAGTGGTAACGGCCGCGACTTACGAGTTGTAGGTCGTAGGTTCGAACCTTGACAGGCACTTGTGTAAATTATTTCATCACCACTGCTCTCAAAACGGTAAAGGAAAATATCGTGAGGAAACTGGCATGAGCTAGAACCAACAATTCGAAGACATGAAATAACACCAACTCGCGCTGGGCCCGGGTGGTGGATTACGGCCCACTCCCTCTCACAGAGAGAAGACCTGTGTCCCAGCAGTGGAAACTAATAGGGGTCAGGTCTTAGGCTGATTATGCTATTAGTCTGTAATGCTGTGCTTCGGTTTTCGAATTAAATAAATAAGGACTTACCTAAATATAAATTGGTTTCTATCGCCACTTCTAAGCTGTAGGTCTTCATATAATAAATTCGTATACAGGTACCCTTCACTGTTTGACATAGCTTGCTTTAATTCTTTCACTGATTCATTAAATCTGAAATGGAAAAGATGTTATCAGCATTACATATTCAAAATACCTTATTTCATATAAACCTACATGGGGACCTACAAGAGGAGCTCGTGGCTAAGTAATAACAGCCGCATGGGTCGATCCATCAGGTTAAGCTACGCTTTCCGGGATTAGTCCGTTGAGGTGACCATCTTTACATACCGAGACTCCTCCGTGCCTCGGCAAGCACGTTAAGCCGTTGGTCCCGGCTGTCATTCGTGGATCTTTGACAGTCGTTACGGGTCGTCAGAAGCCCGAGGCTGACAACTAGTCTTACCAAGGGGTATCGTATTTCTCAGTTACTGGGTTGTGGAGGTCAGATAAGCAATCGCTCCATGTAAAATACTGGTATTTAGCTGCAACCGGTTAAACTGGAAGCCATCCCCAACATAGTTGGGAAAACGCTAGGCAGATTGATAGCTGTAACACATAATCGTCATAATTATGTGATGGCGATGTAAATAATTAATATTATGCAAAATATTGTAAAAATTCTAAAAGAGTAATTGTGTTTGTTGCCCATTCTTCTCCATACGAAACTACTTTTTGGAAGGGGGGAAGAATCAATTCTATTTTCTTCGAAATTTTGACGTTTATGTGCGTATTTGAAATAAATAATTTGACTTGAACATGGAATGAAACAAAAATGAACCCTTACTCAAGTGAACCATTCACTCAATTGAAGCGTCTGATATTGGCTTTACTAACACCACTTACCCTACAATACTGCTTATATCCTTAACAAAGATCCTGCAAGCATCTAAGACTAAGGGAGTAAGGCAGAACGGGTCCCTCTTGATGATGTCAAACAGTTGTTTAGCTATGACCGAATCCAGGTCGAACCTACGACTCGTGCCTTGCAAGCATTTCATCATTTGTACGCATAGCTCTTGACACACATTGGAATTTTTCTGAAAACAATTGAATGGTTTAAACATGATATAGTACAGAACGCGGTCGTAAATATGGATCATCAAGTGTTAGAAAAAGTTCGGCTTATGGCCGATTCCTATAATTTACGGACAGTTATTGGTTAAAATTAAGACTTTTGTATCTTTACCAATAATGAAGCAAAGACCTCATAGCATTGAATAGTAGACTCTCCCATATGGAAGTAGCTATCACAGGTAAAATTAGCTTACAAATCTATTTATATGCCCAGTTTGGCAATAAAAAATGCTACCATTGGTAAGCCAAACGGTCCGTTTTTGTTTATAGGAAACGAGCATTAGTGCTGCGACGTCTCTAAAATTAAACTCGACCAAGAAGAAGGGGAAAAGAAAGATGCCTTGTTTCTCCGAAGAGTTGGGCAGAAGTGTAAACCGACATTTCGCCAGTTATGTATAAGTTCCATGTACAGGGGGCGAGCCCATACCTGGGATTCGAACCCAGGACGTCATGCTCAGCAGACGCTTGCGACCACTAGACCAAAGAGGCAGTTCTATTAAATAATACTCGTTCTTACCTTAGAAAGTTGTAGAAATACATCTAAAATGTCTGTTATAGCCATTTGTACATCAATTTCTCGACGTGCTGGAGCTAAAAACAGGTAAATATAATAAAAATAATAATATTGGCAATATTTCAATACTGAAGATGGACGCTCCGTCGAGGCCGGTCCAGAAAGAGGTGGCGAGACGACCTGGACGCGTACCGCGAGGGTTAGTTTGAGGTGGCGCGGAAAATAGTTCCTGGAAGGATTTGGGGAAGGCCTTTGCCCAGAAGTGGAACAGTATAAGATATTAAAAAATAAATATATTGGCAAATCCTATCTTAAAAGTTGCGAATACGAATTTGCACTATGCTCTTACGCTAATTATAGGAATCGAGCAATTAATACATGAGATTTCAAGTGTATATAGTTTGACTAAAAAAGGTACTTATGCGTTTCGGTAATCTTCGTGCTTCCGACAAAATAGGCAAGTATTTAGTCAGATTGGCAGTCTCCAGGTAAAATACTGGTATTCAGCTGCATGTAGTAAAATTAGAAGGCGACCCCATCAAAGTTGCACCATATTAGATCTCATCATCCCGCATTCGTTTTTCCGAAGACAGACGATGACTCCCGAAGCGCATACTTTTTTTGGGATATCTGTACTTATACACAAATAATTAAATTTGATTTTGTTTCTCACCTTTATTAATTCTTTGTCTATATGTCACACTAGATCTCAGAACCGTTCTTGCCATTGTCTTAGTTCTCACAGAAATGCTTTCATAAGCTCTTAAGACGCTGCAAAATAATACTTACTTAATATGTATTAAAAATGCAAAAGTTTATCTGTCTGTCTTTTACTTTTTGACGCCTTAACGGCTGAACGGATTTAGATGAAATTTGGCACACAGGTAGACTATGGCTTGTGTTAGGACTTGGGATACTTTTTATCCCGGTAGTACGTTCCAGTGGAATAATTTCCGATCTCCACGACAGCGAAGCCACGCGTAAAAGCTAGTCATAATATAACTGAGAGTGTTCATGGATTTTATTTCCATAGGCTACGTCCTATCCAGAGCGAACATCGTGCGAACACGCGAACGTCGCGGTGATTTTGTTCGGCGTACCAGAACGCGAGGTCGCGCCGACTGAGGGTGCCTTTCGGTTTTACGTTTATAAGTGACTTATCCCCGTATCCTAACCGAAAGCCAATGTCACGCGAATACGTCATACTAACTATACAGGGTGTTAGGTTAAACGAGGGACATACTTTAACGGAGTGTAGTACTCATGATAATGAACAACTTTTACCATGGAACTAACTCTGAAATATGAAAAAGAAAATCAGCTGTTCTCTACAGAGTGCAAAACTTACGCGATTAAAATGTACGAGACAGCAGATTTTTATTTCACATTTCAGGGTTTCCACAAAAAAAAAATCATAAAATTATTTATTTTTTTGTTTTATCATGATTAGGCGTCTGCGGAGTTTAGCTAGCCAGTTTAATATAGCCCTGTAATTATAATAGAACACTACTAACTACTAACCTTTGCGGCAAGCCTTCATCTCTTAATTGAATAACTTTGAACGCGTCTCGACTTCTCAAATCACTGAACAGTAACTCCAATAACTTCGAGCCACAGTTAGATAACTCGAAGTTATTATTTGCAGATAAACTGCACTGATAGACTATTATATAGAATAGTTCCGCGAACCTGTAAACATATAACATCGAAATTAAATGATGTAATTAAATGAAATGATTTTTATTACTGAGAGCAAAGGGGCAATTCCCGTATTTTTAACAACGTTGGCAATCACATCACAGTCTCAATCTATCAAAAATTTAATAGCATTCACCTACATTTTTTTACATTTGATTGTCGCTAGCATGAGATTGCTACTTGATTTTGAATGTTTTTAGGTACGAGAATTGGCTTCAGATGTTTTAAGACACTTTTACAGATACATTTTTTGATTGATATTTTAAAATTATTTATTTATTTTAAATTACATTATATGGCACCGGCATTTCCTAGCTGACTGATCCCTAAGAAGAAATGCCGAAACAAACTCAAATGTAAAAATTTGCGTCTTTTATTCACGAAAACAAGTTTTAAGGTGAATGCGCAATTAATTAATTTTATCTTACGTTTTTTTTTTTTGCAATTTGCAGGTCAGTATCAGGTTGTATGTTGATCAAAATATGATTCGCGACTATATTCCGAGATTTCCGTTCAAACTTATACCGTCTTATTACAAAACGCGATCTAAATTTAGTACTAGGATTCTTACTAGGTTTAAACCATGACTAAATAAAACGTTATTATAAAATGAAGTTTATCACTAGTTCATGAACTATCCATGGTACTAAAGTTAAACCACAGAGACCCCTAGTTTATCTATTGGACTAACTGCGGTACTAATTTATTTGAGGTTAGCGTCGTTGTCAGTTGTCGTTGTTGTGTGTCGTTTTACTTACAAATTGTTAAAAATGGATATTAATAGGATTGATTTGATGGATTTGGAAGATTTGGATATGCTGGAGACGTCTCGGCGATCTTACAGACAACGTTATCGCGTGAATCCTTTTGAATTGAGTGACGAAGATTTTAGATACAATTAAAGGTTCACAAATCCGTATATTCTTCCACTCTTTAGTTTTCTACATGTTTACTGATGTTTTCGTGGACTTATCTTCTATAATATGTGCTGATTGAGCAATAAGTTGACGTAATATATCCTATAATAATAAGAACATCGCGTTAAGTAGTCGAAATAAGATGATACATAGCATTGCTTATCTAATAATAATTTAAAATCCATGTTTTAAGTACCAACTTCATAACAGTAACAGTAATACTAACAACAATTAATAAGAAGTGCATTCAGGTATTTATTAGTAGGTAAGTATAGGACGCAACAAAAACATTCGTCTCAACTCTCAAATTACGCGCGCCGCCCGCAGTATTTAAATCACTCCACTTCACGCTAGAGGTGTTAAAAAATATGACAACTTGTTTACAAAATGCACGTCAAAAGTATAAGTTGTGCTTGTTCAATATATTGTAACTTATACAAAGAACAATGTTTGACCTATTTTTGTATTGATAAATAATTATTTAAGCATTTCAAGTGATACTATTATATCAATATTTAGAGAAACGGAACGTTGCTTCAAATAAATACTATACGATCTTGGTACGAACGAATGAAAGAATGTCATTTTTGTTTCTTATCCGTGGTTATTTTAAAAGCATGGACCTTCATTGCTATAACCATGGTACTAACTGATCCTCGGATGGTCTTCGTTTTGTAATCGGAACACATTTTGATCCTGGTACTAACTTTAATACCGTAACAATCCTAGACCTTTTAGTCTTGGTTATAGAGATATGTATTAATGATTCTTATGGGTATAATTATAAATACATAATTATTTGCCGCGATTCATATTTTGATCAACACACAACCTGCCACTGACCTGGAAATTGCAAAAAACGTAAGGTGTACTACTGCGCATTCACCTTAAACGTGTTTTCGTAAAAAAAAAGTTGGTAATTTGACCTTCAATATCTCCGTAACCACAAGGTTCCCAGGTATGGTCCCGTAACAAAAAAAAATATATCACAATCACGAGGAGAACAAGTTACTCTCGGCTACGTTAGGCGTACTTCCTACATCCGTTATACACAGATAATATCGTGAAGAAACAGGCATGACCCAGAATAAAAAAAAAACGACATGTGACATCCACCAACCCGCACTGTGCCCGCGTGCTGCACTACGGCCCACTCCCTCTCACAGAGAGGAGGCCTGTGTCCCAGCAAAGAGAACATTGTAGGCTGATTATGCTTACCTCATATTAACATCCTTGGAAAGACACTCTTCAACTCCATCTGATACCATTTTGGAGATCGCCGCGTCAAGATCAAACATACCTTCGAATATTTTCTTTACAACAAGCTTTTCATAAGCACTTTGTGATTCAATATTGTCTAGGATAGGACTACTGTCTACCGCTCTTCTTTTAAAACGATTGTGGTTCTCGCGTTTGAATAGACCTGAAATTGTTAGGTTGTTACAGTAAGGCGTTAATGCGAAATGGGTCCCAAAGAAGATATATTTTGACGAATTTAGACTGCACGCAAATAAATTTTTGTCCCCAAAAACTACAACATTGCCTTATTTCTTTTTAATGACTATAAAAATTGAAGATTTTCTTTAGTAAATTATGAGGGCCAAAATACGATTGAAACAATTTGGCCCGATATAAAAAAATCAGTTTCCTCAAAATTTGCATTTTATAAGAAAAACTGTTTTATTTGATTGTAATTAATTAAAACAACTTCAATAAATTTTCGTCTACACATTCACCATTAAAAACATAAGGGGATTATGGGTTTATTTTAATGTATCAGAGCAAATAGAATTTTAAAAATAAACATTTTTTAAATTCTCCGTTTGGCCATAGCAATGCTCCAAACCGCCACAAATCGAGCAGTCAATTTTGAAGGTGCAAATAAACATTTTTATTATTTTTTATTATTTTATTTTTATACAAGTGAACCAGAAAAGGTATGCGCTTCGGGAAATCTTCGTGATTCCGAATTAGCACGAACGTCACGCCACAGAGTAACACTCCACAGAGGCAAAGCTTCGAAAACCCCTTATAATAACGAAGAATAAAAACTAAAACTAACATTTTTATTTTTATATAACATCTGTATAATTTTACTCTATGTGCACAAAATGATTAAATGAATTTGAATTTGAATTAAAAAGTTTTGTACTATCGCGCTTTGTAATAGAGCACCCATCATTGTGTTTGTATGAAGTTTCTCTATGCTGGGTTACCTACTGCGGTCGCAGATCGTCATCTGTCACTAAAAAGTTTTGGTTACAAATGGGTATTCAAATCATTACTTTTTTACACAAAATTATGTTTAATAAATAAAATGCTTTGTATTTTTAAAATGTTTTTTGGCCGAATTGTTGATAGATGTGCATGGTACGATTGTGAACTATAAATATAATTTTAGATAGGTACAGTTTATCAAAAAATGTACTGAAGTAAAAATTTTCAGTTCGGTACATTTTTTGATAAACTGTACCTATCTAAAATTATATTTATAGTTCAGAATCGTACCATGCACATCTATCAACAATTCGGCTAAAAAACATTTTAAAAATGCAAAGCATTTTATTTAATAAACATAATTTTGTGTAAAAAAGTAATGATTTGACTACCCATTTGTAACAGCGTCCTTAAGTTTTTTGTATTGCATAGAATTCCTAATCTATAATTTAATAATCGTGGTAATGCGAAATAGGTAAGAGCAGTACGACAGGACTCAAGAGGTTCCATCGATTATCTTGCGAAAAACCAAAATATAGCGAATGTAATGCGATTGATTATCGACCAATAGAAATTGATTTATATTCCCACCTAAATTATTATAGATCGACGCATTAATTCCGTTACTCCACTAGGGAAAAAAAAAATTTAAAAAAAAATCATTTATTTGAACCAAACACTTACAAAATTTTCAAACCTGCCAAACTGCAAGACAGTTTGTCAGTTTGTAATGGACTTGTCACATTTCATTCGGCAAAGTTCGGTTTTTCTCAAGATAAACGTTTGAATCTCTCGAGTCCTGTCATACCGTACTTCCACGGTTGTAACCGCCCAATACTGGATCTCATCATCGCGCGTTCCTATTCCCGAAGATTGACGACACTTCTACAAAAGCGCATACTTTTCTTATGAAGCACGATCCCAGGGCCGCCAGACCTTACTTATTTTCTGATTAACAAACTGTAAGGGATAGAGTAGTGTTAGTATGTATTTTGAACGTACGCATACCTGCTAGCTTGTGCCGACGGCTAATTTTTAGGTAGCAGTTACCAAAGTAACGTAATAATATTACTCACTTTTCTTTTACAGAATATTGTTAATAACTAATAATCAATACTGTCAGGCACTTCTAGTCGGCGGTTTTTTCCGCCAGACGCTTTAAAGCTCTCAAAATATGATGTCATCTTACTTATAGTTTGAGTCTTATTTTTTATACTTATACTCGGGGAACTAACTATTTGTAACCAGCCAGACCAATCGTAACGGTCAAATATCCCCAGGACCCACTAAACTAGGGTCCCATTCGCTTCTATCGAGCATGGAACCCGAGATATATTTGTGTTGTATGGTTAATGACACGTCAGCTTTAACTACAAATTCAGTCTTACTGCTACTATATAAAGGTGCTGTCAAAGTCAAAAGGTTGTTACCTCAGAAGAATAACTAAAGCATAGAAGGAAGCTAAATTTAAGTAATACAGTTGTCTCTGTTTTCTTATACACTTAAAACAGCATTAGAAAGAGACAGATGTAGGTTGCTCAAAATGCAAAACGTCACAAAGCAAACGTCAATTTGGATACCTTGGCTACCTTTATGATACTAAGTTTAAAAGCTACTTAACGTCTCAGGTTTTTGTCTATGACTTTGTTCATCGCAATTTTTCGTATAATGCTTAGGGGCGCATGTGAGTTGAAGTGCTTCGTTGATTTTACGTGTTTTTGTAAAAATTGTACAAAATTAACAGTGATTTAGTGTAAATCGCAAAGCTTAAAGATTAAATAATGTCCTGCATTATAGTGGGATGTAAATCACATTCATCCCGCAAAGAAAATGATGCAGAAATCATAAGCGTCCATCGGTAAGTAATCAAATATGGTCATTTTGTCAGTTTTGCATTCTCATTGTAGGTTATTTTGGCATTTTTTCTAATTATTTGAACTAAGTGTACACGGTCGTGTTTTGAAATCAATATTTTATGCAATTTAATAGTTCTATTATAGGGAAATCATAAATTTTAAATCGGCATATACATTTTTGCAATAGTGCTTGCAAAAATAAACTATCGATACAATATCGATAGAACTAGCGTCATCTAAATTATTGCGTTATTTTTCTTCACACGTAGTTTTGGGAAGGATTAAATATATATGAGTGAAATAAATACCTAAATACCTACGGTCTTGCGAGCGAATCGTACGTATGAGTAATGAAATGACAGTTGCCAAAAATGCGTGTGGCACATGGTATAATAATTTAAACTCATGTGTGGCTATGATTTTTTTGTCATTTTCAGATTTCCCCCCGATGTTGATATGAGGCAAAAATGGATCAACGCTATTGCACGTAACAACTGGGAATGGAAAAACAACATCCAATTTGTTCCAAGCATTTCAGCGATGACTGCTTTATTAACATTGGTCATAAATGGCGCAGGTTAAAAATAGCTGCAGTGCCTTCCTTACATCTGCGCAAGGAGGAATTTATGTCCACTGAGGTTAGTATTTTCATTTTATTTAGAATACAGATGTGGTTCTTGTGTGGGTTGTTTGGACCTAGACGATTCTTCAAACCATGATATCAGAGTTTCCAAACCGCCTGATTAGCCTCTGACGTGGTTTTTGTAACGGCCACTACCGTTGTGACAGCGCCCGAGAATGACGGCTTAACGTGCCCTTCGAAGCACGGAATCATCTTACTTTTCAGATAATCAGGTGATTCAGCTTACATTGTCCTAACCAATTGGGGAAATAGTCCCCACTGGGAATCGATCCCGGAACCTCAGAATCGTGAGGTGAATGCTCTCACCACTAGAACAAAGATTTATAGCACACCGGTAAACGAAACAAATTTTTTTTCAGGTTAATAGCGGAGCTACATTTTCTGGTGGAGTTGCATCTACCAGTGGAGCTGTATCTGTATCCAGTGCAACATCTGTCACGTCACCAAGTCGGCAACGATTGATTAATCGTGTAGTTCAGTTAGAACAGGATCTAGAAAGACTAAAAAAGTTTCTAAACGTTTGCTAAAAATTAATTCTTTGCAACAAAAGACAAAACGTTTAAAAAATAAAAATAAGAATTTAAACTTAAGATTAATAGAATTCTTAGAAAAAGTCAAAATTGAAAAAGAAAATATGCTTTTACTGGACTGTGTGAAAAACAATCCAGTTATTGAAAAATATTTATCGAAGCAACAGAGAGACAACACGCGTGAATAAAGCTTAGAGCTGAAAAAATTCGCAGTTACCTTAAATTACCTATCCCCGCGCGCATATGCTTACGTGCGTAATGAATTAAAAGATGTTTTGCCTCATCCGAAGACAATTTCTAAATGGTACCAGTGTATTAACTGCAACCCGGGTTTCACAGGGGAAGCTTTTGACGCAATAAAAGAAAGAGTTAAATTTAATAGTGGCAAGCCTCTATATTGCGCATTGTCATTCGACGAAATGGCACTTCGTAAGTTAGTCGAATGGAATGGGAAAAATTATTTTGGGTATGTTAACATCGGATGTGATCTTGATTCACAGGATATACCGCTAGCAAGGGAAGCGTTGACATTCGTATTAACGGCTGTAAATGACACGTGGAAAATCCCTGTAGGATATTTTCTCATAGACTCCATCACAGCTGAACAGAAATCCTTATTAGTACAGCAATGTCTAACATTAATAGAAAACACTGGGGCTAAAGTGGTTTCCCTTACTTTTGATGGTGCTACAACTAATAAAGCCATGTGTAGTCATTTAGGCTGCGAAATGAATACACTTAATTATACTGTAATTCAAAATGGTAACGAAGTTTGTTTGTGGCCAGATCCGTGCCATAATATTAAGTTAATACGTAACACATTTGGGGACAAGAAAGTTTTGATAGATAATCAAGGAAAAAAAAATATCTTGGAACTATATTGAACTCTTACACAACCTGCAGAATAATGAAAGACTTCATTTAGGTACAAAATTAAGGAAAGATCACATTAATTACATAAAACAAAAAATGAAGGTTCGATTAGCCACACAACTACTTAGTGCGTCTGTTGCAGATGCC
The DNA here is from genome assembly GCA_946251885.1 of Cosmia pyralina. Taxonomy (NCBI): domain Eukaryota; kingdom Metazoa; phylum Arthropoda; class Insecta; order Lepidoptera; family Noctuidae; genus Cosmia; species Cosmia pyralina. Next base: position 7,857,416 of record OX276368.1, on the reverse strand, counting down.
CTAGAATTTTGTAAAAATCTGGGAATTCCTGAGTTTGCTGATTGTGATGGCACTATTCAATTTATAAGAATATTTAATAATCTTTTCGATACTATGAACAGCAGAAACATGAGGGCAAAAGGATTGAAACGGGCAACCGCCAAATTTAATATAGATGAAACTAAAATATTTTTTGTTGCTGCTGAGGAATATATAAAAAATCTTAAATTCTTAAATGGTTCTCTTGTAATCAATTCAAATAGGTCAAGTGGCTTTCGGGGCTTTATTATTTGTATGAAATCTTTAATAGCCTTATACGATAAATATGTCGCCCCTAAAAACAGCGTTATGATGTATTTATGTACCTACAAATTGAGTTAGGACCACATAGAATTGTTTTTCGGAGCTATCAGGTCAAAATGTGGTTTCAACAACAACCCTTCAGCTCGAATGTTCCGTGCTGCTTATAAAAGGTTACTTGTGCACGCACAATTTAAAGATGGTTCAACCGGTAATTGTGTACCATTAGAAACTGTAACAGTTCTCAATTATAACGTTCAAAAATATAAAGAAATAATAAATTCGACCACAGGAAATAGCAGGCTTGTCGAACTTACAGATGTGTCGAGTGCCATATTTGACCACGACAATGTTTTGAGCGCACGAACTTTGACGGAGTACACAGACATATTATGTCTGTGGACGGAGTACGCAAATCACGTTGTACATTATGTAGCAGGCTTTGTAGTGCGGAAAATAAAAAAAGAATTAAGCTGCGAAAAATGTGTCCAATGTTTGGAAAATAAATTCAGCCAAGCATCATTTTCTTTGATTTCTCTTAAAGATAGAGGTGGTCTTATAAAACCCTCCAATGGGGTTTGCAAAGTCTGTAAAACCGCTGAAAAAATCCTACGTGAATACGAAATTCGTGCAGGTTCCAAAGTTTTAGAACAACCCAAGTATTTTTTGTCAATGATAAATAAAATATCGCAAATATTGCTACCAACGTCAATTTTTGATGATTTACTCGAACATTCATTCGATAATGATGTATTGGATGATCATAGAAATTATTTGATTAAATTGATAAGCAAAGAATATTTAACAATTAGAATTCATTATATCGCAAAAGAATTATCTTCTCCTGTAGAAAAAGTAAGGACATTCCTAACAAAAACTATAATTTTTAAAGGACAGTGATTTTAATTTTTTGTTACTCGTTCCGGGGCCAATCGCTCTTTTAAAATTATTTCAGCGTTTTCTTAGTAATTTCAATTTGTTAATAATTTATCCTGTGTTTATAAATAAATAAGTTGATCAGACAGAAGTGAGTTTTTTATTTCACGTTTTCACCAATAAATCTAAATATGCTATTTAGATTTATTGCCATGGAGCGATACCATAAACTAAGAAGTCGATATCGATATTTATTTTATGCATAGTCACGTCACTAGCTAATACTCTTTTGTCTATGACAGCGTACACTTCAAATGTCGTAAAGCGCCTTCTATGCTTTAGTTATTCTTCTGAGGTTGTTACTTACAACATACCTTGAAAAGCTGTCAAAAACACATCAAATGCTTCTTTTCTCACTAGCACAGACGAACTCCTACAATTTTGCTCGACACCATACAAAATATCGCTCTTCATGGCTCCATCCATCAGTTTCAGGCTATTCCGGGCTATTTTCATAGCCTCAACTCTTTGTTCGCTATCAAATAGCTCGCTCAGCGATATAATTTGAAACATGTCGGCGTAATAATCGTCAAATTCTGTTGAATTTTCCAAATATGTAGATATTATTGTTAGGCATTTTGATTTTTCTACTTTTGGAGCTAGGTCTGTTATAATTCTGAAAATTAGAAGAATTATATTAAAGTATGTACGGAGATGTTTAGTACACACACATTCAGGCAGTGATATTTAAAGTCCCATGCATAGTAGGGGCACGTTGCTTAATACGGTTTAAGACATTTATTCATCAAAAAGAATATAATTCACTTATTATGAGAAATACAAGTTGTTCGCGACGATGCGTCATCAAACAGTCATATAAAGTTTAGTGTTTCCCAAGTGTCGGCGGCGAGACCCTATCTGGCGCACGCTAGCGCAAGTAGCGGAGGGTTCGCCATGATATAACGTAACCTTAAAGTCAATATTAATAGTGTTTTATAGTTGAAAACAGTGATAAATAGTGTTTCCTAAGGAAATCGTAAGTACAACCCTTATAAACTCCAATTAAGTGGGCTACATAGCCGAAATTTATAGTTTAGTTGGTGCGTCCAGGTACCCTAGATCAAGACCTAGCCCTGGACGTACTATTAGAGGTCTAGTCCTCCTGAAAAACCTACTTAATTGGATTTATAGGGGTCGGAAACGTTAGTTTGCTGTTTTTTGTTGATTTGTTCTATCGATTTAGGTTTTCAGGGCGTGTCACGCCCTGAAAAATATAGCTGTAATCTTGTTACATTCATAGTGTTTCAGGTCATTAGACCAGCTAGAGATACCTGTTTAATCCATTAAAATAACTTCATTGGTTATCGAATAAATTAGCTTGAAAAATAATTTTAAATCGAAATTATAAACTTTTTTGTGTTTACACAGTAAAACCTTTTCAGTAAATAAAGTTACAAGAATTACAGGTGTCTCAATCGCTGGATAATTTAATGACGATTCTGGCAATGTATAACATGTCATAATTATAGTTATATTTAAGCTATTTATAAGCAATTTTGTAAGCATTATTCTTGATGGCAAGTCAATAGCAATACACATTATAAATAGTAGAAAGCTGTCAACATTTATTCTGAAAATGATGTGTGTGTACATAAAAAGGAGAGAAAAGCCGCTCCACAAGCGAACGGCTCTCTCCCGAGAGCGTAGGCTCTGACCCGTAAGTCACGCTTAGATAATAAGTAATTACAGCTCCTTGCTGGGATTATAAATGCACAAACTGAACTTTTGCACTGTATACACTAAAAATAAAGAGTAAGGAAAGATGATAGTAATAGATTGCAAAAGATCCCCACAGGACAAATTGCGCTTAAAACAAACACCATATCACTTTGTTAAAATTTCATTAAGTCCTGATTTTTCAATAGTCAGATAACTTTTATCTGACTGGCAGTTCCAGAGATTAGCGCGTTCAAACAAACAAAAAAACCAACTCTGAAGCTGTATTATTAGTATAGATATAGTTTATATTACTTACTTCAGTTGATTAAAATCGCAGCACTCTTTACAACTTCTCTGAACATAAAACAGCATCTTCACATAACTATTAACACTACTCCCCCTCACAGCGTTTAAAACTTGCCCGAATTTTGCCAGATACCCTTTCCTAGTCCCGGAATCTGTCAGAGAGAATGCTAGACCGCATACTTCTGCAAGTTTCAAGTTGCCAGTCCAGTATCTGGCATCGGGGTTGGCAAATATGGCGGTTAAAAGTTCTGGCAGTGCGACGCTGTTTTTTAGTAAGCGTTCGAATATTGGTAGTAGAGGGAGTAAGTCTTTTGGTAGATCTGTAAAGTAAGAATAATAGCTTAATTACGACTGTACTCCTCGAAGCTACTTCACGACATTCACACAATCTCCCTGTAATGCTTCACGTTTGAGAACTGACTCCCAACATTCAAGCCCTGTCTTAGTTTGGGTACCAGTATCAGTACCTAAAGAAAAGAAAAAAAAAATTGCAGCCATAGGGACTGCCGACAGAAGTAAAAACATAAACGTCGTGTCGTGGTGTCGCGGTGACGCGAACGCGAAATATTGTTTGCAAACACATTTGAAGTTGTTGAAGACAACAAGCCTACAGCAATCCACTGCTGGACATAGGTCTCTCCAGCCACACGCCATGTGACTCGGTCCTCGGCTACTTGGGATTCATCTTACACTAGTGAATACTCATCATCATCCTGCCCTTGCACCATGTTATTTGGGGTCGCGCAACATGTTTTCTTCTTCCATTCTCTCCCTTCTCTTTCATATCATTCTTCACACCAATCCGCTCATCTTTTCTTCGGACTTCCTCTCCCTCTCCATCCATCAACATTTATATTCATCTCTCATTTAGTCACATGCGATTCCTCGCTCCTCATCACATCAGTGGCGAAAGCACCTAATAACACGATTCCTACCGGCTTCCCTTCGGAGATTCGCTACTCTACCGCTATTGAAAAATGGCACAGTCAATATAGTGTCTACTATTGCCAAAAAGAAGAGTTACACTGTGGATATTTAATTCACCATAACATTTAAATAACAAAAACGCCTATTCAATAATAGTTTTGAATTACAACAAAAAAAAAAAAATCTAAAATAACTCTGCGCCAAAACGTCATAATCGGGAACTAAAAATTCATACAATAGCGATCCTGTCATGACGTCACTTTAGGTCACGTGGCACCGCTTGATAATGGACGAAAGCAAGCCGATGTACAACGGGTTACGAATTTACGATAGAGACAGATATAGGAAAAATGCGTCAGCGAGAACGAGATGAAGGAATATTGCACATTTTATTTAGTTTTAACCTATTCAACTTGTATTTTATGTATTCGATTCTTTATATTCCTTTAATAATTTTAGACTGATAGTATCTATTTTAGTTGAGTTTATTTCTCTAAAATATTGAAAGTTTTGTTTGTGTAGTGATAGCAACTTTTTGTTTCTGCTATTTGACGATAGATGGTGTTTAATTCAGTAAAGAAGACTTTAATTTTTAAGTGAATAAATTAATTTTTACTTTATTTGGTGAGTATGTAAGTTTAACCCGGCTTATCTCTTACTTTTGTTCACACCTCACCACTGCATCACATGCCCATACCAAGCCAAACAATTTCCTTTCAACTTTTCTGCCTAGACTAGTGAATAATAAAAGTCACAAAATAACATCTTACCATTACAAACATCTTGAAATACACTCCATCTAACTGTGACCATATTCCCATACAATTGTAACAAATCATTCATGGTATTTAAAAGTCGTTTATGTATATTAAGTTGATGCTTGTATACAATACAAGTATTTACTAAATATTCTATAGCAGTATTCATATTAGGATCATAAGATAAATCCCATTCAATATTCCATTTTGTTATTGTTGATATCTGGAAAAGAAGAAAAATGAGTTTGTTCATTTTTTTTAATATAGCAAAGGGAAGACAGAGGTAAATCAAAAAGGTATGATCATATTTAACGGGGAAGTGCTAAGGTAGCCCACTAAATTCAAAGTTTCTTACGATTTTTGCAATTTGTATCTCAGTGTCTGGGTGTATGTTGATTAAAGTATGAAACCGTAACAAATATGTAAGTATTTACAGAATAATCATTAGAATCAGTAATACAATCTGTAGAATTTCATTCTACGTCTTGATTTTTTACATTAAAAACATATTTGTTTAGTGTTGTATTCAGACTCGTTGGTTGTTTTTGCCCATATTTTTTCTTCTCGAGTTTAAATTCGAATGACAGATTGTTCGGTGCGTTGTCGTGACTTTTATGTTACCTATTTTTATATATTTTTAATCTGTTACATTTCGGAAAACGTTTAAAATAAAAAATTATGCGTATTTAAAGTGGCGTTAACACGTTTATTATTTCAAAACACTACAAATCCCAAAGTTAGAATTGGCCTTAAATATCGAGATTTTATGAAGTAGTCATTCAATAGGGCAATTTTAATGATTATAGTTCTAAAAATACAGATTAAGCGCCAGGGATTAGTCGTTATAAAATGCAAAGAAAGATAATTATGAATGTAAGTACTTACAATATCAATATGTAGGTTGTTCAGTATAGGTTTTCCATTGCTAGTAGTGGGAGTGTCTGTTATTAGTTGTAACAACGCGGGACAGAGAGCGCTGCTGTGCACTTTTAGTTCTTCCACTGCATTGCATATAGCCTGTAATATTGAAATATCAGAAGTTAGCCTACATTCACACGCTACAAAAATAAAAAAAAACCGACAAGTGCGTGTCGGACCACGCACAATGATGGGTTCCGTAGTTGAAAAGAATTTATCCCAAAAACGAACGTAAGAGGCCGTACACGAAATTTTGTCGATTTCGCTGATTTACGTGATTTTACAGGTATAATACTGTATTTCTATAAGTTTCAATGCACTATATGAATGAACATTTCAATTATGATCTAATGTATGAGCTACTTTTTTATTTTTTAATTTTGATTAATCGACCTAAACCGGCGACTGTTTTGTGAATTTTTGCTGTAAGAAGTTTAGAATATCACATATTTACGAATTGTTTTGACTTCTAATGGGTATGAAAGAATTAAAATATATTTGTGTGAAAGTTGTTTATACAATGTTAATCACTTTTTACTAATTTCTTATAAAATTTTTGAATAAAAAAATATTTAACCGAGTCAAACTATAAAGAAAATGGGCTAAGAATTGCTTTTGATTTCGGCTACTCAGAACTCTCGTTCATAAAATTAAAACAACAGAAATAAACGTCAGGTCAAAATCAATCCATTTCTTATAAATAGAGCCAAATATTAAAAACATTTGGTGTTCAAAAATCTTTTAAAACTATTTTATTAGCTAAATGGCAAAATTTAGTATTGCCTGTTAACATTGTAATCCCAAAAATAGTTTTTTATGGGATAAAATTACAAATTAACAATTTTCTGACATTTTCCTCTATTTGTGCTTTGAGACCTTACTTCTTGGCAAATTTCATTATTCTAGGTCAACGGGAAGTAACGAAACGGGGTTTTGATTTACTTGCAAGTATCGCATAAATGGTTGTATTTTTTTTATTGCGTTGACTTAGAAGATTGATTTTTTTTAGAACTAAGGACTGTAATAGACCTACGTATTTGATATTAATTTCAACTTAATACCACGCGTTCCTGAAAAAAGGGGTCTTGACAGGCTGACAAACTTGAAAATATTTTTTTATGTGATAGAATTACAAATTAACAATTTTCGGACTTTTCCTTTATTTGTGCTTTAAGACCTTGCTTCTTGCCAAATTTCATGATTCTAGAACAACGGGAAGTACCCTATAGGTTTTGATTTACTTGCGAGTATCAAAATATGTCGCGTAAATAGCCGTAGGTTTTTATTGCGTTGACTTAGAAGCTTGAGTTTTTAGGACTCCGAGAGATCATAGACTTACGTATTTGATATTAATTTCAACTTGATACCTCCACGCGTTCCTGAGAAAAAGAGTCTTGACAGACTGACAGACAGACGGACAACGAAGTGATCCTATAAGGGTTCCGTCTTTTCCTTTTGAGGTACGGAACCCTAAAGATCAAAGTGATGTTTATTTTCGCTGTAATAAGGTTGCTCTTTGGTTGTTGCCACTGACAAGTCTGCCAAAATCAAAATGATCTTTATTTTCGTTGTAATAAGGTTTTTTTGGGTTGTTGTACAAGGATCTTTTGGCGTTCGAAAGACATTGACAGGGGGGCCTGTTGGTAAACATTTATGCAATTGTTTTGTGAAACGTACCGTCGTTCGGGGTGACTATGTGTCTGGGGGGTGAGAATGTGCAATGAGGGTCCGGTTTTATGTTCCTTGCTAGGAACTTTGATTGTTCGTTGCGTAACAGTACGCATTAACGGGAGGTTATCCGAATTTTCCTGTTTTAGAATCAATTTTAAATGGTCAAATTAATGTATTAAGGTTCTGAAAAAAATATATGGCATAGATACATCCTTGCTTGAGGGAAATTAACGGTTCAAAACACGATAAGTTGTAATTTCCTCGATGAAAAAAAAATCCAAAACATGGTCGATTTCAAAACCATTTTCCGTTTCATTTCCTAAATACAGCATAAAATTATATGAAAATTGCATGTACCATGAGGTAATCGTATTTCAGAGGGAATTTAACGGTTGGATTTTTGAGTTTAATAGATTTTTTTTGAATAAACTCAAAATTAGTCATTCGGGCTAAATCGGCTCGCGCTCAGAGTCCTACGGGACGTCGTCGAGGCTGGACCTGTGTCAAATTTTTAAAAAAATTGGTTTCCCCTCTGTTGTAAAAGAAATGGCAAATAAAAAGAACAAAAGGAAGAAGAAATCAGATACTAAATTGCGGAAGCTCAGACAAAACATAGTGTAATTATATTATTGTTTTAATTCATTATTATTGTTTTCGAAAATGAAAATATTATTATGCGTTGTGATGACATTTTTTGACATCTGACATTAGTGATGCTTATGACTCAAATCAAATTTTTATCGATAAAATTGTAGTCAAGTGTGAGTCGTTATAAATAATTGCGAGTAGTAAGTAGGTAGATACTTAGTAAGGTAAAGCACATTTTTAAATCATTCATTATTATTTGTATATAACAGTTCATCCAAATCCATTAAATTTTAATTATATTCTGTTTCCGTCAAACTTTCGTCGCTGCTATAAGGAACATCGACGCACAAATTGTAGCACAGAAATTTCTCGTCGGTTATTTAAAAAAAAACTGCTGTTTCGTACAAAAGTGCAATACCTACTCGGTCAAAATATATGGAACAGCAGATTTTTTTTTATGTTGCAGTATTCTGCAACATAAAAAAAATCTGCCAAATTATTATTTGGAAAAATCGAATCTTTGCTAAAATCATAGGATTAGAATACGAGCTAATACCAGGATTTTTGCAAACAGGAAACAGTATGTTTAGAAAGATTGGAAACTTGAATGCACATTGGCTAATCAAGTCAATTCATAACATCAATATTCTGGTTGGTCAGAACATGGCCTAAATGTAGCTGTTAGCCAGTCAGCGAATCGGTCAGAACAAGACGTTCATATCAGCCAATAAGCATACATACCCATCGTTCACAATTTATATTAACCTAAGCTAAGCTGATTTTTACCAAAAATCCTGCTTGTATTATTACGAAAATCTTTCTTAATTTCCAATAATTCAGTCTTTTGCAAAAATCCTCATCATTATGAACAACTCTTACGATAGGACTAACGACGGAATCGCGAAAAAAAACCATTTCAATAAATTTGTGTTCACTTGAGTCGACAAAATGATTGGGACAACTTCTTTTTTATTCGAGAGTTCAGGATTGATCCCATAGTAAAAAGTTCTTCATATTGATGAGTAGGTAAAATTACCCCTTAACCTATTAAGGGTAAACAAAAACTATGGTTCTATAATTATTATCATTGTGTAAACAAATATTATCTAATATTCTTATGTCACTTTCATAATCTGCCCTTATTCGTTGTACTCCACAATGATTCCCAGTCTGCTTTAGTACCCTACTATGTTTGCAGGCTTCTTCTAATAGTTTTGTCCAATGATATTATATAAATAAAGAGGTAGATATCGCACTAGAGCGCGCTAAATTGTTGCAGACAAATTCAGACAGTTGTTGTAATTTGATTTAGTCGGCTAATAGCAGCGAGCGAAACAAAGCGTGTCCGTGGCGTGACAATAATATATCTAAAATGCCAAGCTATATCTTTCTGTACCATACGTTCCGTATTATCTATCGGATAGCAGTAGTAGTTGAATACTGCTATACACCTTTATGTGAGTACATTTGTAATAATTCAACGCAACGTTACCTGAACGCCGCTCAGTATAAACGTAGCGTATCTTTCCTTTATAATATCATTGGTTTTAACATAAATATTTTTGTTTTGGAAAATGGAAGTTCTATGCTGCAAGACCCTGTGTCTTCTCTGACACAGGGTCTTGCAGCATATTATCCTATTATTACTTATTTGTGCCATTTTTCTGGTGGTAAATGGTACGAACGAAGGAACGGCAATCCGACCTGACACGAGCAACAAAAAATTCTGTGTTGTCTTAGAACAACAGATTCGATAAATTATAGCTGTAGCAGTAGGTAAGTACCTCACTATTGAAAATAAAGTACGGCAATTGTTCCCTCATACGTAGCTGTAAATATTTACGGATCTTCATGAGCGGGGGCAAACGTCTTGAAACAAAAGAATATGGTTACAGTATAAGCATAACAGTACGACAATGAATTTGATTGTTGCCGATATTAATGTCTGCATCCATGGAAGCGAATAAAACTGATTTTATTTATTACAGTGCATCCATATCCCGCTCTGAGAAAGGTACCTTGGCTCAGAAAAAATGCACCGAAAAGCAGTTAGTACATTTAATTTTTTTAGAGCGGCGATTGATGAGCATTTGCAAATTGATTTTATTTCTACCCAAGTTTTAATACAGACTATGAGACTACATATCTGTGCTTGCGCCCAAATAACTGTGAACTATAATATCTCCTGCGTACCTACTTGGCTAGCCTCCGATGAGGCTGGCCACCGCGAGCCGTGAACGAAATTAGATCAGGACGATATCTATTATTTTTATTACAGACTTTGTATTGCTGAGCTTTGTTAGTAGATTGAGGTAATTTACATTGGATTGTTTTTTCAGAGTGATGGAACAAATTCAACACTACTATGGAGCTGATGTTTCTGAGAACTCCTTTGCAACACTGGATTCTATACCATTGAAAGTTGTTTCAATAACAGAGTTAGTAACCATTTGTCAGTCAATTGACTGATTGATTGGTTGTGGTTAATCTGATCCATTTTTGTACTGAAGTAGTGATTCCAAAAAAGAGTTCATGTCTAATTTTTTATACAGCATGTATCAGAAAGGTGTGGTCAACATTAAAGACCACACCCTTAATGTTGACCACACCTTTCTGATACATGCTGTACAGGCCAACATACTGAACAAATTTCTCCATGGATGGTTCCATGGAGAAATTTGTTGTATGCGAAAAAATAATCAGACGTCCCATACATTTGGGTCGAGTAGGTATTGAAGCTTTTTATGGGACGACTGATTTATTTTTACCTTTATTCCAGGAAATATGCGGAAGTTACTGATGGGTTCCAGGTTGTAGAAGCTGAAAACGTGGAAGACAATTTTCAACCTGTTTTAGGACGGCGAATTATAGACATAAATTACTTTCTTACTCAATTACAAGAAAAAGCACGTCACAGTAATTTGTTTGATTGCAAAGCTGGTAACTTTTTGTTGGTCAGTGAAAGGAGGATAGGTCTTTTTTCAGTTTTCAAATTTGAATGCAATGTGTGTAGAGAAATTTGTTTTATACAATCAGAAAGTTCCGATAACTCAGCAAATGTAAATGTAAATATAGCTGCTACAGCTGGCATTGTGGCCGCAGGGATCGGCTATTCTCAGTTTGAGGAGATCTGCTCCTCTATTAACATCCCAGTATTTTCTGAAAAATATTATAGCCAACTGCAAGAAACGGTTTACGAAAAGTGGGAGAAAACTGCATCTGAGTCGATGCAAGTTGCTGCTGAAAAAGAAAAAGAAGTCGCACTCGCAGAAGGTCGAACCAAAAACGGTATTCCAGTCATCGATGTATACCTTGATGCCTGTTGGTGTTCTAGATCCTACGGATCTAATTATAAGGCTTCGTCAGGAACTGCAGCGATAATTGGCAGAATAACTCGACAAGTCTTATACATTGGTGTCAAAAACAAGTATTGTTTGGTGTGTGCTCGAGCTGAGAACAAAGGAGTTAGTCCGAATGAACACAAATGTTTTAAAAATTACAAGGGTTCCTCTTGTTCCATGGAGAGTGATATAATTGCCGAAGGCTTTAAGACATCCATCCCAACTTATGGGCTAATATACGGCCGAATGATTGCGGATGGAGACGCTTCAACCTATGCCAAAGTGCTCCAAACTAATCCTTACCAAAGCCAAAATGTGACTGTTGAAAAAATAGAGTGCAGAAATCACATATTACGAAATTTTTGTAAAAAATTACGTGCACTAACTTCGGACTTAAAATACACATTAGCACATCGAAAAACTTTAACTGACCAAAAAATAATGTCAATGCGAAAAGTCATTGTTAAGTCCATAAAGCACCATAGCACATTTGAAAATCCCAGGCCTGTTGCGATACGAATGCTTCACAATGACATCGTCAACTCAATATCCCATGCCTACGGTAACCACGCTATGTGCCGTAGTTACAATTGTTTTAACCCGTCGCGCGCTAATTAGCAGACACAATTGAAATTCTATTGTTATCTGTACACATGGTGTACAATCGACATTTTAAGAGTTAATGGAAAAGTAAATAAAAATCAGTTAAAAAACATTCAAAATTCGTCATTTTTTTTTAGAATAAACTCTATTATTTCAAACGTGGCAGCCAAATCACGCAGCTTGATTGAAGATGTAGACACAAACATAGTGGAATGTTTTAACAACGTCGTAGCAAAATTTATAGGTGGCAAAAGAATAAATTTTGCTCTAAAACGGGGCTACCAAGGGAGATGCTCAGCCGCAGTAGTATCTTTCAACAACAAGTCTGCCGTATCATCGATCCATAAAGCGTTTACGGGAAAAGATATGAAATGTGAGGGAAAGGGAACTGCTGTAGATATAGAAAGAAAACGGGCACAGAAAAGGAAATTAAATTTAGAACATCCAATTAGAAAAAATAGAAAGTTGAAAGATGTAAACCAAAAACAACATGACTATGGACCTACCAGCTCAGCACCGGACATGACTGAAGAAGAATTGGCAAGAGCAAAGGAAGAGTTTTTAAAAAATTTGACAGTCCTTACTGCAGATAAACATGCCATAGAGAGAAACACAGTGTTGCAGAGGGACAGTAGTGAATGGCTCGAAATCCGAAAAAATTTAGTTACTGCTTCTAACTTTGGACCTATATGTAGGAGGCAAATTTCGAGAGATACGGCACCTTTAGTTAAAAACATTCTTTATAAAAAAAACTTGTCACATGTAGTGTCTATTGCCTATGGTATTGAGCATGAGCAGCAGGCTTTGCAGCAGATACAGCTGCAAGAAAATGTTAATATTGAACCTTGTGGATTGTTCATTGACAAATACTATCCATTTATTGGAGCTTCGCCAGACGGACTGATAGGCAATGACATGCTAGTAGAGGTCAAGTGTCCTGTTACTGCATCAAAAAAAGGGTTACTCAAGGCAATTGAAGAAAATAAAATTAAAATATTAAAATATGATAAAAAATTGAACACCACATCAATTAACAAAAAAAGTGATTGGTACTACCAGGTACAAGGACAACTTCATGTAACGGAACGGGAAATATGTCTACTTGGAATTTGGACGGGTGAAAATGAACCTGTACGAATTGAACGTATAACAAAAGATGACAATTTTTGGAAGACAAATATGGAACCGAAAATAGTCAAATTTTATTTAAAATGTTTGTTGCCAGAAATATTAAACCCAAGGCATTCACGCGGTATGTCAATTAGAGCTATTTCATTGCAAGATAAAGACAATGTGGACTCTGTGTCACTCTCACAGCAACAATCGAACAATGATTCACAACCGGGTCCTAGCATTCGTCCACTCGACTTCATGGAATTTTGATTTATTGATTTGTTACTACATCTGAGATCTCATAAATGGGCCATATACTAAATTTGATCTACTTTTATCATCAAGAAGGTTCACTTGAAATCTACGGTTATTGAGGAGTTCTCGTAGAATTTGGGTATATAGAGGCATGAGGAACAGGGTGTAAAGTTCACTCATCCTCCATTGAAAAGGGAGGATCCTCCGACCAGACGGGTGTCGTGACTGGTGGGCAACTGCCCGACGGTTAATGTCGGGACGTTGTATATGTGCTAGTCGCGCGGTAAACTCTGATTGCGTGATGCAGGATTGCGTGACGTCAGTGTGACGCGTAGTTCGTATGTGGATATGTAGATTCCGCCACAAGTAAGCTTTGGATCCTCTGTTAAGTTGGTAAGCTTCCACAACAAGCGCTGAATGTTAACGGTGTCGTAGGCTGCCGACAAGTCTACAAATACAGCGCCCATCACTTTCCTCTTTTCAAACCCATCCTCGATATGTTGTGTGAGGTTAAGGACCTGACCACAACAAGACTTGCCTGGTCTAAATCCAGCTTGCTCCGGAATAAGTTTTAGGTGTACGAGGTTACTGAGACGAGCTAGCAGCAGTCTCTCGAACAGTTTTATAGGTGTGGCTTAGGATCATATAGGGCGGAAATTACTAGGGTCGTCATGTGGTTTACCGATAATCTGATAATGTTTTGGATATAGCGATGATCTTTGATTTCCTCCAGAGGCGAGGTATGTAACACGCGTTAAACAAGTGTTCATGTTTTTGTAAAAAATTCGTCATTGTTTGGTAAATCCTTTTTTTTGGTGTTTATTTAAAAATTTTATCAAACTCAAACTCAAAGCATTTATTTCAAATAAACCAATTACAGGCACTTTTGAATTATATTATACTTACCTACTAATTTTCCTTAGATTTAGTTCAGCCTACCCTACTCGTAAAATACTCTGGGGTTTTCCTATTTTTGCTATATTACTTTCCATGTCGTGTTTTGTTACCGATTATGTTGTAAATAATAATTTATATAAAACAGATTTCTGTGAACTCTTTGTTTCTTTATTAGAATCAGTTGATTGTTGAAAAAAATCCCTTATTCCTCGCCTCTGGGCGTTTTCACATTAGCCGAATACGATATTGGTCCGATACTGACACGACATCGGCAGCGGCGGACAGAATATATTAATCTCACTAATTTAGTCCTAAATGCATACACACTGTGTAGTTGTCGTCATCGACCGACACCATTATCCACACGATATTTACTGACAGACACTTGTGGGGTGAGTAGCGGGCATTCTTACACTTGAAAACACTTTTTCGATTCAATCATTAGTACTGTGGTCGTTTGGTGCGTCGCGATGGTCATCGATAGGTATTCATCAATAATGGGCCGGCAATATGTCGGTACAGCTGCTATGTCAGCAGCTGTACCAACATCGATTGGTATCGGGTTGGCGTCGTTACGAATAAAACGCCCATTAGGCATCTACATTTAAAGTATTATTTTAGTTTATTTTTTATTCATCCTTACTATTTATGTACGTTTGGATGGAAACCTAAAGAAAAAAAAACATACCGAAGAAAAAACAATTGAGTTGATCTACTGAAAATAATATCTACTTATTTTACACTGTGGCGTTGATTTTCCACCAAGGGTTCGGCGGACTCGGCGATGCATCGTAAATAAACACGTAGCGCTGAATTTGGGGGAGGCGGAGGTAGTGTTTTAAAGGCCCACAGGCCCGAACAACCTGCCGTTAACGTTACAGTAATTATTTGAATAAGTAGCTTTGGCAAATTTTTTGTAAAATAAAGCGTTTAAGTGGTTGTTCCTATTTTGCACATTCTCACCTGCCAGGCACATAGTCACCCCGAACGACGGTATTGAAAAAACAAGATGGCGGCATCAGTTCGGATTTTGACCATGAGGCAAAACATTCTTGTAAGTACATCTGTATAATTTTGAGATCACATAGCAGATCCATACTGCCTTGGTTTTTAACCGTATGACCAGTGGGATGATGACAAGTGATCCGAAAATTTTGCTGTAAATTGTTGTCCTCTACAGCACCGTGTTAAAGGCTGTTTAAGAGGGTGCATTCTGAAAGTTGAAGCCTAATAGCTGTCAAATATTTCGCTTTTTTAACCGACTTCAAAAAGGAGGAGGTTCTCAATTCGTCGGAACCTTTTTTTTATTTTTTTTTTATGTATGTTCCCCGATTACTCGAAGATGGCTGGACCGATTTGGATTATTTTTTTTTTGTTTGAAAGGGTATACTTCCCAGGTGGTCCCATGATCATCAAGTCAGGATCTGATGATGGGATCCTGGCGAAATAGAGAGAACTCTTCCAATTTTATAGGCACACTTGAAGCGATTTGGATAGTTTTTGGAAGAGTACTTTCTTGGAGTGGTCCCATTTCAATTTGGTGAAGATCTGATGAAGAACTTCTGAGATAGGCAACGGAACTCCTCAATAAATGATAGCAAATGGACTGGGATTGCTGAAATCTCATGTCTGTTTGTTGTTCACACCAGTTCATAACATAACATCACGCCAGTACGCTGTGAAGGGGTAAGCACATGTGAACCACTAAAAAGTGAAAAATAAAAACTTTTTTACAAAAAAATACAACCGACTTCCAAAAACAACACTACAAAGTGAAAAATAACTTTAATTTCGGAAGTCGGTGGCAAAAATGAAAATACATTTAATCAGACACCGACTTCCGAAATTAAAGTTATTTTTCACTTTGTAGTGTTGTTTTTGGAAGTCGGTTGTATTTTTTTGTAAAAAAGTTTTTTGTTTAATTAATCAATATTACTAAATTAAATTGTGAAATATTGCTTTCCCTCTTCTAAAATTCATATTTGATATGATTATATTTGTCAGATTATACAGAATAAGTTTTTAAAATTATATAGGGTGAGTCGGTAACATTATATAGAGATACTGGGTGAGTTTTTAAGATCATCTTATGTTATTGTTCAATTTACCTGTGCCAACAGCCATTTAGCATTCACAGTCATATCCGAAGTTAAAGCGGCTACTACAGTGCTCCTCCACTCGGTATGCTCGAGCGTACTCGCGTGCTCGAGCAGAGAGGTGAGCGTGGACAAGCAGCCGTGAGCATTGAGCACGCTGTCTTCAAATTCTAGGGATGTGTCGTCTTCTTCTTCCTGTAATTATGTTCATTTTTGTACAACGTAGAATCATAGCAAAATAAATGTTTATACTTATTATTTGTTTGTATACATTTTTGTATCTCGGCTGATTTATATGGTACCACGGGCCAAAGCCAAGTGCTACCCCTGAAAGTGCTAACCTAAGTGATAGTTGATGATAACATATGGCGTAATGATATTATATTTTGACTTTGTGTTGTAGTGGTGAATGATGTTTGCGCGTCACTGTCGTTCTACAAGTGTTCAGAATAGCAGCTTTCTGTAGGGTTTGGCTTTTTGTAGGGAGCTAAGTGTAGTGTTTTTAAAGATTGGTGCAGTTGTTTGGGAAGCCGTGCCGTAGCCGTTGGGAACCCGTGGTTGAGAGTACTACAGGTATAATGGCAACGCTACCTAAACACCACATTCAACTAATTTCAATTTTTAAGACTGTATTTTGACAGCTTTTCTGCAATAGTGTTTTGTAGATTGTGTGTGTTTGATACTGCCATGTCAATAATTTGCGCGGTTTTATTAATTTTATCTTTAATTATTATTATAACAAATGAGTTTATAAGAGAAAGTCTAAAAGTGATGTGACACCGGTGACTGAATAGTTGTGCGGAAACCGGTTGTCATGGTATGGGTATGTGATGCGGAGGAATGAGGAAAATGTAGTCCAGAAAGTTTTGAGTATGAATGTCGATGGCTATACGAGTAAGGGCAGACCAAAGAAACTATGAATGGACTGTGTGAAAGATGACATGGCCAGGAAAGGGGGTGACTACAGAGATTACGACTCATAGAGAAGTATGAAAAAAAAAGGAAATGTTGCGCCGACCCTAAATAGATTGGGATAAGGGCAGGAGAATGATGGATGATGATGAGTTTATTTCGTGACTTCCGGCACTGTCGAAGACGACGCCTTTTGAGTTTGCTTTCCGTTCCAACAAAAAAACGCAACATAAAATAGCGAAGTTATCCGACTAGCGTATATATGGTTTATCTATTCACTAGCTGTTCGCACCCGGGATCGCCCGGGTGATTTTCATGTCTATCTCCAGAGGTATAGGCTGTGTGTTGTCTGTTTTCATACAAAAGTACCATCCACATTTCAGACGATTCCCGTGAATTTTTCAAAAAAAAATCTGTCATACAAACCTTGTGCTGACAATTACAAACACAAAAAAATTAATTAGCTAAATAGATGCAAACGTTCTGAAGCAATGAGCATACATACATTCGGCAATAGATTTTTATTTATACAGGGTTAGTTTTCAATGACCAGTCAAATTTTCACAGGGCGTTGTACCCGTGAATATGAACAACTTTTACTATAGGACGGCGTTGTACCCGTGAATATGAACAACTTTTACTATGGGACCAACATTAAAATCACCAAAAAAAAAACAGCTGTTTCATACAAAAGTTCAATACCTGCCTGCCTAGCCTTTTCCCAACTATGTTGGGGTCGGCTTCCAGTCTAACCGGATGCAGCTGAATACCAGTATTTTACATGGAGCGACTGCCTATCTGACCTCCACAACCCATTAACTGGGTAATACTATACCTCTTGGTAAGACTGGTTGTCAGACTTTCGGACTTCTGACGACCCGTAACGACTGTTAAAGATCCACGAATGACAGCCGGGACCAAAGGCTTAACGTGCTTTCCGAGGCACGGAGGAGTCTCGATATGTAAAGATGGTCACCCATCCACGGACAATCCCGGCAAGCGTAGCTTAACCTGTTGGATCGACCCGTGCGGCTGTTATTACTTAGCCACGAGCTCCTCTAAAAGTTCAATACCTACTCGACCAAAATGTATGAAACAGCTGATTTTTTTTTAAACTAACCCTGTATAGATAAAGGAAATCTCTTAACGGGTCCATTGTACTCATCATTATGATCTACTTTTACTACAGGACCAAACCTGAAATAGCGAAAAAATGAGCTGTTTCCTACGTTTTGACGAGTTATGCGAACAAAAATCAGCTGTTCCATACATTTATGTATGGAACAGCTGATTTTTTTTCACGATTTCAGGTTTGGTCCTGTAGTAAAAGTTGTTCATAATGACGAGTACAACGAGCCATTAAGAGATTTCGTGTATGAATAGATAAACCTTATGTACAACATCCTAACATCAACTGTCGCGCAGTAAGTAGCCCACCAGACACAACACCCGTCTGTTCGGAGGATACTCCCTTTTCTAAAGAGGAACTTTCGACGCTGTTCCTCATACCTCTATAAGTAGGTAGCTGATTATGATAGAACTTACATCGTCCTCTTCATCTTCAGGAATCATGTCATACTGCAGTGGGTTTTCTGAGAGCGTTGTTAAGAACAGTCTGCTTCGCACTGTCCCGGTGAAGGAGGATGATGTTGCTATAGCGTCCACTGACCGCTTGGCTGGCTTACTGCCCTGTAAGAGACGAGAGAAGTCATTATTAACAATAACTAGCTGACCAGACAGACACTGTCCTGTCCAAACCATAATTCATACCAAAATCCCATAAAAATAAAAGACGTTCAGATTTTCCCGAATTTGAAACTTTTCAGGGGCCCATGGGCGGCATAATACTCTCGATACTAGGTTACACTAACCACACACAAAAAAAAAGAAAAATCTTTTTTACAAAAAAATACAACCAACTTCCAAATAACTTTAATTTCGGAAGTCGGTGTCTGGTTAAATGTATTTTCGTTTTTTGCCACCGACTTCCGAAATTAAAGTTATTTTTCACTTTGTATTGTTGTTTCTGGAAGTTGGTTGTATTTTTTTGTAAAAAAAAGTTTTTATTTTTCACTTTTTTGTTGTGGTACCTACCCCACACAAATTCTAATACCACTACCTGCAAAAGAAACTAGAACATCGTCCAAATAAAAGTGGGAAAAAAATACGTATTATTGAAGCTAACTCAAAAACTATCCAAGCAAAGTTAATCAATTTTATATGGGACCAACTTTGATGTACCATAATTCATACCAAAATCCCATAAAAATAAAAGACGTTCAGATTTTCCCGAATTTGAAACTTTTCAGGGGCCCATGGGCGGCATAATACTCTCGATACTAGGTTACACTAACCACACACAAAAAAAAAGAAAAATCTTTTTTACAAAAAAATACAACCGACTTCCAAATAACTTTAATTTCGGAAGTCGGTGTCTGGTTAAATGTATTTTCGTTTTTTGCCACCGACTTCCGAAATTAAAGTTATTTTTCACTTTGTATTGTTGTTTCTGGAAGTTGGTTGTATTTTTTTGTAAAAAAAAGTTTTTATTTTTCACTTTTTTGTTGTGGTACCTACCCCACACAAATTCTAATACCACTACCTGCAAAAGAAACTAGAACATCGTCCAAATAAAAGTGGGAAAAAAATACGTATTATTGAAGCTAACTCAAAAACTATCCAAGCAAAGTTAATCAATTTTATATGGGACCAACTTTGATGTATATCCTCTCGAATAAAACAATTTTTTTTCAAATCCGACGATTCTGTAAAAAGATATGCGTGGTCATACATGATAAAAAAAAACACGTTTCGAATTGAGAAGCTCCTCCTTTTTTTTTCGTCGGTTAAAAAGAAAGAAAAGGGAAATTTTCTCAATTTTTCTTTTCATAAAAACCTAATACGGACTCTTATCAGGCCAGGCGCATTCCGCATTTTAGGTATGAAGCTACAAGTACGCGGCGAGCTCTACTTGACGGGCCAATTCAGTGTGGGCGGCCGACTCGCACGTTGGTTCGATAATCACAAACGTGCCGCGTCGTAAAAGAAAACAACCCTAACGAGTCAGAAGGTATAAGAATCTCGCGATAGAAAGAGAGACAAGTTCTAGGTGAAAATAACTGCAGGTCGATTCAGGTCGCGCAGCGCTAATTGCGCTGAACGACCTGAATTGCACTTTATTGTGTTGTAGCAAGAGTGATTTTGCGGAGTGAATCTTCCGTACTTGTACTATGTGCTATTATGAATAATTTAAAACGAAACAGCCAAATCGGTCCAGGCGTCCTCAAGTGATGCGCGTACTAAGGAACAGCATTTCATTTTTATTTATATTTGATAATAATTTATATTCCATAAGCTGTTATGTTAGTAAATAATGAATACTTATAACTTTGTTAGTAAAACTATTAATTTAATATTGAGCTATAACATTAAAAACGACACCTTCAGATCTGTGGACCGTATTCCAGTGCCTCTGAACCGGGCAATCAACCCTTCCCAATAATATACCATGTTATACAGGTTGTATCAGAAAGGTGTGGTAAAATATAAGGGTATGGTACAGACCATCAAACTGGACCAACATCGAAATCGCGAAAAAAACTATCAACTGTAATACAAAACTTAAATACCTACTCGACCCAAATGTATGGGACGATTTTTTCGCGATTACGATGCTGGATGGAGAAAGTTGTTCAGATAGGTGTGGTCTAATTTAAGGGTGTGGCCCTTTAATTTGGCCACACCCTTCTGATTAATGCTGTAATAGCCTTCCAAATGTTGAATATAGTATTCAGAAGGGTGTTGGCACTACCTCGCTCGCGGCACATCAGTGAGGCGACTCTTTTTCGCACCATTGCTCTAAAGCAGTCCGTGCTGTCCTTAGCTTTGCCATCATGCGAAAGAAAGCGGCCTCCTTACTAAAGCGCCTGAATGGTAGTGACAACAGCATTCTGAAAATGATCGCTGCCAGAGCGGACTGTCCCTTTCAGGGACAGTCATAGGCTTGAATAAATAATTTATCCAATCACCAACCAACCTAAGCACAATCATACTAATATTATAAAGGCGAAAGTTTGTGTGTGTATGTTTGTTACTTCTTCACGCTCAAACGGCTGGACCGATTTGAATGAAATTTGTGCTCGAAACGGAGTAGAACGCGAGTTGTTCGTGAAGGATTTTAAAATAAATAAATTAGATGTAGGCATAATCCAATCCATCTTATCTGTACCATCTTCAGAGATTATTAAAAAGTTGTGCCGTTTAATTACGGTCCTCCACGAATAACTCTAATTCATTAGCGATTAATAATATTATATACTAATACTGTTTTGTAAACCAAATAATGTAAAAGGGTACGATGGGGCTGACATATCTTTGATAAAAGCCCCTAAACAAAATTAGATTAAAAAAAAAAAAAAGAAATTTGGTATGTAAATAGCTTATACCCATGTAAATACTTTATATCCCGGTCTACGCGGATGAAACCGCGGGGCGCAGCTAGTAGCGTCATAAAACCATTATTGTACCATCGCGGACATCTCGAACCACTGTTCAATCTTGTTACCTTAGCAATTAGGTGGAAAAGTGGTTCACCGCAAATGTCCGCGATGGTACAGCACCCGTAGGGCATTGAAAGATCTACGCGAATAACGAACCTACAGGCTGCGGGCATAAAATGTATGGCAGTATGCCTTAATTTTCTTGCGCTTTTTGCAATTTCCAGGTCAGTGTAAGGTTGTATCTTGATCAAAATATTATTCAAGACAATAAGAAATATGTATTTACATAACTTTAACCATAAATATCATCAATACATCTCTCTAAGTTAGTTAATTAGCCCCGGATTCGTCTGATTTCCAAGAAATCTCGGGCTACCTTAGCGCATCCCAAGTAGATCAGATACATACCCGATACCTAGCATGCGCTTGCAACTCAAATGGGTAGAAGGCATCTCTGTCCACTATAGTAGTCCACGCCTCAACGTTGAATACTCGAGCCGATAGGTTCTTGTTCAGTTTGCGACGACAGATGGCGCTAGTGAGGCAGTTGTATGACGAGCACTGTAACCAACTGTTTTACTAGTAAATATATGGAACATTAGAAAGAAAGAAAAATTGTTTATTCCGCACAAACAATACACACATAACAAAAAAAAACCGGCCAAGTGCGTGTCCAACCACGCTCAATGAAAAGTTCTGTAATTGAAAAGAATTTATCCCAACACAAACTTAACATTGAAATCCCAAATTTTTTTTTTTTATAAGTGATGAAAATACAAATTAACAATTTTCGGACTTTTCCTTAAATTGTGCTGCGAGACCTTGCTTGTTGGCAAATTCCATGATTCTAAGTCAACGGGAAGTACCCTATAGGTTTTGATTTACTTGCAAGTAACAAAATAAGTCGCATTAGAAGATTGATTTTTTTTAGAACTCCAAGGGACCATAGACTTGCGTATTTGATATTAATTGCAACTTGTTACCCCCACGTGTCTCTGAGAAAAAGGGTCTTGACAGACTGACAGACGGACAACGAAGTGATTCTATAAGGGTTCCTTTTTTACTTTTGAGGTACAGAACCATAAAAAGACAAAAAACACACACTAATACATACATAGTAATCAAAAGCCTCGTTTTGACAGCTAAAAGTTAGAAGATTGACAAAGTTATCCATTGCTTGATATCAGGGGCAAGTCACAATTAAAATATTACGCCATTATGCTAGATTGTAGAGGTTAAATAGGCAGTTGCCTGTTGCCCAATGTAAAATAATGGTATTCAGCTGCATCCAGTTAAGACTGGAAGCCTAACCAGCAGTTATAGTGACATAGTACTTGCACATCTGCTCTAAAAAGTACCAAGGTATTTAAAAGCCAGTATAGTCTCAAACTAAAATACTTACAGGCAAGTATCCTTCAATTCAACACTCGCTCCGCTCGGACACTTGACATTGGCACTTATAGTGACACAGTACTTGCACGTCTGCTCTAGAAAGTACCACGGTTTCTGAGAGCCCGCACTCTCGTTTATAGCACCGTTTTCTAAACTTTCTGTTGTTATCTGCAAATGAATACACAAATATCATAACCCGTCTTATTTAAATAATGACGAAAAATTTAAATAAAACTGTTTAAACTGACATAAAATCAGAATATTTTCTTAAGAACTATAAATTTCATGATTCTAGGGCAACAGGAAGTACCCTATAGGCCTTATTACAAAACGAAGTTTTTCTTCTGTCATGGTTTAAACTATCGAGCTAGTTTTTGTAATAATAACCTAGCTGTGATAGAAATACAATTCATTATACAAAACTGACAACTTAGTCCGGTACTGTTGTCAGTTTTGTAAAACTGACCACTTAATGTGTCGGAATATAGTTCGAAATTCAAAAAAGGGTCCATGGTTGAAACCTCGGTTTGAAGATGAACCTTGTTTTGTAAAAACGAAGTTTTTCTTCTGTCATGGTTTAAACTATCGAGCTAGTTTTTGTAATAATAACCTAGCTGTGATAGAAATACAATTCATTATACAAAACTTAGTCCGGTACTAAGTTGTCAGTTTTGTAAAACTGACCACTTAATGTGTCGGAATATAGTTCGAAATTCAAAAAAGGGTCCATGGTTGAAACCTCGGTTTGAAGATGAACCTTGTTTTGTAATAAGGCGGTATAGGTTTTGATTTACTTGCGAGTACAAAATATATCGCATAATGGCCGTATTTTTTTATTGCGTAGGCTTAAAAGCTTGATTTTATTAGGACTTCAAGGGACCATTAGACCTACGTATTTGATATTAATTTCAACTTGATACCTCCACGCGTTCCTGAGAAAAAGGGTCTTGACAGACAGACAGATAGACAGACTCACGGACAACGAAGTAATCCTGTAAGGGTACCGTTTTTTTCCTTTTGAGGTACGGATTCCTAAAAATGTCAAAGATGACAACCAGGACCGACGGCTTTCTACAACGTGCTTGTATTTAGAAAATGACATAACACGAGAAAAGTAAAAAAACTTACTTTTTCAAAAGTCACCTTCAGTATATTAAAAGAGATGGCATAAGAAACGACTCGTTTCCTGTACGTCTCGTTATTAGTAGCTTCTTTGAAACCCACGCGGAGAATGTTGAACAAATCCGTAACTATTGTGGATATGTATCTCTCACAGAATTTCCGAGATGAATGTCTGGAACAGAAAAGTAAATAAACATTTATTTATTTGGATAAAGAAGAATAGCATTTCAGACTAATCAGCCTATGACCTCACCCCTGTTTCCACTGCTGGGACACAGGCCTCCTCTGTGAGAGGGAGTGGGCCGTAATCCACCACGCGGGCCCAGTACGGGTTGGGGATGTCACATGTATTCGAATTTTTGGTACTAGAACATGCCGGTTTCCTCACGATGTTTTCCTTCACCGTTTTGAGAGCAGTGGTGATGAAATAAATAACACGTGCCACTGGGTCACCACTACTGCTCCCGAACTTATCTTGCCATGGTACTAATATTAAAAAGAAAGATTACCAACCTAAGTAAAGGCAAAAAGATGCGATTGCATACGCCCAAATTGATGCCTGTCTTGGCTCGCCTGTACGCCTTGTCAAAGACATTGATATCTTCCTTAGCTGCTAGAGCCGTCATACAAGCGTCTATCGCATGGTCCCACCAGCCTTTTGTGTCCTCTCCTAAGGGATAATAGAAATAATAACATAACATCAACCCTGTATTCCCCGAAGGGATACAGAAGTGTATCTATAGTACACCCACATTTCGCCAGTTATGTTTCAGTCTGTAGCCACCACATACATCACAGCACGTTTTGACATTCTGATAAAAGAAACTTGAACAGTTCTGAAAAGAACTATCATCACAGCACGTTTTGACATTCTGATAAAAGAAACTAGAACAGTTCTGAAAAGAACTGTCAATCACAGCACGTTTTGACATTCTGATAAAAGAAACTTGAACAGTTCTGAAAAGAACTATTATCACAGCACGTTTTAACATTCTGATAAAAGAAACTAGAACAGTTCTGAAAAGAACTGTCATCACAGCACGTTTTGACACTCTGATAAAAGGAACTCGAACAGTTCTCAAAAGAACTATTATCACAGCACGTTTTGACATTCTGATAAAAGAAACTCGAACAGTTCTCAAAAGAACTATCATCACAGCACGTTTTGACATTCTGATAAAAGAAACTCGAACAGTTCTCAAAAGAACTATCATCACAGCACGTTTTGACATTCTGATAAAAGAAACTCGAACAGTTCTCAAAAGAACTATCATCACAGCACGTTTTGACATTCTGATAAAAAGAAACTCGAACAGTTCTGAAAAGAACTATCATCACAGCACGTTTTGACATTCTGATAAAAGAAACTCGAAAAGTTCTGAAAAGAACTATCATCATAGCACGTTTTGACGTTCTGATACAAGAAACTTGAACAGTTCTGAAAAGAACTATCATCACAGCACGTTTTGACATTCTGATAAAAGAAACTAGAACAGTTCTGAAAAGAACTATCATCACAGCACGTTTTGACATTCTGTTAAAAGAAACTGGAACAGTTCTGAAAAGAACTATCATCGTAGCACGTTTTGACATTCTGATAAAAGAAACGCGAACAGTTCTGAAAAGAACTCAACACAAGCGAAATCAGCACTCCGGTTTCCACTTCGATCTTCTGTCGCAGCACTCGCCGCTCGCGAGCAGAATACGTTTTCAGAAGACCACCACTGCCGCCTCGAAGAATGACGCGTCGTTTTTTATTTTATTTTAATGTATGGCATTTCGTATTGTGACCATGAGAGGTCTCGACTACTTAAAGCTACAGGCTCAGCTATGCCACTAGCTGGCTCGATTTCACCGATAAAGGGATGGGGGAAGGGAATTTACAAGAGGGGGTCGTCGACGCGAGGGACCTCGCCGGCCAGGTCGGAATGTAGATCTGTTTGTGTTTATATACTGTACTAGTGGCACTACTACTTTCCTGGAGGGTGATAGGGTCATCGGGTTCAGAGAGAGGAAGTCGCGGACGGCGGATTTTACTGATTCTAGAGGCGACATAACTAGCGGACTCGACAACCATAGGGTTGCGATGTTTCACGGCGGCGGCGGTGTCAAAGAAACGCTTGGAAAGGTGTTTCAAGAACTGACGGACGATGGGGATTTTAAGCTCTAAATTCGAGGTTTTCGTTCCTAACGAACCAAGGGGTTCCCGCTGCCTTTCGGAGGAAACGGGTTTTGTAGGGTCTGCATCCCTATGGATGTGATGGTACTTTGCGTGGCAGTCTGGACCCGCATAGGTCCATGATAAGGCGAATGCACGCTGTGTAAATACGCAACGTGCACTTAAGGGACAATTTGCTACGTGCATTCAGAACGGAATGGAGTCTACCGAGAGCAAAGTAGGCCTGCAAACGGGCCGCTTTATGTGCTCCGAAAAGGTGAGGTGCTGGTCGATCGTCACATCTAGATATTTGGCTCGCTTCTCCCAAGGGATCTGTTTGCCAAACAAACGTTTCGCCGTTTCAAAAAGAGAGAACGGCTTGGCTTTTGTCGGGATTTATTTCCCGAGTCTCCACTTTCTAAATCACAGAGCATCGACTGCGGTTTGGAGAGTACGAGAAATCATTTCTTGGCGTTCTCCCTTACAGTAAATGGCCGTATCGTCTGCGAAGACGCTGGTGGCACTCGTATATTAGCCCAAAGTCCACTGTGTGACTACTTAGCACTTGCAGAACAGCCATGCTATCTAAGAGTATGCGGATCGAGTGGTCCAGGGAAATTAAGGACCACTCGATCCACATACTCACAAACAGCCTGGCTGTTCTGCAAGCGCTAAGTAGTCACACAGTGGACTCTGGGCCTATGGGCTGGGATATACGAGTGCCACCAGCGTCTCAACCAGGTGGGTAGACTCAATAATATAACCATTCAATGGATCAAAGGACACAGCGGCTCGCTAGGCAACGTCGCAGCCGACGAACTTGCCAGAAGGGGGTCGAGCATGGCACCAGTGGGACCGGAACCCATAGCGCCGCTCCCCTTCGGGTAAGGAAGCGTACCAGGGATCAGCATCACAAACTATGGTTGGACCAAGGTGAGTGTAGGCAGGCTAAGGAAGCACTCCCTGAAATTCTTGGCCGCCTGACGAAACAGAATCTCCGACTAACTAAACAACAGCTGCGTACAGTTACAGCTGCTATAACTGGCCATGGGCCATTTAATAAACACGTCTTTGTCATAGGCATCACAGACAGTCCGCTGTGCAGGGCCTGCATGGAGGACGACGAGACAGCAGCTCATGTGCTTCTAAGCTGCCCGGTGGTCGCCGCATACAGGGCAAAGTACTTCGGTAACCCAGGTACCCTCCGTGAGGTTATCAGTAATATCAAGGCCCTGCTGTCCTTCTTTGAGGAGCTGGGGTGAATCGAATAATCGATTTTCCCACCCATACGCAAAATACGCGCATTGACGTGGAGTTGCGGATACCAGCCCACTAGCCCACCATCATCGTCTGCAAACAGAGCCAATTGTGCCTTTTTACTTTTAGGGATATTACCTGCAAAGAGTGAAAATAAGAGGAGCAAGCACAGAGTGAGGAAGAAGGAGCCTGAGCAGAGTGCTCAGATTCGGATTCCGAGATATCGGAGACGTTACGAGTAGGGGAGATGGGACGCGCGGACATTGGTGAGTAAAGTGTCCATGGTTTCGGGACGCTCCAATACGAGAGGGACGGGGGTGGGCTCTAGAGCATCGCTGAAATCAGCGATGCCTGAGAGAGAAGGGGTGGGGACATGAAACTGAAACACACAAACTGGGCCCTGAATTCAGGGACTTTCAAAATAGCCCTGAAAAAAACATCTGGGTCCTTGAAGAGGAGATCCTTACAGAACGCGAAGAGGTTCGCGTTGTCGGTCGTCATATTTAAAGAGAGGGGGAAATTATGTAGTACCTAATGACCCTATATCTAACTCGCCGGGTGGGTTGGCCCGGGGATGTGTAACCCTTCCCTGTCGGGTGCAGACAGGGAGGTGAGTACCTATGGTGAGCCAATCAATCTGCCTAGCCTTTTCCCAACTATGTTGGGGTCGGCTTCCAGTCTAACCGGATGCAGCTGAATACCAGTAGCTATGGTGAGCCCTAAGCTTGTAAAACCCGTCGCCAGTCTTATTGTGCGAACGGGCCCTGACCAGTCTAGTGCGAAGCGTGTAGATACACCCTAAAGACACTAGGTGAGTAGCTGTGGAGGGAATACTGTCACCAGAGCCGACTAGGAGACCCCCCAAGGCCGGTTAACTCTGGGACCCGTCCAATTGACTGCCTCCCCCAGAAGGGGTTCGGCGGGTGTAATTGGGTCAACACCCCACTCGGTTTCGTTGGCACCGTATGGTTTCCACCGAGGACCACGAAACTGTGGTTTTGCCCGGAAGGGGCCTGATGCAGCTACACAAGTTTGACGATAGACGTTAAAGAAATAATTGCCTTGAAAAAGGCACTTGGTTGACCATATATCGAATCAATTAATTAATTGATCGAAGATCGGATGTAGTCGAGCGACTACGAGACGTTACGAGTGCGTAATGAAATCGAAAACGACTTAAGACAGTGAGTCATGAACGGTAGGAGCGATAAAACCAAAACCGTCCACAACGAGTGCCACGCGTCGTAACAGAAAAAGAATGACGCGTGGCACGCGGCACCCTTAACCTTCGGCGCGCGCGCGCCACGAGCGACGATGGCGCCACCGCGCGGAACAAACGGACAACAGTGTGATGTGATCCGATTGGTTTGCATTTTGTAAATATTAATTCTGCAGCTTTGTTTGGTTAGCTCTTTAATTGTAAAATACTATAATAGGTCTTTACCTATGAAATTGCCGTTTTGTATGAAAAAATTTAAACAAATTTTTTATCATGCATTTTTTATTTGTATTAATCGAAGTCATCACCCATGCAATCAATGCATCTTTGCCAACGCAGTGGCAGTTTATTGATGCCCTTCTTAAAGAAATCAGCTGGACGGGAGGCAACAAATTCTTCAAAGGCATTTTGTACTGCCTCTCGGGTATTGAATTTTTTTCCCGCCAAGAAGTTATCCAAATTCTGGAAAAAGTAGTAGTCTGTAGGCGCAAGGTCTGGTGAGTAGGGCGGATGACGGAGAGCTTCCAACCCCAGTTCTTGCAACTTGGAGACCGTCTGCTGTGCAGTATGAGGTCGCGCGTTGTCGTGCAGGAGCAGCGGAGACGAGCGATTGACCAATGCTGGTTGGAGATGTGCCAGCTTCTCCATCATTGTGTTCAGTTCTTCACAGTACACATCTGAAGTAATGCTCACCCCATTTGGTAAGAAGCTGTGATGAATCACACCGGCGCTAGACCACCAAACAGTGACCATCACTTTTCTAGGGGTAAGTTTTCGTTTAGGTCATTGTTTAGGTGCGGAACGAGGATCCAACCAACTTGCTGAGCGCTTGCGGTTATCAAACAGAATCCATTTTTCATCGCAGGTAACAATGCGGTTCAAAATTCCTTCATTTGTGTGTCTGTTGAGCAGTGCAAGGCACGTCTCGACGCGTACTTCGCGCTGGCGATCATTGAGTTCGTGGGGCACCCATTTGTCAAGCTTTTTTACCTTGCCAATTTGACGCAAATGGACCAATACTGTTTTGACGCTAACGTCGAAAGCTGCTGCTAATTCAGCCGTAGATTGTGTATCATCAGCTTCCACAATCGCCTTTAATTCGTCATTGTCGACCAAAGTCTTCGGACGACCGCGAGGTTCATTTTTCAGGTCGAAATTTCCAGAACGGAAGCGAGCAAACCAATAACAAGTGGTGCGTTGGTTTGTAGTGTTAGCTCCGTAAACATTGTTGATGTTGCGTGCCGCTTGTGCCGCGTTGCTGCCACGACGGTACTCATATTCCATAATTACTCGAATTTTTAACGTATCCATGATGACGAAAAAGATTGAAATGCGATGAAAATGTAACACTAATCAATAAACAAATGACTACTTTTGGAAAAAAAAAATCCATGTTTTTAAAAATAAAATTAATTTGAAATTAGAATTCTTAGCCAAACAAAAATTATTTTGATTTGAAATGGTCAGTACTGCAGAACGGCAATTTCATAGGTAAAGACCTAATATAAGCGGGAACATTTAAAAAAATATATCATCATTCTTCAATTTGGAGTCAGCAGTTTTATTTCACCATCCACCATCGCCAAAAGTCCAATGCAATAGGAGGTGAGCCTATTACCATCAACCGGGCACAAATTCAAACTACGGGCTGCTATTGAGAAATTCCTGATGGAAAAGCCTTAAGCATTAAGGCGTTAAAAGGTAACAGACAAACAAATAAGTAGTACTGGGTTGCAGGCCGCGTCCTATTTAAAAGCGACCGTCGCGTGAATACGTGTCCAGTAACGTGCACATGTCACTTTTTGTTTGGAAAACCGGAAAGCATCCGTCGCTGCGAACACACGTTCAGGTTCACCGAACAAAAAGTTCGAACGATCGTGTATTTGCGCCACGATAGCTTTTAAATAGGACGCGGAGGTAGAGGTCAGATAGGCAGTCGCTCTATGTAAAATACTGGTACTCAGCTGCATCCGATTAGTCTGGAAGTCAACCCCAACGTGTAATAGTTAGGAAAAGACAGCAGATGATGACTGTACTTACCTGCAGCTAGAGTCATGACTATATCAAGTAGAGTCATATCCCCGTTTGCCGCTAGGGTTTCAAGCAGAGCTCTAAACGGCGGTATGTATCGCCCTTGCATCTCTGAGAGGCGAACGGGTAAGCAGGAAGCGAAGGTTCGGTAGTAGACGCTGGGAACAACGACGATAATAGGTATAAATTAATAAAAACAAAAACACCACTGCAACTAAAAAGTTCAAAACTAGCTCACTTTTCAAGCAGACTGATGCAGTTGATGTATTGAAATCTTAGGTTGAATATAGTACAGGACGGAAATTTGGCTTAGCTAGTCACAGAGAACGCACAAAAATAAAGAAAATTAGTCTGGGTCATTATCGCCAAATACGTTGAAGAGGAATATAAAGGACGGATTTTTAGGTGATTTTTAGATTTCTTCCACTTACCTATATTCCTCCCCGGCTGGTAGAGCACTAATCAATTTGATCCTATCCTCTTGAGATGTTCCCTCTGATGTCAGCAAAGTGGTTGCCCAGTTCACAGCTGGGCAATCCAAGCCCACACTCTTGGGTAAACGTAGAAGATTTAGAAGTACGGATAACTTATCATCAAATGTACTGAGGTGAAGAAATGGCAGCCATAACTACAAAAAATCATGGAATTTTTCAAGCTATGAGTCCTGAGATTTATTCAACAAACTTCTTATAGACCTTACAAAGATATGTACTTACATGTTCAACTAAATCCAAGACCTTTTGAAACTTATCCTCCTTATAAGTTTTGGTCAAATATTCAACAATATCAACAAGCAAGCTAGATTTTTCACCTTTTAATACAAAAGGCTTACAAATTAACCTTTTAAAGTAAACGTTAATATAACTCTTGACAAACTCTAAATTACTATCTAAAATTTCTTCAAATTCATAATTAGTTAAAACTTTTTCGGACACTGAAAGCAAATCTGACAGAAAGATTCGACCCCATTTCATTTCTACTTTTGACACATTTTCAAGTAACAATTTCGTCCAATCCTTTGCTAAAACAGTTGGAATTTCGACTATCTCCGATATGATTTTCAAAGCATATACAATATCGGAAATACTGTCGGAAAACTCGGAAAATAATATCTTTTCTTCTATGCATTCTGTTATATTCTGCAGTTCTAATTTCTTGTACCATTTTTCGTAGCTTGTTTGAATGGTACGTAAATAATTTTGGTCTGTTTTGTAAACGGACAGACAAGCTGTTAATTTATTTTTTAGTAACAAAACTGAGCTTCGAGGTATATTTTCAATTATATTTCCAAGGCATTGAAGAGTTTTCTGAAACAAAAATAGCGATTTTACCACACACACGGCCTGTGGAGCACATGGGCAGTGGTGGCCCAGTGGTAACGGCCGCCTTATGAGTTAGGTCGTAGGTTCGAACCCTGACAGGCGTTTGTGTAAATTATTGCATCACCACTGTTTTCAAAACGGTGAAGGAAAACATATCGTGAGGAAACCGGCATGACCTTGAACCAAAAATTTGAAGACATTTGACATCTATCAACTGGGCCCGCGTGATAGATTACAGCCCACTCCCTCTCGAAGAGAGGAGGCTTGTATCCCAGCAGTGGGAACATTATGCAAGCACTGTAAGGTGTTCATTAAGGAAGCTGTTACAAATGGGTAGTCAAATCATTACTTTTTACACAAAAATATGTTTATTAAATAAAATGCTTTGCATTCTTAAAATGTTTTTTAGCCAAATTGTTGATAGATATGCATGGTACGATTCTGAACTATAAATATAATTTTAGATAGGTACAGTTTCCCAATAAATGTACCGGAGTGAACATTTTTACTTCGGTACATTTATTATTACTTAAGGCCGTTTTTTGGTGTTAACTGCTATAACTAGGAGGTTTAGTATTGATTTTTATAATAAAAAAAAGTCTTACCTCATCTGACTAAAAATGTGAGCATAGGAAATTTCAAAATGTTCCATATTTCCAGAATATATTCTCAATGGTGGCGCTAGTTGGCAGCACTACTCGCCTTAATAAAAAATCTTAAAGTCATTCTAGATAGACAACCACCACTAAGCTAAGCCACTGAGCTAGAAGCAAGAAAAGCACAAAAGTTCCTTATTCAACGGGTCATTGTACTCATCATTATGAACAACTTTTAGTATGGGACCAGATCTGAAATCGCAAAAAAGAAAGAATCGGCTGTTCCCTACATTTTGTCGAGTTATGCGAATATAAATGTAGGGAACAGCCGAGCAGCTGATTTTTTAATCGTGATTTCAGGTTTGGGGGCTTACTATGAGCTCTTATAGCATAGCAGGGCAGAAGTTGAACGGTTCCAGTGTGTGACAGAGACGGAGCTATATACGACCCATAGCACCATATTTTTTCCACAACGGATCCATGATGTTTTTCATGGATCCGTTGTGTTGTGTGAGTACAAGGACCCAGTGGGTTAGGCTTTGGGTACAATGACCCCCTTAAGAGGTTGTGCGTTATTTAAGTTACACCTTTTATAACGAAAGTGAGCACTAAGGAAGGATTTTTTTTTATGGAATTTTGCTGATGGGAAACCCTACCTGGCACACGGCTTGTTTATCAAAAATAATTAAAGTAGTTTGCTTACCTCGGCGTCCATTTCAATCAATTCTTCAGAATATTCCTTCAAAAATACTAACGCAGCATTGATTTTGACAACTCCCTCATCAAATTGTATCTCTAACAATTGTTCTAGCATTAAACCATTTTTGAACAACACCACGTTTCTACGTATTTCATTATCCAAATCAAAAGTAGCATTTAAGTGCGCTAAAAGTGTTACTAGGTTCAAAAATTGTGGAGACAATACTGTCAATTTTTTACACATGTCAAGTGTAATTTCTACCAAAGTTATTGCTTCGTATTTTCTTATTTTTACGACATTTTTTATGAATCCCAGTATTTTATTCAAATTCGATTCAGTGTTTACAATATTTGTTGCGTATTTTTCTATAATTTTTCCAACAGTTTCTATTACTTGCGAATCGGTGAAAAGGTCTATTTTTTCTATGAATAAATTGGATGATATTTCGAATATAGCTAAGGCTTCCTCTTGGATGTTGGATGTGTATGTTAGGATGTTTGGTAGATGGTCAATGATGCGGGAATTGTTGTCTGTAACTGCTGTCAGGAATGCTCTTATTATATGTAATCCTGGAACAACTGTGGCAGCTGAAAAAAATAAATAATCAACTTAATAAAAATCTTAAATTCAATTATTCACTGACATACAATGCACATCCTATACTGCTGGGAGTCTGGAACCATTAAATTTTGCACGAGAGTTCCTTATACAACAAAAATGAGCAATATGGACTAATTTTTGAAAATTCACCCCTTATACGCACACGGCTTTTATGTACAGGTACAAAGTTAGACGAGTGGAAGCATTAAAAACTTCACATAAATAAGGTCCTTCTGCGACTCCCGCATTCCCCTTAAACTTAAGGGGAAGATATATAAAACAATGGTTAGACCGTCTTGTATGGATCAGAATGTTGGGCCACAAAAGGGATGAATGAAAAGCAGTTGCATGCAGCTGAGATGAGAATGCTAAGAGGGATGTGTGGTGTTACACGAATGGATAGAATAAGAAATGAGTACATAAGAGGAAGTCTAAAAGTGGCACCGGTGACTGAAAAGTTGTGCGGAAATCGGCTGTCATGGTATGGGCATGTGATGCGGAGGAGTGAGGAAAATGTCGTGAGGAAAGTTTTAAGTATGAATGTCGATGGCTATAAGAGCAGGAGAAGACCAAAGAAACGATGGATGGATTGTGTGAAAGATGACATGGCTAGAAAGGGGGTGACTACCGAGATGACGAATAATAGAGAAGTATGGAAAAAAAGGACATGTTGCGCCGACCCCAAATAGATTGGGATAAGGGCAGGAGAATGATGACATAAATAAGGTCCTTCATCATTAATTTCATTCATCTAGTCATATTAGTTACGGGGCGCGAATCATATTTTAATCAACATACAACCTGACACTGCCCTGCAAATTGCAAAAAGGTAAGAAAATTCGAATTTCGATGGCTACCTTAGCGCATCCCCCTTAATCATTGTACTCATCATTATGAATCATTTTTACTACGGGACCAAACCTGAAATCTCGCAAAAAAAAAAACAGCTGATCTCTACATTTATGTTCACATAACTCGTCAAAATGTAGGGAACAGCAGATTTTTTTTTGCGAGTTCAGGTTTGGTCCCATACTAAAAGTTGTTCATAATGATGACCCTTTAAGAGATTTATTGTATGAATAGATAATATTGAAGTGAGACTGGCCGTATCGGAATAAACGTAATTACAACTGCCAAATTGCTACTTAATGTGATGCGTCGCCGTGCTTCAATACCTAACCTATCAGAACGCAATTTTGTGATAGGCATCTTAAACAGTTTTAAACCGTTTATATTAATATCAATAATTAATTCAATTTAAACTCACATTCATCCCTGCTAATAATAAAGGCAGTCTGCTCCCCCACAATCTTCAGCAGTTCTCCGGTCGCCTCCGAACCTGGCTCGTGTGTCAATAACACTTGAAGACTCTCTGATAGTTTCCTTCTGACAGTAGGAGTCAACTCTTCTGCTATAATACCCTGGGAACATTAATACATAAAAAAAAAACTCATTTCTTCCTGTTTGATTTACAAAATATAATATAAATAATGCAGAATTTATATTATTTTTTGTAAATCGAACAGCAATCATAATATAATATTCCAAATCATAATAAATATATAAAAATTCAAAAATATATCATTTATCTACATATTAGGGTCATTAAACGCCAGTTTTAGTAGTCACCTGCTTCCACCAAGGGGATGATTCTACCCGTCATACGTACGTAACAACTTTCGCGTAAATCATACCAGATAAGTAAAAAAATAAAAACATATAAATGCATCGAAATATTCTGTCGCTGTTATTGGAATTTGTGTTTTTTTACGAATCGGATACGAGTTTAACAGCGAAAGTTGTTTAGTATGACGGGTAAAATCTCCCCCTTGACAGATGCAGGGGACTTAATCGCCCCCCTTTATAAGTATTGACTGTTATTAAATTAAATATAAGTAATAAAATATTTTAATATATTAAATTATTATGATTTTTTATTTACATTGGGAACTACAACATTTAACAGACAGCTGTGCTGCTGGGGATTTTGTTGCGCCACTTCATCTTCTCATCTAAAGCACTAGGAAGTGGTGATGGGCGAGCGTTTTGAACGACAGTCTTATGTAATTTTGACATTCAAAAAGTGCTTATTATAAATGCGACTGTAACTCAGTTTTAACTTTTTCAAGCTTCGACAGCTAAATGGATTTAGATGATGTATGACCAAAAATGGCGCAATTATATTTTTTTTCGCGGCCATTATTAATTAGATGCAGAATAATATGACGAACAAAAGTCAATATGCGGTAACATAACCTAACATCAGTCTCAACCGAATTATGTACCGACACCAGCATATCAAGCTACTACAATCTGTCAAATTTCTTTAATACATTTCATCTTTATCGCTAAAGCATTAGGTATAAGGTTGATTGGGAAAATTTGACAGTTTCGGGTGGCTTGACCTGCTGGCGTCTGTACAAATAATAAGAACAAACATTATTTTTGACACATATTCAAGTCCAAAATATCTTGGACTGTATTTGTAAAAAGAATTGTTTAACAATTCATTTTTGTGATCGGTTTTTTCCAATATCGACTAAGGTTTCAATGGTGGCCACGGTATAAAACCAAATTGCGCCACTTCCCATAGTGATTTGGTCATTCTTACACAGGTAGACCACGGCCTGGGTTAGGACCTAGGACACTATGTTCTATGTTAGCAGGTTTGGTTTCCGCACTTGGTCCTTCAGGTGGACCATTGTGCGTGGGTCATGGCTGCCGTCAGTGGTTGTTCCACCCTCCAGAAGTTGACTACGTCTTCTGCCCTACCTAGGACACTTTTATCCCGGTAGTACGTTCCCATGGAATAATTTCCGACCTCCAAGCGAAAGCCACAAAAAAAAAAGCTAGTTTTTGAATATTCTTACCTTCATAATAATCTGAACGCAAGCAGTAGTATTACACATCAACAGAGCAGGATAGACGGCTATTTCTGTCTCGTTCCTGCCTATATTAGCTCTGAAGAGCGCATGTATGACCCGAACAGTTGCTTCTTGTAACTCCGAGTCGGATCGCTCACATACTAAACAAAAGAAAAATGTTATCAAACGGGTGTAAAAAATATCCCAAAGGCCTTAAGCACACCTCCAACGCGAAGCCATAGCAGCGAAAAATAGTAGTGGTATAGTTCAATTCAAAATCAAACATCATGCAAGATGTCAGCTGGACTTGCGTGATTGATTGATTTTGATTTGAATAGCGGAACATCATGCGGTTTCGAGGTTTCGCGGCGGATTGTGCTAAGGCCCTTAATCGGTTCGCAAACGGAAAACGAGACAGAATATAAGTTTTATTGTTATGACGTTTATAGACGTCAAGCGTCCGCGAAAATGTTCCTTGAAACACTTGTTCTTGCCGTTATGATCTGATCTTATGATAATTTTTCATTACTGGACCATACCTGGGGACCTTATGGTTACGGAGATATTGAAAGTCAAAGTTCAAACTTTCTTTGTCGTTTTTTAACCTACTTCAAAAAAAGGAGGTTACTCAATTCGACCATATATTTTTTTTTTTTATGTGTGTTCATGGATAACTTCGTCGTTTATGAACCGATTTTTATGATTATTTTTTGTTAGAAAGCAGATATCCCAAGGGTGGTACCATAGGAAACCAGGATCTGATGATGGCATCCCAGAGAAATCAAGGGGAACCTTCTTATTATATAGACACACCTATAGCGATTTGGGCATTTTTTATAGTAACTCGTGCATTTGCTCCCGGAAAGCACCATTTAGTGAAATGGAACTGATGAGGAAGACCAGAGATGGCCATCGGAACTACTCAATAATACGTATTTCACGGGTTGCGGTTCGATTATTGCTAAGCAATTTATGCTCGTCACAATACATATGTTGAAATGGGGCTAATGGTGACTTCACCATAACTTCCAGTTCTCCTGGTTCCTTACTGGGAGAACTCCTCAACAATTAACGTCCTTGTATCGGGAAAAGCAATATTTTGTAAAGGTGATGAGCAGTTGACATTAGGCTATTGTAACTTAGATGAATAACAGACTGACCCACTAGAAAGTGAAAAACCGGCCAAGTGCGTGTCGGACCACGCACAATGAAGGGCCGTAGTTGGGATGAATTTATCTTAAGAACAAACTTAATACTGTAGTTGAAAAACATGTTCTCCCATACATTCCAACTGTAAATGTAAGTTTGTACTCACAATATTGATAGGTTTACCATGTTATTTTAAGACCACAGACTTCTTATAGGTTTTCCTGTAATCTACGGGTAAAGATCTATTTTCTGTATTTTGTTCAAAATTTTAGGCTCAGTAGTTTCGGATATAAGGGGGGGGGGGGGGGGATGGTCAATTTTCGTCTATTTTCTTAAATAACTTTAAAACAATTTATTTTTTGACATGCCACATGGTGTAGTTTGCAAAACTTTTTTTAAAAAAGACCTCAACAAAAGTGACCTCTATAGTCAAAATTCATTTATTTACTTTACCCATCCGTGTTTGGGTCACAGAAATTCATGTGTACCAAATTTCAACTTAATTGGTCCATTAGATTCGGAGCAAATTGGCTGTGACAGACGGACGGACAGACAGACAGACGGACAGACAGACAGACACACGAGTGATCCTATATGGGTTCCGTTTTATCCTTTTGATGTACGGAACCCTAAAAATAAAAAACTTTTTTACAAAAAAAAAAAACAACCGACTTCCAAAAAAAATACTACAAAATGAAAAATAACTTTAACTTCGGAAGTCGGTGTCTTTGGATCTGTATTTTAGCTTTTTGCCACCGACTTCCGAAGTTAAGCTTATTTTTCATTTTGTAGTATTTTTTTGGAAGACTGTTGTTTTTTTTGTAAAAAAGTTTTTTATTACGGTAAACAACATCCTCTTCTTGTATCAATGGGTTTTAATCATACTTGCAACTATTTCAAACTCAAACTCAAAGCATTTATTTCAATTAAACCAATTACAGGCACTTTTGAATTGTCAAGGGGTCGGTCAGTCAAAAAGATGAAGCTAGGCGCCCATTCCAAAGCATAGTAGGTACCTATGGAGAAGAACGGGCAAGAAACTCCACGGACACTCTTTTAAATCAAGATATGGTTACAAAATAATGGTATAATTAATTTACAAGGGGTATTGAGACGCGTACATTTATGCGCGGTGGGTTTGCAGACTAAGTCTAGTGGTCGCTTGCGCCGCCGGATGCGTAGTGTCGTGGCGGCACGGTGATTGGGCGCCGCTCGCCCCGCGCACCGCAACCCCCGCTGCCTTCCTAAGTGGTGTGCCGCGCGCGTTATCGCACGCGGTACGGTTCTAGTTTTTAATGTTAGTGCACACGATGGCGTGCACAATCTTATAACTTAAGTTTGAATACTCCCACGACGGAGCGTCCACATTTTTCAAATTCAGATTTTGCATCAGCAATATCAACCGTGTTTCCACTTTTAGGCATTTCTCCCTTTTTTAGGGTGACCAATATTTTACATGGGCTTTAGGTTATTTTCTGAAGTTGATTTGTTTTTCATTCTGCATTGGGACAGATAGCGGAACAAAAGCGATAATTTTTTTTAAGTGTTTTAGTTATTCGTTTGAAAGTAATTGTAATTAAAACTGTTATTATTATCACCTTTGTTAAGTTTTGTTTTGGGTCAGCTGGTTCATAATAAAAACTATAAACCAGTGAGCCTCGACAAACACCTCGGGAGGCTTTCATTGCTTGGCTGACTCAAGGGTTTGATTCAGAAAGCAGTAGGTACTCCTGCGACACGGCACGCATAGTGGTTCCTCTCAAGAGCCCTGTGACCACCGGCAGCTTGGACCCTGTCCTGATGCCAATATTTTTAAATGATTTTTTGTCTTGGATTATATAGAAAATATATTTTTTTATGTAATGAAATACACTATACAATAATACTTACAACTAGCTGATAGGATGACCAGTAACGAATATAGTGCTTCCGTATCTCCCCCCAGCAGACAGAGTTGTAAAACTCTTTGGAGATCAATCTAAAAAACAAAATTAAAAAAATAAATACAGATCATATCCCAACAAAGTTGGGAAAAGGTTAGGCAGATTTCAGATAACTTTTATCTGAAGAATAAATATGACAGTTTGACATATTTTCTATACAAAAGCTATCAAACCGTCCTATTTATTTCATAAATAAAAGTTATCAGACGATTGAATAATTTGCCCTTGTCAGTAAAATATTGTAACTGTAGCGTCTCATTTAATTTACCTTGAAAGTAGTCCCTTCTAGAATATTAGGAATATTCAAACTGACTTTATTTTTTAATTTCAAGACGTAGAGGTCTTCAGAAAAACTTTTTTCTTCGGTTACATGTCCGTGTTTACCTAAAAACAAAAATTGGTATTGGTTGATAATCATCAACTAAACCTCCTACATGACAAAGTTCAAATTCCATTGCAGCCAAAAATTTAGGATCATTTTATTACAAATTGTCACTCAAAAATAAACTTAAACTACATTACACTAAAGTAGATAGTTGAAGTGGGAATGGAATGTAAACAACATAACATAGCATTATGCCTGTATTCCCCGAAGTGTTAGGCAGAGGTGTACCTACAGTACACCCACATTTCACCAGTTATTTTTAAGTCCTATGTAATAGGGGGGAGAACCTATTGCAATCAACCGGGCACAAGTCTAGACTCCGGGCTGCTATTGAGAAATTCCTATGGAAAACCCAATAACACTTTGCTCAACCAAGGAATCGAACCCAGGACTTTATGCTCAGCAGTAGCGCTTACGTCCATTAGACCCAGAAATTGATATAAAATCAAATCAAGAGCTTACCTAAGAACATAGTAGCATCCTTTTGAAAAATTCTTGCATCTTTGGATTCAGTTACATTTTTAGATTTTAACTTCGATATCTGATTAATTATCTGAAATAAAACATTCATAATATTAAAAAAAATACGAATAGTTAAAATCGGACTACTCGTGTCGACCTCCTTTCTTTCGTACGTAATTTAGTAGCTAGGGGGTATCATATTACTCAGTAACTGGGTTGTGAAGGTGGGTGGTGAAGCAGTTGCTTGTAAAATACTGGTATTCCGCTGCATCCAGTTAGACTGAAGGCAGATAGATGATGATGACGAGTGGCAAATGGCTATCCGTGATTAGTTTTACACAGTAACTGGGTTGTGGGGGTCAGATAGACAGACGCTCCATGTAAAATAAAGGTATTCAGCTGCATCCGGTTAGACTGGAAGCCGACCCCAACATTGTTACGGAAAGGCAGGCAGATGATGATGTGAGTGGCAAATGGCTATCTGTGATTAGTTTTACCCAGTTAATGGGTTGTGGGGGTCAGATAGACAGTGACTCCATGTAAAATACTGGTATTCAGCTGCACCATGGAACAGGGTGTAAACTTCACTCATCTTCTATAGAGAGAGGACTCCGACCAGACGGGCGTGGTCTCTGGTGGGCTATACCGGATGACTTTATTTACCGTCTCGAAAAAAATAGGGTATATTCGGTGAACGGAGTAGAAGCCTATGGCATATCTAGTTTTTTTTTTTATTTAATAAAATCAAAATTCAAATCATAATGCAGGTTGCATATGATT
Source organism: Cosmia pyralina (assembly GCA_946251885.1). Classification (NCBI taxonomy): domain Eukaryota; kingdom Metazoa; phylum Arthropoda; class Insecta; order Lepidoptera; family Noctuidae; genus Cosmia; species Cosmia pyralina. The sequence continues at coordinate 7,815,678 of OX276368.1, read as the reverse complement.
TGAATTTCGATATTTTTAAAGGATTTTTTTTTTCAGTGTATGTTTTTATTGTTCTAAAATGAAAAGTTTACATCGAATTTGTAGTATTTATTGATACTTAGATATTTTTTTCAGACTAAGCTATTAAAAAAAAAACTAGTTATGCCATACGCTTCTACTCCGTTCGCCTAATACACCCTATTTTTTTCGAGACGGTAAAAAAAGTCATCCGGTATATGCTAGTCGCGCGGTAAACTCTGCTTGCGCGATGCAGGATTTGTGTGACGTCAGGTCTTTGATGCGTAAATTCGCATGCGGCGTTGTAGATGACGCCACACGGTTGGACTGACAAGCAGATGATGACTATGTGAAGTAGACGGTTCACCAGATGGTTAGTGATCACCTCCGCCTATGGTCCTATAGTCTGTTCCATAAGTAAGAATAAGAATAAGAATAATTTATTGTTTAAGAAATTACATTCAATGAACAAGCAACTATGATTCAAGTAACTGATGAAAGTGTAAGTAAACAGCCGCACGGGTCGATCCATCAGGTTAAGCTACGCTTGCCGGAGTCGGTCCGTGGATGGGTGACCATCTTTACATACCGAGACTCCTCCGTGCCTCACGTTAAGCCGTTGGTCCCGGCTGTCATTCGTGGATCTTTGACAGTCGTTACGGGTCGTCAGAAGCCCGAGTCTGACAATCAGTCTTACCAAGGGGTATCGTATTACCTAGTTAATGGGTTGTGGAGGTCAGATAGGCAGTCGCTCCATGTAAAATACTGGTATTCAGCTGCATCCGGTTAGACTGGAAGCCGACCCCAACATAGTTGGGAAAAGGCTAGGCAGATTGATTGAAAGTGTAAACACAACCCTGTTCAGGTTAAATTCTTACGCAATCACTAAAGGGAATTTAGTAGTAACACAATCATCTGTATTTATAAGGTCTTTCTATCTCACCACTTTATCCAACAGTTATTGTTTATGAATAACATTATTAAATTGCAACTGAACACTCATTGACGCAAATTGAGGTTATCAAATGAAAAACATCTTTAAGGTGATTTTAAATTAGAATTTTGGGTTTAAGCATTCAAATAATCAAATTGACGTATTGAATTTGTAAGTGGTACGGTCAGCAACAGAAGTCAGTTAACACTGCTACTTTTTGACATCATCTAAATTAACACCAAATTATTCGATAAACTGCTTTTTTTTCGTTTAACTGTTAAGAATTAATGTTCTTAAAATTTTAAATACTTCTGTTAAAATTTCAATTAAAAATTTCTCTTAATTAAGAGTAAAAAACTGCAAGTGTACTTTTGTTGCTGACTGTACTAAAAATTTCAATGCAATTTTTTGTTGATCAGTGGTGGCTTAGTGGTAACGGCCGCGACTTTACGAGTTGTAAGCGAACCCAGGCAGGCGCTTTACTTTGTGTAAATTATTTCATCACCACTGCTCTCAAAACGATGAAGAAAAATATCGTAAGGAAACCGGCATGTACTAGAACCAAAAATTCGAAGACATGCGACATCTAGCAACCCGCACTGGGCCCGCGTGAACTACGGCCCACTCCCTCTCGCCTGTGTCCCAGCATTGGGCACATTATAGGCTGATTATATTATTTTATGTACAGAGGCCACCCCAATCTGTCAAATTTTCCCAACTGAATATGAACCCTATCCCTCTGTAGTGAAGTTGAAAATCTACCAAAGAAATTTACTACAAATTGGCATCCACAACAGGTACGTTTTCTGATCCATTTCTATATATTTTCATCAGATACTTTTTGAACAGTTGATGTACAAATGACTTACCAAAAACAATAGTCGTTCATCCAAATTATTATTTTCACTCTCAACCAAAACTTCTAATTTAGAGAGAGCTTTCGACAAGACTTTAAAATCCGTATCCTCGCTTGAAAATATTATCTGAAATAACATAATATGCATAGATAAAAATCGATTGCCGAATGTATGTAGTAAGTGCATCACTTGAGAAGGGCTCGACCGATTCAGCTGTTTTTTTTTTTTGTTGTGTTCGTAATTGCTAGTGATTAATAATCATAACATCACGCCTCACGCGAGTTGTGAAATACAACTACATTTCGCCAGTTATGTTTACGTCCCATGTGAAGGAGAGGCTATTGCCACTAAACTGCTGAGCTGAGCACGAGCTGGCTGCTGCACCCACGGTTCGAGCTGTCACAATGCTGAACTCTTTGCTCACCCAGCACATAGATCTGGATATCTTTCATGATAAGCCGTACCAAGTTTGTAATTGCAATTTTTAGTTTTTAGCTAAGTACTAGAATATAAGTGATTTGGTCGTAAGCACTGTAAAGTTATGTTTTTAATAAATAAATAATAAATAAATAAAATAAACGGGCGAAAATTACTCCGGGCTCCACAGGGTATAGAGCTTGTCTACACTGAAATGACGCGCCCCACTGTTTAAATTTTAATACGTACACTACAATGCGATAGTGGGGCATGTCATTTCAGAGTAGACAAGCTCTATCAGAAAGGTGTGTTCAAATTTAAGGGTGTGGTACAGACCATCAAACTGAACAACTTTCTCCACGGGACCAACATCGTAATCGAGAAAAAATTATAAGTGGAAGGAGGGAAGGGTGGCCTTTGCCCTGCATGGGACACAAACTCTGATAATTAATATTTAACCTAACAAGACTGAAGTTTTTGAAGAAATCTCTGGAACTACCAGTCGGATTTGAAAAATTATTTTAGCATTTGAAAGCCCACTTCTTGAGGAAAGCTATAGATGCTGTTAAATATAACATCAAAACATAAAAAGTCAGAAAGAACGCAAAGCGAAACCGAAGTAATAGCGCGGGCAGACGTTGCAATGCGACTGGGTAGGTCGGGGGAATGAGAAATTTCACGCGGACGAAGTCGCGGACAGAAGCTAGTACTAAACAAAATAAACTTACTTGAAAAGCGGTGAGCGTGTCACTATGCGCAACATCCGGTGTTGTAGTCAATGTTGATAATAACTTGCTAAGGACCGTATCTTCTTCAAACTTCTCTACGTATATTATCTGTAAGCGAAATTATTTTTATACAATTGTGTGACAACCAGTCTCACCAAGGGGTATCGTGTTATAGCTTGTCCACTCTGAAATGACGCGCCCTACTACTTAAATTTGTACACATCAATCTGCCTAGCCTTTTCCAAACTATGTTGGGGTCGGCTTCCAGTCTAACCGGATGCAGCTGAATACCTTTATTTTACATGGAGCGACTGCCTACCTGACCTCCACAACCCAGTAACTGGGTAAGACGATACCCCTTGGTAAGACTGGTTGTCAGACTTTCGGGCTTCTGACGACCCGTAGCGACTGTCAAAGATCCACGAATGACAACCGGGACCAACGACTTAACGTGTTTCCGAGGCTCGGAGGAGTCTCGGTATGTAAAGATGGTCACCCATCCACTGACCAACCCCGGCAAGCGTAGCTTAACCTGATGGATCGACCCGTGCGGCTGATATTACTTAGCCACGAGCTCCTCTTTTTTTAATTATTTTTAATCAAATTTGTATAGGTACACTACGGTAAATACGGTAATAGGGCGCGTCATTTCAGAGTAGACAACCTATACCCAGTAACTGGGTTGTGAAGGTCAGATAGGCAGTCGCTCCATGTAAAATACTAGTATTCAGCTGCATCAGGTTATTACTAGAAGCCGATCCCAAGATAGTTGGGAAAAGGCAAGCTAGGCAGTTTGCGAGAGTTCCCTTTAAAAAAATTGAATCTAAATTATATAAAAGAAGAAACTGACTGAAATCAATACACAGCCTAGACCGCTGGGTCTAGAGTTTTCAAATTTATAATATGTATACTGGGTGTAATTTTAATCACCGTTATCTGCTTAAGGGGTCATTGTGCTCAACTTTTACTACGGGACCAAACGAAAAATCGCGAAAAAAAAAGGCTGTTCCCTACATTTTGACGAGTTATGCTAACATAAATATAGGGAACAGCAGATATTTATTTCCCACGGATGCAGGGTTTGTCCCATAGTAAAAGTTGTTCATAATCATGAGTACAATGACCCCTTAAGAGGACAACTGTGATTAAAATTACAGCCTGGTTATTACTAACCTCATTTTCATTAATTTCACTAATCATTTTCACTGTATCAACACCAAACAGTTTGGCGAGATGGATGACTGTCGGTTTTAAAGACTGGCACCAGTTGTCAGTGTTAAACTCTGTTTTATGTAAGCTCAGAAGAACCGCCGTTAGGGACAGAATCGGCTTTACTTCTTCGTATGCCTGTTTAAAAAAAGCATAAGCATTACATATTTAAATGAATAAAATTAAAATAATTATTTATTACATAGACAGTTTTGAGCGGCCATTGTTGTTTACATTCTTGGAAAGGAAAAAAAAAATTACATTACTTTGTAACTTCAATTGTGTATTATTTTAGAAATTTTTGACAAATCTACAGGTGATTTTATCAAAATTCTGTCTGTTAATTTCGCATAAAAGTATTTTTAAAAAACGTACCTTCTCCGAATCTTCAGTAAAAGACGCTAAAATTTCCAGGATATGATGGAGAGCATCTTCAAAGATGACCACGGCTTTACGCAGTTCTGGCCCAGCAGTATTGTCTAGTAGGACTCTCCAAATGTCTATGTATGTCTCTAAATTATCTTGGAGGCAGAGTTTCAGTAATAGAACTAGGGCTGCCTGAAAATGAGAAAATTTTTAGAATCAGAATTGATTTCAATTAAATGATTAAGTTTGAAAACATGGGTAATTAGTAAAAGTACATAAATGTTGCTTTATAATAGTCATAAAAAATCAGCTGCATCCGGTTAGACTGGAAGCCGACCCCAAAATAGTTGGGAAAAGGCTAGGCAGATGATAAGTTAGGAAATAATACAAATAATATTTATTTGGAAGACTGTTCTACATAGTATGATGTAGTGTTAATATTTTATAAGTTCTGTACATTAAACCACAACATACACGGTACAGTGTACGAATATTCAAGACATTCTTAACTTTTCACTGTAGTCATCGGACCATGTACCATATTACCTATGTTCAACAAATAAAATACTTTGACTTTGACTTTGACCATCGGGTCATTAAAAACAATAACAAAACAGTCGCTAGTATTATCCACGTCACTAGCGCGCTCCATAAGCCTAACGAGTGCGAACAAGCCAGACACAGAAGAAGATTTAGGCCAGACGAGTCAGTTTAAAATGGCTTACTATAATAGTCACCCTATATAGCATGTATCAGAAATGTGTAGTCATATTTAAGGGTGTTAGTTCAGACCATCAAACTGAACACTTTCTCCATAGGACTAATATCGTAATCGCGAAAAAATTATCTATATATTATTAATTATATAACACATTTGGGTCGATTAAGTATTGAAGTTTTGTATGGGACAGTTGATAATTTTTACGCGATTACGATGTTGGTCCACTGGAGAAAGCTGTTGAGTTTGATGGTCTATACCACACCCTGATATTTGGCCACACATTTCTGATACATGTTATAGATATGACACGGCCACAGATCACGGAATGGCTGCGCTCGCCGGCATCGTATAGAGACGGCAGTACAATAGGGATGATGCATAGGTAAAAAAAAAAAGAAATTCTATTTAGTCCGTCAGTCGGATAATAAAAAATATTAGACACGGACTTGGATAAAAAGTTAGGGAGTGGAGGTTCGCTACATCACAACTATAACAAACTACGTATAAAATTTAAACGTCATACCACATTTTAACTCAGTGTATCGCCGTAATCTTTTGATTACGTAAAAAAAGAAAAAATATGTGTCCAATATCTTTGGTTTGCATGGAAAGTGTTGATAATGGGCGCTCTAGCAGCGGCCGTCAAGCGAAATAGCACGCTACGCCGTAGCAAATAGAGCACTACGCCGTAGGAAATAGCGCTCTACGCCGTAGCACCATAAAAGGTGGGAGTCAAAGCATTCGTTCTAAATTTTTTTCTACTCTCATTCATAAGAATAAAAATAATCCATGCCTTACCTTTCTAACATCATCAGAAGCTTTCAAAACGCCATTAACAACAATATCCCTCTTCTTCAATGTTGGTAAATTATCGTAGAACATTATAGCAGTCAGTAACATAGTTTCGCTATTAGAAACACTGGATCCTATGCACAATGATACCTGAAATGAGAGCGTAAAACATTACGCCTGTATTATCTGAAACTAGGCAGAGGTGTATACAGGGTCACATTAAATAAGTTAGCGAAACTTCACACTCGTGATCGAAATCTAATAACAAAATAACGGCGCGTGCAAGCAGCAACCGTACACGTGCTGGAAGAGAAACTTCTTAAAAAAATAAAGAATAAGAGAGATTAAGGGCCTATTTCACGATGTCCGAATAGGCACTACTCACCAAATAAATAAAAAAATGGAACAGAATTTGTATGAAATTATCTGCCAAGTAAGTTGATCAGAACTTAATCGTAGATGGTGAAACCGACCCTTACTGTAAGAGACAGAGTTATATCTTCCTTCTCTATCATGTGCAAAAAACGTGACGTGTCTTTAAAATTTCACTCTCAATTTTCTCTTCCAATTATCCAATCGCCGCCTAAGGGTGCAAACATAAAGAAGCAGGTTACCGGTACAGGCAAATCTGTGTGACAAGTTTGTTTAAACTTGTCACACAGATTTGCCTGTTTCTTTATAAGTAAGCACATAAGATAACATAGAAATTAATACCTGCACCGATCGATACCGACCCGCCTGTACCGGAAACCTGTCTCTCTATGTAAGCACCCTTAGACTCGATTAAAAAAAAATATTATTTGCACTCATAATTTCCAAGTAACTATACCAACAGCAGCGTCCCACAAACGCTAAAAAGGTGGCTGGGATAGACTAGATGCGGAAGGCGGAGGACAGGGTGTTGTGGCGCATCCTGGGAAAGACTTATGTCCAACAGTGGAATGCGATAGGCTGAGCTGATCGATACCACTAGCGGCCGTTGACCCCATTATCAGCTGTAGAGTGTAGTTACTTGAAATTATGAGTTTCTTTATTTTGTGTTTTATCGACATCAGCTATCGATACCCAACACTTCTATAAAGTTCCGCTAGCTAATTTAATTTGACCTTCTATTGTAGTACGACCACATTTCCCCGTTACTGGGTTGTGTAGATCTGATAGTACGTAGCTCCATGTATAATACTGGTATTCAGCTGCATCCGGTTAAGACTGGAAGCCCGACCCCAACATAATTGAGAAAAGGCAGACTGATGATGATAATCTCTAACTTATACGTCGTATAGTCGTGATGACCCAGTTGTTAAGGTCTCGCCACTCATGCACGAGGTTGTGGGTTCAAATCCAGATAGGTACCAACATGACTTTTTCAATTCATATGTACTTTCTGAGTTTATCTTGGTCATTACCAACATCAGCGAAGGAAAACATCGTGAGAAAACCTGAGCTAGTAGTTAATGAGTCTGAAATCCCCAACTCGTCTTGAGCAAGCGTGGTGATCAATGCTCGTGCTTTCTCTGTATGAGAAGAGACATTTGCCATACAGTGGGATAATAATAGGCTGGTATTAATGAAATTTGCCTCTTGCATTTGCCCTGCACTGGGACAATAATAGGCTGGTATTAATGAAATTTGCCTCTTGCAAATGCCCTGCACTGGGACAATAATAGGCTGGTATTAATGAAATTTGCCTCTTGCATTTGCCCTGCACTAGGACAATAATAAGCTGGTATTAATGAAATTTGTCTCTTGCATTTGCCCTGCGCTGGGACAATAATAGGCTGATATTCTTGCCCAGGTTATGGTCTATCAGTATGCCAAATGTCATCCAAATCCGTTCAGCCGTTTTAGCGTGAAAGCGTAACATACAGATAAACAAACACACGTTCGCATTAATAATATTAGTTAGGATAAGATACTCACAGTATTAGCGTCCTCATAAGAAAGTTTCTTGGTCCTCAGTTGGTACTCCATCTCGATATATGTAGTGGGCACATCCATATATTGATTCGTTTTAGCTTGTATGATGATTCTTAGAGCTGTGTGTTTTAATACGGAACTGGAATTGAGGCGGGGAACAACTTCAGACTTTATTATGTCCTGTAAATATAAACAAGTGTAGGTATTATTACTATCATCACAGCACGTTTTGACATTCTGATAAAAGAAACTCGAACAGTTCTCAAAAGAACTATTTATCACAGCACGTTTTGACATTCTGCTAAAAGAAACTAGAACAGTTCTCAAAAGAACTATTTATCACAGCACGTTTTGACATTCTGATAAAAGAAACTCGAACAGTTCTCAAAAGAACTATTTATCACAGCACGTTTTGACGTTCTGATAAAAGAAACTCGAACAGTTCTCAAAAGAACTATCATCACAGCACGTTTTGACATTCTGATAAAAGAAACTCGAACAGTTCTCAAAAGAACTATCATCACAGCACGTTTTGACATTCTGCTAAAAGAAACTAGAACAGTTCTCAAAAGAACTATTATCACAGCACGTTTTGACATTCTGCTAAAAGAAACTCGAACAGTTCTCAAAAGAACTATCCTCATAGCACGTTTTAATATTTATTTATTTAAACTTTTCGCACTAAAAAAGGTACAGCGGACTTAAGGGGGATAAAGGAAGGAAAAGAAAATAAAAGGAAGAAACTCGAACAGTTCTCGAAAGAACTATCATCACAGCACGTTTTGACATTCTGTTATAAGAAACTCGAACAGTTCTCAAAAGAACTATTATCACAGCACGTTTTGACATTCTGCTAAAAGAAACTCGAACAGTTCTCAAAAGAACTATCATCATATCACGTTTTGATATTTATTTATTTATTTAAACTTTTCGCACTAAAAAAGGTACGGTGGACTTCAGCACGTTTTGACATTCTGTTATAAGAAACTCGAACAGTTCTCAAAAGAACTATTATCACAGCACGTTTTGACATTCTGCTAAAAGAAACTCGAACAGTTCTGAAAAGAACTATTATCACAGCACGTTTTGACATTCTGCTAAAAGAAACTCGAACAGTTCTGAAAAGAACTATTATCACAGCACGTTTTGACATTCTGCTAAAAGAAACTCGAACAGTTCTCAAAAGAACTATCATCATATCACGTTTTGATATTTATTTATTTATTTAAACTTTTCGCACTAAAAAAGGTACGGTGGACTTCAGCACGTTTTGACATTCTGTTATAAGAAACTCGAACAGTTCTCAAAAGAACTATTATCACAGCACGTTTTGACATTCTGCTAAAAGAAACTCGAACAGTTCTGAAAAGAACTATTATCACAGCACATTTTGACATTCTGCTAAAAGAAACTCGAACAGTTCTCAAAAGAACTATCATCATAGCACGTTTTGATATTTATTTATTTATTTAAATTTTCCGCACTAAAAAAGGTACGGTGGACTTGAGGGGGGATAAAGGAAGGAAAGGAAAAGAAAAGGAAAAAAGGAGGAAAGGATAATCTTCTAACATTTACATTACTTAGATCTAAAACAGGATAGGAATAAAATTCTGATCCCGTTAAAAAATGTCCAGGTTTCAAGTAAGACATATTATTATCATATCAGTCTCTAGACAGAGGCGTCAACGGCCGCGAGTTAAGAATGCCTTCAATCTGCACAATAACAGTATACAATTCTTCACAAGTTAACACTGTATTGCCTATTACCCGTTTCATATGATACTTGAACCTTTTAATGCCCGCCTCTCACAAACCACCAAGCACAGGGGGAATAACTTGGTGTGAAATGAAAGGATATTCTCTCTGTATTGCAGATTCTATTACAGTGTCTTGGTGATGTGTAGAAGCTTGCAAATCATGCAATTCTTTTAACACAGTATCAGCCCCTTTATAACAGACACCATTATCACAATACATTTTTGTGGGCTTGTCCCTTCTATAAATCAGAAGCCCGAAAGTCTGACAACCAGTCTTACCAAGGGGTGTCGTATTACCCAGTTACTGGGTTGTGGAGGTCAGATAGGCAGTCGCTCCATGTAAAATACTGGTATTCAGCTGCATCCGGTTAGACTGGAACTGACCCCAACATAGTTGGGAAAAGGCTAGGCAGATTGATTTGTCCCTTCTATAAATCTTTTCAAACAACCTAAAAAAAAGTCTTTGTTGACATATCAGATGCTAGCTCTATGTGTAGCTAGCTGTATGTGGCCTTACGTTACAAAACAAACAAATAACACAATATTGGACTTTAGTTATTACTAGTATTACTTTATTGCAAACGAGTTTGCTAAACACTAAAACGGCCACCATAATCAGTGCCAATTATCTGAAATAGCCTTGTCGTATTTCTATCCAAAGGTAAAGATCCCAGGGTAGCATTCTAGCCTTTAAAGCAACTAATAAATTTATATACACTTCTGGACACATCTTTTGGCCCACCTTGTATTTTCAGTTTCGTTTGATCCTAGCTAAAATTTTATATTAGGTCGAGCAAAAAGTTTTTATGCAGTTTTGAACCTGGCACATTCACAATTTCATTCAATAGTCTTTTTTTGAATTTCGAACACAGAATTTAAAGAAACAAAAGACAATTTGGAGCCTGTTTGTTGATATCAAACAATCGAATACTAAGAAAACTTGGTTTTATTGGTTTACTTGGATTTAATTCTTGAAAAAGTGATTGATATCTTTGGTTTTGCAACAAACATTACTTATTCTTAACATTAAGGTGAGGTTCTATCAATAATCTATGGATACTTCACCTGAAGTCGCCGCCCAAGCTGTGGCACTTATTCAGGCCGGACACAGCCAAAGAAACGTGAGTGCTCAACTTAATTTAAGTCGATCTGCGGTCCGAAATGTTTATCGGAGGTATCTAGAGACTGGCGGCTTTGTTCGTCGCCAAGGAAGGCCACGATCTCGGGTCACAACTGAAAGGCAGGATCGATTCATCGTGACGACCAGCTTGAGAAATCGTCACCTTACCTCCATTGAGATACAAAACCAACTTCGCGACTTCCACGGAGTATCTGTGAGCGCTCGAACTGTTCGGAGAAGGTTAAAAGAACGCGATATGGTACCACACAAGCCAGCTAATGGCCCCAAACTAACGCGAGCCCACCGAACAGCGCGCCTTCATTTCGCACGCAGTCATTTAAATTGGACACAGCAAGATTGGAGCCGTGTACTCTTTTCTGATGAGTCTAAAATTGTGTTACATGGCAATGATGGAAGGAAGAAGGTCTACCGACGTAAGGGAGAGCGTTTCGCACAATGCTGCTTTGAAGAGAGGGTTGCTTATGGCGGTGGCTCATGGACTGTCTGGGGCGGTATATCCGCGAGCGGCAAAACTCAACTTGAGGTTGTTACAGGACCACGGCTGCCAACATTAAATGCTGAAAGGTACATTCGTGAGTGCTTAGAACCTCACGTGATACCATACGCGGACTATGTGGGCCCAAATTTCCTTTTTATGCATGATAATGCAAGAGCCCATGCGGCCGGCATCGTCAGGGAATATCTTCGGGATGTGAACATCACAGTTATGGACTGGCCAGCCAGAAGACCAGACATGAACCCCATTGAGCACATGTGGGACGAGCTAAAAAGACGTGTTAGGGCTCGTCAGCCAGTTGCCCAGACGATGCAGGAGTTGAAAACTGCCATAGAAGAGGAATGGGAGATGATCCCTCAAAATTTCATAGAGCGGTTGATAAACTCTATGCCTAATCGTATGAGAGCTGTGGTAGATGCCCATGGAGGCAACACGCGTTATTAAATTAAACCTTTATTTGATAAAACATGTTTTTTATTCAAAAATCAATTGCCTTTAACAAGGCGCATATCCGACTTGTTAGGCGTAGCTCCATGTCGTATGGTATTCTGAATTCAAATTTAAAACAATACGATCGAAAAAGATGGTAAAATGTATCAGGTTTAAAACTGCATCAACAGTTTTTGTTCAATCTAGCAATCATATTTCGGTAGGGGCCATCGAAACCTAAACTCTAAGGTGGGCCAATAGATGTGTCCAGAAGTGTATAAAGAAAGTAAAAAATATACGTCGACTTGAGAACCTCCTCCTTTTTTTTTCGTCGGTTAATAACAGATTTAATTTCACGTGAAAAATTATGAATCCAGTATTTTTTACTCAAACTAATAAGAACTAAACTTTGACCTGCATGTTTTAATTGAATATGTTGCCTCCATATAATCCCCTTAGTAACATTAGATTTTTAGCTAAGATTATAGGATGCAAACAATCAATCTGCCTAGCCTTTTCCCAACTATTTTGGGGTCGGCTTCCATTCTAACCGGATGCAGCTGAATACCAGTATTTTACATGGAGCGACTGCCTATCTGACCTCCACAACCTAGTTAACTTAGTAACCTTGGTAAGACTGGTTGTCAGACTTTCGGGCTTCTGACAACGCGTAACGACTGTCAAAGATCCACGAATGACAGCCGGGACCGACAGCTTAACGTGCTTTCATAGGCACGGAGGCCAACCTCGGCAAGCGTCGCTTAACCTGATGGATCGACCCCTGCGGCTATTATTACTTAGCCACGAGCTCACATACATGTTTAATTTTACAGGTTCTGTTTTGAGCAAAGTAGGCACTATCTTAGTCTGAATACAAATATGTACGAATATTATACTAGAGATAATTTAATATTTACGTTGTTTGTCATTAGAGCTAGCAATAATGCACTTTCAAGCTCAAGTCAGGTATTGTTAGTGCTTTGTTTTTTGGATTGATGCGTGACTTAAAACAAAATAAATTAATATATACGCATTTATCAGGACCCCTTAAATATAAGCAACAACCATATACGACACTAGAGGCATCAGAAAATCCTACTAGTTCAAAGTTATTACATACTAGCTGCACCCCGCCACTTCGTTCGCGTGAAAGTCGTAAGATACACAATATACTAAAATAAGTCAACATTTTAATAAACCTCCCTCGTCCCCCGACCCGCCGCGTTGCTTTGCCCGCCCGCGCTACTACTTCGTTTTCGCTTAGCGTTCTTTCAAACTATTTTTCTTTTTGCTCGGCTCCTAAGGGTCGTAACGTGATGTAAAGTAGCCAATAACCATCCTCGCGAATTGGGATACCAAATGCAAAAAGATTTTTTGAAATCCGACTGTTCACAATTTCATGGTTTTTTTTTTTTTTTTTGCGCGGAACCCTAATTCTTTTTCCAAAATAAGTTACTCCTTATTACATCAGCTACCTTCCAGTGAAAGGCCCGTCAAAATCGGTCCAGCCGTTTCGGAGAATAGCCGGAACAAACAAACAGGCACAAAAATTTTGAAAACTGTTTTTTGTTATCGGTACCGTATATATACTTTCATATGCATTTAGTAAAAAGCTGTTATTTTGACATTACAGACACTTCAATTTTATTTATTTGTATTGTATAGATTATACTTTTAATATTCCTAGGAACAGCAATACATGGCATTTTTATCAGATCTTTGGCAAATTCAACCCATTTTTTAAAGAGCGCTATCACAATTTCTCTTGTATTTGAGCATTTGACTCGAGTTTTGATATGTGATTGTGGTTTTGTTAGAGCCACAAAATTAAAAAAAACATATGCCCAAGAAAGCTTGATTATTTCTCTTGGGAGTGTTCTAAATAAATATTTCAATTTGTTTACAAAAATCAGTAAAAACCTTGTCTCTGCAAATGATGTTTCATAAAATTTTACTTTTGGACATGTTTTGATGCTTTGTTACATCGAAGATATAGTAATTTAATCATTTAAAAAAATGTCCTTGGAACAACTGTATCTTCAACTTTGGAGTGCTCAATTCAGTTTTTTATGTTTCATACAGTAATACACCAAAAATAATTCCGTAAACCAGAGAGTTACTGACAATTTTTCGACCGAAATTATATTTTTTATCTACGAATGTATAATCCAAATTCATACAAAATGTATTTAATAAATAAGGTTACTATGTTACCTTGCTTGATAAAAAAAATTAGTCTATTTAAAAGTAAAATAATATGTTTAATTAATTATTGTATGCAGTGCTAAAAATCAATGTAAATCTCAGGACACGCGGTCTTTAGCTTTAGACGCCGACGCATCGCATTATGTAGCAATTTAGCAGTTGTGATTACGTTTATTTTGAGTCATATAATCATTATTTTTTTGTTTATAGTGTGCAATTTCAATTTATGAAAAAATCACGGTCAAAATGTAATTGCGCCCTTAACATTTGATGACAAAAGCTGATCCCACCTTATGTTATGAAACAACACTTCTTGCATCAGAAGCTTTGCTAATACCAATATAGGTCCCACAAGACCGAGTGGGTCTAAAAATTTACATACAAAACTAAGCATTTCCCTCTTGGTATGTTCAAGCTTTAACCCTTTTACCGGATATTGTATTTCCAAACTATCATTCTTATTTTAACACACAAACAGTTTTTATCAAAATCCTTTTTATCTAATTGATATAAATTAACAGGAATGTCTTTTAGTAAGCTAATATCACTTGAACACCATTTATATAATGCAAAATTAGCCATGCTTAATAATTTGCAAAGCTCATTAATATCATCACTGCCCAATAGTTTATCATTGACATAACTGCAGTTATGCAAACACAAATACTGCTAAAGGATACTGATCCTTAAATTTATGCGCTAGTTCAGCCAAGCAGCAAGTGCCAAGGAAGGCAGAACTTTTTAAGCCACAGTCCGTAGTTGGACTGTTGGACAGACTGAACAGGACTGTCCCTGGTCTCATGCCAAAGAATATTTTGCAAACAACAATATTTTTCATACAGAAATACTTGTCTATACCACAATCTACATCATACAGTCGTCCGACGAGAGCCCGAGCTGCTTACGTAGTTCGCCAAACTTCGTATGTAGCTCGGGCTTCGAAATATAACTGAAAAGGTATTGCAGGCGAGGACAAGCAATGAATGAAAAAACATATTTCTTGAAAATAAGTGACATTTGGACTAATTGGCTTGTCCCCACCTGGAATACCTTTTCCAATATTTAAATTATATTTAAGTAATAGTATAAATTGTATTATTTGTTAACGAGGTACTGAACAAAAAATAATTGCATGGTGCATTACTTATAAGGACATTGCTCTTACAATTTTCTATAGATTATAGAGCTTGTTTTTCGCTTTTTAGTTGATATTTTTACTGCAGTTGGGTTGTTTTTTTTAAATAATTTAGTTTCTGAAGTCATTATATCAAACAAATCACGTTGGACAATGGGTCCATTTAACAAAATATTTAATGCTAAACCATTTTTTGTTTTTGCATTTAAATCAAACACAGCCCAGACTGGTGGTCTTACTATTATGATTTACAACAGGATAGTGAGGAAGAAAGTTTAACATACATTCATCTAGGTTTTCGCCTTTAGTATCCAAGTATTTTGCATGACCTTGCTCAATATAATCCGATATATTTTTTTTCTAAATTATACAATCTTCTCAAAGCTATGAGAAACAAATGCTCTAACGCTGTATTCCAAATCAACATTAAACCTATTTTTTCCAATATTACAGAATCCTGAAATATTTGTTCAGCTTGCTTGCACAAAAAAGTAACCTCTATGAAAACCTTTTCACATTTCAAAAATTTTAACATTGATTGCTCAAGCTGATTATCTTTGTAATGCATGTGTTATACCTTCAAATAGTTATCTGGATTTATTAGCAAACAGTGATTAGAAGAGCTTATCCCTCCTGAGGTTGATAGGCGAACTGCCCGCTACAACATATCCCAAACTCGTATATTTTATCAGGTAAGGTCCCGATGGAGTTACTGGCAGGGACTCACGGCGCAGCACCTGGAAATATATGTCACACCCGAATAGCAAAGACAGTTCACCAGTTTTATTAAGGTTTTTGTCAGCCAGTTCCACATAAGGAAAAGTAAATTGTGAAATGTCAAACGATTGCTGCGGTAATGGACATGCAATACTTTTTACAACACAGCATGTATTTGCTACACTGTTGTTATTTGTGGTTGAGTACACAGTGAAATTAGCCCTACGCTACAGTGTGTTCACCTCCTTGACGCACATCCAATATAAGCTGATCAGTCTTACTCAATGTATATTTAATTTGGTCAGCCAAGCTTTCAGTGATAAATGATACTTGACTCCCCGAGTCGAGTAGAGCCCTAGCAGTGATAAACATGCCATCATTTTTTTAGAAGTACACCATAGCGAAGGCGATAAAACATCTGTGTAGGCTGTAGCGCTCAACAAAGCCACCCCGTTAGCTCCAGCATTATTTTCAGAATTGTCCAGCAATACTGCATTGCTGGATGCATTATTATGCAAAAGCATATTATGCCTTTGCCCACAAGACAAACACTATTTTTAGTAAGCACTTTCCATTATGTTTATTAAGAGATACTTTACAAATCTTGTTATCATTGAAAAAGAATAATGTTTCCTTCGCAGAAGCTAATTTAAATTTTGCACACTTGTAAAGCTTAAGTGTCTGCTGACAATACTTACATAATTCTGACTTGGATGTGCTCACACCGCTTATTGCCTTACTTACTTGTCTTCTGGGAATGGAAGGATTTATCATCAGTGTTTTCCATTGCTATAGCCCTCCATTTCAGAAAATCTAGAAACTTATTTTCCTTGCTAAGTTGTTCCTGATGAAACCCTCTGTTACTGTAGTTATCTACCTTTTTGGAAACTATATTAACCAGCAAGGTATCCCAGTGCTCCACCGGCTCCTATAGATTCTTTAGTGCAGCAATATTTATGTTTATTACTGAAACAAGAGACCCGAGACCTTGAGCAGTGCATTTTGTGACTACAAGCAACTAGAATGTTGTTAACATGATGACTAACTGTAAGTACAAATCTGTTGTTTAGCAGTTTTTATGCAACATTCTAACTTTCGTCAGTGGGTCGTCCTAAGGGCGGATTACATTTATTATTAGATCGAGTCACCCCTGTCGAGACAGAGTAAATAATGCAGTTTTTCACATTGAATGGTGGATAATCAACTACATTGTTGCCAATTTTAGGAAGCGAAGAAATTACAACAGGTAAAACTTCCGCCGCTAAGACGACAGAGCATTCTGTGAATATTTAATTTTGAACAATCGAGTAATACTACCTTTGACGGTAGCCCCATTGGGCTAGAAGTTCTTGTAAATCTGCCATTAATACAAACGATCGGTTCGTTTGTTATTGCATTACACAACATGAACAATATTAACTTAAATTAGCGTCTTTGTTCAAATCGCTGCACACGAAACCACTGCAAAGGCAAACTGAGGCAAACCACAACACAAAAGAAACAGCATGCAATTCAAAATAGCGCAGTTATTGTACAAAATCGCGGCGTCTCGACTCGACGCGTTTTTTCTACAGCAAACAACGTAACGACATGCGGAATGTGTATGCGTAGCTGACAAATCACGACGCCCCGCAACCTTTATTATGTTGGCACAACTTATTCAGTCTCGTTTTTCTTTTTTCTGATTGGACCTCTTGAATGTTGCGCCACTAACCGCTACTTTTTTTTTTTTTTTTCCTTTTGGCTTCGCACGGTTTGTGCATTTAGCCAGTGTCACGTTTAGTTCATAGGTCAAGGTAGGGAAACGAAAATATTATAATGAATTTTAAACGGGATTTAGGATAGGATGGATATATAGGATCAGTATAATAAAGGTGATAAAATAATGATAATGATCAAATTACAATGACGAAAATTTACAACTTCATATTATTTAAAATAATGAATGAGACTATACATTTATATATAGGGAAGCTATTTTGTACAAAGTAAAGAAATTATTGAGGTAGGAAAAGGAGTACTGAGGGACAAGAGGTTACTAAGAAAAGAAGAACGGTCATATAAAGGACAGGAGAAAAAAATGTGGTTTAGGTCGCCTACGTCTGTGCCACACAAGCACATGGGGTCGTCGATGATATGAAGTTTGGCAAGATGGGCTGGAGAACAAACATGACCCAGTCTCATCCGTATTAAAACAGAGGTCTCCATCTTGCCAAACTTTGCCCTGCCAAACCACGGTTTTTCCGGAACATCGGGTTGAATTAGTGAAAAATAACGACCCTTTGACTTGCTTCCGATATCCCAAGCTACCTTCCAGGTGTCCCAAAGAAAAGTCTTTGGTAGGATCATAAGATCAATGCTGAAATTTGTATAACTCTGCACCGCATCACCGGCGAGTGTATTAGCCACTTCATTGCCATGGATTCCAGCATGAGCCGGAATCCACGCAAATTCCAAAGTATTACCTTCAGAGATGGTTCTGAACGTAAATTCTCTTATTAAATAAATGATTGGCAACTGCGATTTGTGTTCGAAAGGGGATTTGTTGATGGCTAGAAGAGCACTTTGAGAATCTGTAAAAATTATAGTTTTTTTGAGCTTAAAAACACGAGTAGGTATATTCGATGGCTTTTAAAATACCGAAACATTCCCCCGTAAAAACCGAAGTCTCTGGAGGCGGTTTTATTTTTTGTACGATGTTGTACTGAGAATGGCAAGTACCTATCCCAACACAACCCATCGGAGAATGCTTGGCAGCATCCGTAAATATATGGTGATATTCTAAGTGATCAGCAAGGAAATTGTTAAAACTTTTAGGACAATCGGGATCTAATTTACTACGTACACAGTTAAATTTAATGATGGGGCTAAATTGTAAACTCGCATAACTACAGTTAAACATGGGAAGTTTATTGGAACGGTGAATAGGAGAAGAAAGTGAAAGGAATTTTTTATAGCTTATAACTAAACAAGGAGCACGTTTATGGGACCAGTGGCCTTAGTGCGAGTTTTTATACTTACTCGATCGAGTTTACGTTAACGTTAACTTACGTCAATTTGTATGGAATAATTGTGTTTTCCATTATAGTCACCAGGTGGCGCTTATTCAGTTTCAATACAAATTGAAGTTTACGTTAACGTGATCGAGTAAGTGTCAAAACTCGCACTAAGGCCTCAGTAATCTGAAGATTCAATCTGCAACACTAAAGAGTCTAGTTTAGGAATGAGAGGATGAGTTGAGAACTGAAGAATCCGGAACAAATATTTGTCTGATAAGAATTGTCTTCTAAGATGTAAAGGAGCTTCCCCACATTCAACTCGGAGAGCATTAATGGGACTAGACTTCATGGCACCCGAAATAATGCGTAGGTAATGCTTTAGACTGAATACGATCCAATTTTTTAAAAGCCATGATACTACCAGGTTCTAAAACGAACAATCCATAATCCAGAGTGCTTCTGATAATTGCGTTGTAAATAAGTTTCAACGAAAACGGATGTGCACCCCACCACACACCAGAGAGGCATCTAAGCATGTTTAGGTGATTTTCACATTTGTTGATAATATAATCACAATGAGGAACACTACTTAATTTACAATCAAGTATTATACCTAGATATCTGAATTTATCTATAACTGGAATAGGTATATCATTATAAAACAGGCTTACTAAGGGAATATTTCTCTTCCGGGTGAATAAAACAGCCGCGCTTTTAGACGTGGATAAATCCAAACCGTTTAGATGTAGCCATGACTCCAAAGTAGATAAAGCAGAATTGATGGCACAGCGAGCTTGTTCAACAGATTGTCTTGAAGAAAATAATAAGTCATCGGCATATTGAAGAACTTTAACATGGTTAGTAATTATAGACGACTCTAGATCAAAAGTGTAAATATTGTATAGAAGGGGACTGAGCACAGAACCCTGTGGCAGACCACTCCATACGAGATGAGAGACCTCGCGATCTCCTATTATTATGTTAACAGAGCGTTCAGTCAGGATATTAATAATAAAATTCGACAAAATCAATGGAACCTGTAAGGCTTTTAATTTATTTAGTAAAACTGCAATGGTGGAATGGTTATTAGAGAAGGATAATCGAATATCCGATGTTAAAATACTTAAACAATCAGTTGTACTTTTACCTTTTCTAAAACCATATTGTGATTCTGCCAAAAGACTGTTACTTTCTACATACCATTCTAGACGATTTTTAACTAAGTGCTCCGCTAATTTCATCAGGATTGATGACAAGACTATGGGACTATATGAAGAAACATCAGATGGGGTTTTATTTGGTTTAAGGAATGGCAACACCATTTGACGTTTCCATTCAACAGCGATGTTTCCTGAATTCATGATAGAATTAATAAGCTTTAAATAATAAATGAGGACGTCATCATTCATATTAGCAAAAAAGGAATACGGGATGCCATCAATGCCCGGTGCAGAATCCTTAGTTTTATGAATAACACCATTTAATTCAGTGAGAGTGAATGGAAGATTTAGTGTCGTATGAGTATCTTGGATATTGGATACGAGAGGCAGGCTAAGGTTAATAACCTCCTTCGGTACCCATTGCGGTGCTAAA
This sequence comes from Cosmia pyralina, assembly GCA_946251885.1. Lineage (NCBI taxonomy): Eukaryota > Metazoa > Arthropoda > Insecta > Lepidoptera > Noctuidae > Cosmia > Cosmia pyralina. Next base: position 7,795,268 of record OX276368.1, on the reverse strand, counting down.
TTATCTAAAAATTCACTGGCTAAAGAATCAGGGATGGGACAAGGGTTGTTATAAAATCAAACTCAAATTTTTTCTTCTTAAAAAGTTTACAAGTTTCATTAATTAAGTTGGTGATGATTTCAAAATTAATATCAGACATATCAAGGTTATAATAGTATTCAGCCTCTTTACGTAATATTGACAGAAATAGGGATATCAATATGTTTTTATGCGATGTTTCGCCAGCGCAAACGCACGCTTAAAATCTATGTTCGGATACGAACACATCATTCAACTGTCTTGCAGTTTGGCAGGTATGAAAAATTTGTAAGTGTCCAAATAAATGTTTTATTTTTATTACAGCACGTTTTGACATTCTGATAAAAGAAACTCGAACAGTTCTGAAAAGAACTATCATCACAGCACGTTTTGACATTCTGATAAAAGAAACTCGAACAGTTCTAAAAAGAACTATCATCACAGCACGTTTTGACATTCTGATAAAAGAAACTCGAACAGTTCTGAAAAGAACTATCATCACAGCACGTTTTGACATTCTGCTAAAAGAAACTCGAACAGTTCTGAAAAGAACTATCATCACAGCACGTTTTGACATTCTGATAAAAGAAACTCGAACAGTTCTGAAAAGAACTATCATCACAGCACGTTTTGACATTCTGATAAAAGAAACTCGAACAGTTCTAAAAAGAACTATCATCACAGCACGTTTTGACATTCTGATAAAAGAAACTCGAACAGTTCTGAAAAGAACTATCATCACAGCACGTTTTGACATTCTGCTAAAAGAAACTCGAACAGTTCTGAAAAGAACTCAACACGACAACATCTGATAAAGAAACAGTAGGATAGTTCTCAAAAGAACTTAACATGGCAACGCCAGATAAACAAGCGGTACAGGAACTGCCGAACCCACACGCCGCGTCTTCGAAATAAGCACTCCGGTTTTCACTTCGATCTTCTGTCGCAGCACTGGCAGCTCGCGAGCACAATAACGTCTTCACTGGACCACGGCCGCCTCGACGAATGACGCGTAAACCGGACAATCCTGTAAGTGCCTTAAGCGGACTCACAAGCCGCCAGCCAGGGCATAAAACTAAGCGACTGCACTCTAAGGCCGCAAATTCGGAGCAGTATTTCTTGTAGCGTGCATTGGAGCGTATAAGGGTAAACATCGATAATTTTTGCGTTTTTAAAATTCTTATAAAACCAAATTGATTTCCTTATTAATTTGGTTTTATAGGAATTTTAAAAACACAAAATTTATTGAAACGCTCCACCACCGCACACAACAAGAAACGCTGCTCCGAATTTGCGGCCTCAGGGCACCCCCTGTGGGTACGAACCTCGGCGTCGAGCATCGCTGGGGGGAGGACAGCAAGGAGGGAGAGGCTGGATCATATCTGGATAATTATTATTAATTGGGGAATTTAAAGCTACAGGCTCGGCTACGCTGCCAGCTGGCACTTTTTCACCGAGCAAGAGTCGGGGGGATGACGCGTGGCACGCGGCACCCATATTTATAACCTCGGCACGCGTGCGCCACGAGCGACAATGGCGACAAACGGACAACAGTGCGATTTATTTATTTATATTATACCTTATTGTGCACTACAAAAATACATAACAAAAAAACATATTAAACACTACAAAATATACAATGGGCGGCCTTATCACTTTCTGCGATCTCTTCCAGGCAACCTTAGAATGGACAGTGATTTACCTGGACATGAAATGGGGCTGTCGTTGGTGAAAACAATACGTATTTATAAAATATTATACTAAAATAGATACATACATATCCTAAATACACAGGACATATCCTAGATACAGGTTTTTACCTAATTTGGAATTCAGGAGTCATATAGTTTCAGCCGTCTACTCACTTACATTATTGTAACCTAGTTCTTAAGAATATAACTGTATTAGGCTATATTTTATTGAGTCCAAAAATAAACGTTATTATAGATATCCTAAATAATAGATACATAAATACATATGTATACTTATGGGGTTAGTTTTCAATGACCGGCCAAATTTTCACAGGGCGTTCTACCCGTGAATATGAACAACTTTTACTATGGGTCACGAAAAAAAAAAACAGCTATTTCATACAAAATTTCAATACCCACTCGACCAAAATGTATGAAACAGCTGATTTTTTTTTCGTGATTAAGATTAGATTACAGACAGACACCGGGACAGGTGAAACTAAATAAAGTTTGTAAAAAAAAAAACAGGCTAGTGCGTGTCGGACCACACACAATGAAGGGTTCCTTAGCTGAAAAGTTTTTTTCTAAAAACAAACTATTAACATTTGTAAGTAGTTGAAAAACTAGAAATCCCAAAAAAAAAAATTTTTTACGATAAAATTACAAAATAGCTATTTTCGGGCTTTTTCCTTTACTTGTGCTGTGAGACCTCGTTTCTTGCCAAATGTCATGATTCTAGGTCAACGGGAAGTACCCTAACTATAGACTAGGTTTTGATTTACTTGCGAGTACTTATCGAAATATGTCGCATAAACGGCCGTATTTTTTTACCGCATTGACTTAAAAGCATGATCATTTTAAAGCACCAAGGGACCATTAGACATACGTATTTGATATTAATTGCAACTTGATACCTCCACGCGTTCCTGAGAAAAAAGGTATTGACAGACTGACAGACAGACAACGAAGTGATCCGGGAATAGGGATCCGTTTTTTCCTTTTGAGGTACGGAACCCTAAAAAGATAAATAACGGGAGTAAAAATACGCCTAAGGAACCCGAGAGTCACTTGTACTCAATAAGTCAGGTTGTCAGAAGCCAGAAAGTCTGAAAACCAGTCTTACCAAGGGGTATCGTGTTACGTAACTGTGTTATGGTCAGAAAGGCTTGCTCCATGTAAAATACTGGTATTCAGCTGCATCCAGTTAGACTGGAAGCCGACCCCAACATAGTTGGGAAAAAGCTAGGCAGATGAGTAAGGGTGTTTTGGTTTTCTATAAAATGGGACTTACCTCTTTATTCTGAACATCAGGCAAAATAACTTCGTAGATATTGCTCAAGGCGTCCATAGCGGTTTTAGTCTCAATCTGCCATAAGTACAAGCGAACAGCCCTGTCCTTTACCAAGCGCTCTTTAAATAAGCGGGCGTGATGCTTGAAGATTGATAGAAGAACTGGAATTAAAGAAAAATACATACTACAGGGTTAAATTAAATTAGCTAGCGAGACTCCGCAAATGATTTGGTGATTTTTAGGGTTCCGTAACTCACAAAGAAAACACGGAACCCGTATAGGATAAATAAATAAATAAATAAAATTGTTTATTCTCACCATTAAAGTACAATTTCAGAACAGGTAACGTGACAAGTACTAAAACATTTTGTTTTGTGGTGGTTATAAAAGGTGCACAGAATATTGACCCTAGCCCCTGAACTAGGCGGGAACCTGTATCTCAGGCTCAGGGATAGTGTTCAGCTATTGCTATACAATATTAAAACTTAGGACATATATGTGTCACTACTATAACAAATAATTCGACTTAGTACTTATAAGAGTGCAAGTGTTCGTGAGATTTAAGATTTGAGGTGTGAGGATCACTTCGCAGTCCGTCCGTCTATCTGTCAACAACCTTTTTCTCAGAAACGCGTGGAGGTATCAAAATACGTAGATCTACGGTCCCTTGGAGCTCTAAAAAAAATCAAGCTTCTAAGTCTGTTGTTATCGATTACCATTCTATGTGTATTACGTAATAAGGCGATGATAAGTCACACAATAAGCCCAAGCGCTTTTTCCCGTGACGTTTTTTTAACCGCGAACTGGATGTTCAACGCTCGGCCACAGAATACATAACAGTACAAGTACAGAAGATTCACAGAAGTAACAGACAAAACTGAACAGGCCAAAAACTAGGGTCTTACCTTCCAAACACTTGGATATCTTAATACATTCCCTGGACATGGTGTCATAGAATCCGTTTATCTGTTCAATTTCAATGTCATCTCCAAAATGCTCGAACAATCCGTTTATCCCTTGCAACACTGAATTTACTACCTGGTCCTGTAACAAATACAATGTAAATAACATAGTATCACGCTTGTAATCTCCGAAGGGTCCGGCAGAGGTGTACCTATTATTGGAACGTATGCGTTCTCATATCCTCCAGGTTTAAAATACTTATAGAAAAAAAAGTAATTAAAAAAACTAAAAAACCCGACTGCGGTAAAAAACTGAAAAGCTAAAAACAAGCCCATTTTAAATTAAATAAAAGTTGGAAATTGGCTGGTTAAACTTTGTAACAATTTTAATCAACATACAACCAACACTGCCCTGCTAATAGCAAAAAATGTAAGAAAATTTGAATTTCGCATTTCGCGGGCTACCTTATCACATCCTCGTACTGTAATGTACTGCTTAGATGTCATGTTGAGAGGATGAATGAAAGGCGACTAACAAAAGGTATTTACAAGGCAATGTGAGTGGAAACGTCGAGAGGGGACGCCCTAGGAAGACACATAGTGGCTTTATTGGTGATGTTCTTCAGAAAGGTCAGGTGTGTAGACTCACAACCGGCGTGCGTGTATATGACCAGATGTATGAACGTAAACGAAGCAGAAGGAGTATGTAAGGATCGTAGCAGGTGGCGTTCTGTTGTTTCTGCCTACCCCCATGGGAAGAAGGCGTGAGTTTATTATGTATGTACTATAAATAAATGAATCTTACCGTCTTATTGTTCGGTTGAAGCATATTTAAATAAATGCGCCATATTCTAGTAAAGTGCTCTTGCACCAACTCTGGGTGGTACCTGCATATAGTACCTGAAACAAATAATGTTCAGTACAGTCGCGAGCATACATACCTTACATCTACACATGATTCTAAAACGAGTGTTTAAAAAATAGGAGTGGAACTCCCTATTACAAGTAAGGGGAGTGCTACCCCATTATTATTTTTTTCACCTAAGTAATAATTTTGTTTGTAATTTCACTACATCACTAATAAGCTGTGCACATAATATACCGTATTTCCAATATTCATCCATCAATCTGCCTAGCCTTTTCCCAACTATGTTGGGGTCGGCTTCCAGTCTAACTGGATACAGCTGAACACCAGTATTTTACATGGAGCGACTGCCTATCTCACCTACACAACCCGGTAACTGGGTACCCAATACCCCTTGGTAAGGCTGGCTGTCAGACTTTCGGGCTTCTGACGACCCGTAACGACTGTCAAAGATCCACGAATGACAGCCGGGACCAACGGCTTAACGTGCTTTCCGAGGCACGGAGGAGACTCGGTATGTAAGATGGTCACCCATCTACGGACCAACCCCGGCAAGCGTAGCTTAACCTGATAGATCGACCCGTGCGGCTGTTATTACTTAGCCACGAGCTCCTCCAATATTCATCCATATAGTGCAAATAGTCTCCGAGCAAAATGGCTGTTTGACATTCGGACGGACATACAGACGGACATGACGAAATTCACACAAATAATTATGCTGTGACAAGAAGGGGCTTCTAAAAATCAGGAAATTAGTGTGACGTAATTTAATGGATGGCCCCTTTTGCTATGCTAAAACGCATCACTTCCGCGGACAAGCTCCTTCCCAGAGAGCAGAGAACTACGTCATTTGAATTCAGAATCTTAGATTAATTACATACATTGCCACTTACACAATCAGCCTATAACGTTCCCACTGCTGGGACACAGGCACAGGCACTCCTCTCTATGAGAAGGAGTGGGCCGTAATCCACCACGCGGGCCCAGAGCGGGTTGGTAGATGTCACATGTCTTCGAATTTTTGATTCTAGAACATGCCAGTTTCCTCACGATGTTTATCTTGACCATTTTGAGAGCAGTGGTGATGAAATAATTTACACAAAGCGGACTTTTTTTTTTGTTTTGTGGATGGAAAATCATCAAATGACTTCTCCCGCTCTGCGCGGAGCGGGAGGGCGTGTCAGACTTTCCCTGACTAAAACCCACCCGTGTTCCTTCAGTTGCCTGTGCCAGGGCCACGGTTTCTCTTTCGAACAACCCGCGACCCCGGCGGCCTAGGTTCGAACCTACGACCTATGTCTCGTAAGTCACGGCCGTTACCACTGGGCCACCACTGGTCTCTAACTATTTACTTCAGCAGTATGTATTCTAAGGCCCACTTGTACCTCACATCATAAAATACGTGACGGAGACAGATATCAAATAATATGTTTAACATTAAACGCATTTAGTGTGTGGTACAAGTGGGCCTAAATCGAAATAAAAAAAAAATCGAGTCGTCATTTATAAAAAAAAATTAAAAAAAAAAAAACCTCGGTCGTAAATAAATTTTGCTTGCAATGGAATTTGAACTTTATTGTGTATGACAAAGACACTTTCTGAATTTATTATGGACATTGCTGACATCAGTGAAGGAAAACATCGTGAGGAGACCTGGACTTATAGTTAATATAAGTCTGAAATCCCCAACCCGTCTTGAGCAAGCGTGGTGATCAATGTTCGTGACTTCTCTGTATGAGAAGAGGTATTTGCCCAGCAGTGGGACAATAATAGGCTGGTATTAATGGAATTTGAACTTTGTCACATATGACATTGAGTTTACTCTCACCAACAAGCAATGCCAGCGGCGCCTTGCATGTCTTCGCCTCTTCTAAGGCACTGATGTTTCTGCTTACCACCTGTTCGCTGAGGTCAACAGAAGGGTGCTTGGCCACGCTAATAAGACATAGGAGGGCTTCCTTCCGTGTTTGAGGGTCGAAGGGTAGCATGCATAGCTGGAAAAATAATATGGGAAATATCTAATTGATCATCTAAAACTTATTGAGCATCTAAAGATATACGCTTTTTTTAATCAATGGTGCCGCTTTTTAATTTTCAGGCTTTTCAAAATAAGCAGTAACATCAAATGAGTTAGGTTAGAACTGTGCCAACCGCGCGCGAGCTGAGCGAGCGAAGCGACCAGTGCCACGGCAGCGGCCGGCGAGCGCACAATCCATTTTGCTCCTGAATCATTGTTGCGCAATATACCTAAACCCACATTTCGCCAGTTACCTAGTTCGAGTTTTATATTATACTAGCTTTTTCCAGCGGCTTCGCCCACGTTTATGTCGTAAACTATCCCAACGGAACGTACTACCGGGAATTCCTTCCTTATTCCTTGTCTACATTATAAAGGGAACCTCTGTGCAAAATTTCAGCGTTCTAGGTCCAAGGATTTGGGCTCGGCGTTGATGAGTCAATCAATCAGTCAGTCAGAACTTTTATTTTTATTTATATAGATTTATATATATAGAACTACTGCGACGCGCCCCTGCTTCGCACGGCTTTCACGACATGAAATATTGAGATTTCTTTATTATGTGTAAGTTTAATATTGATACACATAAACCTTTGTTATGTTTTCTTTCGCTTTGATTCTTGGATTTTTATTTGGTTTTTGTAATTTGAAGCAATAGTTTTATTACCGAATATGTTCCGTGCCTCGGAAAGCACGTTAAGCCGTTGGTCCCGGCTGTCATTCGCGGATCTTTGACAGTCGTTACGGGTCGTCAGAAGCCCGAAAGTCTGACAACCAGTCTAACCAAGGGGTATCGTATTACCCAGTTAATGGGTTGTGGAGGTCAGATAGGCAGTCGCTCCATGTAAAATAATGGTATTCAGCTGCATCCGGTTAGACTGGAAGCCGACCCCAACATAGTTGGGAAAAGGCTAGGCAGATTGATTGATGTTCCAAATATGAATGTATAATGGTAAACTCTCCATATTGGTGCCCAAGATACAGGCTTGCCTAGTTTGGGACCAATGTAAAATCTTTGTTACCTATTTTAGCAATAAAGTTTATTATTTATTTATTTAATCCAGAATAAAAAATAAAATAAATACTCACTTCAGTGATATCATTATAATAGTTCTCCACAACATCCCAGCATTTCTCCACGATTTTAGACAATATCTTAAAAGAGTCTGCTATAGTTTTCAACCACTCCTCACTGGCACGTTTTGATGATATTGTGTCAAATAGACCAACGGGTTGGAACAGCAGGGTCTGAGCTAGCCATTCTGAAAAACAAAACATACATCAATAGCATCACGCCTTTCACCTAGAAAGGGTAAGCAGAGATTGTACAGACAAGGAAAGTAATAGTTAAGCTAAGTGACAATAGGGCTTCGTCTGTATAATGCCACGGTCCCACAGCCCGTTTTCTCACAAGCCAGATCGCGCCATGCAAGGCCGACAGGCTGTGGGAACCGTCCATGAGGAGGCCGCGACAGGCCACGGCATTACATAACATCACGCCAGTGTGCAGTATGCCCCGACGTATATAACCCGCGACTTCGTTGACTACTTTGTATTTCATAATTTTTTAATACAAATATCCAGGACGAAATGCTACCGCATAATTATGTCCTTCTCAGAGGCGGATTTGCAGTCTTGGCCGCCCCAGGCCCCAGGCCATGTAGTAAGAATAAGTACCAGCCCCCCCCCCCCCCTTTCTCAGCACCCATCTTAAAGACTGCATAATTAATTTACTGTATTGCCAACTTTTGTCGACATCTAGTTACTGATTTTTTTTTTTTTCGCTTTCTGGTTTGGTTTTATAGTAAAAGTTGTTCATAATGATGATTACAGTGACCCCTTAAGAGGATATTGGTCAATAACCAGTAACCCCGTGTATACGAGTGATTTAGGAAGATTATTGTTATACGATGCGGTGCAGTGCGGCCCGCCAGAATGTGCGCGAGTCTAGAATATTAAGGTACTACCGCCCTAGGCCCGGGCCTAATGTGCCTTATGGCAAATCCGCCTCTGGTCCTTCTCCAGGTGAAACTTAACAGATAAAAGTATTCTGTACCTCTATCTGTTAAGTTTAATTCATAACTATTGGTTCACCCGTGAAAGGTAAAAGACAGACAGGGTTACTTTCACATTTATATAAGGGAAATATTTACTTGATCCTCTAAAAACATAATGACCATTTAATGACGTACGTAGGTACGCATTTTTAAATTAATGGACCTCTAAAATATTTTTGGCCTTCTATTGATACACGCTTTTTTTTAATAAATGAGCCCCTTTTTAAGTTTCTAGGCTTTTTTCACAATTGATTGCAGTAACTAAGCTAGGGTACCCCGCCCAAACGGTTTTGGTTAGAACTGTGAGAAACCGCGCGAACGCTACATCCAAGTTGGTTGCAATAGAATAAACATTCATTGTTTCCACTTACACTTCAGCCGAAATATCTTGGCGAGTCCAAACTTCGCGCAGAAAGCTAACATTTTTTAAAGCAGTAACATTTTTAAGGATCTAAATTATGAGGCCAAGATGTTTCAGCCGTAGTGTACTTTTTTCGGAAACCAAAATAGAAATTATCAAGCTAAGGTGCATTGAAGAATGGAAGACACCGACTATAGAAGCTGTTAAGTTTTTATATGAAAGTTATTTTATTTGTTTTAGGTTTTGAAGTTGGTTTTTACTTTTTTTAAAGTAAATTTATTTTTCCATTTTTAGTTCCATATACAATAAGGACAATCACATGAGCACAAGATGAACGAAAAGAAGAATCATCACAAAATCAGCTTAGAAATGTTGGGGATAGTACATTTATGCATATAACTTCGTACATAAGAATACTTACCTAATGTATTATATACTAAAACCTTCCTGAAAGTATGCAGAATACAGTAGTGAAATAATAATCAAAATTAGTTCATTAGTTTTTGAGAAAATCACGGACAAACAAACATACATACATACATGCAGGTCGAATACAGAACCTCCTATTTTTGAAGTCGGTTAAGAATAGCAATTATTTGAGATTCAGAAAAAAGGGGCGCATTGATTATTATAGTGTTCAATAATATTTTTAGGAAAACAAAATGGAAGTTATTTAAGGTTCAATTAAATACATGCCATTATAAAATTAGTATTAGGTCCTATTTCACAATGTCCACATAGCCACTACTCACCTTCTGCCAAGTAAGTTAATAGGAACTTAATCATAGGTGGTGAAACAGGCCTTCAGTATTGATATGGATACCCACATTCCACCAGTCAGTTGAACATACCTGTTTCAAAAGGGGCCAATTCTTCAGAAAGTATTATTTCTGCTGAACGGATAGCCTTTGCATAGTTTTTGGGCTCAGGTGTCTCAGGATATGACGCAACTACGTCACTCCAGCTCTCCATTTTATACTAAAATTATAAATTTTTATTGTGTGAATAGAATTATTTCGTGTTTAGCCACTTTTTACTAATCAATATTTTGTAAACAACCAATCTGATTATAGTTCAAGGGCTGATTGCAGATGGAAGGAAGAGAAAAGACAATGTTCTAAACAGACTAGGATATGTGATCCACTTCCGGAGGGAGGTGGGCTGGTTTGATGGAATAACCACCAATGGCCACCATGGCCCAAACACAATGGTCCCACCTGAAGGACTAAGTATGGAAACCAAACCCTCTATCATAGATAGAACATAATATCGATAAAACATAGAATAGATATGCATAATCAAGTTAAGAACTGAGGGCTTTAATAGGGCTCGACCTTTTGGGCAATGCTACTTGGGCACTCTTCCCGCTGACAGCGACGCGGACGAAGTTTTCGACGCCGTATGATTCCTTCCCCCTATATTATGCATGTACATAATTATAATTTATTTTAAGACAACTTAAAATATCTTGTTTAAGAATAAATACATAGCTTCTAAGATACGCCTTCTTCAGGCCAAGGGAAAACGAGCAGGACGAGCTTGACTCCTACCAAAAGGTATGGCCGGCACTAGCAAACGACAAAATCACAGAACTGAATGGAAAAGAGAGAGAGAGGCCTTTGTCCTGCAGTGGGACAATACAAGCTAGTTATATTAGATTCGATTACACATAATAAAGAGTTAAGAACCTGCTACTATCCATACAGTTGACCGGCTAGCAAATAACAATAAGATAACAATAAGCACTCGACAACGACATAACAGGACATAACCAAGATCGTGCCGCTCTCAGAGAAGTATAGAAACTGTATTATAAGTAAAATAATCTGTTAATTACCTGGATATTACGTTCTCTATTTTGTAATCTATTTAGAACCACTGTAGGAATTCACAAAAACGAAACGATTTTCCCGAAATCTGAAATTCAAACAAGTTTGTTGGACCACAGAGCATGTAACTCGTGTAACTTTGTTTGGACCACAGATTACTAATATGCACACTCATATCTAGCAAAATAGCTTTTTTTTTTTTTAATATTTTTTTATTCATGACCATAGATACAAGTCTTTCAGTCGCATACATAAATGGTAATATTACAATACAAAGGTAATAAGGTACGAGTTACACTTCAGTAAATAACATTAACATATTAATAAGTTTTTACATCAATAGTTTTGTTCATTATTACCAACTGGCCACCCTTTCGGGTTGCGTGGGTACATCTCAGTGATATTATGTTAACATCGTTATTTTCATACTAAACATACAAACCTAGACATTTAAATAACAACATTAATTAAATTTTTTCTATAGTATTACAAATATATTTATACAACACACTAAAATATTCCTTATTTTCTAACAAATCCTGAACGCGGCGGGGAACACTTTGTGACGGTTGACGTTCACTTTCAATGTCATTGTCATTTAATTCACTCAATTCACTGACCAAAATCAAACGTTGAATGTTAAAACTTGAACACTGTAAGATAATATGATCCAAATCAGCATCCTCTGCTCCACAATGATGACATCGACTATTGTTAATTATGCGAATCCTATTCAGGTGAGCTGGTGTTAAGCAATGTCCCAATCTCATGCGTGCTATAATAGTTATAAATCTTCTTGTGATGTATTTGAAGTTATGATACCAAGGTTTAATCGGTAATTCATTTTGTATTTCAGCATACCATCTGCCTTTCGTTTCCAGGGTTAAGTCCCAATACTCCTTCCATAAGTGTCTATTAAGTTTTTTAAAAAGGCTGTAGTAATCAGTGAATGGAACCTTGAGCAACTCCGATCGATCCTCATCATGATCTGAACGGGCCGCCGTGTCAGCTACCTCATTTCCACGAATGCCACTGTGTGAAGGTACCCATACAAATTCTACTTTAATATAGTTATCAAGTAGTTTTTGGATTATAAGTCTAATATTACAAATAATATAATTTAACTTATAAGAAATATTTACATTATGTAGAGCAGACAAAACACTTCTGGAGTCTGTAACTATCAAAATATTATGTACATTATTTACAAGACTATTTACATGCTGCAGTGCACAATAAATTGCATAGCATTCTGCAGTGAAAATGCTACACACCCTGTTTAATTTGATACATTTGGTGAAGTCTAGCTGTGGATCATAGAAAGCTGCATTTACATTATGGTCTGTTTTAGATCCATCTGTGTATATAATATAATGTTCTGGTCTATTGTCTTTAAACTGTAAAAAATCAAATTCATTGTGCACCGTGTCAAAATGGATTGCAAAGCTGTTAATAATACCATTATAAGGAATTTTGTATATAGGCCAAATATTGTTTTTAACAATATCTTGTGAATTCTTATTTACATGTCCAAATATTGTTGGCATTTCAGGTAGAGTTCCACCAACCAAGGAAGAAGCAGAAATGGCATTGGGAGGAATTAACTGTGAGATTTCAGGATGTATTGTTAGTTTCTTTAGTAAAGGATTATCATCTGATGCCATGACTTTTAATAAAAATCTCTCAGCCAACAACAACCTTCGTAATGTCAGGGGAGGTATACATGTCTCAACTTCTAAAGAATTAATAGGTGTGGAGCGCATAGCACCACAAATAAGTCTCAGTCCCATATTTTGAATTACATCCAATTTTCGTAACAAGGTGCTATTGGCATTCATGTAAGCTAAACTACTGTAATCAAAATGGCTTCTCACTATACTTTTGTACAGCATACTCATAACTTTGGGGTCAGATCCCCAAAAACTTCCTGCTAAATGTCTCAATAGATTAATACCTTTCAGTGCTTTGTTACTTATATGGTTAATATGTTCATCAAACTTTAATTTATCATCAATAATGACGCCTAGGAATTTGTGCTGCTTAACAACAGGAATTTCTACATTATTGTATGAAATTTTAATATTGCTAGGAGTATTTACATTTTTACTGATAACTAAAACTGAACTCTTTTCTGGACTAATTTCTAATTTAAGTTTACTATGGTAATATCTGTATAATTGAGACAAAGCCTTATTGATATTAGACATTGCTATATCTATGTTTTGATTTATGCTGTACAAAAGCAAGTCATCTGCAAATTGCAGGATATTTACACCTGGGACATCTACATATTTTAATATTTCAGAAGTGTATAAGTTATAAAGTAAAGGTGACAAAGTTGCCCCTTGCATTGTGCCTTTGTTGACAGTCCTAGGTCCATGCAATTTATTATTATATTTAACAAATACAGTTCTATTGTTTAAAAAAGAATAAAGCCATTTTAGAACATGACCAGGTATACCAATATCGTGAGATACTTGAATGAGTTCTTCTATATTTACATTGTCAAAAGCACCTTTTACATCTAAAAACACGCAGATTGCATTAGAGTGACTTAATTTAACCTGTTTTGCATCTGATAATAATGATACAAGGCTTTCAGAGCAACTTTTACCTTTTCTGAAGCCAAACTGTATAGGAGGAATTAAGTTTTGAGATTCAACAAAATAATCTAATCTTAACTTCAACATATTTTCAAAGAGTTTACCCAGACAAGATGATAAGGAAATAGGTCTATAAGAAGAAGCACTACCTACAGGTTTATTAGGTTTTAAAATTGGAATGACACACTGTGTTTTCCAAGACTCGGGTATTACTAATTCATTCCATAGTTTATTATAAATATTAATTAATGTTGTTTGTGCATTTAAATGTAATTTTTTTATTAACATGTAAGGTATGTCATCCAATCCCGGTGTAGTATCTTTCCTACTCTTTAAAGATGTTTTGAACTCTTCTATAGTGAAATTGTTCTTGAGAAATACATTTACATCATTTTCTGTAGCATTTTCGAACAAATACTCACACCTATTATCATCTATTTCAGTAGAATCTGCTAAGTTATCTAAAAAACTTGGAACCCACTCATCATTGATGTTTTTGTTTCGATTTGTTCCAATTTTTTTAAATTTTTTAATGTATCCCCATATCCTAGAAACTGGAGTTAACCTATTGAAGCTGCTACATAAATTTTGCCAAGAAGAAGAACTTTCTTCCTTCAGAATTATTTTCTTTTTTGCATCTAGTTTTTTATACCTTATCCAGTTTTCAATGTTGGGTTGAGAAAAATAATACTTTAATGCATCTTTTGATTTTGCGACAGCGTCACTACATTTTGTATTCCACCATGGTACTGGTTTTTTAATTGCTGTGTTTGCACCTAATTTTCGTTTTGGAATTGTTTTATTCCTTAAATCATTTAATGTTTCTATAAAATGGTTATATGCATTGCAAGGGGAATCATTTATTAAGTCCAAGTGGGAAAAACAAGTTTCTGATAGACTATAATATTCGTCCCAATCTGCCTTGCTATAAATATATTTCTCTTGATCCACAGGAGGTGATGTGTCATACATAGATGGCTGAATGTTGATCTCAAGTAAGGTTGGAAGATGATAGCTACCCATGGGATCGTCATGAACATACCAGTTACATAAATGAGCTATTGAAGAGCTAACAAGGGCAAGATCTATCGCTGAAGCTTGTCTATTAGGATATGGAACAGTTGTTGGTGATCCATCATTCAAAATACATAAGTCAAATTCATCAATTATATTATATAAACATCTACCTCTATTATTATCACTATGGCATCCAAAGGCTATGTTATGAGCGTTAAAATCACCCATAACTATACAAGGTTTGGGTATGTTATTGATTATGTCCTTTAACTTTGCCGAGTCAAACCTGATACTTGGAGGGCTGTACACACAAAGTATTGCCATTGCTCCAAATTGTGTTTCTATAGTGATACATAAGTTTTGAATCGATTCTGAGAAGTGTGTATTGACTACTTTGTACTTTAAACGATGATTCACCAAAATGGCTACTCCATTGTGAGAATTTATGGAATTTTTGTGGATTAAATTATATGTGGGAAAGTGTGGAATTATAGAATTAGATTTGAACCAAGTCTCATTAAGAAGACAGATATCTATATTTTTTTCAATTAATAAATTTTGTAATAGGCTTCTTTTACTCTGTAAACTTTGTATATTATACTGTAAAATATTTAGATAATTATCCATGTTTAAATTAAATTTGATAAAAATATTTCTTTTATTTTCTTATGTGTGAGTGGTCCATCAGAGTCACTCTTGTTTCCTAATGCAACCAACGATTTAACAATTGCGTTAATTATAATATCATTATTTGCTACTTGTTTAATATCTAAAGTTTCATTAGTTTTAGCCTTATCAGTAACCTTGGGTAAAACAGGGAAAGATTTCTCATTAAATGTAGGGGTTGGTTTCACAACAGTGGCATACGATTGCTGCAGAAATTTTGCCTTTTTCTCTTCAATTTTTTGTTTTTTAATGGGACAGTCTCGTGAAATGGCAAGATGATTACCTGCGCAGTTGATGCATGTGATCTCTTCGACATCGCATTCTTTGTAGGAGTGACGACCAGCACAAGAAGAGCAGTTTTGCTCGC
This sequence comes from Cosmia pyralina, assembly GCA_946251885.1. Lineage (NCBI taxonomy): Eukaryota > Metazoa > Arthropoda > Insecta > Lepidoptera > Noctuidae > Cosmia > Cosmia pyralina. Next base: position 7,779,584 of record OX276368.1, on the reverse strand, counting down.
CTCTGCAAGTCTTAGCAGAGTGGTTAAATTTAAGACACTTATAACATTGCAATAGTGGTGGTATGTATGTTTTCACCTCGTATCTAAATAGTTGTATGTAGGCGTATTGCGGTAAAGATGTTGATGCAAAGGTGACAGCAACTGTATTCAGAGGCACTAATTTTCCTTCTACCTTACGCATGAATCTCTTAATTGATATTACTTCAGAGTCACACACTATATTTTTATATATATCTTCATTGGAAAGTTCTTTGGGCACAAACCTCAATACACCAATCCTTTCTGTCAGATAGGATGGTATGAATGCTTTAAATTTATTCCTCCACAGGAACTCTTCCATTTTTAGAAAATTATTGGCCGCAGTCGCTTTTCTAAATGTTACTCCTATTTTATGCGCATTTACTCTATGTACACCTAGGACTCCTTTAACATTGTCTGATATTAGGTTGGTGAGTGTGATAGGATTTTTATTCCCTACCTTCTCCTGTTCTGTCGACTCGACGTATACTATATATTCTGAACTCGTATTTTCTATAAACAATCTTTTATAGTTTGGTTTAGTAAAAATATTGTATTTATTTATAGAGTCAGAATTTCGAGTACCGGTAATTTTTCTTTTCTTCTTTTCCCCTGGCTCTGGCGGCTCCTCACCGCCACTGGTGACACTCATGGTGGTTCGAGGTCTTGTCAGAAGTTATTTATGTGGTATTTCCGTATAATTTTATATTTAATAAACTTTTTGCGAAATCAAAATTACCGCCTCGTTTGACTTCCCGCCAAAAAGAGCAAAATAGTAGTGTTGCCAGTGGCAAATAGTCAAATGCACAGACGGAAGTAGTAAATGTAAAATATAAAATATAACATGAGACAGCTCAAAAAGTAACATTTTCACGAGAAAAGTAACATTACCTTATTTTACGTGGAAATCGGCACTCAGGCTGACCACATACGTACGGGATCAGGAATTCGGATTGGGAGATGCAAAGGCACGCGTTTCATACAAAATTATCTATATGATGCAAACGTTCTTTTATTTGAGTCCAAATCTGAATT